>CM046662.1:70612311-71212311 GCA_025594165.1 Tamias sibiricus
TCCTACTCTGACGGGGGAAATTTTTAATGTTTCACTATTAAATATGAAGTTAGCTGTATGGCTTTTTCAAGTTGAAGAATTTTCATATTATTACTTATTTGTTCAGTGTTTTTATCATGAAACACTGTCTAGATTTTGTAAAATGCTTTTCTGCATTTATTGATATTGTTGTGTTTTGTTCTTTATTCAGTAAGCAAGGTATACCATATTGATTGATTTTTTTTATGTTGAATCAATATACATTCCAGGAATAAATCCTACTTGCCCCTGATAAATAATCTTTTCATATGTTACTGGAGTGATTTGCTAATATTTTGTTGAGGAGTTTTACATCTATATTCATAAGAGAAATTGGTATATAGTCTTCTTTCCTTGAATTATATTTGTCTAGTTTTTTCAACAAGGTAACTATGGTCTCATAGAATGAGTTCCTAAGTGGTGCCTGCTCCTCAATTTTTTGGATGAATTTGTCAAGTATTGCTGTTAATTCTTTTACATGCTTGGTAGAATTCATCAGTGATGTTTTCTGGTTCAGGGTCTCTCTTTGTGTAAAGCTTTTGATTACTGACTCAATTTATTGTTACAGGCCTAATCAGGTATTCTATTTCTTCCTCTGTCAGTTTTGGAAGTTTCTGTGTATCTTCCAATTTTTCCATTT
Source organism: Tamias sibiricus (assembly GCA_025594165.1). Taxonomy (NCBI): domain Eukaryota; kingdom Metazoa; phylum Chordata; class Mammalia; order Rodentia; family Sciuridae; genus Tamias; species Tamias sibiricus. The sequence continues at coordinate 70,612,970 of CM046662.1, forward strand.
CATCTACATTTTCTGATTCGTTGGCTTAAAATTGTTCATAATAGTCTCTTATAATCTCTTTTCCCCTTGTAGATTATAATTTCCTATTATTCCTGAATTTGGTACTTGAGCTCTCCCTCTTTTTTTCTGGATCAGTCTAGTTAAAGGTTTCCCAGTTTTGTTAATCTTTTCAAAGCTCCAGTTTTTGGTTCAGTTGATTTTTTTCTATTGCCATTTTTCTATTTTTATTTATTTCCACTTCAATCTCCTTATTCCCTTTTAAAATGTCAGTATTACTGCCCTACTGTTATACATAATAGTGGGGTTTATTTTGACATAATCATACATGTAGGGAACATTTGTTCCATTTCAGTCCCCAGTGCTTCCTCTTTCCCTCCCTCCTTCCTCCCCCTGCTCTGCTTCTTTTACTGTATTCTAATTCCTTTTCACTTGCTTTGAATTTTCTATGCTCTCATTTTTTTTTCAAGTTTCTTAGGTAGAAGTTTGAGTTCTTTCTTTTTACACTTTTGGTATCTTTAAAAAATATAAGTATTTTCAGCTATAGTTTTCCCTCTAAGCATATCTTTTATTGCATACTGTAGTTTTAGTATATTGTATTTTCACTCTCATTTATTTCAGAGTATTTTGTAATGTCCCTTGTGATTTCTTCTTTGAATCATTGGCTATTTAGAATCTGTTGTGAATCTCACCATTGTATGCATTCACAAGACTGAAATCCTAATCAGAGTAAGTTATACTGCATGTATATATAATATGTCAAAATACACTCTACTGTCATGTATATCTAAAAAGAACAAATAAAAAAGCTAGAATCTGTTGATTATTTTTCACATCTTTGTAAATTTCCTAAATTTCTACCTGCTAGTGCTTTCTAATTTCATTCCATTGTAATTTGAGACCATATTTTGTGTGATACCAATACTTTAAAATTTATTGAGACCTTTTATGACTGAACATATTGTTGTTCATGGACATGTTTCCTATACACTTGAGAAGAATAAATATCCTACTATTGTTGGTAGAGTTTCCTGTTAGATACAATTTGGTTTTAATCTCATTTTTAGTATTCTTATTCTTCTTGATGATATTATATTTAGTCATTCTGTTAATTATTGAAAATGTTGATATTAATCTTTTCAGCCACTATCATTGTTTGTCCATTGTCATTTTTTGCCTCATTTGCTTTGTAGCTTATTGTCAGGTACATATATGTTTTAAATTGTTTTATCTGCCTAATGGATTGACCTCTTTATCATTTAAAATGCCTCTCTTTATTTTCAAATTCACTTTATTATCTACTCTATCTAATATTAATGTAGCCACTTCTCAGTAACAGTCTACATGATCTATCTTTTTCAGTCCTTTAACCTTCAGCCTATATGTGTCTTTGAATCTATAGTCTGTTTCTTGTAGACAGCATGTAATTGAGTGATGTAAAAATACATTAAAAATACAATAACTGCTTTTTAACTGGAGTGTGTAATCCATTCACATTCAACGTAATTACACATAAGGTAGATTAATGTCTGAAATTTTGCTCTTATTTTTACTTGTCTTATATCTAGTTCCTTTATTCCTTGATTACTGTCTTCTTCGTATTGAACAAACATTTTCTTTTAAAAAATATTTTTTTAGTTGTAGTTGGACACAAGACCTTTATTTTATTTATTTATTATTATGCAGTGTTGAGGATTGAACCCAGGGCCTTATGCATGCAAGGCAAGTGCTCTACTGCTGAGCCACAACCCCAGCCCAACAAACATTTTCTTAAGCAGCATCTTAAGATCTTGCCATTCATTTTACTGTTTGTCTCCTTAGTATTCACCCTAGTTATTAAAATTAACATCTTAACTTTTATTAATCTAATTTAGATTAATACCAACTTATTTTAAATAATATGTAAAACTTTATTTCTATATAGCTCTGTTCCTTTGCCATCCTTTGTGCTGTATTATCAAATTACATTTTTACAAAATGTGTACCCATGAACAAAGCTTTGTAATTATTGCCTTATGCAGTTTTTTTTTTTTAAATAAAGAGTTATAAGCAGGACTGGGGTTGTGGCTCAGTGGTAGAGTGTTTTCCTAGCATGTGTGAGGCCCTGGGTTTAATTCTCAGCACCACATATAAATAAATAAAATAAAGGTCTATTGAGAACTAAAGAAAATTAAAAAGAAAAAATTTAAAAAGGAATTACAAGCAAAGACAAATCTATGCTGACTTTTATATACATATTTATGTAGTTTCCTTTATGATGCTTTTATTTCTATATGTGGATTAAGATTACTCTTATCATTTTTTAGCCCAAGTGACTAAAATACTTTAGTATTTTTCATAGGGTGGATTTGCTAACAATGGATTTGGTCCATTTTTGTTTATCTGATAATGTCTTAATTTCTCTTTCATTTGGTAGATATAGGATTCTTGGGGTTGGTGCTCTCTTTCAGAACTTCAAATTGCCTCCTGGCCTCCATAGTTTTTGTAAGAAACTAGTTGTTAATCTTACTGAGGATTCTTTAAGACTGGAGAATCACTTCTGTTTTGCTGTTCTGAAGATTTTCTTTTTGTCTTTGGCTTTCATGGTTGATCATCATGTGTCAAGGCTTGAATATCTTTTATTTTATCCTTGTTCACTGGGCTCCTTAGATATGCAGATTAATATTTTTCATCAAATTTGGTGACTTTTCAGCCATTATTTCTTATCCTTTTTGTTCTTTTCTCCATTTCCTCCCCTTCTGGAGCTCCAAGTATTTGTGTACTAATAGGTATGTGCTTGATCATGTCCCATAGGTCTCTGAGTCTGTTCTTTTTCTTCACTTTTTATTTTCCTCAGAGATAAAATTATCTCAGGTGATCTGTCTTTTAGTTCTGATCTTTTCATTTTTCCCTGTTCCAATACTGCTGAAATCCTCCAAAGAATGTGTGTGTGTGTGTGTGTGCATGTGCTTGCTGGGGATTGAACCCAGAGCCTTGCACATGTTAAACATGTTATACAGCTGAACTATATTCTCAGCCCATCTTAAAGAAGTTTCATTTCAGTTTTTATACTTATTAACTATATTATTTCTATTTAGTTATTTTACAATTATATCTCTTTATTTATATTCTAAATCAATGATACTTCATTTTTTACTTCCATTTAGTTCTTTGGACATATTCAAAATATTCATTATTGCACATAGAGTGGCACATGCCTATAATTCTAGTGACTCAGCAGGCTGGAGCAGGAGGTTCCCAAATTCCAGACCAGCCTGGCAATATGGTGAGACCCTCTCTCAGAATAAAAAATAAAAAGGGCTGAGGAGGTAGCTCAGTGGTAGAGCATCTCTTAGTTTAATTCCCAGTATCAGTAATTAAAAGATTTATTGTCTAACAAGTCTATCTTCAGGGAATTTCTATTTTTGTTTTCCATTTTACTTTATTGTATATTAAATTGTAATTATATATGTTTATGGGGCCTAATGATGCTCCTGTTGTAGGATTCTGTCAGCTCCCTTTATATATACTTTACACCTTAAAACCAGACATTTTTTATTCAGTTAATCACAGTTTGTTCATAATTTACAGAGTTAGAGAATTTAGATATTGCCTCCAATATATTCTGAGTGATTATAATGGGGTTTATAGTTTCAGATATTGGGTACAAAAGGTGATATGCTTAGGAGGAAGGAGGGAAGGGTATTGCTTTCCCCCCCTTCAGGAGTGTAATACTGAAAATCTATGGAAGTAGTTTAATAGCAGAAGGGGGAGGAAAGGAATTGGAGTGTACAGTTAAGTGTGAAGACCGATGTGTATTTCAGCTAGGCTTATGTAAACGTTGAGAGAAATTAGAAAATGGCCGGGTAGTAAGAATTAATGAAAGAAAGAAGACAGGGTGAGTCAAAAGAGAGAGAGGAGACTATATAAAACACCCATTTGATGTACTATTCACTTGCCCCAGTTTTAAGATTCCAAGTTCCTGTACACAACTTGTTTTCTTCTCTGTTGAGAATGTAGGGGCAGGGTGTAGATAGGAAAGATGAGGAAATAAGGAATGAGAGGCAAGAAGGAATGAAAATGGGAGAAGGAAAAAAGAAGAGAAAAAAGAAAGAAAAAAAAAAACAATACGACAATGACATTAAAAAAAAAAAACCACAAAGTCGAATTCACAAGTCTCAAATAGGCAGCTTATTCTCCTCCTCTCTCAGTTTGTTAAATTAGCTATTCAGCAGATGTGCTCTGGCTGATGCGGAGAATTTGTGGGCGGGGTCAAGTCTTCGTACCTGGTTAGCGAGGACTGATGGTGGAGATGGGTCTTTGTGTGGAGTCTACTTCCTTGCTCTTCCTCAATTGAAGGGTCGCAGAGAGTCGTCACACTGGACTCAAGTTCCCCTGCTGTCTGTTGAAGGTCCTCCCAGTCTCGGGTTCCTCCTTGCCTGTTCACTGGTCTCCGCACCGCTTTCTCTGGAGCTTTACTGGTGAGGGTCGCGTCCGGCCAAATGTGGATTTGAACTGGCGTTGTTGTCCTGTGGTCTTCCATGGTCTCCCAGCACTAATTCCACCGGCTGTTTTTGCTGGCTTCAGCTGGCCACGAGTGTGGCTGGGGATTGCAGTCCCGGTGCGGGCTCTGGCTTTGTTCCACACTGCCTTTGCTCTGCTGCTGGGGTGGTGTAGCAGAAGCCACGCAGCTCTGACCACTGCAGACAGCGTGTGTGTCTCTCTCTCCTGGGTCGTGGTATTCAAACCATCCAGGAGATGGGTATTTTCAGCCTATCTACATATGATGTAGGGCAGTTTATCTGCTTTGTTGGATTCTTTCCACGGAGCTGCCCTGAAGTGCGGCTTCCTCTAATCCGCCATCTTGGTATGAAGTAATGTTATGATATATGTATAAAATATAGAATAATTGAATCGAGATAAATAATGCATTTATCACTTAAAATACTAATCATTCACATTCTGTGTCTAACTGAAACTTTGTGCCCTTTGACCAACATCTGTCATTTCCCCTACTCTCCAACTCTGGTTACCACATTATTCTCTGATTCTATTTGTTATATTGTTTTAAAATTCACATACAAATGAGGAAATAAGATATTTTTCTTCATGGGTATGAGTTATTTAACTTAGCATGTTGTCCTCCAGATTTATACATGTTTTTGCAAATGTCAGGCTTGACTTCTTTTGAAAGAATGTGTAGTATTCTATTGTGATTGCATACATTATCTTCATCCATTCATATAATTGATAGACACCTAGGTTAATTCCATAAGTTGACTATCATGAGTAATGTTGCAATGACATGGAAGAACAGATCACTCTTCAACATATTACTTTTGTGGTGCTGGGGATTGAACCTAGGGCCCCATACAGGCTAGGCAAGTACTCTACCACTGAACTAAACACCAAGCCCCAACATACTAATTTGAAATTTTTGAATATTTATCCAGAAGCAGGATTGCTGGAGCATATGGTAATTCTATTTTTAGTTTATTGAGGCACCTCCATATTCTGTTCCATAATGGCTGAACTAATTTATATTCCTACCAATAGTGTGCAAGTGTTCTCTTAGTGACAATTTCTATTGCTTGTTTTATTCCTGTGTTTGTATCATAGTTTCTTTGCATATTTTACGTTTTTTGCTGATAACAGGATATTTTAAATAATATAATGTGGAAACTCTGGAAATTAGATTCTACCTCTCCCTTAGATTTTTTTTTGTTGCTGTTTGAAATTATTGCTTGTTTAGTGAAGTTCAGAACTAATTCTGTAAGCAACCTATTCTTTTTTATGTGGACACTGAAGTCTTATTTTAGTTCAATCAGATACTGAACAGAGATTTCTTTACATGCATGAACCTTAATAAATCTCCTAGTCTTTGCTAAGGGGCTTATATTCATGTTGGGATATACTTTCAACATTCAGCTAGATTATTGGCAGTTATAACTTAGCCTTCCCTTCCTACTTGTATACAGCCTCCAGGTCAACTTGAAGTGAGATCTTTTGGCCCTCCCAGGTCTCTGCTCAGCATACACATAACCCTGGCCATATGTAGAGCCCCACATATGCATGTAGCCTTCTGGATTTCCAGTAACATGTCAGAGTTTTTCCAAACTCCCATGACTTATTTCCCAGATCTTCCTTTTAAGTCAGCCTATTGTTTCTCCAAACTGTTATCTGCCACTCTAGCAGCTGAGAATTACTTAAAGCTGAGATTTAAATAATTGCTGCTAAATGCCTTCAAAAATTGTATTAGGCAAGCTACGATTCAGGCCAAATAAAGACAATTTTGCCAATGGAGTCCTATACAGAGCCACCAAACAGAGCAAATAATGACAATTCTCTGTCAGTAAGCTCCAACCCCATTCTGCCTCTTCTGGTGGCTTCCAAGCTGCTTGGTTTTGCTGTGATTGTAAACTTATTTGGTTTTAGGGATATTGTGAAGCTAGAGACATGATGATGGAAATAGAGCAAGTTAAAACACCATAAAAATCAATATTATTTAAAATCAAGAGTCAATAAACTCATCCTAATGCTGCTTCAAGACTTTTGTTAAAATCCAGTGATCTGAACAAGTTGATTCTGGCCACTTGTCTCAGTTTTCTCATTACCTTTATGGAGAAAAGATTTCTTCAGAACTCTTGTGCAGGAGCCCTGTTTGGGGAGATAGCTAAGATTGCGGTTGACTACGGGCCATAGACATTTTTGGGCATTTCTGCCTTCCGTAGTCTCATGGGACTTGGCCTGGGATCTCGTGGGACTTGGCCCAGGATCTCGAGAGATTTGAGCCGTGACTCAGCAGATCGAGCTAGCGCCATTTCCTGCTTGGGCACATGGGATGAGACCTGAGAGAAAACGGACGGGGTTATCGCTATTGTATAGATATATTGTAGTTTCTTGTAAGAGTAGGTGCCTTGGTTTCTTGTGAGAGTGTGTATGTGCTGTTAGAAATTACAAGAGACAGAGAGAGAAAGATTAAAGAATTTTTTCATTGCTGTCCTGTCTCCGGGCTCCTTCCCGCGGCGCCACTGTTCCGGGCTGCAATCCCTTTCCGGCGACAACACTCTTGTCTCTACTATTTTCACTGACATCCAGAATACATCATTCTTTAAATTGTAAATAGCAGCAAAATATATTGCAGTAATTCTTTGCAATAGCAAACTTGGACAACAAAGCTTCAGTGCTGTCAGTTAGCCTATTTTAAATAAAATAGGATGAGGTAATCAGGATAAAGAAATATATTTCCTTATATAAAGAACTCAAAAAACTTCACTCCCAAATAACCCAATCAATAAATGGACAAAGGAACTGAACAGGCACTTTGCAGAAGAAGAAATATCAATGATCAAAAAATGCATGAAAAAATGTTCAACATCTCTAGCTATTAGATAAATGCAAATGAAAACTACACCAAGATTCCATCTTACTCCAGTCAGAATGGCAATTATCAAAAATATAAGTAAGCATGTGATTGGGAAAGGTACACTTATACATTGCTGGTAGAACTGCAAATTGGTGCAAGAACTATGGAAAGCATTATGGAGATTCCTTAGAAAACTCGGAATAGAACCACCATTTTAACCAGTTATCTCACTCCTTGGTTTATACCCAAAGGACTTAAAATACTACAGCCACATCAACGTTTATAACAGCTCAATTCAGAATAGCCAACATAGGTGCCCTTCAACAGATGAATGGATAAAGAAAATGTGATGTGTATATGCACAATGGAATATTACTCAGGCATAAAGAAGAATAAAATTATGAATTTGCCAGCACATTGATGGAACTGGACAAAATCATGCTAAGTAAATAATGCAGTCCCAAAAAACCAGAGGCCAATGTTCTCTGATATATGGATTCTAACCTACAACAAAGGAGGATGGGAAGTTCATTGGATTAGACAAAGGGGAATGAAGGGAATGGAGGGGGATGGGAATAGGAAAGACAGTAGAATGAATTGGACATAACTTTCCTATGTTCATATATGAATACAAAACCAGTATAACTCCACATCATGTACAATCACAAGATTGGGATCCTAATTAGAATAAGTTATACTCCATGTATGTATAATATATGTCAAAATATACTCTACTGTCCTGTATATCTAAAAAGAACAAATAAAAAAGAAATTCAAGCAATAAAAAAGAAACCCATTTCCCCAGAGATAATGAAATTTAAGTTAAAAGTACTCAAATGAAAGATTTAGTGAATACAATTTCAGTTTTTGATAAACCACAAATTGTTCTGGAAGTTAAGTTTCTCCTCAAAGTATTTTCTCAAAGGCAGCCCATACTAGTTAGAGACAATTGACTTCAGAAATTTGAACACATTTGTTCTTGATATTCCAGCCAGAAGTTTTTCATATCCATTGCTGGCAAACTAGGTCACATTAATGTTCATATCCCCCAAAATGTTCAGAAAGCCCTTCTTATGAGCAACAGTCCACTGAAATATCTCTCTTTATCACCCACATCAAAATTGCATCAAACAGAAGCAGACAGAATGGGAAGAATGGGAAGAAGTCTGAGTCCACTCAGTGATCATGACTATGAGTAACCTTTCTTTAATTCAAGGAAGTGAAGAGAAGGCTGGAAGAAGTCCTAGTTGAAAAGTAGGATGGCCATGGCAAGTAGATGATTTCCAGTTATCCTAAAAACAGAACCAGCTGTATTTGGCTGTGCCTATCACTTAGAGGTCTACCTATGCATTACACGTTCCATACTTATAGGCTATAGACCCACATGCTAAACATCCTAGGCTCTGAGGTCACAAATCACAGAAAAAATATTCATAAGTTTTAGGCATTCAAGTTACTATCTTGTTCTACCTGGCCAGCTCAGGAAATACTACAGAATTGCTTTGCAGTGACTTTGTTGTCATCTAGCCACTTTTTGTGTCTTGAGGGTCACCATGTGCTAAACTCCAAGGATTCCCCAAACATGTTTAGAACTCAAACTCAAAATTCTCAAAAACCAGGGACATCCCAAAGCATAAAAGTTCCATGTGCATCAACAGAGGGTTGAGTTATATGTCCTGTGGCAGCAGTGGGGAAATGACTTGGGTGCCAGTCTCTAGTTAGTCTTTCTTTTTGGCACTATCAAAGTGCAAGGTAGAAATGCTTCTATTGTGAAGTAATAAGATATGTGAGATTTTGATCAGGGAATTGTTAATAATTTCAGGTATAGTCTGGTGGTTTTGTGCTATATTTCTGTTGTAGGGTTCTACCCTAGTGACAGAGATGGTATTCAGTTCTGATAGCTATTATCAGAATAGTAATTTTTGACAGGTGATTTCATGAGGAGGAAATTGCCTTGGAAGGAACAAGTCAATTTTGTGTAATCACCAGAGCCCCATGTATTTTCTAAAATTAGTAAGCAATATTTCAGAAGATGAATCCTGGATTATTTTTTTTCTGAGCATTATTATGCATACTTGTTACCTGAATCAAAACCATAGTTTTTCCATGTACTCCTCGTGCATTGATTACTTCAGTTATAATTCAATTTTCTTTAAAATCAGGTTATTTATGTTAAAAACTGAAGTTAAAAATTTTTCCATTAGCTATCATGTCTACATGACAACCAAAATGCAGAAGGTGATGTTCCCTGATATTTTTGCCTCATACAGCAAATACAAAATGGCGTACCCCAAGGAAATTTGGGCCAGCTCAAACACATCCTTAGGGATGGGTGTAGAACTTCTATCACTGTGTGGCAAAGTTGAACCAAGCTTCTTTATTAGGATTTGGATTCGTAGAAGCCAGAGCAGACGCCACATTGACATACCTATTCTCCTTTCTCTCTATGTCAAAAACAGTATTAGTGTGAAGGAACCTCCAATAGACAATAAGTTCTCAAGAAAACATCAGCAAGCATGTTGGGTAGAATATCAACATTAAAACAGAAAAACAGATAAGAGCTGTTTCTCTACCATTAGAAATAGAGATTCAGAACAACATGGAAAGAACATAAAAGATATTTGATTTATTCAAAAAAGAATAAAATAACTATTGTAAAATAAGAACAAGTTGAATAAAATAGCAATTGTAAAATAAGAACAAGTTCTTATGAAAATCTTCAGTATATTAAGTGAATCTTAGTTTTGGAATTAGCAAATATCAGAACGTCAAAAATAAAGAAAAAATTGAAAAGAGAATAAAGAGGTTTACAGATAAGATACTGAGAAGTATCCAGACATTAAAATTTTCATCAACAGTGTTGAAGACCAAAAGAATAGAAAGAAAATGAGTTTAATTTTTAAATTTATTAATCAACAAAAATATTGGTTGAGCTTATATGTGTTTGACATAAAATAACTGCAAATTTTGACTAGTAGATTTGTGGCATAAAAATCTAACAATCCACTCCAAGAAGCAAAGATACACCCAGAATCAAATAGTGCGATGTACAGGAAAACTGTCATGCTGTTTTTAAAAGCTTTCATTTGCAAGGAAATATAATTTAAGGATAAATAAAGATTTATGAAAACTAGAATGAGTTTCTTCACTAGACTAATTGGTATTTATTGATATGTAATTGATATTTGAGCATAGCTTAGTCTTATGACAACCCCACATAAAAATTTTAAATTAATTTTATCCCTCTGACTTTCAGCATTAAAAATTAAGATTGTGAATATCAAGGATATAACTAAATTATTTCTGAATTGACATGTTTGCAGAGAAAAAAGATGGAGAGTGTATACTATCTAGAATTATATTTTGCAAATAAATTAATGACTACTTTGAAAGCCTTTTGAGTCTTTTGGGATCTTGCAAATTTCATTTAGATTTTAAATATATTTTTAGTCGTCAATGGATCTTTTATATTATTTATTTATATGCGGGGCTGAGAATCAAACCCAGTGCCTCATACATGCTAGGCAAGCACCCTACCACTGAGCTACAACCCCAGCTCCCTTCATTTTATTTTAATACAATAAAGACTAACCAAATTTCAGTCGAAGCATGAATTAAAGGCCAGGACACACATATTTCAGGAAGTGAATCTGAGGAACAGATCTCTTTTATTTAATTTCTTCTTTGTCCCTAAAATCAGAGATATGGACAAGTCAATTTTGAATCAAATTTAAGATTAACACATTATTTTATAGTTCCTGGGTTTTCATAAGCCTTAACAAGCAAGAAGACAGCATTAAATATAAATGACTATTGTAATTATTGTAATCATTCTCATAATATTTAAGGGAATTATATGTTCCCTTCTGAACATAGATATTTCTTTCAAAATCCAATGTGTAGATAGGTTTCAAATAAGTAAGTCCTTAAGTACTTAGAATATTACATGATTTCCTAAATGTTTTGAAATTATTTATTTAATAAGAAATAGCATCTACTATGTATGAGGCATTGTGCTATGTGCTATAAATTCAACTATGAATGAAAAAGAAAGATTATTTTTGAATTAAGCGTCTACTAAGTTCATTTAGTATATTCTGAAGTTAGAGAATTCAAATTTTTATTTAATTCCTCTTTTCATTTTTGAAAATTGAAATATTAATTGGTAATTAATTGGCAGTAATGGATTTATCAACACTTTCAGAAGAAAATTCCTATAAGATTATTGATATACAAAGTCATCCCTTTTCCCTTGGAACAGACTTTCAGTTTATGGAATTCCAAAAAGTGGCAACAACAGTAATATACATGTGATAGCCCCTCTTTGTCCTGAATTTAATAAAATACCAAGATAAAGAAAATTTTGGAAATTCTTCAAATAAAAGAATAAATGGTTCCTGACTACCCACAAATAAAAAAATTATTTTAAACCAAGAGTGAGATGTTATTACTTCTGATAGCCAATTTTAGTCCAGATTATCTTTTCTGCATGTGTTAACTTCTGTTCACTTTATCAACAGTGTGTAGATTAATCTATCTATGTGTTAAATCACTGGTAGTATCTGTTCTACTGTCTTTAATGTCTAAGTAGATTCTCAGCATATATGGCCCTTCCAAATTTATTCTCAGCTCATATACCATATTGGCCCCCCCCAAAACTGTCACAATTAAATACTTTCACAGCTCTGATACTATTAAAGACTAAGGAAGCCAAATAAAGATACATGTTGATAAATGTATTTTTTTCCTTTATCTTCATAGAATTTCACCTAAGTGTGAAAAGAAGAAAAAAATATCTGATCAAAAGATCCAGATTGAAAGATCTATAAGAAACTTAGAGTGAAAGAAATACTATTTTCTCTGATTATTAGGGTTATTCGTGCATTTGATGCTGTTACATAAAATGATACCTTCACCTTGTTTTTTTTTTTTTTTTTTTAACTTTCTTTTTTCGTTCTGGGGATCGAACCCAAAGCCTCCTGCATACTAAGCACTACAAACATGCTCTACCACTAAGCTATACCTCTAGTCCAACACAATTTAAATGTGATTATTACTACATTTGATATGTGATTGGAATTATGTCAATCTTAAACTCTTTTTGAGGAAAGTTTTCAAAACCTTTGGGAACAAGTTCTGTTTCTTCTCATCATGAATATTCAATTCCTGAAAAGTTCTCTGAGTGAGGAAATATCTGAGGAGAAAATGTAATTTTTTCCTGATAAATTTCTCTAGTTAATGACAAAAATATTTTGCTAATTGAAAATAAAATATTTTCACTCAAAATAGCCATACAATTTGATATTTTGGTTGCTTACAGATTTTATTCTTAGTTTTAGCCAGTTTAGACTTTCACAATGAGAAAGAGAACTCTCTTAAGAACTTCCTGTTGTGATCTTTTAATTACAATGTAGGATGTAGAATACTGATGTGGATGGCAGGTTTTTATCCCAGGAAGACCATAAATAATCCTAAATCATGTCAGATTGCAATCTGAAGAAGGGAATCAAGACAGGAAACAAACCATTTCCCTTCTAAATTACTAGGTATATGGTAAATAGGTAATAATAAAGTACGACTTGATGGGACAGTGCTTTTCCTGTAAAACATTTAAAGATCACATATCTGTATTTTCTCAGAATAAAGAGGCCCTCAAGTGTTTATACTTACATACCAGAATTTACAAACCAAGCTGCCATCCCACCAAATGCCTTCCTAAATAAAGTTTCATTAAAAATGGAAAGAACAATCATTTGTTTAAAATGGATTATGTTTAATTTTTCCCTCAGTCATCATGAATACAGTTTAAGCAACCCTAAAAAGTACCTACCTAAGAGTACTTTGCTGCATTTGTCTAAAATGTTTGTCCAGTTGGGTGATAACAATGTATACAATATTGAAATATTGATTGAAAGTGTCAATATAGAAAACAAATGTATTACTTTCATTTGACTACTATATCTGTAAAAAGATGGTACATTACTATATCTTTTGTCTCATTAATCCTCAAACTTCATTAACTATAAACCCAGCAGCTTTCAGAATATAAAAAACAGCATATGAATGAATATTCAACAGGAAAAAATACTAAATTTATGATTTGAGTCTGTCTACACTGCTTTGAAATATATAATTTGAAATGTTAAATAAACCTCTTTGAAATTGCCAATAAAAGACAATGAATTTATTTTTGCTTTCCTATTAGAAAAAGCATTAAGACTGCATTGATAAGACATGAAGCAGGTGAAAAAAGGAAAATATTAATAGATTAACATATACCTACATAGAAAGTAAAATCTATATATAAACAAAATGTTATATCAATTAACGTTTCTTGATTTTAAAAGGAAACATCCATAGCCACACAACCACTTTTTGATTCTTCCGTTAATGAAACCTAAACTATTCCTTCATTTGCAAATTTAAAACAGTGCTGCTAAGGATCTTGAATCACACTAGTGGGTATAATTGGACCCAGGAACTTGAAGTCACTAGTCCCTGAGCCTCCCATCAGACACACCTCATATTGGTAGCTCTGAGACAGAGTCCCAGTGCCACTGACGTCCACTAGGTGGCCAGGAAAGTGGCCCTCAGGCACAGAGCAGACACCCAGTGGCGCTGCCCTGCTCCTCCTGCACAGCCTCACCGCCACGAACACCAGCACAGAGAAGAGGAAGAGAGACGACACCGAGGCCAGGGCGATGACCAAGTAGACAGTGAGCGAGTCCCCCTGCGCGCGCTCGGGCGTCACTTCCGGGAGCGGCAGGTAGGGCTGGGAGAAGCCATCCACCAGCAGCACGTGCAGCGTGACGCTGGCTGACAGTGGCGGCTCGCCATTGTCCTTGACCAGCACCACCAGCCTGTGCCTGGCCGCGTCGCGCTCGCTCAGCAGCCTGGCGGTGCGCACCTCGCCATTGTGCGCCCACACGCCAAACAGCCCGGGCTCCGTGGCCTTCAGCAGCTGATAAGACAGCCAGGCGTTCTGGCCAGAGTCTCTGTCCACCGCCACCACCTTAGTGACCACGTAGCCCGGCTCGGCTGCCCTGGGCACCAGCTCTGTGCAGGGCGCAGAGGCGTTCTGCAGCGGGTACAGCACGAAGGGCGAGTTGTCGTTATCGTCCAGCACCACCACGCGCACCAGCGCCTGGCTGCTGAGCGCGGGCGAGCCTTGGTCGGTGGCGCCCACGTGGAACTCGAACGCCTGCAGGGCCTCAAAGTCCAGAGCCCTCAGCGCGAACAGCTGCCCATTGTCTGCGTTGATGGAGACCAGCGAGGCGAGGGGCAGGTGTAGGTCCTGGGATGGCAGCAGCGAGTAGGTGATCTGGGCATTGGTGCCTGAGTCTCTGTCTGTGGCGCTGATGCTGCCTATGTGCAGGGCGGGCTGGTTATTCTCGCGCACCAACATCCTGTATGACGTTTGGGAGAAGGCAGGGGCGTTGTCATTGACGTCAGAGATAAGGATTATTATGCTGTGCTCAGTTTTCAGCCTGGGCGTCCCGAAGTCGGTGACTGTGATGGTGATGTTATATTCGGCTCTGCTTTCTCTGTCCAACGTTCCTTCAGACACTAGGGTGTAAAAATTCTCTACAGATGGTTTCAGGACGAAGGGGAGATTGTTCTGGATGGAACATGTCACTCTTCCATTGTCTCCAGAGTCTAGATCAGAAACACTGAAAATAGCCACCACAGTCTCTACTGAATTCTCAGGGATAGGACTGTTAACTGATGACAAGGTCAGTTCTGGGGGGTTGTCATTCACATCAACCACCTGAATTATGACTGTAGATTTTCCTGAAAGACCTCCACCATCCTTGGCCTCTATGTCGGCTTCATAAGTATTTATTGCTTCAAAATTCAAATGTTTAACTAGCTGCATATCACCAGTAATTGGATTTAGTTGAAAAGTTTTGAGAATTTCTTCTGAAGCATGAAAAAATGAATATGTTATTGCCCCAAAACTTCCTGTATCTAAATCAGAAGCTGAAACAGTGACAATGACAGAGTTAACAGGGATGTTCTCTAGAATTTGAACTTCATAGAGGGACTGTGCAAATTCTGGGGCATTGTCATTTATGTCTAAGACCAGGATGTGGATCTGGGCTGTCCCAGACCGTGGTGGCAAGCCGCCATCCAGTGCCGTGAGTGTTAAAATGAACTCTGGCACCTCCTCCCGATCCAGCGCTCTGTCCAGTACTAGTTCTGGGTACTTCCTTCCATCCCTCCGACTGCTCATGAGAACATGAAAATGGGAATTGGGAGCAATCGTGTAATTTTGGAGACTGTTTCTTCCCACATCCAAATCCTCAGCATATTCCAAAGGAATTACTGTTCCTGGTGGAGAGTTTTCTGGGATTTTCAGCTCCATTTCATTTTCCAAGAATACGGGAACATGGTCATTTACATCTATGACCTGGAGCTCCTGTGTAATTAACTGGAAAGGGTTTTGCAGCAATATCTGAAAATGCAGTATACATAACTCTGTAGGACCGCATAGCTCCTCCCGGTCCATTTTTTCCTTAAGAAGCAAATCACCGGTGTGATGACTGAGCTGAAAATGCTGTTTGTTTCCTTTAGACACAATTTGGGCCCCCCTTGCAACCAGTTCCTCTACCGTCAGCCCCAGATCCTTTGCTAGATTGGCTATTAAAAAGCCCCTCTCTTTTTCCTCAGCCACAGAATAGCGCCTTGACTCGAACCCAGCCAGGAACCCACCCAGAAAAACAAAGAAAAGCAGGACTTGCCTTTGTCTAAGAAAGCTCTTCCTTCTGGCCTCCATTGCACTTCCTGCTATATTCTCCCAAGGAATGTCGCCAATCCGAGCTTCAGAAGGCTCTGGGAAATGCAAAGTCCTGGAACTTCCAATCTGGTAAATAATCCTTTCTCCAGGCTTGGTTAAAAATCTTCACCATTTCACAAACCCTAGTTTACCGCACTGGAGCTGTGCTCCAGGAGTGCTGTGTGCCTGTGATTTAATTCACCTTTTTAGTCAACAGCGCCACCATGCGTTCGCTCGCAGTTTTAAACTCTTGCAAAAGGTGAGTTTTGGTTTTGATTTTTTTTTTTTTTTTTTTGTTATGTTGTTTATTGCCCTTACCAAACTTAGTTGAGGCTACTGGAAGAGTTTCTCGTGTCATATGAATTAAATAAACATATCCTAAAGAAGTAAAATGAGCTCTTAAAGAAGTGATTGTTCCTGGTAGAATCCTCACATTATTTTGTAGAAGTGAACACCTTAGGTTACTACCCACACTCTGTAATCATTACACACAAATTTAATTTTTTTCTCTAAATGAGAACATGATTAGAAATCCTGTTATTTTATTTTCCAAATTTTATAAAATGTATGAGAGTTGCATTTGTAGTCGGAAAAACACTATGAATTGACAAAGTGGTAAAAAAATTATAATAGGTCATGTCAGGGGGTAGATCAGAGGGCTACAAATGCTTAATTACTTCTATATTTTCACCTTCAATGAACACTTAAGAGTGCTCATTTCTTATTTTACAGTAGTCTTTCAATTATTAGTTTCATCTGCATTAACTTATTTTCATAGATATTGAATTTGTAGAAATTAGACATATAGTGGTAACAAGACAATATCTAAAAATATATTTTTACATCTAATGGCATTATAGACTTTAAGTAGATGTTCAGTGTGAGAAGTGTTGCATAGAAAGTGTACTCAGGGCTCTGAAAACATACAATAAAGAGACCTAACTTATTGGGGAGTGGTTATGAAAGTTTCCTCCAACAATGTACCATTTAATTGGAAAAATGGATGAAAAGAGGTATGTCAGGCTGAATGTATAATATGTGAAGTTCTTGAGCTAGAAAAGCATGAATAATCTAGTAGGAAGGAGAGTGTACACAGAACTTAGTGTCTCAAGAGTAGGTGAGAAGAGAAGGTTAGGGAGGTAAATGCAGGCCAAATAAAGTATGCTTAGATTTTGTTCGAAGAACAAAAACCATTGTAAAGTTGTAGGACAATATGTGAAACAATGCAAACATCATGTGTTCAATCTAGCTTCTTTTGTATTTTGACACAATCATCAGGGATACATATGTTAGCACTAATTGAGTCTATTCTTAGTGACACTAAAAATAACAGCAACTATAGTTTTTTACATTTATACTATTTATTTTATCACAATTGAAAGCTATTGAAACAGCTGTTATCATTTGGGGGTTGGAAATGGTAACTTACTCAAGGTCCTACAAGTGATAAGGTGGTTAGCAGAAACTTTTTTTTTTTTTTTTTTTTTTTTTTGGTTTGACCTCAGGGGCACTCTACCACTGAGCACCCCAGCAATTTTTTTTGTTATTTTATTTTATGACAGGAGCTAACTAAGTTGTTCAGGCTGGCATTGAATCTGTGATCCTTCTGCCTCAGATAACCAAGTGGGTGCTGTTTGTCACTGCTAATCTCAAAATGAGGCTTTCAAATTTCATATTGTAATTTTAATCATATTCAAATATGCATAAAATCATATATAAATGCAAAGATAGATTGAGTAACATTGATTAAAATTTATTTTAACATATAAATCAGAATTAAATTGCAAGACATGAAGAAAGTTGGATGAATCATTAAGGAATTATAGGATATTTGAATTATAAAATTGAATACCACAATTTCCCTTTTTGTATCCCCTAACTAAGCCAGTGAACAGGAGAGAAGACTCAAATTAAGCAGTAAGAAAAAAAAAGGAAAGATGTTGAAGAAAAGGGACACTAAGGACTGATAACCAGATAATGTTTGAATAATAGTGACAATTTCAATTATACAAAATTATATAATTCATTGTAAATCAGAAAATATTCAATTCCAGAAAAACTTTTGTCCATTAAGTATCTTAGAATATTTAAATATCAATACATCACAGGTGAAATAGAGATTTCTTTCAATCAGACATTAAAATTTTTATTAAGATCCTAAAATGTTCTAGTGACTGTGTTAATCATGCCATAATGGGGAGCTATTGACAAACATGATTTAAGCACCTTTTAAAATATTGAAATTCTTGGGGAAATAAAGGGAGCAAATAGAAGAAAGCAGTGCAAAAAATAGACTGAGTGGACCTGCATACATTCTTTTCCTCCATCAGCTTTATTTTCTTCTTCTTCTTCTTCTTCTTCTTCTTCTTCTTCTTCTTCTTCTTCTTCTTCTTATTATTATTATTATTTTGGTACCAGGGATTGAACTTAGGGGCCCTCAACCACTGGGCCACACACCCAGCCCTTTTTTGTATTTTATTAGAGACAGGGTCTCACTGAGTTGCTAAGTGCCTCACCATTGCTGAGGCTGGCTTTGAACTTGTGATCCTCCTGCCTCAGCCTCCCAAGTGCTGGGATTACAGGTGTGTGCCACCGCACCTGGCTCCCATCAGGTTTATTTTTAATTAAATTAAAAATACTCCAAAAAATTCTGAAAAATGCAATGCCAAGCTACATGTGAATTTTCTAAAAGTTGGTAAAGGATATTCTCTGGTATATTTTTGGATTTTGATGAAGGGCTCAGTTAATGGGTTTTAAATAATTAAAACAGGTTTTAAAAGGAGGATTAGAATAAGCAGAGAATATTTTAAAAGAGTATTTTAAATAGAAAGCATGAAAAATTGGCATGCCTTTGAAAACCACTGGATATGCACTATTAGTTAAATAGTAGAATTTAAATTTTAAATTCTTTTAGAATATGAGTGATTTTTGTACTGGAGATTGAGCCCACAGTGTTATATCACTGAGCTACACCCCCATTCTTTGTATTGTTTTGAGGCAGGAACTAAGTGGCCAAGGCTGGCCTTAAGCTTACAATTTTTTGGCAATGGGTCACTGCCCAGCTGAATGATGGTTGACAAAAATTTATTGATAATTTGTAATGTGAATGTTTTGTAGAATCCAACTGTTAGGCTTCTCACTAAAGGGTAATAATTTTTACATGTCAATACTTGAAAGAAGTACGTATTTAGAGAAATGCATGGAGGGTACAGTTTATTCATGAATATACCTATGTTAGTGGTTTAGCCAATGTGAGTTCACAGAATAAAAGTTACATTAGGGAAAGAGAATATAAAACCCCAAAATATTCCAGATGGGATATTTTTATCCTGTGTAATGGTAACAAATATTTTAAATGTAGGACTTCAAAATTAGTAACTGGGGATGTGAGTTTTGGGGTAAGGTGCTTTAACTTAAAAATTAAGGATTTCCAAAAATACAAAATTACTGTCACTTTAAAACTAAGTTGTTAGACAAAAAAGGGAATACAAAGAAAATTTACATTAATCATACCACAAGGCCATATATTTAGAAATATCAGTAATGTGCATAGAATTGGAATAGGATACTTGAGAGAGAAAAAAGGAGGAGGAGGAGGATAGAGAAGAGAGAAGAAAAGAGGGGAAGGGAAATGAGGAGGGGAGGGGAGGAGAGGAGAGACATAAATAGGCAAAACAATAAAAATAGAACTTTGCACAAATTGAGACCACACTCAGTTGATCCTTCTTGATATTTAACTGAATTCAAAACTATTCCTGAAACTGGGATTTTCGTCACTAACTCTCTCCACACCTTGAGCAAGGAAGTTGGGGATAATGGGCTTAGAAACCTTGAACTCGCTGGTGCCTGAGCCTCCCATCAGACACACCTCATATTGGTAGCTCTGGGACAGAGTCCCAGTGCCACTGACGTCCACCAGGTGGCCAGGAAAGTGGCCCTCAGGCACAGAGCAGACACCCAGCGGCGCCGCCCTGCTCCTCCTGCACAGCCTCACCGCCACGAACACCAGCACAGAGAAGAGGAAGAGCGAAGACACAGACGCCAAGGCGATGACCAAGTAGACAGTGAGCGAGTCCCCCTGAGCGCGCTCGGGCGCCACTTCCGGGAGCGGCAGGTAGGGCTGCGAGAAGCCATCCACCAGCAGCACGTGCAGCGTGACGCTGGCAGACAGTGGCGGCTCGCCATTGTCCTTGACCAGCACCACCAGCCTGTGCCTGGCCGCGTCGCGCTCGCTCAGCAGCCTGGCGGTGCGCACCTCGCCATTGTGCGCCCA
Organism: Tamias sibiricus; assembly: GCA_025594165.1. Taxonomy (NCBI): domain Eukaryota; kingdom Metazoa; phylum Chordata; class Mammalia; order Rodentia; family Sciuridae; genus Tamias; species Tamias sibiricus. Next base: position 70,633,361 of record CM046662.1, read on the forward strand.
CACGCCAAACAGCCCGGGCTCCGTGGCCTTCAGCAGCTGGTATGACAACCAGGCGTTCTGGCCAGAGTCTCTGTCCACCGCCACCACCTTAGTGACCACGTAGCCCGGCTCGGCTGCCCTGGGCACCAGCTCTGTGCAGGGCGCAGAGGCGTTCTGCAGCGGGTACAGCACGAAGGGCGAGTTGTCATTGTCATCCAGCACCACCACGCGCACCAGCGCCTGGCTGCTGAGCGCGGGCGAGCCTTGGTCGGTGGCGCCCACGAGGAACTCGAATGCCTGCAGGGCCTCAAAGTCCAGAGCCCTCAGCGCGAACAGCTGCCCATTGTCTGCGTTGATGGAGACCAGCGAGGTGAGGGGCAGGTGCGGGTCCTGGGATGGCAGCAGCGAGTAGGTGATCTGGGCATTGGTGCCTGAGTCTCTGTCTGTGGCACTGATGCTGCCTATGTGCAGGGCGGGCTGGTTATTCTCGCGCACCAACATCCTGTATGACGTTTGGGAGAAGGCAGGGGCGTTGTCGTTGACGTCAGAGACGAGGATTATTATGCTGTGCTCGGTTTTCAGTCTGGGTATCCCCATGTCACTGACGGTGATGGTGACATTATACTCAGGCCTGGTCTCCCTGTCCAGAGCTGTGTTTGTCACAAGAGTGTAAAAGTTCTCTACAGATGGCTTAAGGAAGAAAGGAAGATCATCTTGGATGGAGCAAACTATTCTTCCATTGTCTCCGGAGTCAGGATCTGAAACACTGAATATGGCTATTATGGTTTCCAGCAAGTTTTCTGGTATCTGATTGATAAGTGTGGACATGGTCAGTTCTGGAGGGTTGTCATTCAAATCTATCACTTGGATAAGAACCACAGAACTTGCAGAAAGACCCCCACCATCTGTTGCCTGAATATTTATAGTGTAAGTCTGAACTGATTCAAAATCCAGCTTCTGTGTTAAGAGGAGTTCTCCTGATTTTGCATTTATTTGAAAGGTTTTGCGAATATCTTCAGAGGCTTGGGAAAATGCATAAGATATTTGTCCATAAACTCCAATATCTAAATCCCTGGCAGAGACATTAGCAACGTGGGATCCAATGGGGCTGTTTTCTGGAACCTGTACCTCATAGAGTAATTTTGTAAACTCAGGGGCATTGTCATTGATGTCCAAGATTTTAATGAGGACCAGGGCAGTGCCAGACCTGGGTGGAGTACCACCATCCAGCGCTGTAAGCGTTAACTTGAGTTCAGAATGTTCCTCACGATCCAGTGCTTTGTCCAGCACCAGCTGTGGTAATATGCCATCAGCACTGTCTTGTATTTTAAGATGAAAGTATAAATTGGGGCTGATTGTGTAACTTTTGAGACTATTGCTTCCTACATCTAAGTCCTGGGCACGTTCTATTAGGAAAGTGGTTCCAGGTGTGGTACTTTCTGAAATTTTCAAAAGTATTTCTTTGTCTAGGAATACTGGAGAATGGTCATTTATGTCCCTAATCTGTAGCTCAGCCTGAAAAAACTGCAAGGGATTTTCCAGTAACACTTGGAAAGGTAATACACAGGGCTCCGTAGACCCGCATAACTCCTCTCGGTCCCGTTTCTCATTTAAGAATAAATCCCCTGTCTGCCTATCAAACTGTAAGCTCAGTTTTTTCCCTTTGGAAACAATCTGGGGACCCCGCACAATCAGTTCATCTACTTGCAGCCCCAAGTCTTTTAATAAATTGGCCACAAAAAAGCCACTCTCCATTTCCTCAGCCACTGAATAGCGCCTGCTCTCAGAACCAACCAGAGCTATGCCCAGCAAGACAAAGAATATCAGGACTTGCCTTTGTTTCAGAAGGAACTCCTTTTCCTCTCTGGCTTCCATTGCCTTCTGGTCTACCAGCAAATCCGCTCCAGCTATGGCTTACGCAGTCGCTGGCTCGTATCTCCCAATATCTCGTTGATACTGAGATAAGTGAACAATCCTAGGGCCTCGATTTCGCGGAACCGCTGCCTTAGAAACCTCCTCCTCCTGGCTTGCTTCTTTATCTGAGTATCAGGCTAAACCGCACGTCATCAGTTGGCTTTTGTTCCTTCTACTTCTAAGGCTACAGCGCCACCCCGCGTTCTTTCCGCGCATTTATTTTCTCCAAAACTAAGAAAATCAACATTCTTTCAACCAGATTGATTGCTAAAATTGAGTATTTTTAATTGGTGTCTTCCAATTTACCAAAGTCTTATCTACATTTTGAAAGGCTTTCAGTGCATCTAAAATTACGTGGAAAGCATTGACAGATTACTCTAGTTTCCTTGCAGATCAGTGTGGGTCGGGAAAAAAGATAAACTTTAGAAACTGAGTGACTTCTAAGTCCTAGGATGCAGTAGAAAGAAAACTTTGGATTAGAAAGTTCCCAGTTTTTATAAGAATCTGGGCGTGTGCACACATGGATGGTGATTAGGTTATCATCCTCACACTCAAATCCAAATGGAAAACATCGAGATCCAAGAAAAGCACACAATTCAATGAATATGTTCTGGTGGACAATGAAATATTCTTAGTTATATTTATTTCTTGCATTGCTCCCAATTCTCATTTCCCTGAAATTTGATGAGTAAGCCACATGAAAATCTCCAAAAGCAGTCAATATTTCTTGTGAATATGACAATATTTCTAATTTTCATTTCTAACAGAATAAGAGCATTTTTGTAACTTTGATTCAATATTGAATCTAGCAAAATTAATGATTCCATATCAAAAACCCAGTAAAGCTGGGTGCAGTGGTGTACACCTGTAGCAGTCTCAGTGGCTTGGGAGGATGAGGCAGGAGGATGGCAAGTTCAAAGCCAGCTTCAGCAGCAAGGCCCTAAAAAAACTCAGTGAGACACCATCTCTAAATAAAATATTTAAAAAATGCTATGGATGTAGTTCAGTGGTCGAATCAGTGGGTTCAATCTCCAGTGCGTGCACGCGCGCGCACACACGCACACACTGTACACACACACACACACACACACACACACACACACAATGTCTTTAAAGAGATTATTTGTTAAATCCAGTTCCAAACAATATATTTCTTAGGTTTTTAAAGTTAATGTCTTGTTGTGTTTTAAAATAATGTATGGTCAAGCCAGACATCAGGCTCCATAACCACAGAGAGACATGAAGGAAACTAAATGCATGCTGCTTAAAGAAGCCAATCTGAGGGGCTTGTGGATGTGTCTGAGTGGTAGAGCACTTTGGTCAGGACCTGAGTTCAATCCCCAGCACTGAACAAAATACAAACAAAGTTCACCAATCTGGAAAGACTGTATACTAAATTATTCCAACTACATGAATTTCTAGTAAAAATGAAAATGTAGAGATTAGAAGGATCTATGGTTGCCAGGGGAAGAGGGTTGGAGGAATAAAGAGATAAAATACAAGTGACTTTTAGGGCAATGAAACTTTATTATGCTGTAATGGTAGATATAAGACATTACATATTTGTAAAAACTCACAGAATAGTACACCATAAAAAAGTCAACCCTAATGTAAATTATTAACTTTAGTTTACAAGGCATCAACATTTGTTCAGTACTTGAAATAAATATGTGACACTAAGGCAAGATTATTTGTTATAGGGAAAACTAAGTGGGAAAGATAAGATAGATAGGATTGTAATACTATCTTCCCAATTATCTGTAAAACCTAAAATTTCTCTAAAATAGTTTTTATAATAATTTAAATATCTTTATTAAGAAAATTTTCAAATATATATAAAAGTTAAAAACTATGCAATAAACACAACTCCACCCTCCATCCAAAATAATTATTTATATTTTGTTGTATTTGTTGTTCTACCTTTTACTCTACACACAACTTTTTTGATGATCAATTTGAAAGTTACTATAATAACAAAATAATAGTCATGAAATGAATCTGACATAATTTTCCTATGTACATATAAGAAAATAGATATTATGATACTTCTAAATATTCAGCAAGTATTCCCTAATTATACAGACATTATCCCACAAAATCACAATGCTACTAACATACCTAAGAAAATTAATAACAATTCTATATCATTTTAAACTCCAGAAGGTATTAAATATCACTAAATATCCTTCCATTATCCTCTTCCAATTTTTTTTAACTTTGTTAAGATTCACATTCACTGTTGAGTTCCCTTTACAAATGCACTATTTTCTTAGCCACTTGTTGTAAGGAATGTCTCAGAAACTCTTTAAACCAAATTCTATGATTTTATTAGGTGTTAGGATTATTTACTATAGAATATTCTCCCACCTCTGTGACACTTTTTTGAAGTGTCCAGACAAGTTTTTCTTTTGGGATATCCTATATTCTGAATTTATTTGTTAGTTTCCTCATAGTGTCATTTAACTTGTTCCTCTATGCTTTGTATTTTAGAAGACTGAAATGGATGACTGTTTTTGTACCAGGTATTTAACCCACAGGTACTTAATCAGTGAGCTACTTCCCAGCCCTTTCTATATTTTATTTTGAGATAGAGTCTTGCTAAGTTGCTTATGTCCTCACTTAATGGATGATTTATTAAATGTAACAATGCATAACATTTTAAGAGCTCTCATTTATTTTCTGTAAAAAATTGGAAAATTTTAGCTTCCCTTTATTAACATTTAGAAATCAGATACCTACTTCTATCCTGATGTAATTATTTGTTTATTTTTTGTTTATTGGTTATTTTTAGTTATACATGACAATAGAATATATTTTGATATAACTATACAAACATGGAATATATCTTATTCTAGTTAGCACCCCATTCTTCTGGATGTACATCACTGTGATGTTTTCATATATGTACATAGGAAAATTATGTCAGATTCATTTCATGACTATTATTTTGTTATGTTAATTCAAAACATTTAAATTCATTTACATTGAGCATAAACACAATTAATCCAGGTGAATAACATCCAAGACCCCAGTCTTGAAAAAAAGAACTCTTTATATGGGTTACAAGACTTTAAGATGGGTTACAAAACTTTACTTACCTCATAAAGACAGATGATGACTGCTAGGTCACTTGAAATTTTACCTTTAACCTAGCATATGATTATTATTTGGGGGGAGTATCTCTGAACTAAATACTTAAAATGAGTAGAAGATAACATAAAGGAGAGGAAAATAGCTGATGAAGAAAATTACATAATCTAGCACCTCTCACAGTTGAAGGAAACTTAATATCTAAGAGACTTAAGAGGAAACAATACTCAAAAACATATTAGCTTTTACTGTGCAGAAAGAACTTTAAACTTTCCATGTTGAGTCATTGTTCTCCCAGTTCGTTATCTTTCACCTTTCTTTCTGTTTCAATGCTTTTAATAAGTCTAGAAATAAAAAGGAAGTTTCCTTTTTCAGACATGATAGAACCAATACCAATACTTTATATTTGTAGATGGTTTCCAGCTTTCAATGCATTATTTTCCCAAAGCTATTTTAAGTAATAAATTTTTCTTAAGTCTTTTTTTTTTTTTTTGGTACTGGGGATTGAATTCAGGGGCACTTGACCACTGGGTCACATCCCCAGCCCTTTTTTGTATTTTATTTAGAGACAGGGTCTTACTGAGTTGCTAAGTGCCTCGCCATTGCTGAGGCTGGCTTTGAACTTGCAATCCTCCTGCCTCAGCCTCCCAAAGTGCTGGGATTACAGGCATGCACCACCACGCCCGGCTAAATTTTTCTTAAGTCTTGATGATAATTCACATTCCTTTTTGAGTACCTCTTATAAGTGCTCTTATTTTCTTAATATCCTTTTAATAAGAAATTACATATGTTATAATCTATATATTTATAAACCTAAATAAAATACTTATATGATTTTAATGTTATAGTGAGAGAAACTATTATATAATAAAGAATTACACTATTATGTTTATTTTGTTTCACTTTAATTTTCATATAATGCTCAGTTAGTAACATTATCCTAGGAGTCACTTTTCACAAAAACCCAACATTAAAATATATACACACAAAGAATTTTTAAATAGGAGAAAATATTTTCAAATCAGAAAATGAAAGCAAGTCACTGTAGTCTTACTACAAAACAAAATGGTCAGTGATTTAAAAAGTGACTAAGAGGGGCTGTGGTTGTGGCTCAGTGGTAGAGCTAGTTCACCTAGCACGGGCAAGGCCCTAGGTTCAATCCTCAGCACCACATAAAAATAAATAAAATAAAGGTATTGTGTCCAACTACAACTAAAAAGTAAATTTTTTTAAGTGAATAAGAACACATTGTTTGGAGCTGTATCATCTTAGCCTTGCCTCTCTTTTTTGACTTAAGGATGATTTGGTTCTTTTGACTGACACAAGATAGAATTATAAAAATGAAGAGAAAGAGGAGTCAAAGGGATTTATGTGACTGCTTTCCCCTACCAAACATAATGTCAAACAATATGGATGTATGATCCACATTTCTAGCCCTCTTTCAATAGTGAAAAATATTTGATTCTTCTCAATGGCTTTCAGCCTATAAGCTGCTTTTATTAACTCAGTTATCAAGTGGCAGAATAAAGAGGTATCTATGAACCTGTGATGGCACTTACACAATTTGTTTTAGCCTTATTGAGGACACAAGCTTATCTGTTTTTTTTCATAACCTTTTAATGGAAATATTTCATGAAGATAAAGTGAGCAGGATTTCAAAATAAAGTGATTCAAGCAGAGAATCCAGCAGAGAAAAATGAAGGTGATATTGTTCTCTTCCCACAGTACATATACAACTAATGATTTTCAAAAAGACAGCTACACAAGAATTGTGACATTTTTTATTTGTTTTTTTTGAGAATTGCCATGGTCTTATTGTACAATCTGTTCCCTGGAAAAATTTTGACAGGGCATTTGTGCATTCGCATTCTCTCACTCTCCCTCCCTTCCTTCTCCCAATCAATCAATCTCCCATTTCTCCCTCTCCCTCCCTCTCTCTCTCCCTCCCTCTATAAATATATATTTACATAATGTATATGACCTTTCCCATCTTCTCTTTCATGGTTACAATAGGTCAAAACTTTCATCAGGTTTAGGTAATCTAACAGATGATTGCATTTTTATGAAGACCACTACTGAAATTTCACTTTAAAAAGACAATATGGCTATATGTTTGTTAATTACTAACATATTATAGAAAATCAATATATAATGAAGAAATTCAAAGACATGGGGAGAGCAAACATGTGGCAGGAGAAAGAAGCCTAAATATAAAGTATAAATAATCAATTGAGATGTGCTAAAGAAATATAATAATGCCCAAATGAGAAAATAATATATATTATTCCATTGAGATATTTATTTGAACAAATACTATGAAAAGGAATAGGCAGATATCAAAAGAATGCTGAGACCATAGTAATAAAAAAAAAAGAGATGTTAAGTGAAGAGTCTGAAACGTTCCCTAGGGCCTGTCAAGATATGGCCAGTAAAGCTGAACAAATCAAATAACCAATAGCAGGGAAATCAGAGCATAGGGGACATCAGTGGCATCTCAGTGTCCTTGACCATACCTTAAGTTTATGATTGGCTAGATTACTAACTCTCAGAAACCTGGTGGTTCTGATACTTTCTGGTCTTTGAGATTACATGCTACAAACAGAGAGAGTCCCAAGTCCTTGAGTAAATGAGATGATATAAATACCTTCCAGACCTGATCTCCTTCCACTGCCACCATCTTGAATACCAAATATTCCTTTCTGCATCAAATATGAAGGGTGAGTTACCACTGCCATCAAATGCTACCACCCATACCAACACCATGCTGCCTACCTTGATTGAGTTGCTTCTGTTTTTCTCATGCAAAACTTGGAACTTAAGGGCCTTACAATTCAGGGATGTCAGGATAAGGGCCTTACAATTCAGAAATGTCAGAGTAAACAGGTTCTTTGTGCTCACCAGCAGTGAGTAGTTTGTTGGGGCATTCTTCTAAATCTGTCTATGACGCCATGTTGCTAAAGTACAGGCACTCTTTGAGGTTGTCTTCTCAGGCTTTAAAAGTGGTAGGGAGTTTGTTGAAAAGGAACACGTTTACATCATGTTTCATTTATTTCAGATCCAGATCTTTGGCAATTATAATAGAATGATACTTATCTAATCATTAACTACTTCTATTGAAGGTTTGAAGGTGTATTTATACATTTAAATGATGTATTTTTTCCTCTGTTCTGGATCTGAAACTTGGAAAAATAGAAACTATGGCCTTAAGCATGTTTCCTGGGATGCTGTTCATGATTATCAGGGGTGGACTGTCTTTTGCATTAAGATGGTATAGTTCTCTGGGTCTTTGATTTCAGAATCCATGCTGTACATTAGTATTACTTTGGAATATACTAGATCTGAGTAGTGGGGTTTTTTTATTACCAACATATATGTTTTATTTTAAAATGTCATTAAAACTTCAGTACCCTCAGAAAATCCTTAAAGAAATGCCTATTATATCTTACATCCAAATTTCAGAAAATGTGATTGCCAGAGAAGAATTTTTTTTCCTAGTATTAGTACTTTATGGTACAAAACAGCAAAATCACTGCCAACCCACAACTTTGGTGAAGACCAGTATAGATCTAGATATGTGTGGTGACCTGCCATTCAATATTACTTATTATGGTTACCTCAATTATTTCTTTCAATTGAGAAATTTGCCCATTCCAGTTCAGGGTATTTCCTGCTACCCGAGTCCTAACATGTGAAATATGGATATGGGAATTGGGATTCAATATATATTTATTAACACTACTCTGTCTATATCCAAGTTCTGAACTTTGGTCCCTATAGGAATGCCCTATGGGATTTTTTTAAAAAAAATAGAATTACCAGGTCCAGAAAGACATTTATGAGTGGGTATTTATATCTGTGAGTCTCAGCTTAACTTGGAAAAATGCAACATATTTTCCTTTAGTAACTAAAATGCAGTATCAATGTCTCACTGGGTCTGCCCACTGGATCCAATCTCTTTAGTATCAAATCCTGAGTCTGTTGACTGACAATGCTCATATATCTTTAGAAATGTTAATTACCCTCTCTCCCCACCCCCAGCTTGCCCATCTTAGGCCCAAATCTCTTGCTAAATAATCAATGAAGGAACCACCCTCCAGTGCCTCCAGAACAGAATTCTAAGTCCATTATTCTGAGTGATACATGCTAAGTAAAATAGAAAGAATCAGACTTTGCCTTAGATTGAGTTTTAAACATCCCATTATTCCTTCTAACACCTTCCAACAAATGTGGTCCTGCACAAAGTCTGATCACACTAATCTTTTTTGTTTCTTATGTCACCAGAATCTCAAGCTTCCGCTAAAACTCACACAGACACAGAAATGTAATATGGAACATACATCACTGTATTTACATTCTGGTTTAACAACCATATAAGTCTGTAGTATTATTATGGCCTTACTTGGTGCCTTAAGTTCTCCAGAAAGAAAAAATATTTAAGAAATGTAAATTCAAAAATGAAATATTTTGTATTTATATATATTATTCAGTGTGTATTGAATATGTATTTCTCTCAGCAACTATTGTAAATACATTAAGTATTGACAAACATGTCTTATTTGAAGCATATTCTTTTGTATTCTCTTTAATTTTTCTAAATAATATTGGAGAATATTAAATATTGGCACAAGGAATAAAGATAAAATTAGTTTTTGGTCTCTTATATAACATTTCCTTTTATGTATTGGAGATCTTTGTTATTAATTGGTAAAGAATTAATTATTCTTGATATTTGATAAATAAGGAATTTAGTAGAAATTAATAAATATAAATTGAGCTTTGAAATAATTAAGCTACACAGCAATTCATGGGATTTATGACTTAGATAATGAAAGAGACATGTACTTCTACAATTATTTTCCCTGTAGTTTTATATCTGCATTTGAATTTTGTGTTATCAGGGTCATCAAAATCATTAAGGAGGGCCTGGGGTTGTGGCTTAGCAATAAGAGCACTCACCTAGCACATGTGAGACCCTGGTTTGATCCTCAGCATCACATAAAAATAAATATATAAAATAAAGGCACCGTGCCCAACTACAACTAAAAAATAAATATTAAAAAATCATTAAGGAACTTAATTTCAAATAAAAACTATAATATCAATCAAGCAAATAAAAACTTGAATTAAGCAGATGAAGACCAGTACTGCTAAAAAGTAGACTATCACAACTTGTCATGCTTCATTTATAAAATACCAAGAAAAACAAAAGATTATTTTAAAATAAATGGCCTGAACGTCTCTGAGAGGTTATAAGGCTATCATTTTAGGGGTAGAATTCTTTGAGATGCTTCATAATATCTGGTAGAATTTTATGCCCCAAGTTTTAGGGTAACATTTTTAAGGAAGATCAAAGGAGAGTAGGCATGAGGGTTTTTTGCTTATGAATAAAGAGGATAAAAAAAGAATACATAATTAAACAGAAAAAAAAAGAATAAAGAGGAAACTATTTGCTAGTTGTTTGTTAGTTTGTTTTTTGGTACTGGGGATTGAACTCAGGGGCACTTGACCACTAAGATATGTCCCTAGCCCTATTTTGTATTTTGTTTAGAGACAGGGTCTCACTGAGTTGCTTAGCACCATGGAATTGTCATTCAGTAGGATTGTCATTCAACATCCTTTGCATAAAGAAAAACATCTTTGGAACTATTTCTGCTGTCATCTTCTAGCCACATAATTACATTGCCAGATAATTTTCTTGCACTCAATGGTTATGATACAGTAATAGCAGCAATAAAATGTTTCATTGGTGCTCTTTGGAAGTTGGATAATTCAGGGAGCCTGGAGAATTTGGCAAATCAGTTCTTTGCTGAGGCTGGCTTTGAACTCATGATCCACCTGCCTCAGCGCCTCAGTCAGGCATGCGCCACTACACCAGCCTGACTTGCTAGCTTCTAAACAGCCCTCTGTGAAATTGACAGACAAAAATAGCTAAGCCACCAATAATTGTTGCTATCAGCAAACAATCAGGTATGCTTCAGAAAAAAATTACTAAGGTTAGAGCCATAAAATTATAATGACAATGGCTCAGAAAGGTGATGTTTTTTTCTCTACCTTTTATCCTGAATTCAAAAGCAAGAGCTTTCTCCACCTACTGTCTTGTTTTGAGATCTTAAGTATCTAATTTCAATGGTATGTAACATGGTATGTATCTCTTTTTTCTCTGTCCTGTATTAGGTTGGCAAAATGTGGAATATCTTTAAAATTCAATGTAAAGAAAATTCTGGAAGGAAGGAACAGGTATTTTCTTTTTATCCCAGAGTGCTGAGATTATGGTCCATAAAGAGAAAAAGGTTGTTTCTGGAAGTCCCAGGATGAAGCAGGTAACTGTCAACATGAACAATTCCATGGAATTGTCATTCAGTAGGATTGTCATTCAACATCCTTTGCATAAAGAAAAACATTTTTGAAATTAGTTATGCTGTCATCTTCTAGCCACATAATTACCTTGCCATAATTTTCTTGTACTCGATGATTATGATACACTAATAGCAGCAGTGAAATTTTTTATTGGTTCTCTTTGGAAGTTGGATAATTCAGGGAGCCTGGAGAATTTGGCAAACCAGTTCTTAATTATTTGCTGAGACTAAATCTTCAGCCAAGATTCCTACAACAAGGTTGCTGAGGGAAATGAATCTCAAGGATTATCACTGTCACAATTTGGACCTAGGAGATCTTAGGTTACTGTTCTGTTTTGTGAGTATTAAACTTACCTTGGGTTGTTCTTCACTTAGCAGGGTTTTTTTTTCCAGGAATGGACAAATTACTTACTCTACTATGGCAGCACACATTATTATAAGAATGAAAATTGAAACTGATTGCATAGATTCCAACGATGGAAAATCACTCAAGCCTCAAGATGTACCTCGTGCACATTCTGAAAAAGATTTTTTTTTTCAAAGTGGGGCTAGTTTTATCAGACTCATATTTTTCTCAGGAAACAAAAAGAAATTTATAGGTAATACTTGGAAATGAAGAGGTCCTACAAATATAGTTTCTTATTTGGGAATAATGGTTCTTCTCTGGGTTGATCTAAAATATTTTTGAACTCTTTGGAAATAACCTGTTCTTTACTGTCTTCCTACCACTGTGTGGATGTTTCCCTTTCTGCTGCCAGTTCCAAACTCAGTAAACTCTGGCCACAGATAGTAGTTTACCTTTTTCCTGGACCAATTGTATACACCCAGGAAGAAAATGAAAACACACCATTTGCCTTTTCTGCTATATTTTCTCTGGCAGTTTCCTGTGTGTTTTCTGAATGTATTATCTTTAATTAAGTCTTTGAAAGTCCTGTAAGAGGAGTAAGATCAACTTATATCTTGTCCAGATTCATTCAAAGAAAGCTCTACTACGTGAGCTTTCCGCTTATGTTTTCAAATCATGTCAGGTCCCAGAACCTTTCAGATTTTTTCTTTTCTAAGATAGAACCTGAGGCTTCTCCTCCTAGCTTTTACCTTGTAGAACCACCAAATGTCCAAACTGAAAATCTGAGATGTACAATGCTTTCCTGCAGAAACCCAAAATATTCACACCCATGTATGGGAATGGAATTCTTACCTCCTGATAGTTTTAATTACTTTTCCCATTCTTTGCTTAGTTAATGTGAACAAAATATTTATTAGCTGTTTATTATCATGTTATCTATGCAATTTCCTTTGAGATTAACTTTTGAATTTCTTCCATTTCACTCATTTGGTGAATTCATTCAGTGAATTTACTAATTCATCAGTAGGTATTTATTACAGATTATATCCAGACACTGTAAAAAGCATTGGGGATACAAAGTTTGAGTTAAAGCCTGGTACCAATACCTCAGATAGTTATAGCCTTAGATGGGTGTGACACAGGTAAAGCAAAAATTAAAGTACTAAGTGATTTGTATAGGCACTATTAGATATTAAAGTTATTCAAGTAAGATCAGAAATTATAAGTATCAGGAGAGAGTCAGGAGAGAGTCTCAGAGGATGTAGGGTTTGAGCTAAGGTGAATTTTATGGGCAAACAACTTGAACCACTGAAATGATTTTCTATTGCAAATGAAACATTTGATTTTGCAGGAAATAAGATGTTTTTGCTTGAAGGGTGGGATCACAATGACCCATGTAGGATGCAGTCTTTTAGTCATTCAACAACAACAGAGTCCTGCATGAAGGGTGGAGGGGGTAATTGCTAAAAAACTAGGGATGGTCTTCCCAATTTGAATTTAGGTTACACATCTAATATTCAATTTAAAGGAGAGCCCTGTATCTTAAGTATGTGCATGGCTGAGTAGGAATTTTTAAAGTATTGTATTTAGGAAATATCTTTAAGTGGTGATTAAGAGCATAGGATTTTATGTCAAAGGATTTATATTCAAGTCCTGGCTCTAGTACTTCATATGTTATACTGAGAAAATTGCTCAATCTCTTCAAACTTCCATTATTGTCTCATGTGAAAAAATACATATAATTATGTTATCTACTTCATAAAGTGGTGAGAATTAAATCACCTGGAACATCATAGTATTTTATAATGCTATTTTTAGTGGTAATAATATAAAAAAAGTAAAAATTTTATTTACATAGTCCTCGGTTTGGACCTGGAATGTCCCCCAAAAGTTCATGTGTTTAAAACTTGGTCTCCAATGCAGCAATGCCCAGAGGTGGAACTTTTGGGAAGTGATTGGATCATAAGAGCTGTAACCTCATCAGGGGATTAATCCATTGATGGATTAATAATGTGAATGGACTACTGGGAGGAGGTGAAAACTATAGGCAGGTAGAACATGGTCAGAGGAAGTTGGTTACTTGGGACCCTTGGGGATAATATCTTATCCCTCGATATCCCTCTTTCTTCTCCTCCTCTTGCCTCCCCTCTCCCTCCCTCCCTTCCTCTTTCTTTCCTCCCTCGATCTCCTTTTCAGCTGCCATGTGTTGAGGAACTTTCTTCTTCCATGCCCTTCTGCCATGATGTTTATGCCTTAGAAACAGCCAACCATGGACTGAAACCTCTGAAACCATGAGCTAAAATAAACCTTCCCTTAAGTTGTTATTGTCAGGTATTTTGGTCATAGCAACAAAAATCTGACTAACACAGTCTTATTTACTCCTGTAAACAAATATAAGTCTAAGTGATTTATCATCATCCCTCCTTAACTCAACAGGAAATACAGCAATTCTTTTTTATAAAATTTTTATAATTTTTATTAAAGCATTATAGTTATACACAGTAGTTGGGCTTATCTCAACAAATCCACACTTGTATGGAATTCAATTTCAGTTCACATTTCCCACCTTTTCCCTCCCCTCCTCCCTTCCCCTGTTCTCCTTCCTCTGCTCTGCTGATATTCATTTCACTCATTTATTTATTTTTGATTTGTTCTTTTTACTTATACATCAAGTTAAAATTTCCTGTGGTATATAACATGATATTCTTTTTTAAAATATTTATTTGCTTTAGTTGTACACAATGCAATGCATTTATGTTTACGTGGTGCTGAGGATCGAACCCGGGCCGCACACGTGTGAGGCGAGTGCTCTACCGCTGAGCCACAATCCCAGCCCCTAACATGATATTCTTATATTGATTATGTATTTTCTTCCTTTCCTGTTCCTTCTCTGATCTCTCAATCTCTTTCTTCTACTCTACTGATCTTCCTATATCTTTTTGATACCAGATCCTCCCTTCCTTCTTTCCTTTATTTTGCTCTAACTTCCACATGAGAGAAAACATCTGACCCTTGATTTTATGAAACTCACTTATACTTATTTATGTTAAAAATCTAAAACCTTTAAGCATATTGCAAATTATGAGAATTTTACTTAATTTTACCCTTGAGCAGAACTTTATTTTCATTCTTTCATATATATCCTCCATTTTCAACAAACTGATTTTTATCTCCATCTTAAAAACCTGACAAGGAATCCATGTTGCCTTTCACCAACCACCCCATTTCTACAAATTTTCTGTACATCCAAGTAAGTTTCTTGGAAAGAGTTTATATGAGTACTGCTAATACTTCTTCCTTACTCTTTCCTCACCCTTTTACAATTTCTCACTAAGTGTTCTCATCAGCGTCATTGATTCATATCTATGTTGCCAAATCTAGTAGATAATTTTCATTATTCACTCATTTAAACTGTTAACAATCTTAAATAGAGTTTATAACTCCATCCTTATTCACACACACTTCCGACACCTGTGATAGCACATCCATGGATTTTTCTCTCTACTTCTTTTTAAATTCCTTTAGGGACTCATTATCTATCCTTTACATATTAAAGTTTCTCAATTTTGTTCCTCCTATAACTTAACATTCTCTCTTCATTCTACCTTCTCATGAAATTTGAGTAAAGCAATTGCTACATGTTAATCATGCCATAATGTCCAGGTTTTAATCTCTCAAGTTAAAGATTCTTCATTTATAAAATTTATAAAGAGTTCTTTAGCTTAATAAAATACCTAATTTCTTGTTGCTGCCTACAGCAACGATACCGCGGGAAAGAAATCGGAGGCAGACTGGGAATGAGTGGTTTCTTTATTCTTGCTTCTTCTTCTCTCCTTTCTCTCTCAGTCTCTGATGCCCCCTGGCCAGGTTAAATACTCTTTACCCATTAAGCATACACGTGTACAGGTGCAGCACAGAAAGATTCTTAGTCAAATTCATTAAGGTCAGGTGTAAACAAGTAAACGCCTCCTATGGCTCTCAGCCAGTCACCATCTTAGCTACTTCCTCATTAAAGGCTCTTACAATTTCTCTAAAACTCATTTTCCCCTTGGAAAATGGAAAATAAATTCTCAGAAGACAAGAGGATGAAAGGTTCAGAGACACATATTTTAAAATATTTTTATGCTGGTCTCCTGTCCACCTTGCATGAATCTGCTTAATTCTGTTACAGTAAGAAGTTTATCTTGAATGTCATGTTCATGTTGTACATATAATGTCAAGCCCCAGAATTTTTCCCACTTTTCCATTGTTGACATGAAATGCTTATCAAGTAAAGGTTATGACTGCAATATAGATAGCTCATCCATGGTAGATCTTTTCTAGGACAAATATGCATCATCCAAATTGCATGATCATCATAAACTTTATATGATTTGCCACTTTTGCCAGGGTTGGGTGGGGAGAGTGGCAAAAGGAAGCATTATTTTCCAAAGTGTAAAAAGATAGATCTTCAGGCTTCTGAAGATTATAAGCAGAAGTATCTTTAATATTTCCACCTCTTTCACCACCCTATCTAATTCATCATCAGGTTTGGTGTATTCTCTCTTCAAATTATTATGACAAATTATTCCATTTCTATTTGCATCCACTAACAATACCTTCATCCAGAATATCTTCATTTGCCCACTGGACTCTTAACAGACTCATACTTTACATAGTCGCTCACATCCCCTCCTCAGCTTATACACCACAGAACAATAGTAGTAACCTTGTAAAGATCAAAGTAAAATTCTGTCATTCCCTGCTGAAATCCCTAGTGTTACCTTTCATTGCTTTAATAATAAAATTCAAAGTTCTCTGTATGGACTAAAAGATTTGTCATGCCTAAGCCCCTGCCTACTTTTTTGGCTTCAGTTTTTAGCCAATTCTCTCAGGAGTAAATGACTTTCAACTATATTGACCTTCTCTTTATTCTCCAGGCTTTCCAATTTTCCAACTTACTTTTAGTGAAGTTTTGTTCATGTGATTGTGTGTTTCCCCATCTTGGTTAGCCTTTTGCTTTCCCTTGTATTCTACTTTGACAATTTTTGGTGGGGGGAATTGGGGATTGAACCTAGGGGAACTCAACCACTGAGCCACATCCCCAGCCCTTTTTTATATCTTATTTATAGACAGGGTCTCACTAAATTGCTGAGGTTGGCTTTGAACTTGTGATCCTCCTGCCTCAGCCTCCCAAGTGTCTGGGTTACAGGCATGTGCCACTACACCCAGGAGGGACTGCTATTTATTCATTTTTTATTCTCTCTCCTAATTCATTTCCATTTTAAGAGAAATTTTATTATATGACTAAAGCATGAGAATATTAGGTTCCTATTCTTTCTTTCTCTCCCAGTGCTGGGGATCAAACCCAAGGCCTCATGCATTCTGGGCAGGTACTCTACCACTGACCTTAACAACTGATTTCCTCCTCTATTAATCCTTATTCCTGTGTTTTGGTCTCAGATATTAACTGAAAAATAGCTACATTTTATTTATAGAAATATAGCCCACTGAGATCTGTGTAGAGTAGTCCCTTTCCTGCCTCTGAATTATTATTTACAATCTCATTTTCAGCCCTGTTTAGGTTTTGCAGTACCCTATACCCCTCGTCTCTGGTCTCCCTGTAGAGGTTTCAGGGTTTACCAAGATTCACTTATTTAACAAAATTGTATTGAAAATCTACTCCATACCAGAAAGTGAGATGACCTCCTAGAAATACAAATTGTGAGTGATACTATCCCTACCCATTGGTCTGATGAGGAAGTCAAATAATTCCACAAATGGATGGAAGATTGCAATTTGGCTAAATACTACAAATAATCTAGTTAGTTTATCTGTGACTGTAAATACAGATTTTTACTTATAGTGGTCAGCAAAAACTCTGAAAAAATTACAAGAATATACAGCAAAGGAGGGAAAAACAACATTTCATACTGAAAGAAAAGCATGTACAGTTACACAAATTTCTCTGAGCATATATGTCTTAATTAATTCACTCTCCCCATCCACCCCAGGTTTTGAGGACCAAATTTGTTAACTTGCTAGATGAGGGAACAGTACTTGGAACTAGAAGTTGGAAGTGGTTCCCTGCGATGTGAATTTTCTACACAAATAGCAAAAATTAATAAGGAAAACAGACGTATCTCTTTCTTTAAAGAAGCTTGTCTAAGGCTCCTCCAAATACAAAGAAAAAACACACGTATTAAATTCATAAAGTTCTCTATTCTCATTCCAAAATTTGTAACAACTAGTGATGATGGAGATGACTAACTGCCACTCTCATTCGTACAAATATCCATTTGTTGTTCGAGAACCGTAGTTCTGGCGGCTGTAAGCTCTTACCTTCTATGCAGCAGAATCAGAAGCGAGAAAACAAGTCCTATAAATAGGAACCACTAGAACCCAGCAGTCTACCAGCCTCACTTCCGCTTCCTCCAGGTAGGACTGCTTTTGCTGCAGGTACCGGAAGAGCTCTTTAGAGCTTCCGGTTATTCCGCATTGAAATACGGAGTCCGCGGATTTCTCAGCTTCTTACGTACTGCGTGAACTAAAAAGCTCCATAAGGTCTAAGTTTAATTGCCCTACTTATTAAACTGAAACTGTTTTGAAACCTCTGTCACGAAAGCCTGAGAAAATTTGCGGCTGCAGAAGCTGTTTTGGAAATGCAGTCGACTTCCGGCTTCCATAAGAGGAGACGCTGTTTATTATATGTGCAAACCCAAACTGAAAGGGAATGGAGAGTCGGGAAAGGAATTTATGAAGGTTTTATTTTGATATGTTCCATCTTTAGGATAGAACTTTTCTTTGAGATTTCCGGCAAATCCCGGGATGGTATCTCTGTGGCTGTTTTCCAGGGCTTGCTTTTAAGCTGATTTGAGTATTTTTCACTTGGTGGAACCACAGTGCTTTGATTGATGTTAGAAAAAGAAAAAAAGCCTTATGGGTCGTAGTGAACTTCAAGTGGTATAAAGAGCATTTAAAAATGCATACATTTGAAAATCAAGCCCACCTTGCTTATGTAAAGTGTAAATTGAAAAACGCACTGCATTAGGAAGTTACAAAACCATTATTTCTGTACATTATTTCACAAAGGTAGATTTGTTAGCATACGTCTGTGGCATATTAATTTTGGCTTCTGAAGTGGAAATATTACATTTGAGTGTTCCATGTGTTATCAGCAGCAAAGAACATGGGATGTTGCAAGCTGGTGCCTCACCCTTGCACAGAAGAATAAGAGAATAAATTTCTCCAATTTGGATATATTAGAGCATTCAGGAAAAATTGTCTAGACTGTTTGGGATTTTTAGTAGGAAATGTCCCCAAAATTGTACTGAACTGCTGGTACAGAAAAATGATTTAACTGAGTATCATTGGTTAAAGTAGTTTGCATAGGCATAGTAACTGTTATTTTCCTTTCCTCATCTTTTCACTCTGTTTGAGTTCCCTCCATTTCTCCCAGTTTTCTTGATACCTTTGAATTTAATTTTTGCCCTTTTCAATCAACATAGGATAGGGTCAGATTTCTGAGCATAGAAAGTGCTCAATTGGCAATCCACCAGTGAGTGTAACTATATGCAAAGGGAAACTGAATTAATGTATTAAGATGAAAACAAATTTCCCTTAAAATGTAAGCCACAATATCACAATCAGAAGGTGATTCAATATGTAGAACAGTTTTTGTATGCTAAAACATTTATGTGTGTATATGTTTGTTCATGTAGGTGGTCTTCAGTAGGAGGAGAGTGCAAATAGAGGTTGAACATCTCTAATTAAAAAAAATAGGAAACCTGAAATATTCTGGTATTGAGATTTTTTTCATAACTACCTGGTATTTCAGATTTTGATTTTTGGGATTAGGAACACTCAGTGGTAAAGTCTTTGCAAGTATTCTCAAATCTGAAAAAATTCCATAACTTGAAATGCTGTGATCTCAAACACTTAAGATAAGGGATATTCAACTTGTGGCAAAGATTGAACTATTATAAACCAATGGAAGTGAATATCATTCAAGCTTATTTACAGAATACTAAGTGCAAAATAGTAAATTTCAATTTGATGCTGAAGTTGAAAAGTAAGATTAAATGTTTCTGAATTAGAACAATACACAACTCTTCTTATTAAGAAGATATCCCAAACAATAAAAAGTTATATATAATAGCAATTTAAAACAAAAAACTAATTAGAATAAATACCTACCCCATAATATATGAACCTGAAAGCTTTACTTTTTTCTACTAAAAACATATTCAGCATACTCAGGGTTCAAATTTGTACTAAAGAAATTTCAGGTTCTCCTCATACTAACATAATACTTGATGTGTATTGGCCACTTAAATGTAAATAAATTAGACCACATCCTGGTATATTTGGACAAAACCAACAGTTTAAATCTAACAGGACTTGATTTTCTGTTCAGTACAATTTCTGCTATTGCTGTTTTCCCTTGTATGAAGCCATGCACACTGAATATGCAAATATACAGAATATTCTCGGGCTACCTTTTCTGTCAGAATTAAAGATTGACGAGTATTCAATTGAAAATCAGGTGACAATTTTCTTTCATATCTCATTTTTAATGTTATACTAACAGAGGTTTCATTTGGAAGCAAAATAGAAATTTTTAGAGTTTACAGTGTCTACAGAATACAAACAAATAAATTTGTCACTGTATCTTTTGATTATTCTGGATTTTCTATCACCTCTTAGTTGTTCCAAGTTTTTTCATGAAAATTGCTTTAAAATTTGAAGCTTTCTTGTGTTTGTAAAAAAGATCATCTTTAAATTCAGAACAGTGATACTTTCATTATTTTTCTGGAAATAAGTAAGATGAATGGAAGCCTAATTTAAATATATGTTAAGTGATTATATTGAATTCTCTGAGAGCTCATTTGATTAAGCAATAAGTCTTATTTACTAAGGCCACAATGAATTTTTATTATGGTTGATGCTTAGTAATAGGCTTTTCCTAAATCTTCCTAAGGCCAAGAGAGTTTTCACTTTGAAACAAGTTTGAGGTCAAAAAAATTGAAAAATCCTAATGATATGATATGAGTAAGGGAAATTTCAATTTGTATACCTACTAGAAGAAAATGTGTTCTTACAGGGCTCACTGGGAGTATGTAGTTATCAGCCAAAAGCTAGCAAAGTTCTACTACTATACCATGTTCTAATTTGGGCATTTTTCAAGACAATATTTCCCTTTATTTATATTAACTTTAATTTTTAATTTTTCTCTTTGAATAGTAAGTTCAAGGAAGTTAAATTGGCGGGAAATGAGGAATTTCCTTAAGATTTCCTACATGTTTAGTGACTCTTCAGAGAGATGAATTGTGTATATTTATGGATATTATTTTCAAGATTTGAGTTTTTCAAATTCCTATTCATAGGTAGGTCATATCTATCATTTATGGGAATTAGAGGTCATCAAGTTCATAAAGAATTTTTTACTAAAAGTATATTGCATTTTTATAGAGTTCAGTGAGTCCTACACATTAACACTATGGCATGATTTACAAGCAATGACTAATTATTAAAACTCAGACCTTGAGTGACTTGTAAACTGATGTATATTCTGTTTGGCAATTTAGTAAATGCCTGTGTGGTTATACACTTTACTGTGAGTTCAGTGGATTTATTGATGGACTCCTAGATTTATTTATCTGTGTTTCTATGTGGACCCTTTCAAAGAAAGCATCTAATTATTTCATAAGACTGTGTGTGAAATTAAAGAATTAATCTTTTTATTGTTTCTTTTTAGTCATATATAACTTTAGTATTCACTTTTTCATAATTAAAAGAGCATGAAATATAATTTGCTCTTACTCAGTCCCCAGTTTTTCTCCTTTCCTTCCCTTCTTCCCTCCCCCTGTTCTCTTCCTTCTACTCTACTGATCTTTCTGTTATTTACTTTTATTTTTTAAAATATTTATTTTTTAGTTGTAGTTGGACACAATATCTTTATTTTATTTATTTATTTTAACATTGTGCTGAGGATCAAACCCAGGGCGCGCAAGTTCTAGGTGAGCACTCTACCACTGAGCCACAACCCCAGCCCCTGCTATTTACTTTTAGTTTTTTTCTTTTTTTAGTTAGTGCCTTGTGGATATACATGATTGCTTTATTTTATCCAGTAATCCCTGAGAGTGCCCTGGGATAATTGAAATGTGAACAAGTACACTTAGTGTGTACTTTAAATTGACATTATTGCATTTAGCAAATGAAAGATTGTTTAGTGTGTTTTTTAAATTATTATTTTAATTGTATCAATTTAAATTTTTTTGCCTGACCATAATAGTTGCACATGATTATGGAGTACAATGTGATATTTCAATTCATATATATGATGTGTACTAATTAAATCAGGATAATTAACATTTCCATTTCCTTTTCATTACTTTGTGTTTGGAGCCTTCTAGCCCCTCCCTTCTCATTGTTCATAAAAATATTTATTATGTTATTGTGAGCTGTAGTCTTACCCCCCACAATGTTCTGTAGAACATTAGAACTTATTATTTCTATCTAATGGTGTTTAGGTACCTGTTACCTAACCTTTCACCTTCCCCCATCACTCCCACTATTACTAGGCTCTAGTAAGCAATGATATACCTTCCTATCAGCCTTTTAATACCTACATACAAATTCACATATAAATGTGGAATTTGTGTTTCTGCATTGGGTGACTTTATTTCATTTAGTATAGTGTTCTCAATTTCTATCCCTTTTAATACAACTGATAGGATGTCATTCATTTTATGGCAAATGTTATTCCATTGTGTACATTTACTACATTTTTCTTTATCCACTCATCCAGGTTGATTCCATATCTTAGCTATTGTGAATAGTACAGCAATAAACATGGGCACAAAAGTATCCCTTTGGCTGGTCACAGTGGTGCAAACCTGTAATCCCAGCAGCTAGGGAAGCTGAGGCAGGAGGATCACAAGTTCAAAGCCAGCCTCAGCAATTTTGCAGGTCCTGAAACAACTTAGCAAGACCCTGTCTCAAAATGAAAATTTTTTTTTAAAATTTTTAAATTTAATTTAATTTGTTATACATGCTTTTAGAGTACAATTCCTTTCAAAACCAATGACTTGGAAAACTGGGCTCTTTATATGAAAAAGTTTTTTAAAGGCTGGGGATGTGACTCAGTGGGTAAGTGCCCCTGGGTTCAATCCCTGGTACCCTCACCCAAAATAATAAAAGAAAGTACCATTTAAATATGCTTATATAATTTCCTTTGGATACATACACAGAAGTGGGAAGGCTGGATTATATCATAGTTATACTTTTGGTTCTTTTGAGGAAACTTCATATTGTTCTGCCTAGTGAATGGTCTAATTTCCATTAATACCAACAGTGTTTAAGAGTTCCTTTTTCTTCACTCCTCATCAAATCTTTTATTTTGATAGAATTCTATGAAAAATCTCTGTGTACATTATTCTACCTGGAATGTATATATGGTGTGCATTTAACTACTGATTCAGTTATTTTAATGGAATTGTTTATTTAATTTTGCTATTATTCTTCCATCAATTTTTCTAGGATAGTCATCCTCATAAAGCTTTTCTTAGGTTTTTTATTACTATTAATCTTATTAGTCATTAATTATTAATCTTATTTATTATTATTAATCTTTGCTATATCTGTTAATTTTGTCCAGTTTTTCATTCTGAATATTATTTGTGTTTCTTTTTTCTTAGTCACATTATTTTCACAAAGCTGTTTAGAGAATTTTCTATTTATAATTATCTTTATTTTAATATTCTTACCAATTTTCTGAAGTCCGGCTTCAGCAAGGGGGTGGGTGTCACGGTCGGATGGTGGAGAAGTCGGCGAAAGCGGTGGAGAAATCAGCACACAGACACGAGAGTCAGAGGCTGAAATCCCAATTTTTACTTTCTCATGGCATGGTTTATATAGCATAACAAAGCTTTGGGGTTACATCAGAAGAAAGTTAAGAAAAACCACAGTCATAAAATTCAGGGAAGTGGCGACATCTGCTGATTACATTCCAGACATTTTGATCTTTTACTCAGCATATTTTCAAGGTCTTGTTGGAAACCATGGTTACGCATTTATCTGGATGTTTTGTATTTCTGCTAAACTTTATCTGTAACTAGTTTAGGTCTGATTTATTCCTTATCGGCCATGGACTCTCTGAAGCTGCTACTCTGCACCACCTGTTTATCTGTCTGATTGAAGTTAATTTTTCCTGCCTGGTTTTATAGCACTATTGTGTTTCTGCTTAAATTCATTTTCTATTAACTCTAACTACTAATCCTAACTTAAGGTCATAACATCCTTTCTATGCTCATGAGGGGAGAGTAGGAGGGGTTTTAGTTATCATTCCTACAGGGGGAGAGGAGCGGGGTTGGCGTCTTAGGGCCTTGCAACATAGCCATCCTAAGTTTATCAAAGAAAACTCTGTTTTGGAACTTTGTACTTTCATATCTGAACCCAGAGTCCACCTCGCTGCAGTTTACATACATAGTCTAATTTTCTTGAAATATTGCAACAGGCTTTAGTGGTCATATGAGCTGTAAAGAGAATTTCAGGAACAAAAAAGACAATGAAAAATTGTCCCAACACTATCTTTATGCCACATTTCCCTAGAGGATAATCGCCTTGCGTCATCCACCCTAGGAGAGCTTTGCTCCATCCGTAGGTTAGGAGAGAGATGTGGCACCAATTTATTTCTTTTTTTCTTCATTATTTTCTTCCCTCTATATTCTTTGAGTTTATTCTGTTGATGTAATCTAGTTTCTTGACTTCACACTTTTTTTCCAGATTGATTTATATATAAGTACTTAGAGATAGTTATTTCTAAGTGACCCTTTGCATCTTCCCAAATTTAGTGTATGGTATTTGTTTTAGTTAGCCTTTTACTACTGTGACCAAAATACCCAGCAGGAACAACTTAGAGAAGGAGAAGTTTACTTGGGGTTCATGGTTTCAAAAGTCCATAGATGGCAGAATTCATTGCTCAGGGTACAAATTGAGGCAACATATCATGGAGGAAAGACTCAGTTGAGGAAAGGTGCTCAGCTCCTGGCAGGATCAGGATGCAGAAAGACAGGTGGAAAGGAGCTGTTGGACAGATGCACCCTTCCCAGGCATGCCCCCAGTGACTTACCTCCTCCAGCCATACCCTACCTGACTACAGTTATCAGCTGGTCCTTTCAAACTTGGGTGGACTGATTAGGTTATAGCTCTCAATCATGTCACCTCTGAATATTCCTGCATTAACAGTTTTGGGGGATACATTTTATCTAAACCATAACAGTATTTTTATTACCACACAAGAAATTTTCTGATTTTAATTATGAATGATTTTGCTCAAGAGTTTTAAGTCTTATTTATTTGTTAGTGAGGATTGAACTCAGGGGTGTTTAACTACTGAGTTACATCCCCAGTACTTTTTATTTTTTATTTTAAGACAGGGTCTCACTCAGTTGCTCAGGGCCTTACTAAGTTGCTGAGACTGGCCTAGAATTTGTGATCCTTCTGCCTCAGCCTCTGGCTGAATTTATGTTTTAAAATTTTATGTTTTAAAACTTTCCATGGGAGGCTTATGATCTTTTAATTATTTATTTTCAATTTAAATCAATGTTCAAAGATGTCTTTATAATATAGATGACTAGTATTCTCTGGAATTATTCTGTGATCTAATATGTTATCATCTCATTTAAATATTTACACGTATTTTAAAATAATAGGTGCATTTAAACTGTGGGGCATAGGGTTCTATGTATGTCTTTTAAATCAGGTGCATTCCTTGAATTATTCTAGTTCAAGTTTTGTATTTCCTAGCTACTTTCGTTTTTTTAGAATGATTCTCTTATTTTATTGTATTGTATTTTTAATTTTCTTCAAATAGGAAACACAATTCACAATATAAAAAAGATTCATAGTGATTCTTACCTACTTTAAATCTGGTTGAGCAACCAATTACAGAAATAGGTTGGGCATTTTAAAATCTCACATAGGATTATGGATTTACCAATTTTTATTTTAAAATCTGTTTGCTTTATTTTGAGGATATTTTACACAATTCAACATATGTGTTTGTCATTAGGACAATTTTTCTGCTTTTCCTACGAATTTTATGATATTGATCTTCTGATAGCTCATATTCATATGCAATATCATACAAGTATTTTTCTATATATGATTTTATCCTTCCTCTGTGTAGTAGGCAGAATAATGGATCCCAGAGTTGTCTGGATCCTGGACCCTGTGACTATGTTAAGTAGCAAAAGGAATTAAGGTTGCAAATAGAATTAAAGTTATTAATCATAAATAGGGAAATTTTCCTAGATTATCCAGTCCAGTGTAATTCTGGGGATTATTAGAATTGGAAGAGAGAGGCAGAGGAGGAGGAGAAAATGTGAATTTGGAACAAAGGTGTGGAGAGCGATGATGTTACTAGCTTTGAAGATGGAGAAAGAGGGTGTCTAGAATCTGGAAAAGGCAAGAAAACATATTCTCCTCTAAAATCTCCATAAAGAAATGTAGCCTTCAGATGCTTTGATTTTGGCCGTGTGAGACTTATGTAAGACTTCTGATCACAGAACTGTAAAGTGATACATTTGTGGTGTTTTAAGCTACCAAATTTGTAGTAGTTTGTTTCATTAGTTAGAAAATTGATATACAGAGTTCTTAAGTCCTAACTCCTCTTGCAAGGAGCAGTTAGCTGTATTATAATATTTAATACAATGTGATATTTTTGTCTCTTTTAATAGATGTACCTTTTGCCTTTATTGTGATTACTATTTAGGCCTATTTTTCTAAAATTGTTTTGTATCTCCAGTTTTCTGGGTTTTACCCCTTCTTTTATGTTTTCTATCAGATTGAGTTTTATTTATTTTTATTCTACTTATTTGGAAGTAACTTATCTCTTTTTAAAAATTCTAGATGCATAGAGTTCATCATATTATTCAGTTAATAGTAGATTATCAGGTTTGGTCCTTACAGAAAGCCTGTCAATTTGTTACTTCATTTTCTTCTAATTTTTAGCACTTTCATTTTTCTATTTCATTTATATGTAAATAAAATATTTATTCAGCCTCATGTGTTTAATATGTCCTTAAACATGTGTGGATGCTTATAAATTTTTGTGGTTTTTTCCCTGCAAAATATGTATTAATATTGAATGGATATTCATTTTAAGTTTCTTATTATATTTCTAATATTTTTATTTATTGTTCTTTTTAGTTATACATGACAGCAGAATCCATTTTGATGTAATTATATAAGAATAGAATACATCATGTTCTAGTTAGGATTCCATTCTTATGGATGCACCTGATGATGGGATTCACTGTGTCATTTTCACATATATACACGGGAAAATTATGTCAGATTCGTTTCGCTGTCTTTTCTTTTCCTATCCCCTTCCTTACCTCCATTCCCCATTGCCTAATCTAATGAACTTTGTATGTGTATGTGTATGTGTGTGTGTTGCTGGAATTGAACCCAGGGCCTTGGGCAAGTGAGGTATGCACTCTGCCAACTGAGTTATATCCCCAGTCCCAAATCTAATGAACTTCTATTATTCCCCTTACCCACCCCCATTATGGCTACCTTCCACATATCAGAGATATTGTCTTTCCTTACTTTTGCTTATTTGAGCTCCAAGTTTCTCAAAGTGTGTATCATCGTAATTGTGGATTATCTAATTTTTCAACATTTCTTGGTTGGTTGTTTCTCTTGAGGCTATTTACTGGGTATATATATATATATATATATATATATATATATTATTTATATTATTTTTGGTACCAGGGATTGAACTCAGGGGCACTCGTCCACTGGGTCACATCCCCAGCCCTTTTTTGTATTTTATTAGAGACAGGGTCTCACTGAGTTGCTAAGTGCCTCGCCATTGCTGAGGCTGGCTTTGAACTCGCAATCCTCCTGCCTCAGCCTCCCAAAGTGCTGGGATTACAGGCGTGCGCCACTGCGCCCGGCTTTACTGGGTATATTTTTAAGATTGTTGTGTTTTATTTATCTATTAATCTTTTGTATTTGTCTTAAATACTTAAAATTATATTATCTATTACATATTTTACTTCAATCATTATACTTATGGTGGGGGCATACCAGGGATTGAACTCAGGGCCACTCAACCACTGAGCCACATCCCCAGCCCTGTTTTATATTTTATTTAGAGACAGGGTCTCACTGAGTTGCTTAGCACCTCGCTATTGCTGAGGCTGGCTTTGAACTTAGAATCCTCCTGCCTTAGCCTCCTGAGCCTCTGGGATTACAGATGTGTGCTACCATGTCCAGCCAATTTTTATGCCTAATTTTTCCACTTTAAAAAACTGTAGTTCTTGTTCCATGTAGTTTATTTCTTTCCTTAAGTGTCTTATGCTTATTTTAAATTTGTTGTGCAATACTTAAATATCTCAGTTCTAATAGTAACTGTAATAGTGTATTTTTAAAGTAGGAATGCTATCAAATGTTTTTATGGGTGCATATTAATTATACAGAATGGTGGGTTTTGTTGTTGCATATTCATACATATATAAAAATATAATTTGATCAGTTTTACTTCCCAATACCTCCCCAACCCTTTCCTCCTCCCTCCCCCTGCTCCCCTTCCTTTACTGGTCTCCCTGCTACATTCATGACATTTCTTTTTTCTGTTTTTCCTTCTAGCTTCCACATGTGAGAAGAATGAAATTAGATTGTTTTCAAGAAAAATGGATGGAACTAGAGACCATCATTTCGAGCAAAAAAAGTCAGAGAAAAACATTGTATTTTTTCTCTCAAATATATTATTTTGAGCCAGTGTCATCAGATATTCCTCATGATGATGTACATATGGAAGAGAAATGAGCCAGATCTAGTCTTTGGTAGCCAAGATAAGACTGAGGAAATCAGAGACAATGCATTCTTTTTTTTTTTTTGGTACCAGGGATTGAACTCAGGGGCACTCGTCCACTGGGTCACATCCCCAGCCCTTTTTTTTGGTTTTTATTAGAGACAGGGTCTCACTGAGTTGCTAAGTGCCTCGCCATTGCTGAGGCTGGCTTTGAACTCGCAATCCTCCTGCCTCAGCCTCCCAAAGTGCTGGGATTACAGGCGTGCGCCACTGCGCCCGGCTTTACTGGGTATATTTTTAAGATTGTTGTGTTTTATTTATCTATTAATCTTTTGTATTTGTCTTAAATACTTAAAATTATATTATCTATTACATATTTTACTTCAATCATTATACTTATGGTGGGGGCATACCAGGGATTGAACTCAGGGCCACTCAACCACTGAGCCACATCCCCAGCCCTGTTTTATATTTTATTTAGAGACAGGGTCTCACTGAGTTGCTTAGCACCTCGCTATTGCTGAGGCTGGCTTTGAACTTAGAATCCTCCTGCCTTAGCCTCCTGAGCCTCTGGGATTACAGATGTGTGCTACCATGTCCAGCCAATTTTTATGCCTAATTTTTCCACTTTAAAAAACTGTAGTTCTTGTTCCATGTAGTTTATTTCTTTCCTTAAGTGTCTTATGCTTATTTTAAATTTGTTGTGCAATACTTAAATATCTCAGTTCTAATAGTAACTGTAATAGTGTATTTTTAAAGTAGGAATGCTATCAAATGTTTTTATGGGTGCATATTAATTATACAGAATGGTGGGTTTTGTTGTTGCATATTCATACATATATAAAAATATAATTTGATCAGTTTTACTTCCCAATACCTCCCCAACCCTTTCCTCCTCCCTCCCCCTGCTCCCCTTCCTTTACTGGTCTCCCTGCTACATTCATGACATTTCTTTTTTCTGTTTTTCCTTCTAGCTTCCACATGTGAGAAGAATGAAATTAGATTGTTTTCAAGAAAAATGGATGGAACTAGAGACCATCATTTCGAGCAAAAAAAGTCAGAGAAAAACATTGTATTTTTTCTCTCAAATATATTATTTTGAGCCAGTGTCATCAGATATTCCTCATGATGATGTACATATGGAAGAGAAATGAGCCAGATCTAGTCTTTGGTAGCCAAGATAAGACTGAGGAAATCAGAGACAATGCATTCTTTTTTTTTTTTGTGGTACCGGGGATTGAACTCAGGGGCACTCGACCACTGGGTCACATCCCCAGCCCTTTTTTTTGGTTTTTATTAGAGACAGGGTCTCACTGAGTTGCTAAGTGCCTCGCCATTGCTGAGGCTGGCTTTGAACTCGCGATCCTCCTGCCTCAGCCTCCCAAAGTGCTGGGATTACAGGCGTGCGCCACCGCGCCCGGCGACAATGCATTCTTGAGTGGAAATACCAAGTACCAGAGAAGCCCAGTAAACCATAAGTATCTCATAGCCCTTTATCAAATAGTGCTTCAAGTTTGAACTTCCACTTCCCCTCCTTCTCACCCTGTAAGAAGCATCATATGAAGGAGTTAGTGTAAATAATAATTCACTAACTATATCATTTGAGAGAGGAAAAGGAGGGGGAAGCATGAATATCCAGGGCTAGTGAGTCTACAGCTATCTTATGCAAATCTTGACCTAAGCAGAGTTTCCTCATTGCCTTGATTTTTACTATTGCTGACAAATAGACCCATGATCTATATTGCCTCTTATTTCCAGTCAACAGGTAGGCATTTATCATCCAAAGGCAATGGTAGGAGATTTACTTTTAATTCATCATACTATGGACATTATAACTTCCCCTACTCCCCAGGCTGCAGCTATCACCAAGCCTTAGTATGCTAGTATGAAACAGCCGTCAACTTCCTTAGGAGTTTCTTAGAGTTTCCCCATTATTTCCTGGACTCTATAATGTTTTGATAGATGATTCTTTCACACTGATATAAAAAAAAGGGTATCTGC
Organism: Tamias sibiricus; assembly: GCA_025594165.1. Lineage (NCBI taxonomy): Eukaryota > Metazoa > Chordata > Mammalia > Rodentia > Sciuridae > Tamias > Tamias sibiricus. The sequence goes on from CM046662.1 coordinate 70,663,854, forward strand.
AGCCCATACTAATTTGCCATCTTGTCAAGAACCAGAATTAATATTAACTTTTCTGTCATTTCTGACTTTATTTCTGGAAACTCTATTAGTACTATATTAAAGTTTTTCAATCCATCCTCCATGTGTTATGTGGCATTTTAAAAACAGGCCCCTTAGTTGGGTGTGGTGGTGTACACCTCTAATCCCAGCAATTTGGAGGGCTGAGGCTGGAGGATCACAAATTAAAGGCCAGCCTTAGCAACTCAGCGAGGCCCTAAGCAACTAAGCAAGACCCTGTCTCAAAATAAAAAATGGGCTGGGAGGTATCTTAGTAGTGAAGCACACCTGGGTTCAATCCCTAGTATCAAAAAAAAAAATCCTGATCCCCAAATTCTTTGACACTCCTCTATTCAATTCTGTGTTTTTTTTCCCACTTGAATCTTGTTTCTGTGATTTCTTGACAATAGACACTATGGTGAAAGTGATACCATTTTAGGATCCCAGCCTCCATGTAGTAAAGAAGCCCATGCCACATAAGTAAGATACATGCAAGTATTCTATTTTTTTTGAAAGTATTCTTTTTGATTGCCAGCATCAGTCATGTAAGGGAGGTCACCTCCAGATGACACTAATTCATAGCCACTGTCATCCCTAGCCTTTCAGCCTTTTAGCTGAGGCCTTAGGCATCACAGAGGCTTATCTGAATTCCTGATCCCCAGTATCCATGAACATAATGCCTCGGTATTTGGTGTGGCTTAAACATAAGATAAGTTTAATGTCTTCAACTACTCTTTCATAATTTTTATATTTTCTGTGTTATTCATGAATTCCTTAGTTATATACCAGTTTGTTAATGTGTTCTTCAATAGCTTCAGATCTAAATTTTAATGCCGTTTGCTGAAGTTTTATTACAATGAACATGTTTCATTTCTAAAATTTCTTGTTGGCTATATTTATTTGTTTCCTTCATAATTTATGGTTATTTTATGAGTGTAATGTCTTAATTCTTTTCTGCAAGCATTTTAAACAGTCTTTGAATGTTTTACTCAGCTTTTTCATCACTGATCAAAAGACCTGGCAAAAAACAATTAGAGGAGGAAAAGTTTATTTTGGCTCATGGTTTCAAAGGTTCAGTTTATGATTGTCCAAATTCATAGCTCTGGGCTAAAGGTGAGCAAGAACATCATGGTGGAAGGGCATGGCTGAGTAAAGCAGTTCATGAAAACTAGGAAGCAGAGTGAGAGCTCTGCTCACCAGGGACAAAATATAAACCCCAAAGTCATATCCCCAGGTACTTACTTCCTCCAGCTACACCCTCCTTGCCTACAGTTATCACCCAGTTAATCTATATTCGTGGATTAATCCACTGATTAGGCTATAACTCTCATAATCTAATAGTTTTATCTCTGAACAATCTTGTACTGTCTTACACATGAACTTCTGGGGATGCTTCATATTTAAAACATAACAAGTGGTACTTTTTAAAACTGTTATTTTTTTCCTTCCTCTCCTCACCTTTGTTCGTCTCCTACACCACCTGAACATAGTCTATAATTATGTCTTATAATAATTATTTGGGTTTCCTAGCCATCGTGATACCAGAATAGTGTATATGACCTCATTGATCCTGTTAGCCACAGAATTTTCTAGCCTTCTTGGGTCTGTAGCATATTAATGAATAGCTTCAGGAATCTCCAGCAAATGGTTTTTCAACCTTCTATTATGAACAATATAGACCTTTCCAAGCTCCATCCTTTAAATAGTGACTGTAGCTTTTATTCTCCATCTTTCATAGAGAGTATTTTGTTCCTGAGAGCCCATAATAATGGCAGCCAATGCCAGATTCCCATCCTAAATCTCAGAAATCCAAGGGTTTCAACCTTACTATTTTGTCTGTTCCATTTTTGTTTTGCATTATTTAATTTTATGGTTTTTACTTGTTATTTGTAATTTCTGTGTATAGGGCAGAGCATGGTATATAGATGCATAACATTTATTTCACCAGTTTGACCAAAGAACCCTTAGTTATTTTCACTGTTTAAGTCCATGTCAATGTTTTATAAACATAAACTACACCCAAGTAATATTATTAAAAATGTTACATAGATTTGGAAATTATGTCAAACTTTTGGTTAAAGAATGTATGATTAATCACATACTCTGAAAATACAAAATTCTGTGGAAAGCAAAGGTGTATTCAGGAAAATTATTATGGAAAAATTCTGCTTCTATGAGACAGTTTAATTTTGAATAGAAAAAACACAAAACAGTAAACATGACATTTACAAAGTTTCAAAGTATCTTCCTCCAAGTATTTATTAATTACAAAGAGAGAAATAGTAATTAATAGTGGAGAAGCTTGGCAGACATTGTCTTAACCAAGAGGTCAAGATTAACATTTAGGAGAATTACATAAAATCTGACAGACCAATTCTATTTCTTACATATCTGTATGTTTGATTTCAGCATATAAATCTATTTTAAATGACATCTCTATTATACATGGTTTATAAATATATAAACACATCTGCATAACATTTTAAGATTTTCATTGTTTAATATCTAGTAGTTTTATTTATACTTGTAGTTAAAACTTGAAATCACATCACTACCTTTTAAAGTTAAAATGTTCATTGTTTTAAACCCTAATGAGATTAAAGAAATTAATACTTGCTAAAAATAATCTTAACATGTAGGGTTTAAAAAGCACTAATTCTATGTGGCTATGTCTAAAAAATCACTCTTCACCTCAGATAAAAGGGTTTGTTGAACAACAAAATAAATGATGATATACTGGATTATAACACCAATACTAAAGTATACACTAATGAGTCCATATATAAAGAAGTAAGTAAGTGTGGGAAAAGAGACAATTATTCCTTATGGAAGAATTTTAATTAATAAATTAATGTAAAATGAATCAGGAAAATAGAAAATCACCTTTAGTATGCCCCAATATGAACTATCTCTGGCAGTGGATACTAAAATTATTTTATGCAGAAACATGACATTTACAAAGTTTCAAAGTATCTTCCTCCAAGTATTTATTAATTACAAAGAGAGAAATAGAATTAATAGTGGAGAAGCTTGGCAGACATTGTCTTAACCAAGAGGTCAAGATTAACATCACCTTAGGGCTGGGGATGTAGTTTAGTGATAGAGTGCTTGCCTAGCATGCATGAGGCACTGGGTTGGATCCCCAGCACGTCAAAATAGATTGACATTATCTTAATATTGAGCTATGCACACTTTAAAATGGTTAACAGGTAAGTCTTTGTTGTGTTTTTGCAATAAAAAATAAATATCACCAGTATAGTGGCGTATTGATCTCATACACCTGTGGATAATATGCTCTGAGGACACAACATTTCTGCAGTATTCTTCCTAATGAAGCCTAATCCAAGTCTAATCATGAGAAAACAAAAACATGCCAAACTCAGAGAGATTTTACTGATAGCTGACTAGTACTCTTCAAAAGCCTCAAAGTCATGAAAGATAAGGAAAGACTAATGAACTATCACAGATGGTAGAGACTGAAGATATATAACAATTGAATGTACTATGGGATCCAGGATTGAACCTTTGAACAGAAAAAGGACACTGGGAGATAACTGGTGAAATCTGAATAAAGTCTGTAGTCTAATAAAATTGTACCGTGGTTAATTTCTTAATTTTGATGATCGCACTATGGTTATATAAGGTGTTAATATTAAGGGAAGCCAAATGAAGAGTATATAGGAACTCTTAAGTATTTTTGCAATTTTGTAAGTCTAAAATTACAATTAAAAGTTTTTTAAAGAACTTAAATTCTGCTGTAGAAATGTAGACCTATATATGCAAAGTTTAAAAAGGTAATTGAAGCAATTTGCCTAAACAATTTAGATACTTTTAATTTTTTAAATATCAATCATTTTGTATAAGATACTCTTCACGGCTCTTGATTTACAACTTTAAATAAATACAGATAATTCTGATGTTACTTGACATACTGGCAAGAATAATTGTCCTAATTATTTCCATTATTTATTTTAATTTGCATATGGAGACTTGTACTTAATCTCAGCTTGTGTATATCATTCATATCATATTCAGTTAATACAGATATGTTCACAGTTTTTAATTTTCAGGTACAATAGGAATTAGATTAGATTATATTAGATCATCATTTAATCCAGTAGTTCTCAAATATGAACTCAGTGACAATATTCAGTAGTCTAATGCAAAAATAAGAAAAAGACAAAACTTTCACAAAACTCTACATATATTTTGAATTTGACGAATGGCTTTTGTCATGAGATTATTGTCTTCCCGTTTTTGTATTAAAATTTTATTTCCATTTGGTAAAATTATACAAGCATGCCAATCTTATTCTAATTAAGACACAATTCTTGTGGGTGGGCATAATGGTAGGATTCACCTAGATATTTTCATATGTGTATATAGGAAAATTATGTTAGATTTATTCTATTGTCTTTCCTAGTCCTATACCCCTTCCCTTTCTCTCATTCCCTTTAATCCACTGAAATTCTTTCTCCCCCCACCCCTTTATTGTGATTTAGCTTCCACATATCAGCAAAAATATTCAACCTTTAGTTTTTTGGCTTATTTTTGGCTTATTTCACTTACTGTCATGTATAACTAAGAAAAACCAATTTACAAAAAAAAGCAAGAAGCACATAAACAAAAAATCAAACTGCAGAAACTAAACTATGAAGACCATACAACGAAAAAAAATGTTTTCTATAAAGAATCAACACTGAGGGCTGGGGTTGTGTCTCAGTGGTTGAGTGCTCACCTAACATGTGTGAGGCACTGGGTTTGATCCTCAGCACCACATAAAAATAAATAAAGTCATTGTGTCCATCTATAACTAAAAGAAAAATATTTTTTGAAAAAAGAATCAACACTAGAATCAACACTGAGAATGTTACTTGATTTATCACTTTAATTGTTGGATAATAGGATAAAAATGAAATAAAATGTATCTTCAAAATGCGAAAAAAAGTTACTTATGAAATAATTGTGGTATGAAATAACAGGTTTTATTTCCTTTAATATGGAAAAATAAAAGTTGACAAATCTTTGTCCCCTTTCCATTGTTTGTGTTTGTGTGTGAATTAGTGATTTATGAAATTCTAAGTCTGAAAATCACTGCTCCACATAATTTTATTTCCTTATCCTTGACATTAAGCCAGGCTCTATTGATCATTGAATATAATAAAATACAAGTAGTTGGGTAGCTCTTATTTAATCATGTTTTAGTAAGTAATTACAGCTTACCTACAAAATTAATTCTATGTCCTTTCTCCCTTAAAGTCTCTGATTTCAGCCTTCCCTAACTGATCACAATCCAAATACACTAGAATACTATTTTGTGCAAGAAAGACCTTTACTGCAAATGAATAGGATTGTAACACAACTTACAGAAAATATTTAATAAGAATAATTGTTGATATTCTGCATTTGCTTCATCTATTGTCAAAGTATTAAAGAAAACATTGAAGGTAACAATAGGTTACACCAATTCTGTTCTAAGCATCTCCAACACATAAGAAATAACAGCACTAAATTTTAGTATATTCCTGGCTACTAAATCTATAGTCATGTGGTGACATTAGGTGAGTCATAAATCCAAAATGAAGAATATATTAATAAAGATGGTATGTATTAATAAATGTGGTATGTTTGGGAAGTATTTTAGGAAAACTACAATTCCAGGTACAAATATTGTGCCTTCCTGTAGGATTGAAAGGAGATGTCTCCTCTATAAAATAAGGTATATAATTAATATCTCATTAAAGCTAACTTAATTTTCAAGCCAGAGTAATATTGGTTATGTTAATGTTTTGATATTGGCTTTTCTTTTAGAATTAAAAGAGGCTTCAAGAGCTTATGAAGTCAAAATGATGATCAAAAAACCTAACTTATTTACCTACTTCATTTACTTTTATGAATGATGTACTGGAAATACCTTTTTTTCTCATTTTCAATGTCATCACTTGAGAATACTCACAGAGGAAAACGACCTACAATCAAGTTTGACACTACCTGAAAATATATCTTTTAAGGCCACTTAATTGGTATTAATGAGCTTTTTTTCTTTTAATGCCTTGTTATTTTGTAGTTGTTCTACAAACTATGAAATAATTTAAAATTTCCATAGCACTTAATGGCACAAAATAAATATTCTACAGTACTTACTAACTATAGCAGTCCTAATTTATTTTTATCCATATTCATCCTTCATTTCTCATATTCTTATAACTGCTCTTTGAGAAGGCAAGGATAGACATCTGGATATGAAAGAAAGACTTGAGATTTACTTAAAACTTCAAACAACCATTAAGAAACCAGTATCTAACTTAATTTTGGAGTACATTCCTGAACTGAATCTCTTTATGTCAGAACTTATCCTTCCTTCCCATCATGGTAATCTGTGAATTGACTAGGCACTATTAACTAGGCATTTTCAAGATAATGAATGATGACATTCAAGATATTGATTCAAAGATGTCCCCATCAGGGACAAAAATCTAGAAATTTCTGAATAATAAACTATATCTCTGCTTGTCAAACATGACTGCTTCCTGATATATCAAAATTGAAGCTTGTTACTTATATATGTATAACTTTCTGCTGGAAAACAAAGGCAAAATAAGGGCTATCCTTATGGAATTAAGCATTCCAATTAATCTCATGGGGGAAACACAATGTTTTATTCACTATTTGCCTGTCAAAGGAAATAAAAATGAAGTCCCTGTCACATATGTCCTTACAGATGGTGACATTCCTTCAAACAGTTCCAAACACAGGATTACAGATATATGAACTAGGGATCAGGGTAACTATTTTGTACTAAGTAAGCTAAGTATCACTTTGGGTTTCTCATTTTCACCAAACTAGGTACTCTTCTATCTGCTAAAGCTGTAGTCTACTACCATTTTTATTTCAACGAGGATAAGAGAGCTTTACCAAGTATAGCATTGTGTTTCTCTTCTGTTACTAAGGGCTTTTACTATGAGCTACATATAGTCATCAGATACATGGGCATGATCCTCTGACCTCTGAGACCTATTCTTATTAGAATCTGTTGGTAAACTGGATCTGTCCTCTGTTTTTACCTCTCCAGAGGCATGAGGGAAAGGAAAATTGGGCATAAAGCGTTTAAGAATCCGGAACTCACTATTGCCAGTGCCAGTGGCTGAGCATATTTCATATGTACAAGGCTGGGATAAGGATCCATTGCCTTCTCCTTGTACCAGGTTATTAGGGAAGTTACAGTCATCATAGAAATGCTCTTGAATTGTGAACTTGTCTCTATGTTTAATCTTCTGGTAGATGTGAATAATGAAGATCACTGTAACAGAGAGAAGAAACAGAAAGGAAAGCACAGCCAGAGAAATGACCAAATATTTAGTGGTTGAATTTACCTTTCTAGAATGCTTGGATGGATCCCTGAACCTCAGATAGGGCTCTGAAAAGCCATCTACCAGCAGGATATTGAGTGATGCAGTAGTGGAAAGAGCTGGTTGGCCATGATCCTGAACAAGAATAGTCAGTTTCTGCATCATGGGGTCTCTCTCAGATATCTGCCTCAATGTTCGGATTTCCCCATTTTGTCGCTGAACCGAGAATAACCCAAGGTCGGTGGCTTTAAGTAGATGGTATGAAAGCCAAGAATTTTGACCTGAATCACCATCAACAGCCACCACTTTGGTCACCAGATAGCCTGCCTCTGCAGACCTGGGCACCAGGTCATTGCAGGGCAAAGTGCCATTCTGCAGTGGGTACAAGATCATTGGACGGTTGTCATTGTCATCCAGGACAACCACTCTGACAGTAACTTGGCTACTCAGTGTCAGGAAGCCCCCATCAGTTGCCTTTACCACAAACTGAAAATCTTGAATGGCTTCATAATCCATAGTTCTCAAAGCATAGAGCTTCCCATTATCTGAATTTATGGAGATGTAAGCGAAGACTGATAGATCCCCACTTTTTGGAGGCAACAGAGAATATGTCACTTGGGCATTCTCACCCAAATCTAGATCCTCAGCATGGACTTTACCAATAAAAACTGCAGGGCTGTTGTTTTCTCGAACAGTCAAGATGTAGAAATCTTTCTGAAACATTGGAGGATTGTCATTAATGTCAGATATTAGCACCTCTATCACAGTCTCTGTGGACAAGTTGGGTGGTCCGGTGTCCATGGCAACAAGAGTGATATTATAGCCTGAGACATCCTCACGATCCAAGCTTTTGTCAGTCACTAGTGAATAAGAATTTCGGAATGTAGGTTTGATTACAAAGGGAAGGTCTTCTCTTAGGAAGCAAGTGATTTTTCCTCCCACTCGGATGTCCCGGTCTCTGATAGTAAACAGGGCCACCACAGTCTGTAGTGGCGAGTCCTCAGGCAGAGGGCTAGACACAGAGGAGATCGTCACTTCAGGAGGATTGTCATTTACATCCATCACTTCCACCAGGACTTTGCTGTGGGCAGAGAGTCCTCCTCCATCGGTAGCTTGAACGTCAATGTCATACGTTTCTGTAGCTTCAAAATCTAAAGGCCCTCGGAGCTGAACCTCTCCGGTATGAGAATCAATCTGAAATGTCTGGAGAATTGTTTCTGGGTTTTGAGCTAAAGAGTAAGTTATCTCCTTGTTGGTGCCCTCATCTAGATCCGTGGCAGTCACTGTGGCCACCAAAGAACCATTGGCGCTATTCTCTGGTACCTGAGCGCGATACACCAATCGTGAGAACTGGGGCACGTGGTCGTTGACATCCAGAACCACCACACGGATGTGGGCAGTGCCAGACTTGGGCGGGGACCCGCCATCCACCGCAGTAATTGTCAAGTTAACTTCAGCCTGTTCTTCTCTATCCAGGGGTTTATCCAGCACTAACTCGGCATATTTGGGCCCGTGGCTCCGGAAGCGGGTATGCAGGTGAAAATATGCATTGGCGCTTAGGGTGTAGTTTTGGAGACCGTTGAGGCCCACGTCCAGATCCTGGGCGCTCTGCAGAGGAAAACGTGAACCCAAAGGAGTGCTCTCCGGAATCTTTAAAAGTGGTTCCTTGTTTTGGAAAATTGGGGCATTGTCATTGATATCAAATACCCTCACTTCCACTCGGAAGGACTGCAGTGGCTCTCCCAGTACAATTTCAAAATGCAGAACGCATGGGTCAGCTTTGCCACAAAGTGACTCCCGATCCAGTTTCTCCTTCACGAACAAATCTCCTGTCTTGCGGTGGAGCCGGAAATGCAGCTTGTTGCCCTCGGAAACTAGCCGCGCCCCGCGCGCAACCAGCTTGCCTACCTCCAGCCCCAAGTCCTTAGCCACGTTGGCTACAAATGATCCGCTCTCCATTTCCTCTGCCACCGAATAGCGGATGGTGGCTGCATCCCCCACAGATACACACAAAAAAAGGAAAAGAGACGCCACTTGCCTGTTTTGCAAAGGTTTTCTGCGCGCCACCGCCATTAGTTCCCACAAGCGCACTCCCTGCAGCCGCTGCCACCTGTTGAGGATATACTTTCACTTTTCCGCAACAGGTTCTCTCAACAGGGCTCACCGCTTTACTAATCTCTAATCGCAACGCCACCAAAGTCTCGCTGAGCTGGTACACTGTTTTACACTGGAAAAAACTTTCCTCTAAGCAACCCGACACCCGAGTCTATCCAATGTATTAATAGATATGTTCTCATTCCGGAGAGTTGGGCAGAGGTTGGAAGTTTGTTGCCAAAGCAACGGTAGACTCGCCTGTTAATTCCCTTTCAGGGGAAAAAAAGTCCTTGGGAATTGAGAAGCCAACAAGAATGTTCGTTCAAGCTGACATCACTGTATTTGCTAGCCACCTGGGGCCACTGCAGCAATGGGCAAACAAGGACCGCTTTAAGCTATATATGTACACGCTCCACAGTCCTCCCAGAAACCAAGAAAATAGCAAAAAAGGACCCTGCGGTGTCTTCTGGAGCCCAGACAAAACATATGAGGCAGCAGGGGTATCCAGGAGAGAGCGGTAGACATGAGGGAGAGGGGGAAAGAATGGAGGAAGAAGTCAGTAGGCAAAGAAAAGGGGAGAGGCAGACATCCTTCAGGAACCTGAGGTCCAGTAGATAATACTGATAAAGACAACTGGCCTCAGATCCATCCCTTGCTCCAGAACCCTCAAATGCTTAGGAAGCAGCTTGTTGCTTGTCACTTATCATTATTATGGCACTAATATTTATTGGATATGTTTTCTATGTACCACCATTGTGTTAAGCGATTTACATGCATTATTTAATTCAATCCTTGCAACAAGTCTATGAGGAAGACATTCTTAAAGAAAAAAAAAAAAAAAAAAACAGAAAACAGGAATGATTATGTTCACACCCCATGGTCCCTTACTTTGTAAATGTTGGAGATAAAATTCAATTTAATTTTGTCTGGCTCCAAAGTCTATACTTTAATCAATATATTACCAATTCCCAGATAATACAGTGAGTAAAACAAATGAAGATAAATATTTGGCTTTGGATTTCAAAACAGAATGATTAGCTCCAATCCCCTTCCATTACTTTATTTTTAACAGATGAAGAAACTAAGGTCCCAATTGATGAAGTCATTTGACCAGTTCATTCAGCTCTTCATAATAGTGTAAGAACCAGAATTTGTCTTCTGACAGTCTGTCTCATGCTCATTATTCAAAGCATTTGATTTCTTATTTGTACTCATCATTTCAATCCTAGATGCTATACAAACAATGTCACATAAGAGAAGCCAAGGGGCTGGGGCTATAACACAGTGTGTAGAGCACTCCTCTCACATGTGTGAAGCCCTGGGTTTGATCCTCAGCACCACATAAATAAAAGTATGTGTCCACCTACAACTAAAAGAAAGAGGGAGGGAGAGAGGGAGGGAGAGAGGGAGAGAGAGAGAGAGAGAGAGAGAGAGAGAGAGAGAGAGAGAGAGAGAGAGAAACCATATTTTTCAAGTGAGAACAAAGTGGATGAAAACAAAGTGTACAAAATATTAACAATATCCTGCTATGAATGAGTTCATGGAACCCCTCAATCTATCAGATATCTTCATACTTGCTTAAGTGTATGTTCCTAAACTGTTTAGTTTTGCCTCAAAATTATATCTAAAGTGTACAGCAGATAATTCTTTGAATCTAGTTTCTTTCCCTCATTATTTAGCTTAATGTGAGATTGATGTTGCTTTAGTTCTATTTGATTCACTTGCATTACCACTTTATAGAATTCCTGTGTGTATTGTCAATGTCCTTCAACAAAGACCATCAAGAACACCTGTATTTGAACAAAGTTGTATTGACTGACTTACTGTAACAGGGGAAACTGCACACTATAGAGAATAATGGGGCATCTAATTAAGAAAGTTATAATAAAGAACATATGATATTTGGTTTTGTGTTTGGTGGTTTGGAACAGATTTGAAGTAGGACTTTGCTCCAGGTTGGATACTATCATAAGTGAGGTTAATTCTATGGTGGTTATATTAATAATTCTTATGTAGAAGATATGGTAAACAGGGCAAGATGTAAAAACTAACATTTTTACTGGCAAATAAGTCAGTTACTAATATTGGACAGGATAGAGATGTTTGGTCATTTCTATGGATTGGATTATGCCCGTTTTGTCTGTATTTAGACAAAATTGTGGGGTGCTCTTTTTTCTCTCTTAATCCATAACCATAGTAAAGTAACCTTTCCTGATGTTAGTGAAACTGAAATTATTATTGTTCAATATAACACTATGACCTGTCACTGAATATAAGGCCATCTCCTGGATATCAAGGACTACTTTTGTCCTTTTTAAAATGAATGCACCAAAGTTCATTTACCCATTCTATTATACCATTATGTTATTATACATATCACTTTTTGAACATGTGTACACATTTTGAAGGGGGAAAGTATATACCTAGAAGTGACTCTGATGTCATAAGGTATGTTCTTTTTCAGCTTTACATGGTATTGCCAAACTGCTCTCTAAAATGTTATATCAATTACACTGTCACCAGCAGTGTAAATTCTAGTTGCTCACATTCTTTCAAACACTTCATGTCTTGGTCTTTTTTTCTGTTATTAATAATGCAATAACACAGATAGGGTAGTTTATAAAGAAAAGAGGTTTATTTTGAGTCATAATTCTAGTTCAAGGTCAAGGAGTCACATCCGGCAGTGAACTTCTGGCCAACACAGAGCATCATACAGCAAGAGAGGCAGAGAGTAAAAGCACACCTGTTCCAAAATGGCTCCTTTTTAAAATCTCAAGACCTACCTGCTCTTGGAATAACCCATTAATCCATTAATTTCACGAATAACCTCCTAAAAGTTTCCCATGGTCCTACTTTTTAATATCTTATAGTGAGGGTTATATTCTTTAAAATTTTTTATTTAAGGTTTTTCTTTTATTAGTGCAGTACAGTTATACATAATAGTTGGGTTCATTTTGACAAAATCATACAGGGATGGAATTTATTTTATTCTCTGGTACTCCCCCTTTCCTTTCTCTCCTCCAGGAAAAGAAGAGAATAGCATTTCAACATGAGTTTTGCAGAGACTAAGCTATATTCAAATTGTGGCAGTTTGCCTTACTGGTCTTCTAAAATTTTATCCATCCTGGTGAGTGTAAGTGTTCAGATCTCATTGTTTAATTTGCATTTCTCTGGTTATTAACTACTGGTGAGGTAGAGCACTATTTAATACATTTTCAGCCATATGCTTATCTTTTTATTTCTTGGAAGTTTCTGCTCAATTCCCTTTGCCCGTTTTCTGCATTAGGTTGTTTGTCTTTTTCCTATTGATTTGTATTAGTTCTTTGTACATTGTGAATTTGAGTCCTGAGTATTTCTTTACAAGTTAGAGAAGAGACATGTTTATGTATAGTCAATATACGTCTGCAGAGAATAGCCTTAATCAATTTGGATAGAGAAAATAGAGTATAAGACACACTTATGTTATTTAGCACCATCACAAAGGAGTTTTTGAAAAAGAAATATTTATTCCAGTGATTCACAAATGTGCAGAAGCTTCTGACATCCTAGGGAAACGTCATAAATCAATTTCCACATAATTTATTAAAAAAAAAAATAAATTAAGCTAAGTGTGATGGCACACAGCTGTAATGCCAGAAAGAGAAGCTGAGGCAAGAGCATCATAAGTTTGAAGCTAGCCTGGGCATCTTAGTGAGATACTGTCTCAAAATTTAGAAATGGTCTGGGTATATAACTCAGTGGGATAGTGCTTGCCTAGCATGTGAGAGTCCCTGAGTTTGATCCCTAGTACTCCTCCCCCATAAAACCTCATAAATTAAAAAATACATGGCTTAATCCCAGCACCAAAACAATTTATGAACTGACAAACAAGAAATGCTGCTTTTTCTACTGGATAGAAAAGGAAAGAATTAAGAACATGAATGGAGAGCCTACAGAGTGAAATAAAATCTTTGCCAGCTACTCTTCTGACAGGAGATTAATATTCAGAATATACAAAGAACTAAAAAACACACACACCCAAAAATCCCCTATATAACCCAATCAATAAATGGGCAAATGAACAAGACAGTTCTCAAAAGAAGAAATAAAATAGTCAACAAATAATGTTCATTATGTTTAGTGATCTGGGAAATGCAAATCAAAACTACACTGAGATTTCATCTCACTTCAGTTAAAAGAGCAATCATCAAGAATACAAATAACAATAAATGCTGGTGAGAATATGGAGAAAAGGTACACTCATGCATTATTGGTGGAACTGAAAATTAGTACAACCACTTTGGGAAGCAGTATGAAAATTCCTCAAAAGACTAGGAATGTGCTTACCATATGACCCAGCTATTTGATTCCTTTGTATGTATATATGTATGTATTCTTAAGAAATATTTTATTAATCAATAAGTATAATAGTATGAACTGGACATAGAACGTTGATGAATACACTTTTCTGCCACTTGGGATTTGTAGGCCAAGGAGAGAGAAAGACCTTAACAAAATCATGACCCTAAAATCAGCATACTACAGTGATATATGTGTAACCATGTTGATAGCAACATAATTCACAACAGCCAAATTATGGAGCCAGCCCAGGTATCTGTCACCAGATGAATGGATAAAACAAACATATATATATATATATATATATATATATATATATATATATATGTATATATATATATATATATATATAGGAGGTTTTTTTACTCAGCCATAAAGAAGAATGAAATCATGTTATTTCCAGGAAAATGTATAGAACTGGATAACATCATATTAAGAGAAATAAACCAGACTCAGATAATCAAAGATTAAATGTTTTCTCTCATATGTGGAAGCTAAAGAGAAATAAGTAATTTTTCAAAAGGGAATCTTATGAAAATAGGAAGGAGAAAAGTGGAATAAAGGAAGTATATCAAGAGGGAAGGAGGAGGGATGGGAAAGGGGAGGAACTATGGAATGAAACTGAGCAAATTATGCTGTTTGTGCATATATGAATATATCACAATGAATTTCACTTTTATGTATAACTACTGGAAAGCAAAGGGAACAACTAAGAACATGAATGGAGAGCCTACAGAGTGAAATAAAATCAGCATATATATATGTATATATATATTGCTATTTTATATATATGTATATAAGGGATTGGTATTTTACGTCTGCATAACAAATAAACCAGTAGATGGAAGACCAATATAGTAGAGATAGGGGACCAGAGGTGGAAGGAGGGGAGAAAAGAAGGGATTACTGGGGATTGAAATGGAATAAACTGTTATATGCATTCATGAATATGTTAAACCCCACAATTATGTAAAACTATAAGGCACTATTAAAAACAAAAACTTCTTTCAAAAAGGAATGCAATGTATTATTATTAACTATGGTTACTGTGCAGTATAATAGATCTCTTGAACTTATTCCATCTATCTAACTGAAATTTTATGTCCTTTGACAAACATACCCCAAACCTCTGCTCCCAGCTAAGCTCCTGGTGATCACAATTCTACTCTCAAGTTCCATGAAGTTTACACTTTAAGATTTCACATATGAGTGAGATTATGTAATTATTGAAAACAGCATAGAAATTACTCAAAAAATTTTTTAAAAACTACCATATAATCCAGCAAACCAACTACTAGGCATACACCCAAAGGAAATGAAATCAGTATGTTAAAGAGGTATCTGCGCTCCAGTGTTTATTGCAGCATTGTAGACAATAGCCAAGATGTGGGATCAACCTAAATGTCTATCAATACATATGTATATAAAGAAAATATGGTATATAAACACAACGGAATATCATTCATCCACAAAAAGAAGGAAATTCTGTCATTTTGACAACACGAATGAACCTGGAGGATATTATGTTAAGTGAAATAAACCAAGCACAAAATTGTTATTTTTCAATTCAATTCCTATGAATTTCAGACTCCTTGGTTAGCCTCTAAGATATTTATTTTATCTTCTATTTTTATTTGTGCATTAGTTATGCAGAAGGGTTTCATTGTAGCATATTCATACATGCATATAATTTACTTGAATCATTTCCATCCCCCTTTACTCACTAACCTTCCCTTTCCCCTCCTTCATCCCTTTCCATTCTCTAGTAGTCTCTTTTACTTTCATGTTGTCGTTTTACCCCTAGACTCGACATGTGAGAGAAAACATGTGATATCTTTATTTATTTATTTATTTATTTTTGGTACTGGAATTGAACTCAGGGGTACTCGACCACTGGGCCACATCCCCAGCCCTTTTTTTGTATTTTATTAGAGACAGGGTCTCACTGAGTTGCTAAGTGCCTTATCATTGCTGAGGCTGGCTTTGAACTCGCGATCCTCCTGCCTCAGCCTCCCAAGTGCTGAGATTACAGGTGTGCGCCACCATGCCCAGCAATATCTTTTTTTTTTTTTTTTTGAGGCTAGCATATTTCACTTAACATGATGATCTCCATTTCCATCCATTCTCCTGCAAAAACATGATTTTATTCTTCTTTGTGGCTGAATAATACTCCATTTTCTTTATCCAAACATAGCCTCCAATGTTTCCAGGTATGAAGAGAGACCTCCATCAGGCTTTTTATTTTTGCTGAACAATACATGACTAATAAGCTATAAATGATACTGCTTATGTTATAAAAATACTAGCTTTCTTCATTTACTATGTTTATAGGCATTTTCTGCTTGAGTCAAGGGTAGGCTTATTAAGTGATCCAAGAAAATCTTATTACAGCAGCATGTACATATTTATTCTGAGAATAAAATGCATATGACACAGCTTTTATTTTTGTTTGCAACTTGTAAAATTGAGTTGTTATACAGACGTAAAATACCAATAACTCATTTGAAGACCATGCCACCTTCTGCAAATACCATACATCTAATTCTCACATGTGTCAAAGTTATAGCACGTCCCAAACTTGTCCAGAGAAAAGTGAGTGACTGTTCTTGACTGCTTTCCCTGGCAACAGCACTAACTGTGTTGGGAAGAGCCCTGGAGTAAGGCAGCACAGTCAGATGGAGGAGACTTTTTATTTAATAGCAAAGCACCTATATGGCTATCTGGAATAGGTGATTTCTACTTTCACACTCATCAGATTGTACATGATCCCCTAAACTTAATTTCTTTTTAAGGGATGACTTGGATTGACTTGTTGAAAACAGTGTCCATTATTTAATGATTCATGAGAGAAAGATTTCTGCAGTTACATGTAAACTTGTGATAGGTCATCAGATGTTACAGGTGAAGAGGATGATGAGGAAGTTAGCCATGATCCATCTATGCTAAGATCATGTTAGCTTTGTTGTACACTTTGAAGACTCTCCCAATGGCATTGACATCAGCAGCTGTTATCAGGTCAAAGCTCAGGTTATACTTCATGGTTGTATGCATAATTTGCCTGGCTGAATGCTCCATGGTGTAGACTAAGCCAGAATGCACAATGTATTTCTCTGATGCACCCGATATCCTGTCCTGGAACTCTGTAGTGGGTACGACAGGAATTGTTACACCATGCCTACCAAATTTTCTTTCTAAACTCTCTTTAACAGATATGAGCAAGTGGTAATCAGAATCCCTTTCATAACTTAAGGTTAATTGACCATAGCTGATGTGATTCTGATTTTTCAGCCACTAAAATAAGATACTGCCCACATTTAAGTAGAGATCAGGAATAACCATGATGTGTTCCTCTCCAGGAAAATCTTATCAGCTTCTGGAGTCGTTGGTCCATTGGCATCTTCATCAATGATCTTATCCAGTGCCTGTATCTTGAAGTGTTCCTCCTACATTTTTGTTATGGTATGGATATGAGGTGTCCCCCCAAAAGTTCACGTGTGAGACAATGCAGGAAGGTTCAGAGGAGAAATGATTGGGTTGTAAGAGTCTTAACCCAGTCAGTGCAGTAATCCCTGGTGGGATTAACTGAAGTGGTAGAGTGTGGCTGGAGGAAGTGGGAACTGGGCATGGCTATGGGGTATATATATATTTGTATCTGGAGAGTGGAGTTTTTTTTTCTCTCTCTCTCTCTTCTTCCTGATCACAGTGATATGAGCTGCTTCACTCCACCACACTCTCCAGCCATGATGTCCTGCCTCACCTCAAGCCCAGAGGAATGGAGCCATCTGTAGGCCTCTAAAATCATAAGCTCTCAAATAAACTCTTCCTCCTCTACAGTTGTTCTGGTCAGGTCCTTTAGTCACGGCAGTGCAAAAGCTGACTAAAACAATTTTCCTCTAGTAGTTTCAAAGGCTCAGGTCTTATATTTAGGTCTTTCATTCATTTTGAATTTATTTTTGTACATAATGAGAGACAGGGATCTAGTTTCAATCTTCTACATGTGGATATCTAGGTTTCCTGCACCATTTGTGAATAGGCTGCCTTTTGTCCTATGTATGTTTTTAGCACCTTTGTCAAGAATCAGATGGTTTTAGCTATGTGGGTTTAGTTCTGTGTCCTCTATTCTATTCCACTGTCTATGTATCTGCTTTTTTATGCCAACACCATTGCTTTTATGCCAACACCATGCAGTTTTTGTTATTAGGGCTCTGTAGTATATTTTGAAGGAGGGTATTGTGGTATCTCCAGCATTGCTCTTTTTGCTTAGGATTTCTTCAGCTGTTCTGGGTCTTTTGTGTTTCCTTATGAGTTGTAGGATTATTTTTTCTATCTTTGTAAAGAATGTCCTTGGTTTGTTTTGTTGTTGTTGTTTATTAGTTCTAATCAATTATACATAACAGTAGAAATCTCTTTGATTCATTGTACACAAATGAAGCAGAATTTTTCACTTCTCTGGTTGTGCATGAAGTAGAGCCATACCATTCGTGCAATCATACATGCACCTAAGGTAATGATGTCTGTCTCATTCCACCATCTTTCCTACCCCTTTGCCCCTCCCCCCTCCCCTTTGCCCCATACAAAGTTCCTCTACTTATCCCATACATCCTCCCCCCCAATATGGATTAACATCCACTTATCAGAGAAAACATTCAGCTCCTGGATTTTGAGATTGGCTTATTTGCTTAGCATGATATTCTCCAACTCCGTCCATTTACCTGCAAATGCCATAATTTTGTTCTCTTTTAATACTGAGTAATATTCCATTGTGTATATGTACCACAGTTTCTTTATCCATCTATCTACTGAAGGCCATCTAGGTTACTTCCACAGGTTAGCAATTGTGAATTGTGCTGCTTTAAACACTGAAGTGGCTGTGTTACTGAAATATGCTGTTTTTTAGACCAATGAGTGGGATAGCTGGATCAAATGGTGGTTACATTCCAAGTTTTCCAAGGAATCTCCATACTGCTTTCCAGATTGGTTGCATCAATTTGCAGTCCCACCAGCAATGTGTGAGTGTGCTTTTTCCCTCACATCCTTGCCAACACTTATTGTTGTTTGTATTCTTGATAACTGCCATTCTGACTGAAATGAGATGAAATCTTAAGTGTAGTTTTGATTTGCATTTCTCTAAATACTAGAGATGTTGAGCATTTTTTCATATATTTGTTGATCAATTGTATATCTTCTTTGGAGAATTGTCTGTTCAGTTCCTTAGCCCATTTATTGATTGGGTTGTTTGTTTGTTTGTTTGTTTGTTTGGTGTTAAGTTTTCTGAGTTCCTTATATATGCTAGAGATTAGTGCTTTCTCTGATGTGCGTGTGTGTTGTAGGTCAGACTCCAACACAGGACCAGCATGCAGTGTTTTTTTTTATTATCTTTCTCTCAGCCTTTTTATCCAGACAAAGAAGGCAATTAGCCATCAGCAAACATTAATAGACAATGAAGGCAAATAGCCAGTAGAAATGACGAGCACAAATTTGCGAATCAGCAATCAGCTAGATAAACTTTCCCTAAGAATATCTTAAACTAGTTAGGGCTAGAACACTTTGAGCTCCTCTTCTTTTTAGTATAGAAGAAACAAGAAAGAAACACCCTCGTTTGTAAGCAATGTTTCTTTACTATCTATTCTATGGAGTGATAAGTGCCTCTTGCAAGAACGCTTGCACCCATTACTTCTGATAAACTACTTGTTTCTTCTCTATCTGTTTTACACCTCTCGGCAGAACGTTCCGTTTGCAGACACGCCCACCAAGGACAACAAGGCCTCCTTTGCAAGAAATCTTGTTGTCATTCTTTTGATTCTCTATACATGTGGCAAAACTTTGCTACCAAAACGTAGGCTCTATCTTCAACTCATTAATTGTTTCTTTTGCCAAGAAGAAGCTTTTTAGTTTGAATTCATCCCATTTATTGATTCTTGATTTTATTTCTTACAATTTAGGAATCTTGTTAAGGAAGTCGGGGATTAATCTGACATGATGAAGGTTTGGGCCTACTTTTTCTTCTATTACTTCTATTAGATGCAGGGTCTCTGGTCTAATTCCTAGGTCCTTGATCCACATTGAGTTGAATTTTATTCATGGTGAGAGATAGAGTTTTAATTTTATTTTGCTCCATATGGATTTCCAGTTTTCCCAGCACCATTCGTTGAAGAGGCTATCTTTTTTTTTGAATGTAAGTTTTGGGCACCTTTGTCTAGTATGAGATAACTGTATTTATGTGGGTTTGTCTCTGTGTCTCTATTCTGTACCATTGGTCTGTTTTGGTGCCAATACCATGCTGATTTTGTTTTGTTTTGTTTTGTTTTTACTGTTGCTCTGTAGTATAATTTAAGGTCTGATATTGTGATGCCTCCTGCTTCAATCTTCTTGCTAAGGATTGGTTTGGCTATTCTGGGTCTCTTATTTTTCCAAATGAATTTCATGATTGCTTTTTCTATTTCTATAAGGAATTATGTCAGGATTTTAATTGGAATCACATTGAATCTGTATAGCACTTTGGGTACTATGGCCATTTTGACAATATTGATTCTGCCTATCCAAGAGCATGGGAGATCTTTCCATCTTCTCAGGCCTTCATCAATTTCTTTCTTTAGTAAAGTATTCATCATAGAGGTCTTTTACCTCTCTTGTTAGATTGATTCCCAGATATTTTTTGAGGCTATTGTGAATGGGGTAGTTTTACTAATTTTTCTTCCACAGAATTCATCACTGATGCATAGAAATGCATTTGATTTATGGATATTGATTTTATATCATGCTACTTTGCTGAATTCATTTATTAATTCTAGAAGTTTTCTGGTGGAATTTTTTTGGATCCTCTAAGTATAGAATCATGTCTTCAGCAAATAGTGATAGTTTGAGTTCCTCTTTTCCTATTCATACCCCTTTAATTTCTTTCCTCTGTTTAATTGCTCTGGCAAGAGTTTCAAGGACTATGTTGAATAGAAGTGGTGAAAGAGGGCATCCCTGTCTTGTTCCTATTTTTAGAGGGAATGCTTCAAAGTTTTCTCCATTTGGGATGACGTTGGCCTTAAGTTTATCCTTGGTATGTAGATGGGGATTGCACTGAATCTGTATATCACTCTCGATAATACACTTAATTTAAAAAATAACCATATGTATGGACTGGGGCTGTAGCTCAGTGGTACAGCACTTGCCTAGCACATGTGAGGCACTGGGCTCAAGCCTCAGCACCACATAAAAAATAAACAAAATTTATTTAAAATATAACCATATGTAAAAGGCAGAAAGATCAATAGAGGCAAGGGAACAGGGGTGGGGAAAGGAAAGTGGAAGGAAAGGTACTGCATCAGAATTATAATAAGATATATTCCATGCTTGTATAATTATGTTGAAATGGATTCTACTGTCATGTCTACCTAAAAAGAACCAATAAAATTTTAAAAACATTAACTTTGCTGAATATCTTTCCATTTTCTAATGTTTTCTTGAATTTCTTTCTTCATTTTTCTGAATTTTCATTATAAAGGACTTTCACCTCCTTAGTTAGATTTACTTCTAGGTATTTTTTAAAATTATTGTAAATGAAATTGTTTTCCTGATTTCTTTCTCAGCAGATTCATCACTGGCATATGGAAAAGCTGTTGATTTATATACATTGATTTTGTATCCTGCTATTTTGCTCAATTTATTTATCACATCTAAAAGTCTTCAGTGGAATCTTTAGGGTCTTTAAGTTTAAGATTACATCATCTATATAGTAGGAATAGCTTAACTTCTTCCTTTCTAATTGTATCCCTTTTAATTCTTTCTCTTGCCTAATACCTCTGGCCAAAATTTCAAGTACTATACTGAATAGGAGTGGTAAGAGTGAATATCCTTGTCTTCTTGATTTTAAAGAAATGCTTACAATTTTCCCCCGTTCAGTATAATGTTGGCTTTGGGTTTGTCATATATAGTTTTGATTATATTGAGGTAATATCCTTCTATACATAGTTTCTTCAGTATTTCTATCATGAAGATATGTTAAATTTTGTCAAAAAAATGCTTTCTCTGCATTGATTGATATTATCTTGTGATTTTCATCCTTGATTCTATTTGCATGGTGTATCACAGTTTTTTATTTGTATATTCTAACTCTTTAAAATGTTTTTATTAGTGCATTATACTTATGTATAATATTGAGGTTCATTTAAACATAATCATACAGGCATGGAATATAATTTGCTATATTTCAGTCCCCAATATTTCCTCTTTCCATTCCCTCCTCCTTCCTCCTTTTCTCCTTCTTCTACTCTCTTAGTCTTCCTTCTACTTATTTATTGCTTTTCTAATTGGTGCTTTATAGATAAACAAAACTTAAACTTATCGTGGCATAGCATAACTTGGTCAATTTCATTCAGCAGTTCCTCCCTTTTCCCATCCTTTTTCTGGCTCTCTATTCTGCTCCTCTGCTCCAATGATCTCCCTTCTCTTTTCATGGTATCCCCTCCTCTTATTTTGTTCTTATTTTGCTCTAACTTCTGCATATATTTAAAAACACTTGATCCTTGACTTTCTGAGGCCTGTTTATTTCACTAAGCATGTTATTCTCCAGTTCCAGCCATTTACCAACAAATGTCATAATTTCATTCTTTGGCACAAGGGTGATACTGGCTTTGTAGAATGAATTTAGAAGCATTCCTTCCCTTTAATTTCATGAATAGTTTGGGAGTATTGATATTAGCTATTGGATTTTGCATGTGGAGTGGTTTTGTTGTTGCTATTTTTGTTGTACTGGGCATTAAACCTAGGGACTTGCACATACTAGGTGAGTGCTTCACTTCTGAACTATATCCTTATCCCTTTTTCTTATTTTATTTTGAGGCAGGGCCTCACTAAGTTGGCCAGGTTGGTCTCAAACTTGTGACCTTCCTTCTTCTGCCTCCCAACTAGCTGGGGTTATAGACATGAGCTACTATGACCAACTTGGTGTTCATCCTTCCTTAAAGGGCTCATCAAGTTCAGTAGTTAATTTTTCTGGCCCCATACTTTGTTGAGAGATTTTTCTTATTATTGCTTCAGTCTCATTGCTTATGCTTGATCTGTTTAAGTTTTTTACTATCCTCTTGATTCAATTTTGGTAGATCATATGTGTCTATAAATTTGTCCATTTATTCTATATTTTCCAATTTATTGGAATATAAGTTTTCAAAATAGTCACTAACAATTCTCTAGATTTCAATTACATCTGCTGCAATATTTCCTTTTCATTTCTAATTTTATTAACTTGGGTATTTTCTCTCTTTCTCTTGATTAGTTTTGCTATGAAGTTTATCAATCCAATTTATATTTTCCAGTAATCAACTCTTGGTTTCATTGATTCTTTGTATTGGTCTTTAAATCTCTTTTTCATTAATTTCAGCCCTGATATTTATCATTTCTTTCCTTCTTCTGGGTTTTGTTTGCTCGTAATTTTCTAAGGCCTTGAGATACATCATTAGGTTATTTACGATCTATCTGATTTTTTAATGTAGGCACTCACAACTAATAAATTTTCCTCTTAGAATTGCCTTCTCTGTATCACACAGATTCTGGTATGTTGTGTTTCCATTCTAATTTGATTCTGGGGATTTTATGTTTTTCTCCCTGATTTATTCAATTGATTTTTCAAAAGTGTATTTTTCACTGTCCATGTGTTTGTATAGTTTCTGTAGTTTCTCCTGCTGTTGATTTCTAATTTCATTCCATTTTGATATGATAAAATGCAAAAAGTTATTTCAAAATTTGTGTTTTTAATACTTACTTTGCTGTCTAAAATATGATGTGTTTTGGAGAATGTTCCATGAGCTGCTGAAAAGAATGTGTATTATGCTCTCCTTGAATGGAATATTCTGTTGATATCTGATTAAGTCCATTTGGTCTATAGTGTAGTTTAATTCTGTTGTTTCTTGGTTAATTTTTTATTTGTATGACCTATTTGTGATAATGGTATGTTGAAGTTGTCTCCTAGTATTGTATTGGGACCCATCTCTCCCTTTATGTCAAAATAAATGTAGCATTTATTTTATGAAATTGGTTGTACCAATGTTGGGTGTATATATATTTACCATGGTTATATATGAATTATTCCCTTTATTAATATATACTGACCTCCTTTTATCTTCTCACTAATTTTGGATTGAGTTCCACTTTGGCAATATGAATGTAACAATTCCTGCTTGCTTTTGCATTCCATTTGCATGGAATATCATTTTCAATTTTTTCACTTTCAGTCTGGGTATGTCTTTGCCAGTGAGATATGTTTCTTGCAGGGAATATATAGCTGCTCTTCTTTCTCCATTTATTTTAATTTTTTAAATTTTATTTGTTCTTTTTAGACATACATGACAATAGAATATATTTTTTGATATATTTTTACAAACAGAGTATCTTGTTTTTAATCCCACCTGCCATTTTATATGTCTTTTAATTGGAGAATTCAGTCCATTTACGTTTAGGTTTATTATAGAAAGATGTGCTAATTCCTGACTTTTTATTGTTTTTTCTAATATTTGATTCATTACTAATTATCATTTGCCCATGTATTCTTCAAATGAGATTTATTCTTTTCTGTACTATCTCTTTTCCTTTTCTATTTATAAGATTCCCTTAAGTGTCTTCCACAATCCTGGCTCAGCGTGCATGAATTCCTTTAGTTTATGTTTATCTTGGAAAGTTATTTTTTATTTTTCTTTGATTCCAAATCATAGTTTCTTGGATATAATAATCTAGGTCAGCAGTTATTTTCTTTCAGGGCTTGACATACATCATTCTATGTCTTTCTGGCCTTTAGAATTTCTGCTGAAATCTGTTATCACAATGGATTTTCCTTTATCAGCAATGTGGCACATCTCTCTTGCAGCTTTTTAAATTTTTTATTTGTTTTGTAAACAAAGTAATTTTAACTATAATATGTCATAGAGAGGTTTTTTCCTGGTCACGTCTCATTTTCTAAATGCCACCAAAAGCTAAATTCCCATCTCATTCCCAAGATTAGAGAACATTTCTGCTATTATTTCCCTAAATAAGTTTTCTATGACATTATCCTGTATCTCTACTCTTTTCCCCAAATACATAATTCTTAAGTTTGGTCTTTTAATCTTGCCCCTGAAGTCAGGTATTTTCTGTTCATGGTTTGTTTGTTTATTTGTTTCTTGTTTTTACTACTACTTGAATGTTCTAGTTCATCCACTTTGTCTTCAAGCCCAACATTCTTTTTTCCTCTTGAGATTCTCATTTTCAAGATTTCTGTTTGGTCCTTTTCCAGAATCTCTCTATTAGAATGCTCTTTTTTATCCTGTACTGTCTTCCTTAATCATTCAAATATTTGTTTGTATCTTCTTTGAATCCATTGGTCATTTTAAAGGTCGATTTTTAAACTCTTCATCTAGCATTTCCTCCACTTTGATATTCATGGATTCAGTCACTGGGGACTTACAAGCTTTTGGAGCAGTCATTTGTGTTGTTTTTTCTTGTTTCTTGTATTTCTATATTGACATTTGCACATCTGTTGGGGTGTATATCTCTTTCACTTTTGTGTGAAACAAAAGGAACAGCTCCTCTTGAAAATGTGCCCTGGGTCATTTTTTGTTTGTTTGTAGTGCTGAATTTCAAATGGATTTAGTAGAGTAGTTTCCCTGTGGCTTTTCTGTGGTTGGTGAATTTTGACCCAGTATATGCCATGTCAGAGCCTAAAAGACACTTTCTCTGTATGTCTAGCAAGAATTAGGTACTTCTGGTAGTTTTAGTAAGTGTGCTGTAGAAAGCAGAGTATGTGGCGCATACCCTATGTGGTTACTTCTCTAGTCTACTATGTGCTGCCTACAAGGTTTGGGGAGTGATTTATGCTGAGGTGACATTATAAGTTCAGTGACTATGAGGATTGTATTATTTATTTGTGCTGCTGTAATGGAGGTGAGTGTCCAGGAACAGAACTTCTCCCTGTATACCAGTTGTGCCAGATTATTGGAGTACCCATCAAGGTTTGCAGGGCTAAAGTACAATTTCTCCCAATTGTGCTGTGGTTGTAGCTCAGCAGCAGAGCACCCACCCAAACTCACAAAAAAGACAACAAACAACAGTTACATCCACAATAAAGCAACACATCAGATTCAGACACACAGTTCCAATAAATTAAAACTCACAACTAGGGCTGGGGCTGTAACTCAGTGGTAGAGTGCCTGCCTCGCACTTGTGATGCCCTGGGTTTGATTCTCAGCATCACATAAAAATAAAGAAAGAAAGATATTGTACCCATTTACAACTAAAAACAAAAAACAAACAAAAAAGTCACAACTACCCCACCAATAACTATAGAAAAGAGGACAAAATATTATAGCATAAACTAAAATATTAAAAGTATTAAGTGGCAACATTATTAAAAAGAGGAATAAATGAGACAGTAGTAGAAAAGAAAGAGACAGGGAAACCCTATTCCTATTAATAAAAAAAGGAAGAAAAAGTCATGAAAAATAATCAAATAAAAGTAACAGAGGGGCCAGGCATAGTGGCACATGCCTCTAATCCCAGTGACTCTGGAGGCTGAGATAAGAGGATCACAAGTTCAAAACCAGCCTCAGCAACTTAGCAAGGCCTTATGCAACTTATTGAGTCCTTGTCTCAAAATAAAAAATAAAAAGGTCTGTGAAAGTAGCTCAGTGGTAAAGCACCCCTGTTTTAAATCCCCAGTACAAAAAAAAAAAAAAAGAAAGAAAGAAAGAAAAAAAAGGAAAAAATAGAGGATAGATGTCAAAATTCCTTCTAGTTGAGACATTTAGGTGAAACACACTTTTTTTCCCAAGTGTGTACACACTCATTCAGAGGCCCTTGGCCTGTGTACCCCATGGCAGAGTCAAGTCTGAGCTCCAGAAGGTCCTTCTCACCACCCAAGATTCAATGTTATATGTAAAGCCAGACTATCTATCATCACCCCTACTGACTTTAACCTGTGTGCCCAGGGGTATGGGAAATGTCCAAGATGATATGTAGATCCAGGATGCTTCAGTGTGTGTGCTTGGTGTGCAAGACAGGGGTAGACAATAAAACCAGTGAGTTCTGCACTGGAGGAGAAAGCATGGGAACCAAGTGTTTGCCACTCTTAGACCCAGTGTTCTAAAATCTGTCTCCTTGTACACCACCTGAGACTGGTCTTGCTCAGCAGAGGGCAGGACCACTGACTGCTGTGTCCTCTACTCTCCTTCCTATGCTGTGCTCCTGCTGTTGAAACCACTTGGTGGACTTATATGTGTCTCTCCTTCTAGCCACAACTGTCTTGTGTGGCCATTTCCCCCACAGTTAAGGTAGAAGGTGTCCACAGGGACCCCAAATTGTGATTGCTCTGAATTTTCTGCTTGCCAAAGAAGTCTGGTCCCTAACAAGGACCCCTCTCAAGATGGCTCTGGTTATAGCATTCCTGAGTTAGCTGAGCAATGTATTGACTTTCATCTCTAAAGTCAATCAGTGTGATTGCAGGAGACACTCTAAGATCAAATCCTCAAAACGGATTTAAAGCTTGCATGAATCATGGATTTCTCTTGCAGTTAGGACTGAGAATATGCAGCTATTATCAGGGTAAATGCATTCTTCAGCCTACCTTATGCTAACAGTGTCTGGTTCTTGATAACTTCTTGATGGAGTTTAAATAAAAAACATTTTCTTTTCCCTTTGGAAGCCTTGAGCTTTAAGCATGGTGATACTTTTTAGAAATCTTTATTCTTTAAAATTAAAGTAGAACTGGGACCCACAGAATAAATGTATGTTGTAATATCAGGGTCTTTCCTCAAAATCTAGATGTTGGGAAAAGTGGCAATCAACAGCAAGTAGAATATCATGAAGTTTTTTGGAGAACAAAAAATTAATTCCAAAACTATAAGTACAAATTTTTAAACTTGTAAATAATCCTAGTTTGAAATATGCTACACATTGAAAAGCATTACAAATATTCACAATTGCCTATTACTTACTCATTGGCATGACTTAAAGCTTTAATCAACCTTCTTCTCTCCACTCCATAAGCCCTGAACTTCAGATTGCTGCTAAACTTGAACAAGCTCTAAAAGGCAGAACATTTCTAATTTAATGATTCATTTTGAGAACTGGCCAACCACAGGGGGAAACAGCATTTTCTGTTACAGTGCCCTGATTATGCTATCTGCTCACACTACTCCCTTGCCCTATTCCCACATAAAGGTCCTGCTACCTGTGCTTACACCTCCTCAAAATATGTTTTTTCTTTTTGATTTTGAGACATGAAGATTTTTTGGTCAGAGAGTTCTGTCTGCGAGAGTCTTTTTGAAGAAAACCTCTCCTTATTTAAGTCCAGAATTATTTTGATTGGACAAAATAAACAATAACAAATGACCATATGGCCTTCACCTACATTTATCAAGTTTGCTACATTTACACTCTTTTTCATATATAATTTATAACACATATTACTATATGACATATTACAATGTGTATACACAGATACTTATTATAAAATGGTTATCTCTCCATCAATTTCTATGGGAGAATTATAGTCTTCTGCTGCAAGGATGTTCAATTTAGTCATGTGATATGCTTTCACCTCACATTGATTTCACTATACTTCTCCACTTCTTTTTTATTCTAATTTATTATATATGACAGCAGAATGCAATTCAATTCATATTACACATATAGAGCACAATTTTTCATGTCTCTATACACAAAGTATTCTCATCATTTGTGTCTTCACACATGTACTTAGGGTAATGATGTCCATCTCATTCCACTGTCTTTCGTACCCCCATGCCCTCTCCCTTTTCCTCCCTCCCCTTTTCCCTATCTAAAGTTTTTCCATTCCTCCCGTGCTCCCCACCCCCACCCCCATTATGGATCATCATCCATATATCAAAGAAAACATTTGGCCTTTGGTTTTTTGGGATTGGCTTACTTCACTTAGCATAATATTCTCCAACTCCATCCATTTACCTGCAAATGCCATGATTTTATTCTCTTTTAATGCTAAGTAATATTCCATTGTGTATATATAATCTTCTTTATCCATTCATCTACTGAAGGGTATCTAGGTTGGTTCCACAGTTTAGCTATTGTGAATTGTGCTGCTATAAACATTGATGTGGTTGTGTCCCTGTAATATGCTGTTTTTAAGTATTTGGGGTATAAACTGAGGAGTGGGATAACTGGGCCAAATGGTGGTTCCATTCCAAGTTTTCCAAGGAATCTTCATACTGCTATTGGCTGTACCAATTTGCAGCCCCACTAGCAATTTATGAGTGTGCCTTTCCCCCAGTATCCTTGCTAATGCTTATTGTTGTTTGTATTCCTAATAGCTTCCATTCTGATTGGAGTGAGATGAAATCTTTAGTTTTGATTTGCATTTCTCTAATTGCTAGAGATGTTGAACATTTTTTTTTCATATATTTGTCGATTGATTGTATATCTTCTTCTGAGAAGTATCTGTTCATTTTCTTGGCCCATTTATTGATTGGGTTGTTTGAATTTTTTGGTGTTAAGTTTTTTTTAATTCTTTTTATATCCTATAGATTAGTGCTCTATCTGTTGTGCACATGGCAAAAATTTGCTCCTATTCTGTAGGCTCTCTATTTACCTCATTGATTGTTTCTTTTGCTGAGAAGAAGCTTTTTAGTTTGAATCCATCCCATTTGTTGATTCTTTATTTTAATTCTTGCACAATAGGAATCTTATTAAGAAGTCAGGGCCTAATCTGACATGATGGAGATTTGGGCCTACTTTTACTTCTGTTAGGTGCAGGGTCTCTGGTTTAATTCCTAGGTTCTTGATCCACTTTAAGTTGAGTTTTGTGCATGGTGAGAGATAGGGGCTTACTTTCATTTTGCTGTATATGGATTTCCAGTTTTCCCAGCACCATTTATCTTTTCTCCAATACATGTGTTTGGTGCCTTTGTCTAATATGAGATAACTGTATTTATATGGGTTTGTCTCTGTGTCCTCTATTCTGTACCATTGGTCTACAAGTCTATTTTGGTCCCAATACCATGCTTTTTTTTAACTATTGCTCTGTAGTATAGTTTAAGGTCTGGTATAATGATGACACCTGCTTCACTCTTCTTGTTAAGGATTGCTTTAGCTATTCAGGGTCTCTTATTTTTTCAGATGAATTTCATGACTGTTTTTTCTACTTCTATAAGGAATGTCATTGGGATTTTGATTGGAATTGCATTAAATCTGTGTAGTGCTTTTGGTAGTATGGTCATTTTGACAATATTAATTCTTTCTAGCCAAGAACAAGGGAGATATTTATATCTTCTAAGGTCTTCTTTAATTTCTTTCTTTAGCATTCTGTAGTTTTCATTGTACAGGTCGTTTCACCCCTTTCATTAAGTTGATTCCTAAATATTTTTGAGGCTATTACCACTAGCATACATTTTTAGAGAAATAAGTCAAGAAATATTTTAAAAAATTGATAGCTGGTGTCATGGTCCAAGCCCAGATCTGAAAGGAGTGGTTCTCCATCCAATCATGGACAGATCCCATCAGATCCTGCCCTTCGTGTTTGTGAACACCTTCACACTAGCTTTTGTACTTGGGATGTTTCAGTAGGAAAAGTGACAAGATCTGGTTTGCTTTAGTAGATTGGACATCTTTATAATATAAACCTGAGAAAGCATCTGATTCAATGGAAGAGATGCCAAAAGATTGAAGATTAATGTCATCCATTATTAGCATGTAAAATTGAGGGGAAGTTCAATGAATTGTGCTTGTAGAATTTTGCCCCCATGGGAGATGGAAGGGTCAAGTCCAAAGCCATCAATGGGAAAGATGAAGAAAGATGGACTCTCAGAGCATGGGTTTCTGGCTAGAATCTGTACCTTGCTTACTAAGTCAATTTTTTCTCCCAGCCCACTCAGGCTGATTCTCTAGGCTAACATGGTAGAGATCATGTTTGCTGTAGGAGAGAAACAAAGTGATGGGCTAAACCCAGTGGCTGTGCTGAAAAGCTTCCCCAGTCACACTTGGCCCAGGTTTCTCCACGGAAAATGGACAGAGGGAAAGGAGGTGCTGGCACCAAGTGAGGGCTTGGCACAGGGCTCTAGAAAGTTCAGAGGAGCTGGAGACCCAGGTGGCAGGACCACCTGGATAGCAATGAACTCCTATGGCCACAAGAGTCTGCAACACCTATGTAGGGGACAGCAGTCCCAACCTCACCAAACATGAGCAGATGGAGCCATATGGGGATGACAAAGACTTGCCATAACCTCTCTCCCATGTGGGACTGACCCAGCCCTACATGGTTTCTGAAGTGAGCTGGTTTATCTCCAATCTAAAGCTTTTGGACATGCATACAGCTGAAGGAGGTCTTGCTGGCTGAGAACACTGGAAAGCTCCCTCTAGTGAGACTGGGAAGGGGTGGCAGGGTGTGGATGGGGACTGCCTTGAGAAGGCAGCTGAAGAATGGATGGATCAGGATTTCCAAGACTTCAGAGACATGCCTGGTCTGATAGGAACCATGATTCAATGCTCGAACTGGGGGCTAATTTGTAGAATGAGGTAGTTCCATTCTGACCTCTCTAGGCAGGGTTGGTCTGGGAAGACAGAGAAAAGGCTTTTCCAGAATTAATATTCTCAAAATGACCATACTACCAAAAGCACTATACAGATTTAGTGCAATTCCAATCAAAATCCCAATGACATTCCTCATAGAAATAGAAAAGGCAGTCATGAAATTCATCTGGAAAAATAAGAGATCCAGAGTACCTAAAGTAATCCTTAGCAAGAAGAGTAAGGCAGGTGACATCTCTATACCAGACCTTAAACTATACTACAGAGCAATAATAACAAGAACAACATGGTATTGGGACCAAATTAGACTTGTAGACCAATGGTACAGAATAGAGGACACATAATTACAGTTATATTAGAGAAAGGCGTCAAAAATGTACATTGGAGAAAATATAGCCTCTTCAACAAAATGGTACTGGGAGGGCTGGGATTGTGGCTCAGCGGTGGAGCGCTCGCCTAGCACATGCGCATCCTGGGTTCGATCCTCAGCACCACATACAAATAAACGCATTGTGTACAACTAACGCAAATAAATAAATATTTTTTTAAAATTTAAAAAATAAATGGTACTGGGAAAACTGGAAATCCATATGCAACAAAATGAAATTAAACCCCTATCTTCCACCATTCACAAAACTGAACTCCAAGTGGATCAAAGACCTAGGAATTAGACCACAGACACTGTGCCTATTAGAAGAAAAAGTAGGCCCTAATCTCCATCATGTTGGATTAGGCCCCGACTTCCTTAATAAGACTTCTATAGTGCAAGAATTAATATCAAGAATCAATAAGTGGGATGGATTCAAACTAAAAAGCTTCTTCTCAGCAAAAGAAATAATCAGTGAGGTGAATAGAGAGCCTACTAATTGAGAACAAATTTTTACCACATGCACGTCAGATAGAGCACTAATCTCTAGAACATATAAAGAACTCAAAAATCTTAACACCAAAAAATCAAATAACCCAATCAATAAATGGGCCAAGGAAATGAACAGATACTTCTCAGAAGAAGATATACAATCAATCAACAAATATATGAAAAAATGTTCAACATCTCTAGCAATTAGAGAAATGCAAATCCAAACTACTCTAAGATTTCATCTCACTCCAGTCAAAATGGCAACTATTAAGAATACAAACAACAATAAGTGTTGGTGAGGATGTGGGGGAAAAGGCACATTCATACATTGCTGATGGGACTGCAAATTGGTGCAGTATGGAGAATCCTTGGAAAACTTGTAATGGAACCACCATTTGATCCAGCTATCCCACTCCTCAGTTTATACCCAAAGGACGTAAAAATAGCATACTACAGGGACACAACCACATCAATGTTTATAGCAGCACAATTCACAATAGCTAAACTGTGGAACCAACCTAGATACCCTTCAGTAGATGAATGGATAAAGAAAATGTGGTATATATACACAATGGAATACTATTTAGCATTAAATGAGAATAAAATCATGGCATTTGCAGGTAAATGGATGGAGCTAGAGAATATAATGCTAAGTGAAATTAGCCAATCCCAAAAAATCAAATGCTGAATGATTTCTCTGATTTAGTGATGCTGATTTATAATTAGATAGGGCTAAGGGTAAAAGGGGAGGAAGGGGAAGGGAAGGGGCATATGGGTAGGAAAAATGGTGGAATGTGATGGTCATCATTACCCAAAATACATGTATGAAGACATGAATGAGGTGACTCTATTTTGTATACAACCAGAGATATGAAAAATTGTGCTCTATATGTGT
Organism: Tamias sibiricus; assembly: GCA_025594165.1. Classification (NCBI taxonomy): domain Eukaryota; kingdom Metazoa; phylum Chordata; class Mammalia; order Rodentia; family Sciuridae; genus Tamias; species Tamias sibiricus. Next base: position 70,696,936 of record CM046662.1, read on the forward strand.
AATGTAGATTGTAATGCATTCTGTTGTCATATATAACAAATTAAAATCATAAAAAAAAAGAAAAAAAGAAACAGGCCCTCCCCAAGACCCATGGGGATGAAAAGTGGCCAATAAAAGCCATATTTGGGCCCCCAGAATTCAGTGAGAAAAATAGAGAGGGCTGTCAAGGGTTATAGGTGCAGGCTGAGCTGATGGCACCTTCTATCCATGATTCTGATCCTGACATTGACTTGGAGGTAGAGACAGCCTTCCCCTGGTCTTCCAAAGCCCCAGAGATAAAGGGACCATCTGAAGGATGAGACTTGGGGCATCCAAGGGCACAAGTGTGTGATGGCCACCCCTATGGAACTCAACAGGGACCACAAAGTTCCAGCCTCAGTTTGTTCTCAGAGCAACAGACGTGGCAGGGGAATGGGGGGTTTCAGTCTTGGAGACAAGGGCAGAGATGCAGGTCTGTCTTCTTGGCCTGAGAATATTTGGGATCCCCCATCTGGACCATCCAGATCACCCTTATGGAATTGCCAGCTCTCTCCTCTCTCCTCAGTGGACAGGAAAGTGAGTGGGAGGGCAGCTTCACTCAGTGGGGCCACCACCTCCTCTCCGTGAACACCCAGCCCCTCTCCTGGGCAGGAACTCTCCTCCCGGGGACCCACACAGGCTTGTCTAGATCTCCATGAAAATAAGGTGAATGTTGCCCCTTTTGTGCTTTCTGACCCACAGCTCTCTCTCTCTCTCTCTTTAGTTGGGTCCACTTTTTGAAGCAGTTGGTTCACAGGCTGGACTGTGCTTTGGTTGAACATGTCTGTCTTATGCCACAGCTATGTGTATTGGCACAGATGCTGCCAGATCATTTCCACCCTCTCCACCTCCAGCCACTCCATCTCCAAAGTGGTGGCCACCATCTCTTCAAAGCTCTTGGACTAGTCCTGGTTGTAGAGGTCCACACAGCACATGAGGTCATAGCCAGCCTTTGTGGACTTCCTCCATGCCTTCTTGATGTCCTCCTCCATCCTGTTGCTCAGTTTGATTTCCAGTTGCTGGGTCTTCATCTCCAGGTCTCTCTGCTGCTCTTTGAGGGCTTTCTGGGCCTTCTCCACCAATGCATAGCAGCTGGTGTGTTGTTTGCAGATGTCAGCTATATGGTGGTCACACTTTTTCATATCTTTCTTGAAGTTCTCATGAAAGTTCATTAGGGGCTTCTCTACCTCACTGTGAAGCTTGGTGGAGAACTTGAGATAAACTTCTGCTTCATCTGCCAGGCTCTTCTTCACCTGGGCCCACACTTCTCCCAGGGAGCCTTTCTCCTGTGTAGCCAAGTTCTTTGCATATTCTTCTTCAGTCTTTATCCTCTATCAGATGTATTCAGATGTTTCTTTCTGCCTTTGTTTGCCTTTCACTTGCTTATGGTGCCACAGTTCAAACCCAGCCATGGCACCCTTGCCTTGGTGGTCTTTCTTATCAGCCCAGAAGTAGTCACCGTAGCTCCACTCTGTTGGCTTTAGCAGTTGCTGTTCAGGCATTGTGTCTAAGTGAGTGGATGTCACACAATCTTTCATCTTCTCTGTATGCTCAACTTTATTTTCAAGATTATATATTTTGTCTTCATTGCCTGATGTTCTGTCTTCTAAGTGGTCTCGTCTTTTGGTGATACTTTCCATTGAATTTTTAATTTGGTTTATTGATTCCTTCATTTCAAGGATTTCTGCTTGATTTTTTTCAGGATCTCTATCTATTGAAGTGATCTTTTACTTCCTGTATTTGCTCTCTTAAGTTGCAGAGCAATTTTACTAAGTAAGTTCTGAACTCCTTCTTTGACATTTATTCTACTGTGTTGTCAATGGATTCTATTATTGGAGCATCTTGGTTTGTTTGGAGTTCTTTATTCCCTTGTTTTTTTTCAGGTTGCTTGTGTGTCTTCCCATCTAGCAGTGTGGATCTGAAGTAGTACAGTTTCTACCCTGTAACTTGTAGTGTCCCTGAAGGTTTCCAGTACCTCACATTTAAGGGGCAGACCAATTTTTAAAAAATATTTATTTATTTGCTTTAGTTGTACACAATTCGTTTATTTGTACGTGGTACTGAGGATCGAACCCGGGGCCACGCATGTGCTAGGCAAGCGCTCTACTGCTGAGCCACAACCCCAGCCCAGGGGCAGACCAATTTTAACAACACAGATCTGGGGTTTATTTTCCATAGGCTCTACCATGTTGAAGTCCCAAGATGACTCCTGGATCATGAATGCTGGATGAACTCCAGTAGAGAGTGAAGGATATGGACAATAGGCCCCAGGGAGGGAACTTCCCTTTATACTTCCCTACTTCTTAACTTTGGACTTAACCGTGTAAGTTGTTTTGGCCAATTGGATGTTAGCAGAGTGTTGTGGGTTTGTTTCCCCAGAAAAGGAAGCTGAAATTCTAACTTTTGGTCCTTGTGATTGTGATCTTATTTGGAAATAGGGTCTTTCCAACATAATTAAATTAAAATGAGGTCCCACTGGATTGGTATTGGCTCTAAATCCAATTACTGGTGTCCTTTGAGGAAGGAGAAATTTGGAGATATCTGAGCACACAAACAGAAGATGGCCATGTGATAATGGATGCAGAGATTGGACTGATGCTTATGTAAGACAAGTAATTCCAAAAATCACTAGCAAACACCAGAAGCTAGGCAATGTCAAAGAACTATCTTCCCCTAATCCCTCAAAGGGAGCAGAATCTTATTTTCAGACTTCTAGTCTCCAGGACTGTAAGGGAATAAATTTCCACTGTTTAAAGTTTGTGGTAATTTGTTATGGCAACCCTAGGAATAAAGCTAGGAATAAAGCAATTAACACAGAATAAAGCAAGTTGTGTCTTGAAATGCATTACATAATTGGGCTTGCCCACTTCATCTTCTGCCTTCATGGGAAGAACATTCTTTGGATAGCACATTGTTTAAAGAATGAAAAGAGGCATATGGAACAATCCTAGATAAATCTGCATTTTGAAAGCAAGACACAGTTGATCTCAACCTATGTCTGCTGATTTCCACATGCATGAGTGGCAATTAATATTGTTTTAGCTACTAATTTGGGGATGTTTTATTACACTACACTATATGACAATAGCTAACCTATATAATATATAAATATTTTATTTTGCTGTCAATTAGTTGCAGACATTATGATATATCATACCTAAATATCCTAACATGTACCTCTTACAAACAGGGACATTGGCCCACATAGCCTCAGTGTCATTATTGCACTCAGGAAATTTAACATGAATGCAGTACTATTATCTAATATTTAATCTTTCCAATTGTTTCAATAATATTCTTGGTGACGGTCATTTTAAAACCATGATAAAAACAAAGATTTCACATTGCTTTTAGTTGTCATGTTTCTTTGGTTTCCTTAAACTAGAACAATTTAGAGAAAATATTTTTATGACATTGATTTTTTTTCATGACACTGCTATTTTTAAGAGAAGCCATTACTGTATATCCCTCATTTAAAAATTTTTGTTGTTTCTTATTGATTAGACTCAGGTTAAATGTTTTCACAGAAACATCACATATATGATGTTGTGTCCTTCTCAATGTATGGTATCAGGCAACATATGATGTAATTTTATCTCATATTTGGTGGTTTCTTTATACAATGATGTCCATAAATTTTCTCAGTTGGAAAGTTACCTCATAATTCTTTCTAAAATTAATTAGTGATCTTTGGAGACAAATTTTGAAACTATGTGAATATGCTATTCCCAAAACACTTAATATATTGAGTGGTAGTTTCCAACATGCATGGATGATTATTGCCTTGAATTAGTACACACTTGTAACTACATTGTTTAAGTGTGTGTAGACATTCATACATATATATGAAATCATGGTGCTTATGCTTTAAGTCCATTAATATAGGTTTCTTGCCAGGTGTGGTGGCACACACCTGTAATCCCAGTGGCTCAGGAGGCTGAGGCAGGAGGATCAGAAATTCAAAGCCAGCCTCAGCAAAAAGTAAGGCACTAAGCAACTCAGTGAGACCCTGTCTCTAAATGAAATACAAAATAGGGCTGGGGATGTGGCTCTGGGGTCGAGTGACACTGAGTTCAATCCCTGGTACCCCATTTCATGTTTATATTTCTCTTTTACCAAAGTAAGAATCCTTAGTTCCTAGTACTATAAATATATTTACTCATATAAATCTTAATATACACATACAATAATTTTGGAATTATTATACTATTACCTGAGTACCATTTTTTGAAATCCACCCAAGCAAACCAAAAAATTATAGTTGGCATCATAGTAGTATAGGGATATACAAGTGTGATACCTTTCCTTACCTATAATGAGTCACAGCTGACACTCCTATAACAAAAGGTGGATTAGAAATAGCAAAACATAACAAATTTATGTAATCAAAGTTTTACAGGACATGGAGGGCTTCAGATATGAATATCTAATATCCAGGGGAACTGTGTTTATGCTTATGTTTGGTGAAGAATGGACAGTTGGGTAGAAATGTTATTGGACAAAAAGGGTCTAATGGTAATAGATTGAGGAGGGAAACCCAGAAAATTATGTCTGCTCAGATTCCTCTTGGCTTATCTGTGTAGTATTCCCTCCTGCAGGGGATAGGTAGGACCCCTCTGAAATGAGGATTGTATGATCTACTATTAGACAAGGTAAGTCAGAGAATTTTCTTATGACCAGTTCTTACATAGAAAGGCAGGAGTTTGGAGCAATACTTCTGGGTCTTGTGGCTTGCTCTGGGGAAAAAGATTTCTAGTTTCCATGATGTACCTTCAGAAAGAAAATTGCTCATTTCTATAGCTTCTTTTAAGGGAAAAAGAAGGGAGGGGGAGAGGAGGGCAAGAGAAAGTCAGAAAGACTGTGCTGCTGCAGCTTTACAGTCTTCTTTAGTTCAAGGTATTCAGCAAGCCAACACTGAATAGCAAATTGTTTTTACCCTATAATCTGTCCTTTGAGACTCTACATTTCTTGTTTATAAACTTAGTTTGGATTTAAATCTATTCTAACATTTATGACTACATAAATATCATTTATTCATTTACCCATATCTAAATCATAGGTTTAAATCATTCTGAAATTGTTCTGTGGAGAACTTTATCATTGTTTTCAACAGCTTCAGGAAAAAATACCCTAACTAGAGTATTAGAGAGTCTTCCCCCACTTTTTGCTTCTTCTATTATTTCCAAACTTCAAATCGTTTTTGAGTTTTAATATTGATATTTATTATCATAGCCATTTTATAAGCATGTTAATATCTGGGATGCCTTCTGATTTTCTTTCACATATACTTTCTTAAGCCTGAAAAAACTGTCTATTTTTAGGAGCAGATGTATTTTTAAAACACTGAGGTTTACACCTGTAGTTTTAGTCTTTACTACTATTTTAGAATTCTTTTCTTCTATTGTGTCCACTCATACACTTGAGCTCTTTTGTTTATTTTGGCAGGAACAGGTTGCTTTAGGGAATGGGAGTCTTTCTTAGGCAGCTCAGTTTATTGCAGCTGCTCTTTATCTCCCATCTGTTGCTTTATAGAACAATGCCTCTTATTGTTCAACAAGTGCATGTGCATATAATGTTTCCCTCTCCCATAGTAACATAAGAAGTCATAATATAAACCAATATTACTAATAAGCCAGTTTTATATTACACTCTTATTTTAGACAGATGGTTTTCACACCCTTATTCATGTTATTTGTTTTGTATTGGTAGTATAGGCTATATGTGTCTTTCCATGAAATCCAGAAGTGTTTGGAAGCTTTTCAATTTAACCAAAACAAAGTTAGAGTAATAATTCTCCAACTTATTAAACTCTTGCCAACTTATTTTATAATTAAAAGCAATTAAATTGACAACTCCAAATGCATACCTAAAATTTCATTGAAATTAATATTTTTGCCAATAAAATTTTGTTTTGAACCTTAAAAGAGAAATGGTAACTATTATTTTCTGTGTTAATATCCATGGAAGATTAAATGAAAAAATATTTTTAAAAATATCAAATATTCACTGATTACCTGGCAAATGATAAGTTAGTTTGAAAAAGAAATTCACTTCAGTCTTTTGGAATTGATTTTGTACTATGCATACATCTGAATGCTCAATAAAATCTGTATGTTCTGGTTACACAGCAATCACTTGTTTTAAAAACTGGGTAAAAATGGTATTAAGCTGATTGGGAAGAAGAGAGATACTAAGAGAGATATAAAAATTAGATGGTCAGTTGGAATTCTAACTTCATAGCCTCTTAAAAAAAGGTATGCATTTTCCATGTATTTTTATAAAAAAACATTTGAATTAGGCATGTCATTACCTTTTCTTTGTTACTGTTAAAGAATCTCTATGTGCAAATCAACTTAAGAGTGACAGTGACTCAATCATTACTGTGTAAAAATACACAGTCTAAAATAGTAAAAAGCATGCCACAAAATTCTTATATTTTAAACTGTCTTACAGCTTATATACTAGGGTTGAAAGAAAATTAAAAGAAACAAATTTTTCTTCCTAGAGTTTCTATTACTTTTTACCACTTTATAAATATAATCCAACTTTGTATGTTCCAGAAACAGAGACCAGAGCAGTACTCTTTGCTGTTGCCTTAAATGTGTTTGGATAACAAGATAGAGCTTTCTTAGCATTGCTTCTCATAAAATATATTGCTCTAATTTTTACTAAATATTTATAAATGCCAGTATACACAAATAAATTCAAATACCTATTTAACAGCAAGTGTTGGAAGAGATTCTTGGAGAAATTTAAATGTGTTTGTAAAATATTTTCTTAGGTGGAAGTGAAACACCATTATGGAAAATTTCCATTCCCCTATACCCAGTTATGACTTTTAAAACAGGAAGATATCTCAAAAACTATCTGTTGAGGTTTAAAATCCCCAAGACCTCCAAGTTGTGTCTTCAGAGTTTAGGGTCTCAACACTTTTTGAACTTTACAAATTGCATTTTCCTTATCTACCACCAGGTGGCAGATGGATCCGCTTTTCTGAGCGCGATCCCGACCCCGCCCTACCGGAAGCTGTCATGTAAAGGAAATCTCTGGCCACGCCTTGAGTTCAGCACCCAAGAAACGGACAGCGACACCGCCCAGTTTAGTCTTATGACTCGCTGCAGAGATTTTTCACCCGACTAAGGAACTGGCCAATCCGAACTGGCTCCAAGAACCGCGTGACTGACTAATCTACAATGCCAAAAGTGAAGGGGGGTAGGAATCCCTTGATCTGGGACATGTAGAATGGCGGGGGAACCAGCTGACATTAAATAATAATCTACATTAACAAAATCCTGTGGGTTTTCCCCCTTCACTACCCACTGGAATCTAAATGCCTTGTAAATGCTGTCTTGCTGTGGTACAGGCTTTAGATTACCCAATTCCGCATGTTGGTTTATTCCAGCAAAATGCGTAAGACAGCAAAGGCGGTACAAAAGTCTGTGTGAGTTATGGCGGCGAGTACATTGTCTTGCACAAAGCTGCCTGTCAGCTTGTCAGCTTTCTTGAGAAACCAGCATGGAGACTAACTGGTTTTTTGTTTTTGTTTTTGTTTTTGTTTTCTCTCCGTTATCCAAAAAACACAAACAGCAACTGTCTTCTTCTTCTTTTGTTTTTCCCCCTCATGAAATTATTATTTTAGGCAAAGAGACTTCGGACTGAAACACGAGTGTGTTCTATAAATGACGGTTTGGGAACCACCTTTCCAGTTGCCTAGCGACTAACTAGACAAAAAGAATACGTTTGGAGGATTTTAATTCGCAGTTTAGAATGGCAAAAATCCAAGGGCAAATGAAGATGGATTCAGGATAGGACAATATATTACCTGGGACTAAGGTTTAGAGTCCGAGTCTAATTAAATCTCAGTGTTGGGGAAACATATGGAGCTAAAGGCAAACACGTAACAGACTAAATTAAGCCGAGTTTTAGTTGTAATTTATCCGTATTTTACTGATTGTTTTCTCCTTCTTAATCTATTGGCAGCAATGATTCAGATCTTTAACCAGCAGAGGGCGAGTCGACAGCAGTTTTTGTCGCTCAGACACTCCCTCTTCCTCCCTCCCCCCCATCTGCCCCGGGGAAACTAATTTAGTACTGAGCTCTTCAAATATAGACCAAGCCGAGGAAGATGTAGTGGAAGGAGAGCAGCACACGAGACTTGGCTGTGTGCCCGTCCTGTCAGGCTTGGACTTAAGGCTGCGCTGCATTCCTGCCGACACATCTCTTTGCTTGGGGTTGCAGAGGGGATTGCAGTGGTTGTTGCAGGAAGGAGCAGGGATGAAAAGAAACCCACCAAATCTTCAGAAACCATAGATATTTGGGATAAAAGGCTTAAGAAAATTGAAAGGGCCAGATGTAGCCTAGTAAGAACTCAAATATAAACTATAAAGATTTGAGAAATGAAAGAAGCAGTTTATTTCTCAGGGCTAATAACTCTATGTGCTAGAACAATAACCAGAAAGGCTCTGCTTTGTCAACTCTAGGAATAAAAACTGGAAGGAGAGAGAAGAGAAAGGAAGGAACATCTAGGAGCAAAGACTAAGAGTTTTGGCTGAGTGATCTTTAAAAGAGAATAAACAAAGCAAGCCAGCTCAAAGAAAGAAACAATGAAAGAAAGCCTGCCAGAATGCAGGGCAGAACAATAAAGCATGCAGCACAAAGTTAATTTATTGTTAGGTGGAGCCCTTCTCATTCTGATTGTACAAATCACTTGCTCCAGAACAGTAGTTTAGCTTGTAAGTGTAAGATTTTGCAGATCTCTCTGGGCAAACAGCCAGAAATCCCATTAATTGGACATGCCCTTTCTTCTCCTGTCTCAGAATTCATCTAACTTGGTTTCAAAACTAGCAAAGTTAATTTTTTCTGGAGACTGATAACTAAATTTTATGCATAATGGAATTTTATCTCCCCCTGTCATTAAATTTTTGTAGAAATTGTAGAACTGGTATTTAAAGGACATAATTTCTTTAATAAATTCAATTCATAAGACAGTATTATACTTTAGTGTGTGTGTGGTGCTAGAGATACAACTTGGGCCCTTACACATGCCAGGTACCTGCTCTACTACTGAGCAATACATTCCCAGCCTGATACTTTCTTAAAGTTGATATTGGCGAGGACAAGAGTGACACACATTAAGAGGATAAATCAACACTTTTCAGAAAGCATGTTTTTTTAAAATATTTATTTATTTACTTTAGTTGTACACAATGCAATGCATTTATGTTTACATGGTGCTGAGGATCAAACCCGGGCTGTGCACGTGCAAGGCGAGCGCTCTGCCACTGAGCCACAACCCCAGGCCCCAGAAAGCATGTTTTGACTCAGTTTCATAATTAACTTTACAGATACATTGCATTTTGATTGTGTTATACAGCATGCCTGTGTTTCTGTAGCATTCCTTCCATAACGGAGCACTTGTAAAATTTCCCATATATCAAATTTTATTCATATTATACCAAAACTAAACAAATTCTTTAAATTGGTTAATATAATTCCAGTGCAGAATTCAAGAACAATCTTTTCAAAACATAAGTACTAAGCCAGTGAAGGAGAATAGTAAAATATCCAATAAGCAAAGGTTTTCAACATCATTAATCATCAAAGAAATGTAAATTTAAATCTCAATGAAATGCCTTTGCCCACTCAAAAGAGTGGTAAAATCAGTAAGTAAAAGCTGATATTTTCAAGTGTAGGAAGGGATGGGACAATTCCAAGTTTCACACATTGCTGGTGGATTATAAATTGACACAACCACTTTGGGAAACTAACAGCATTAACCAAAGTTCAATATAAGTATATTCTATGACTCAGTAATTACAAGCATAGATATATATTCAATAGAAAGGCATGTGTGTACAAAAATACATGTTCCTCATAGCTGAAACCTGACAGCAATCCAAAAATACTTCAACAATAGAATGGATCATATGTTGTTGTGGACATTACAAAAATATATATAGCAATGACAAATTTTTAAAAAAAACTGTTGCTATATGAGACAATATACATAAATCTCACAATTTTTTCAACAAAAAATTCAGGAACAAATGAAACATTTTGTATAATTCTATTTATTTGTATCTTATACAAATTATTATTATAATTCTATTTTCTTGCATATTATAATTTATATAATTCTAAATAAGTTTAATAATTGGGAAAAACTTTGTTGATATGATAAAGTGAGAGGAGTGGTTCCTTTGATGGAGATAAAGATTTGAAGAGACATGAGGGGAGTTTCAGTGATTTGGTAATATTCAAGGTCTTGATCTGGGTGGTAGTTATTTGAGTATGTTCAATCCATAAAGTTTATTGAGCTGTACACTATGATTTGTATATGTTATGCATGTTACTGCAATAAAAGTATATTTTTTTAAAAAGACATAATAAAAATCATGTGCTATGGTTTGGATATGAGGTGTCCCCCCATGTGTGAGACAATACGGGAATGTTAGAGGTGAAATGACTAGGGTTGTAAGAGAGCCAATCAGTAGATTGATACACTGATATGGATTAACTGGGTGATAGTTGTAGGCAGGTAGGGTGTGGCTAAAAGAAGTAGGTTACTGAGGGTGTGCCTTTGTGGTTTGTATTTTATCCTTGACTATCATATCCTGAGCTGCTTTCCTCCACCATGTCCTTCTGTCATGTTGTGCCTCACTTAAGGCCCAGGGCTATGGTGTCAACTAACCATGTATTGAACTTCTGAAACCATGAACTAAAATAAAAAATTTCCTCCTCTAAGCTATTCTTGTCAGGTCTTTTGGTCAAAGCAAGGAAAAACTGACTAAAATGGAGATTGGTACTGAGAAAAGGAGGTTATTGCTGTGACTAACCTGATCAAGTGGTTCAGAAGCCTCTGGAGCTGGTTTTTGAGAGGAATTTTGAAATATTTAGAGATGCAGGTTAGAAAACCTTTAGAATGTTATAAGCAGAGCTCAATGGGAGATTCTGGTGGAAATTCAGAAGACCAGAATGCTGATAGGAATACACACAATACTCATGATATTTTAGAGGCAAATGAGAATTCTATTGAAAATTGGATTAGAGGCTACTCATGTTTCATTTTAGCAAAGAAGTTGTCTACATTTTGCCAAATCCTGAGACTTTCTGTGAAGCTCAATTTAAAGGTGATGGACTAATTAATCTGGCATTAATTAATCAAGGCATTCAGGGGGTGACATGGGTATTACTGGCAGATTTTAGCCAAGTTTACTGTGGATAATCAGGAGCAGAAAGCAGAGTGAAATGTTTTGAAAAATTTGCCATTTGGGTCAGACAAGTGTGAGTAAAACTGGGGCTAAGGAGTGCATGGTTGTTAGAGATTATAACCACTAATGAGATGCTAATTACTTTACCCCAAAACAATATGAAAGATGGCTTGAGGGCATCTCAGGAATTGGCAAGATCATTCCCTTCTAAGGCTCAAGAGTGTTAAAGTAGGGGCTGGGGTTGTGGCTCAGCAGTGGAGTGATCGCCTAGCAAGTGCACGACCGGGGTTCGATCCTCAGCACCATGTAAAAATAAATAAAGACATTGGGGGGGGGGGAAAGAGTGTAAAAGTAAAAATTACTTTGAGAAGAAATCATTGGGATACCCTGCCTGTAAATGGGAGCCTAGAAAATTGTTTCCACTGTGCTCAGGCACTCAGGCACTCAGAGGCTGCTGAAGTCATGGTCCTAGGAGGCTTGGCTACTGGTCAAAATGGCAACAGACCTTGGCATCAACCACAGGGTGCTAGTGCTGCAGGAATGTAGGATGCTGGAGTTAGGGAATCATGGAGTGTTTCACAAGATTTCAAAGGAAGATCTTAGAGGTCAGGTAAATTTTAGCAGGGTTGGAATTCCTTCAGGCTTCCCCTGAAAGGGAAATGTATGAAGATGTGAGAAGGAAGCCAAAGCTGTTGTGGAGACCCCCAAGATGAAGAGATGCCAGCAATGTGAAACACCTGTTGAGGAAATCTGCAGGAATCAAGCAGAGACAAGCCAAGAGAGAGGCTATGTGAGCTGCAACCAGCAAAGTCATAGAGGTAGAGCTATAAAAGCCCTTTGGAGACAATACCTCTGTGTCATATGCCCCAGATGCTGGAGATGGAACTACAAGACTTGTTTGCCCAGCTAGATTTTGGTTACATCCCTTCCTTCTATGTTCCTATTTCTCTCTTTTGGATTAGAAATATTTCCTCTGTGCTGTTATATATCAGATATATGTAACTTGCTTTTGATTTTTACAGGGGGTCTTAGTTAAGAGTTTGCCTTGAGTCTCAGATAAAATTTTAGACTTGGACTTTGGGGAAATGCTGGAACTGTTAAGATGATGGGGACTCTTGGAAATGGACTAAATGTATTTTGCACTGTGAAATGGACATCTTTTGGGAACAGGGGTAGAATGTTATGGTTTGGATATGATATGTCCCCCCAAATCTCATGTTTGAGATAATATAGGAATGTTCAGAGGTGAAATGGTCAGATTGTGAGAGTTGTAATCTAATCAGTGGATTGATCCACTTGAATGGATTAACTGTAGTCAGGTAAGTTATGGCTGGAGGAAATAGGTCTCTGGGGGCATGCCTTTGGGGTTTATATTTTGTCCTTGGCACCTCATGCTCTCTCTGCTTACTGGCTGTCATGAACTGAACAGCTTTCTTCCACCACAGTCCTCCACCATGATGTTCTGCCTCATCTTAAGCCCAGAGTTAAGAAGTTGGCCAACAATAGACTGAACCTCTGAAACCATGGGTCAAAATAAACACTCCCTCTTCTAAGATGTTCTTGTTTTGTCTTTTGGTCACAGTAATGAAAGGGTGACTAAAACATCATATCATTACCATGTTTAAAAACATTCAGTGTTTTCCCATTGCACTGAAAATAAAATCTAAAGTCCTTAATATGACTTATAAGGCACTGCATAAATTAATCCTATCTAAATTTCCAATCTCTTGCTAACTATTTTCTCCTCGGTTGCCATACCTACTCTGATCTTCCATCAGTTTCTAGAACATATCAATCTCCTTTCAGTCTTGAGCTTGTTGTTTTCTCTACCTGGAACATAGTATCATCAGCTCTTTGCTCAGTGTGCTCAATCTTATCCTTCAACTCAGATCAATGATACCTCTTTAGAGAAGTGCTTCTTGACTGTCCTATCTAAAGTTCCTGTGTTATTTTTCTATTTGCTGCTCTAACAAATTTCCTCAATGGCTTTAAACAAAACAAATATATTACCTAACACTTGCGAAGGTGAAGAATCTGAAGTGAGTCTCACTGGGATAAGATCAAGGAATTAGCAGGACTGCTTTCCTTTTGGACATTCTAGGGGAGAACTGGTTTCCTTGTCCTAACCAGCTTTTGGAGATACCTGCATTTCTGGGTTTGTGAAACCTTCTTCCACCTTCAAAGTCAGCAGTAAAGCATCTTTAAATCTCTCTCTGACTCTGACACTGTTTTTACTGCCTTTCTCTTTCACTTTTAAGAATTCTTGTGATGTCATTGGGTTCACCCATATATAATCCAGGGTAATCTCTTGATCTCAAGATTAGTTAATTAGCAATGTTAATACCCAACTGCTATCTAATATAACATATTCACAGATTCTGGGAACTAGTATGTAAACATACTGGGGGTGGGGGATTATTCTGCTTTCCACAATTCACCTTCTTTCTTTACTACAGTATAATGTTTATTTTAAAAAGCTATAATGATGATTTTAAGTCATTTTGCATATTTGTTTACATTTTCTCTAACTGCTCCATTCTACCATGACTTCTATGAGACCACAAAACATTTGTCCTATTCTCTTCTACTTATTCAGTGCTTAGCATAATGTCTGGCACATTGCAGAAGTTCAGTAAGTATTTGTGGACAGAATGAACAAATTATTATGATCTTAACCTCTATTTTGAAACTTATAAACTCTGCTTGGATTTTATTTTTCCTATTCATATATTGTATCTTGGCAGAAGAGAAATTTCTGGAGGAATCACTGCATATATTTTCTCAAGTTCTTCATTATGCTAACTCACTTTGGAAAATCATGCCTACAGATAGAGGCCCATATTTGTCACATATGTATCTTCATCTTTTATCGGGTTTAGAAGAAAAATCTATAAATTGCTTGCCATGGAGAAGAGCACATCACAAAAATCATGCAGTGAAGAAAAGATAATCTAGGATGAAGAGTTAAAATTATATATTTTAAAGGGAATTTTGACATGATTTGATGGTGGATTTGATGGAATGTTCAAAGTGGGTATGAGAGCTAATTTTTTAAATGTGATTATTTTAAAACCTTGAAAAAATAGGGATTAGGAGAGGAATTAAAGCTGGCCAGTATAGGGAACTCTTTCAAGGAATCTTTGTAAAGAAGAGAGAAATGGTAACTGGTAGGAAAAATGAGGTCAATAGATGGTTATTTTAAGATGTGAGAAATAACAACACTCTTGTACACTGATGGGAAAGATACAATAGAAAAGAGAAAACTGATAATACAGGGGTGGTAGAATGCAATGTCTTTGAGTGAATGTGATGAGGAGGTATTTTGAGAAAAAGTGGAAAGGTGGCCTTAGCTATGAGTATAAACAGTTCATCTAATGGTCACAGAGCATAAGGTAGGGTATAAATGATCTGGAAGTGGCAATAAGGCGCAAGGAAGAGAATTTCTTATTTCTAGGCTCATGGTATAAAGGCTAAGGAGAAACCATAGTTACATTTTGAGAAAAATATGAAGATAATTTACTCAGGGAGAACCAGGTTTCAGTTACATAAAGAAGATAATTTTTCAGAAAAGAGATGAAGTATATAAGGAATTTTGTTAATGGTTGACCACAGTGCATAGTAGCAGGGTTTCAGGAGTTGAGGAGGGGTAGGAATAGGATAAGAAAAATGAATCTACTAAATGGCAAGGGATTTATTCTCTAGGTAAAAGAAGACATAAAACATGAAGTTAATTTTGATGGTCCCATGCACATAGTGGTGATAGGCTATAAATGGGTGCAGGAGGTTAAATATATTTTTGCCAAACAATTCAGAATTCTGGGAGTCTTACTTAGCTAAAACTGATATCTTTTCTTTAAACACAGACACCTTTTATCTGTGCCAGTGCAGATATGGAGATCAGGGACAAGGGGCAGTTGCTACCTAGTATGAGAGTTTCTTTGCACTACCCTGAGTATTTATTATCCATAGCAAGAGGAATCAAGGTTCTGACTTTCTGCCTTTTTTGAAGTCAAATCCACTTCTGAAGCACATGATTCTCAGGAGATGAGAACACTGGAATGATAACTGAGCTGCCTATGCTGCCAATTCTCACATGGGTCAATGGCCTGTGAGAACCAAGGGGCAACAAGGATAATTGAGAATTAGAACCGAGCAGAAGAATATGTTTTCCTATGGTTAGGATGAGTTCTCCTGAAATGTGGAAAGTTTAGTTAGAACCTCACAGATGAGATTTTTCTTCAAGTTTAAAAGTTGCCTATGTTCTATCACTAAGATCAGAAACACAATAGTCTAATCAGTAACTGTGGACACTTTGAAACATCCTAATATTTAGGAGGAAATTAAAAGTAAGTCTAGCTTGCTATCAATGTTAAAAATCACAAACAGATACATACTGAGTCACTGTAATAATACTCTAGTCTTAGTTCACTGAATCTCTGCAGATTCAATTTGGCATCAAATAACAGCCCATTCTTCTCTGCCACAGTACTCATTTGGAGCTGATGAGGAGACAGATAGCACATTAGCTACTGAGAAGAAGAAAGAAGTGTCCTCAAGTGGCATTTTGTTTTGGAAAAAGTCTGAAACTTAGTTTGAACTGTTTTTCTGAGAAACGCCAACCAAAATCAGAGACTTGCATCATGACACCTTTTCTTAAATCAACTTAATTAATTAGGGATCAGGAAGCCTAAATTTGCTTCTGGTTATGTCTCTAATATAAGTTAGGAGATCATTCTTACCTGAAATTTTTCTGACTATACAAGAGAAAAATAAAACTGTTTAAGAGTAAAAGGGGATTTCTGAGTCATGACTGACTGAAAACCAGGTGTTTCAACTATAACCTCCAAGATGAAGAGTCTGTTCACATCTTCAGTTCCAGGCCTTAGCTAACAGGCAAGAAAAGTAAACTGTTTCTCAGTGACACCTCACTTATGAAAAAAAAGGGGGGGGGATCAGAGACAGGTGCCAGATTCAAAGGGGGAATCCTATAAATAATACCTACAAAATGAATTAGGTTCTTAGAAGGACATAATGTACCAAAACAGATGAACAACATTTTTAAATAGCATGTTAAAATGGCAATAGGGATTTAATTCACCTTGATACCAGTTCCCCTAAAGTCAATCTCCCAATGCCAATTTACCTAATTAATTCATCTAAAATTAACATTTTCTAGAGCAGTGATTCTCAGTCCTGGGCATGTATTGGGTGGTTCTAATCTGGGAAATTAAAAAAAATAATAAGAAGAATACCCAGGCTACAACCCAAGATTCTGATTTATTTTGCCTGTAGTAGAGCCCAAGAACATCAGATAAAGTATATGAATCTAATTAAGTTTGCATTTCAATTAAAGCAAATAATAGTATCCTTTCAGTATGTCCCAAATATTGCCTTGGACATAGTACATGAGATATGCTTATAATAAAAAAACTACTCATTATTTATCTGAAATTAAAAATTAACTGGACATTCTTCTGTTTTCATCTGCTAAATTGGTGACTCCATCAGTAACTCTAGGCACAGCCAAAACAAGCAACAACTTCTGTAGTGTGTGTAGATCATGCAGATTGGATTCCTTTAATATTTTCTTTTAAAAAGTAAAATTGTTTCCATTTCTTGGCAGTTCAATAATTCATTTTTAGCCTGTTAGTTTCTAATGGATTGTCAAGTATTTGCATTATTTTTATTTCTAAAAATATTTAAAATACATTATGCTTCATGTGATTCCTCAAGTTTAACCCTTATAAGTATTTAGTCCTTTTTTCCTATTTGCTCTTGTTTTTTACTCTTTTGTGCTATTTCATATTAACTTATAGGAGCAATTTACATGCATAGAAATTGTCTCTTTTCTATTATATGAATAATGTTATATAGAAATGTGTCACTAGGTGAGTTGGTTGAATGAACTTCTTTGAATGTACTTACACAAACCTAGATGGTTGTGTATACAGTGTAATAGTATAATAGGCTATACAGCATAGACTATTACTCCTAGTGTACCAACCTGTACAATGTGTTGCTGAACTAAATAATATAAGCAATTATAACATAATGGTATGTATTTGTATATCTTAAAACATCTAAACATTGAAAAGGTACAGTAAAAATATTAGGCATATAGGAATTTTCAGCTCCATCAGTCTTATGGGACTACCATTATATATATGGTGAGTCATTGACCAAAATGTCCTAATGCAGTGCGTGTCTGTATTTTGTCCTTTTGTTCATGGTAGTTTTTGTAATGCAATTTTAAACTTTTGTTCATTCAAAATAAATATTTTCTCTTTTGCCTTTTTATAAGGTCTTTGTTCACTTTGAGTTTTTTTTTTTTTAATTACCCATTCTGTGGCAGAAGCTATAGCTTCAATAGTCTCTTCTCTTTAAATGGAGAACCCTGATTTTTTTTTTTTTTTTTTTTTTGGTCACATCATGCGTCTAGTTGTAAGCATGTGACCATGTGACTTTCTTCGTTTTTTCTTCTCTCTGCCTTTGAGAAATAAACTGAAATGTTAGGTGGAACGTCTGGGAAAACTTCTTAAAAGACTTCTTTACTTCCTTTTTGCTGCTGAAAAGCCTGGAGATGTAGCAGCCATCTTGAACTATGGGAGAACTCCTTGACAATGGGGGCATCCCATGCTTACGATGGCAGAGCAGAAGTTATGCCCACAGATTTCTAATAACATAATAAACATACTCTGTCAGTCCCATTTCCCTATCACATATTATTTTATGAGAAGGATATAACTTCCATCATGTCTTAATGACTTTGAGTCTTTTAAAAACATATTAACCCAAACTAATTCTAACTAGTATACCACACTCACTTTCAATAGTTTTCTTACATCCCTCCGCAACCCTGATTTTTCTCAGTGTATGTATTTAATTTCATCTTAAATTTATTTTGGTGTATAATCTTTTTCAATTTTTAATATGGTAAAATACATATACAATATAGCATTTTAACCAATTTTTAAAAAACATTTATGACATTGTGCAACAATCACCACCCTTTATCTCCATAACTTTTTTCATTTTCTAAACTGAAACACTGTGTTCATTAAATAATAACTCCCTATTCCTCCCTTCCCACAACTTACTCTTCTGCTTTCTTTCTCTATGATTTTTACTCTATCTCATATATGCAGAATCATATAGTATTGGTGGGTTTTTTTTTTTTTTTTTTTTGTGTGTGTGTGTGTGTGTGTGTGTGTGTTTGACTGGCTTATTTCACTTAGTATAATGTTCACAATGTTCATCATTGTTATGATTTAGATATGAGATGTATGAGATGTCTCACAAAAGCTCATGTGTGAGACAATGCAAGAAAGTTTAGAGGTGAAATGTTTGGGTTATGAGAACCCTAACTTAATCAGTGCATCAATCCACTTGCATGGATTAACTGGGTAGTAACTTTAGGCAGGTAGAATGTTGCTGAAGGAGATAGGTCACTGGGGGCTTGCCTTTGGGGTATGTATTTTGACGAGGATCCCCAAAATAGTAACCCTCCTGTTAGTGGTCAATATATAAAGCAAATGAAGACCAAAATATCATCTTTATCACTGACAAATCTGATATTAGGGAACATGCTCTATTTTCAGGCAAAAATGTTTCTTATACTAACTTCTAGAAGCTAACCCAAGCTAGGCACCCCCATCTGGTGAGTCATTTGATCCAAGAGAAAGCAAGGGAATGGGGTTGGTTTGTACACACCCAATTCATCCTTTCAAACTCTCTTATCAGGAAAGTCTTTTCCCTAAGAATGGATTGGGTGCAGAGAAGATAGAAACATCAAGTCAAGTCAACAGCACGTTCCCAGAATGGAAAAAAGAGCGGGAAAGTGTTAGCTTGCATCTGTGTAAGGATCAGAAACTGTGATTTGTTTTTCAGTGCTAAAGCTTGAACCCAGTACCTCATGCAGGCTAGGCACACACTCTACCAATGAGTTCCACCCCAACCCTATTTAATACATAACAAATAGTATCTAATTATTTGTTTTTTACCTTTGATTAGTATTGAGGTTGAATAGTTGAACATTTCCCACATTTTAAAATGCTCTTGTGAATCATCTGTTCATTTGTCTTAGAGCCTGAGAATTTTTTGTATCAAGTTTTGTGATTTCTTTATATAACAAAATTTATTCTTTAGTGCATTTTCTATTAAAAAAATTTAGCAGTTCACTTGCTTTAAGTACATGTATGAAGACACAATTGTTGTGAAAATACTTTATGTAAAACCAGCTACTTGAAAAATTGTTCTCTTTATATGTAATATGAAATGAATTGCACTCTGCAAGCGTGTATAACAAATTAGAATAAAAATATATTTAAAAAACTTTGGGATTACAAAACAAACTATGTAACCATATCTATTTCATTCTTTGTGCTTTAATTTACTGCCTTGGAACTTTGATAGTCTTTCTCAACAGGTGCTAAATAAATATGCACTTTTGTTTTACTCTAGTTCTTCTATGGCTTAATTTATAGTATCTCTTTAATATAAATGATATCTATGCTTTTTAAATAGTGTGAGAAAAAACCCTTTTTGTCTACCTTCAATCTGCCTGTATTTCTAAGTTTCCTCCTCTTAGCCTTCTGCTTTCTCACATATTCCATAAGCAAGGAGAAAAAGAAGTGAAAAGAAGCTGGGCACGGTGGCACACGCCTGTAATCCCAGTATTTGGGAGGCTGAGGCAGGAGGATTGCGAGTTCAATGCCAGCCTCAGCAATGGTAAAGCACTTAGCAACTCAGTGAGACCCTGTCTCTAATAAAATACAAAAAAGGGTTGGGGATGTGGCCCAGTGGCCAAATGTCCCT
Organism: Tamias sibiricus; assembly: GCA_025594165.1. Classification (NCBI taxonomy): domain Eukaryota; kingdom Metazoa; phylum Chordata; class Mammalia; order Rodentia; family Sciuridae; genus Tamias; species Tamias sibiricus. Next base: position 70,716,978 of record CM046662.1, read on the forward strand.
GAGTTCAATCCCCAGAAGAAGAAGAAGAAGAAGAAGAAGAAGAAGAAGAAGAAGAAGAAGAAGAAGAAGAAGAAAGAAAGAAAGAAAGAAATACAAAATTAAGCAATTTTCATTTTCCCAATTAGAAGAAAATGATTGTCTCTGCAAGTGACCAGATTTTTCTACACACTCTCCCTTTCTGATTAGTTGCTCAAAATGTGCATATTTTCTTTAAAATAAAAATAACTTTGGGGCTGGGGATATAGCTCAGTTGTAAAGTGCTTGCCTAGCATTCACAAGGCCTTGAGTTCAATCCCCAGCACCACCACCAAAACAAAGCAAAACCAAACTTTGAAAATATCCAATATAAATCCTCAAAATGTGAGGGGGAAAAATATCAGTTTAACTTACTTTTAAGCCATGTAAATATACTCAGAAAAGAGCAAAATATGCATGTACTATATGAAAGACAGTAGATTTAAAAAATTAAATTTTAACCTAATTAGATATTAAGTAGGCTCACTTTAATGTAAATTAATTTTGTCAGTTCTTATCAGAAGTTTCAACTAGAACCTGTCTTTCACTAGAGATGAAAAAGTGAGAGAAAAGAGTTTAATAAGGATAGTATGGAAAGAAGGAAGGAGAAGAGGAAAGAACAGATAAGGAGGGAAAAATGGTAGGAGCGTTAGAAAAGAATCAGTAGGGAAAAAGGAAGAGTATCTGAAAGAGGATTAATTGTAGAGGGGGGAAGAGGAGGAAGGAGGAAGAAGGAGAAGGAAGAGAAAAGAAACAGAAATAGATTCCCAATCACTCAAAATTGACTCAGATGCCATATTGTCTACTTTTTAAAAATGGCTCAGTGCTTCCTCTGTGCCTGATGCTCTTGTTAGTTCTTTACAGATATTAATTATTTTAACTGAGTATCTTTCTTGATATGTAGTTACACATTAGTGTCAAAGCTTACTTTATTGGTATTGTTAACATACATCCCCAACTTTTTCAATAAATGTAATACCTACAAGAAGCTGACTCCAAGTCTGCTACTTGGGAAGTTAATTTTACTTCCATTCATGTACTCAGAGAATCAGGGAACAGTGACATGTAAGCTCCTTTTCAGGAAAATGAAAGACAAAAATCTTGCATTCTCTGGTTTGGTCATTATGAAGACTGAAGGTTAGTGCAGTAGAACCAAGGTAATTGGCCTCTAGTGCTTGATGGTTTCCAAGCTCCTAATCCAGCAAGCCCCTCGGGACACAGGCCTAATGCACTGTGTTCTTTCTGCTGAAATGTCAAGTCTGCATTTGTTACAGTAATTATCCATTGCACAAATATATATACTGAACATTGATTCTGAGATCTCGCACTGCAATCTATCTAATATATCCACTGGGCCAAAAACACCATCAATGTTTCACACTGTTTCAAAGCCAAATTTGCTGCTCAGATGTTTAAAGGCATCTTGTATTCTGGTAAATAGTTGACACTGTAAGCTAGACCAGTCAAGTAATACCCTTCTGATGGAAAAGATGGGAAAATGTGGCAAATTTATGATAATGAAAGAAATGCAAATTAAATTACAACTTTTGATTATTACATTTTCAAAAATAAAAAAGACTAACAATTTGCAACATTGGACAAGGTGTAGAAGTTTTCATGAGCTGTTTCTACGATTTTGAAATATGTAGAAGTTTAATGTTACTATTGTTTTACTTATTCCACTTTTTTTTTTTTTTTTTTGGTACCGAGGAATGAACTCAGGGGCACTCGACCACTGAGCCACATCCCTAGCCCCTTTGTGTATTATATTTAGAGACAGGGTCTCACTGAGTTGCTTAGCACCTTGCTTTTGCTGAGGCTGGCTTTGAACTCTCACAATCCTCCTGCCTCAGCCTCCCCAGCTACTGGAATTACAGGTGTGTGCCACCCCACCGGCACTTATTCCACTTTTAGTCTATCTTTTGGAATTTATCCTGAAGTAATAATTGGACTATATGCCAAAAGTGGCCAAGGAATATTCATCATAAGAATTTAAAAGATCATAAATATCTTTAACAAGGGCCTGATTAAATAAATTATAACTATCTCAAATACTATGTAAATAATTAAAAAGACATGCATGTTGGAAAAAAATCAAGTTACAGAAAGCAAGACTAACATTATCCTTTAAAAATATATATGTGCCAGGCATGGTGGCACAGGCCTATAATCCGAGCACTTGGGAGGCTAAGGCAGGAGGATCATGAGTTCAAAGCCAGCCTTAGCAATGGTGAGGCACTTAGCAACTCAGTGAGACCCTGTCTCTAATAAAGTACAAAATAGGGCTGGGGATGTGGCCCAGTGGTCGAGTGCCCCTGAGTTCAATCCCCAGTACCAAAAACAAACAAACAAACAAACAAAAACATATGCATGGGGCAGGAATATAGCTCAGTTCTCAGTTGGTACAGTGTTTGCCTCTCATGCACAAAGCTCTGAATTTAATCCCCAGCACTATATATATATAAAATATATACTATATAAGTATAAAGTATATTTTATATATAAATGCATCCTCAACCTCTTAATGCTCCCTTTTGTTCAAAGGAAACTCATTCACTCTCTTAGCTTTTCCATACCCCTTCGTTCACACCTTGAGAGATCAAAGTGACTTATTTGCTTGGCAATTTGGGGAAGAATAAACAGTTAATATTTGGCTCAGCTTTGCCTCTTTTCCTCCTTGGAATTGAGCTGCCTTCTGGGAATAATAGTTCTTTTCTTCTCCATACTGTCTTTCTTGCTTAATGCTGTAATAGAAAATCTGACTAAATCATGAGTAATTTAATAGTCTCATTTGGCACTAACACTAACCTATATCCTCTAACTCATCCTTATAATTAATAAAATGATATTTTAATGTTTTTATGCCTTTCTTTATTTATCAATTAATTCAATACCTTGGACACAGGAGAAGCTGCTATTTATTAGGTATTTTCAACCATTCAGTTATATATGCATCAAAAAGGAATGAAAGAATAGATTCCAAACTTAACAGTTCCTCTCTGTAGATGTTTCACTTGCAAATTTCTATATTCTAGACTTTGGAAATTTTTATTTTATTATTTATTTTTATGTATCTCTTTTTTTTTTTTTTTTTTTTTTTTTGTGGTGCTGGGGATTAGAACCCAGGGCCTTGTACATGTAAGGCAAGCATTCTACCAACTGAGCTATATCCCCAACCCTGTACCTCATTTTTATTTTTTCTTTTTACATATACATGACAGAGAGTATATTTTGACATATTATACATGCATGGAATATAACTTATTCTAATTAGTATCCCTTTCTTGTGGGGTACATGACATGGAGTTTTACTGGTTGTGTATTCATACATGAACATAGGAAAGTTATATCCTATTCATTCTACTGTCTTTCCTATTCCCATCTCCCCCTTACCTTCATTCCCCTTTTCTAACCCAGTGAACTTCTATTCTCCTCAGCACCCCCCCACCCCGCCACTGTGTGTTAGTTTCCACATATCAGAGAGAATATTCAGCCTTTTTTTGGGGGGGGGGACTGTCTTATTTCACTTAGTATGATCATAGGCTCAGCCTGCAAAAGACATCTTCCTGGACTGGGGTTGTAGCTCCATGGTAGAGTGCTTGCCTAGCACATGTGAGGCATTGGGTTTGATCCTCAGCACCACATAAAAATAAATAAAATAAAGGTGAAGCCAGAATTAGACAGGCAGTATATATAGTTAAATTGAGTCAGGTAGGATCAAGGAAGCCAATTTTAAGTGAGTCCTGGGAAGTTGGAGACTGTCCCCTGAGGGATTGAAATATTAATTCTTTCAAAGCCCTTCCTCCACCTTTATCAAGAATGGCCCCTGCTCCAACCTGTTGCTAAGGTAACCTGTCCCAGGATTCCTCCTCCCTACGGGGAGCTATAAAGTTGTTAATTAAGAGCTGCTCCAAACTGGGGTGGCGCACGCCTGTAATCCCAGCACTTTGGGAGGCTGAGGCAGGAGAATTTTGAGTTCAAAGCCAGCCTCAGCAATGGCAAGGCACTTAGCAACTCAGTGAGACCCTGTCTCTAAATAAAAATACAAAAAAGGGCTGGGGATGTGGCCCAATGGTTGAGTGCCCCTGAGTTCAATCCCCAGTACCACCAAAAAAAAAAAAAAGAGCTGCTCCATCCTGCCCTTCCCCTTCCCGCCCATCTGCTTCTCACCTTTTGGCCATCCCGTGAGAGCATTTCTGGGCCTGATCATGGGTACACAGGAAGGAGACAGATAAGGGGAAGAGAGCAGGAGAACAACAAAGGAAGCCTAGAATATATAAAAAAGGCAGACCTGCCTCTCTTCTTGGGATACCAGGATACCAGCAATGGCTCCCCTTCTCCCTCCCAGGAGAAGTCTGTTACTCCTTTTAAATAAACCCTGTTTTATATGCTTGCCTCAGTGTGCTTCTCTAATGTTCAGACTTCAACATTTGGGGGAGCAGAACTTGTCACTGGCAACTGGGTGATATCAGAGTATTGTGTCCATCTACAACTAAAAAAATTTTTTTTAAAGAAGACCTCTTCCCACCCTGTAATCAGTCTTCCCTAGATGAGATCTAGCACTGACTTTCTATCCCAGCTACTACTTCCAAACATGTGTATCACCCATTGATGCTTACCAGATATCTGACTTGAGCTCCTAGCTTGCTGTACCACTGTGAAAGTTGTGAAAGAAGGATGGAGGTTACAGATTCCAAAGTCCCTGGAAAATTGGTCCTACCCTTGAGGAGAATGAAGAGGAAGGTAATCTGGAAAGCTCCTACAGTGGAGAAGAAATGTGTGCTTTGTCTGCATAATGAATGCTGTTAACCACAGGGAATGGAATAAATCAAAGGACTTGGGAATGTAATTCTTAAAAGACTAGTTTGAAGAAAAAGCAGTCATGAAATTCATCTGGAAAAATAAGAGACCCAGAATAGCTAAAGCAATCATTAGCAAGAAAAATGAAGCAGGTGGCATCACAATACCAGACTTTAAATTATACTATAGAGCAATAGTAATAAAAACAGCATGGTATTGGCACCAAAACAGACGGATAGACCAATGGTACAGAATTGAGGACACAGAGACTAATACATATAATTTCAGCCATCTTATATTAGACAAAGGCGCTCAAAATGTAGAGTGAAGAAAGGATAGCCTCTTCAACAAATGGTGCTGGGAAAACTGGAAATCCATATGCAACAAAATGAAATTAAACCCTATCTCTCACCATGCACAAAATTCAATTAAAAGTGGATCAAGGATGGGGCTGGGGTTGTGGCTCAGCGGTACAGTGCTCATCTAGCACATGCGCGGCCTAGGTTTGATCCTCAGCACAATGTAAAAACAAAGACATTGTGTACAACTAAAACAAATAAATAAATATTTTTTTAAAAAAAAGTGGATCAAGGACCTAGGAATTAGACCAGACACAATACGCCTAATAGAAGAAAAAGTAAGCTCCAATTTCCAACATGTAGGATTAGGCCCCAAGTTCCTTATAAGAATCCTGTAGCACAAGAATTAGTATCAAGAATTAATGAATGGGATATATTTAAACTAAAAAGCTTCTTCTCAGCAAAAGAAACAATCAGTGAGGTGAATAACTAACTGGGAACAAATATTTAATACATGCACATCAGACAGAGTACTAATTTCTAGAATATATAAAGAACTCAAAAAACTCAACACCAAAAACCAAACAACCCAATCAATAAATGGGCCAAGGAATTGAACAGACATTTCTCAGAAGAAGATATACAATCAATCAACAAATACATGAAAAAATGTTCAACATCACTGGCAATTAGAGAGATGCAAATCAAAACTACCCTAAGATTTCATTTCACTCTAGTCAGAATGGCAGCTATTAAGAACACAAACAACAATAAATGTTGGAGAGGATGTGGGGAAAAAGGCACACTCATACATTGCTGGTGGGACTGCAAAATGGTGCAACCATTATGGAAAGCAGTATGGAGATTTCTTGGAAAACTGGGAATGGAACCACCCTATGACCCAGCCATCCCACTCCTGGGTCTATTCCCAAAGGACTTAAAAACAGCATATTACAGTGACACAGCTATCTCAATGTTTGTAGCTGCACAACTCACAATAGCTAGGTTGTGGAACCAACCTAGATGTCCCTCAGTAGATGAGTGGATTAAGAAAATGTGGTATATACACACAATGGAATTTTACTCAGCAATAAAATAAATTAATGGCATTCGCAGGTAAATGGATGAAGTTGGAGAATATAATCCTAAGTGAAGTTAGTCAATCTCAAAAATCCAAATACCAAATGTTTTCTCTGATATAAGGAGGCAGATTCACAGTGGTGTTGGGTGTCGGGATACATAGGTGGATTAGAGGAACACTAGAATGGTCAAAGGGGAGGGAGGAGAAGGGAGGGAGCAAGGGGGATGGAGGGGAAAAAAAAAAGAAAAGGTGGTATAATAAGATGGATACCATTATCCTAAATGCATGATTGAAGACTTGAATAGTACGAATATACTTTGTATACAGTGTTATGTAAAAAGAGGCTCTATATGTGTATTATGAATTGTAATGCATTCTACTATTACAAATACAACAACTTTGAATAAAAACAAACAAAAAAAGAGTAGTTTGAGTTGGGCGAGGTGGCGCACGCCTGTAATCCCAGCACTTGGGAGACGGAGGCAGGAGGATCGCTAGTTCAAAGCCAGCCTCAGCAATAGCGAGGCACTTAGCAACTCAATGAGAACCTGTCTCTAATAAAATTTAAAAAAAGGGCTGGGGATGTGGCCCAGTGGTCGAGTGTCCTGAATTCAATCCCTGATGCAAAAAAAAAAGACTAGTTTGAGAGCTAAAACAGTATCGATAATTTAGTGATGAAAATATTCTAAAACAGATGGTTTTGTTATTGAGATTGTTTAAACACATGAATAACTGATTGATATTTGTCTGTCTCAGATTCGTTATTTCATAAGCAATTTATTTTTCTTAAAATGAAATCATCCAGTCTGGAGGGCGCTTAAGTAGTGGACCGGTGGTCTGAGGGACCCCCCAGAGGGAGCCCCAGTTCCATAGGCCGCCGGGGGTCAGAAGGCAAGCCCATATGTTACAATTGGCTCATTAAGGCACTTGGGGAGTGGTCAGCAGCATGGTCAACCTGAGGCGTGGCCAGCAGTGTAGCTGACCTGGGGTGCTTGGGAGTCTCAAGGCGTCAGAGCTGAAAGGGGGCGCCGTGGGGTGTTATGAGGGGGAAGATGCAGGCAGGTAGGTCAGACTTGAGGGCAAAAAGTTCCCAGGAGGCAGGCACCAAAAGATGAATCTCTGCAGAAGTGAATTGGATGAAGGTTCCTTGAAGCCATAAATCAGTGAGGGTGTCAAACCAAGCTTCTGCAAAAAGTCACTGAGGGAATCAACCAGCTATCTTCTCGAAGAGCATGCAGGAATTGTAGGCCTCGAATTTACAGGTAGCCTCTTAACACTATTATGAAAACAACAAAGAGAAAGAAGGTGAGAGGGATTATTGTCCGACTGCCTATATATCACTGGGCGGGACTTACATCGAAAAGGCCAATAGAGAATGAGGTAAGTGCCTTTCGGAGGTAGCCATCGAGGAGTCGTTTAGTTGATCCCTCTAGAGATTGGTAAATCTGTCCTGAGGTCGAGAGAAGTCATCTCTGGTTGGAAAGTCATCTGTGGTTTTTAGCAGTTGATAATCCCTGAGGAGAAGCTGGTTAAAGACTTGATTAGAAATCTGAGACATATGATTTTGAAGGCATCTCATGAGAAAAGGGGCTATCATCAGGACAAGACATATAGTTATAAATGGGCCTAGGAGAGGGAGGATCCATGGAGCCATCCCTTTCCATAATTCCCATGAGGACCTCTGCTGCCATTGAATCTTCTTGTCCCCTAGATCTCGTACTACCTCCTTCAAGCGATGTACGTTGTGGTCCACCTTGCCTGACTGGTTGACATAATAGCAGCATTCTTCACCCAAGAAAATGCAGGTACCCCCTTTTTCTGCTGTGATGAGGTCTAAAGCTCGCCTGTTCTGGAGTACAACCTCTGCTAACGATGAGAGTTGTTGCTGGAGGGCCTGGATGGAGTAGGCGGAGGCTTCAGCCATGGTGGTAAGCTTATCTGTGAGATTGGTGAGCTCCTGTCCAAAGGACTGAGCCATTACAAGTGAATGAGCCAATCCTCCAACTGAGAGGCCTGCAGAGGCAATTGCAGTGACTAAGCTAACACCCACTAAGGCTGCCAGAGTGGCTGCTCGTTTAGAGAGCTCCCCTTGAGACTGTAGGGAGGTAAGAAGGTGTTCAACCTCAGTCTCTGTATATAGAGTCAAGCTTGGAATTAAAACAACAGGATAGCAGGGACCTGGGGTCTTAGCGTCAATGCACTGGAACATATGGGTGGAGCACCAAAATAGGAGAGGGGAAGGGAGAGTCAAATGACCCGTTATGGGATGCCAGGTGTGTTCTGGGCAAGAGTCTTTGGCAGTGGCCCAACAAGAAGTAACGTTAAAGAAAGGGGGAATAGTCGGAAGAAGGAGAGAAAGAGATGGTCGATCGTGGCATGAGGAGGTCAGGGTGGCGTTGGCTGGAACTGGGACTGGGACCAATAGAGACTTGTGAAGCGGCGCACAGAGGAAACAGGTTGAGGCATTAAAGGAGGAGTAGTTTGCTAGTAAGGAGAGAGATAAAGAGAGGATGGAGTTCCAGGAGAAAGAGAGAGACTCGTTCAAATGTTGAAGATGGGTTTGAGTCTGTTGTCTGGTGGCATTAAGTATCTCCAGAGCCCTGACAGCAGAAGAGTCCTTTATAGTCTTCTCTATAACGATTTTACCTCGACATGGGCCTAGTCATGATTAGCAAACCCTACTGCAGCAACACGACTCTGCCAGGAAGAAGGGCTAGTAATCTTGAAAGTCACATTGTTACTGTACCTCCAAGATTGGAGTTGGCTTGGTGTGATTCCCCAGGAATTTGTTACTCCCGTAACAGGATAGGACCAGTGATATTTACAGCTCCAGGATGGACATCCGACCCATCCATACTTTGGTGATAGTGACATTTCAGAAAGGCATTGATGAGCACATGTAGAAACACATCAAAGGTGAGCAGGATGGAGGGACAATTATCAACAGGGCAGGACGATTGATTAAGGAAGCGTGTCCTTTGCCTGTGGTTATCTAGTTGCCAAACCTCAAAGAAGTAATGGCATGGAGAAGCAGAGCAATAGGACACAGAACTTGCAGGGACAAGCAGAAAGAGAGCCAAAGATAGAATGAAAAGGACAGAAAAGGTCATTTTAGGTCAGTGTTAGAGACACGAGAGAAGTGGACTTTCAGGGGATCGGTGGGAAGGGGAGAGCAAGTATACTGAGGTAGTTGTTTGTCGTCCTTTTGTGGATCCTCAGTTGGTTGAGCAGCTGGTTTCAGTCTGGAAATATGAATCCAAGAAGTCGAATTCCCTGAAGTTTCACGAAGCTTAGCAGCCGTGGGTGTGCACAGCACAACCTGGAAAGGGCCTTTCCACTTTGGGGCAAGAGAGTCTGTTCCTGTGTCCTGGGGAGGGCAGAAATATACCCCAAGAACCGGGTGTTAATGGGAATGAAGCAGTTAGTCTACCTGGGTCCGGCAGGATAAAATCTTGACACTTCCATAGCTGATGTCTGATGAAGGACAAGATGGGAAGAGAAAGATCTTTGGGTAGGGGTCCTTGAGTTGGGGAAACTCCAGGTGGAAGAGCTGGTCGCCCAAACATAACCTCAAAAGGGGATAGCAAAGAAGGCTTCTTTGGGAGGACTTGGAGCCTAAAGAGGGCCAGGGGGAGTAACTTGACCCAGTCCAAGTGGAGCTCTAAGGAGAGTTTAGTCAGAATATCTTAAGAGTTCCATTAGTCCTCTCTACCTTCCCTGAGGACTTGGGATGATATGGGATGTGAAAATGCCAAGGAATGTTAAGGGAAGTAGAAATATTTTGGGTGACATGGGAAACAAATTCAGGCCCGTTGTCAGACTGGGTGGACATGGGCAATCCAAAGCCGGGAAGTATTTCTGAGACTAAAATAGAGGCTACTGTGGAGGCCCTTTTGTTGAAAGTAGGGAAGGCCTCCACCCATCCAGAGAAGGTGTCTACCAAAACCAGGAGATATTTGTGTTTCCGGACGGCTGGCATGTTGGTGAAATCTATCTGCCAATCAGCTCCTGGAAGCTGACCTCGAGCTTGGTGAGAGGGAAATGTTCCTGGTTTAAGGGGAGTATATGGGTTGGTGCACTGACATGCAGTGCACACGGAGGTAAGCTGATGGAGAAACTGTGTGTCTTCTGAGGTCAGGGTGAGGAAGGAGGTAGCGAAAGTTTTGAGCGCCTGAGGGTTAGGATGGAAAAGAGAATGGAGATAGGAAAGGATTGATTGTGTGGAAGGGGATGTGGGGGTCTGGGTAGTAGATTGGACTGGAGCCAGAAGAGGAGGAGAAGATAGTGCTGCTTCCCTTGCTGCCCTGTCAGCCTTCGTGTTTCCCTGAATTATGGGAGAGTCTCCACTTTGGTGTGAAGGACAATGGGAAATCCCTATTAGCTTGGGAAGAAGAGAGGCTTGCAAGAGTTTTGATATTAATTTCGAATTGGTAACTGCAGAGCCTCTTGTGGTCAAGAGTCCTCGCTCTTTCCATATTGCTGAATGGGAAAAGCAAAATATGGTAAACATATTTTGAGTCTGTGTAAAGGGTGAGGTTTTGGTCAGCAGCTAATTCGAAGGCACGAATAACAGCTATTAATTCAGCCCATTGGTTTGTGGTGTTAGGGGGAAGGGGTGCTGCCTCAATAACCTCTGATAGGGAGACGACAGCATAACCAGCAAAATAACCCGTCCTGGATGGGAAGTAAAGGCTCAAGTCCGGAGTGCAGAAAGAAACTTCTTTAGCCACTCCCAGCTGAAAACTTTAATCACTACTGTTGACAATTTTTGACTACTACCAAAAACTTTCTAGAGCGGGCAGATAGAGTTCCTGGGGTCCACCATCGCCTTTAAGACTCGGGTGGGGTGCTTTCCCCCCTGCACAGGTCACGAGTGAAATTGCCAGAAACTCAACGGTCAATTTTCACCACGTAGTGACCAGACAGGTTTTTGGAACTCCTGGCATAGGGCAGCTTACCAGCGTCCAGCTATGCTGTAGACGAAAGGATGAACAGATGAAGAGTAGACACACCTTCCCATCCGAGTCATGGGCACCAGAATGAAGGATAGAGGAAACACACTGGGACCGCCGTGTAGAAAAGGGGGGGGGGATTTTATTAATCAGCCGAAGGGACACGTGGGGGGAAGGGAAAATCGTTGCGTGGAACAGGAAAAGGGGAAAAGAAGAAGAAAAAAGGGCTGGTTTCAGTCTGGAGGGCACTTAAGTAGTGGACTGGTGGTCTGAGGGACCCCCCCAGAGGGAGCCCCAGTTCCATAGGCCTCCGGGGGTCAAAAGGCAAGCCCATATGTCGCAATTGGCTCAGTAAGGCACTTGGGGAGTGGTCAGTGGCATGGTCAACCTGAGGCGTGGCCAGCAGTGTAGCCGACCTGGGGTGCTTGGGAGTCTCAAGGCACCTGGGGGTGTGGCTAATTGAGCTGCCTGGGAGGCGTGCCTTTCCCTGCCCGGAATCCAACAGTTTTGTTATTGAGATTGTTTAAAGACATGAATAACTGATATTTGTCTGTCTCAGATTCATCATTTCATAAGCAATTTATTTTTCTTAAAATGAAATCATCCCGCCGGGCGCGGTGGCGCACGCCTGTAATCCCAGCACTTTGGGAGGTTGAGGCAGGAGGATCACGAGTTCAAAGCCAGCCTCAGCAATAGTGAGGCACTTAGCAACTCAGTGAGACCCTGTCTCTAAATAAAATACAAAAAAAAAAAAAGGGCTGGGGATGTGGCCCAGAGGTTGAGTGCCCCTGAGTTCAATCCCTGGTACCACAAAAAAAAAAAAAAAAAAAAAAAAAAAAATCAATGAAATCATCCATATCTCATATATCTACTTCTCAGCCAAGATGTTACAACCTAGAATTAAAATTAGACTGCTTTATGTCTGATGTTCAAACAAATGATATTAAAATATCACAAGTCTAAGCAAGTATTTAAATTGTATTTGAGGCTTCTTTTTTTCCTGTATGCATCTTAACCTGTGACTAGATGGAGAAGTTTGTGGATTAAATGGAGTTCCCATGAAATTGTTCTGGATAAGTAAATGATGACAAATCTTTCTAACCTTTTTTCTTTCTTATGAATGTCTGTCTCTGTTTTGCATCATCCACCTATAAGTAAAATCATAGTTCACTGTTAATTACTAAAAATAAGTCTGTGCTCAGATAAAGATATATGATTTTCATAGAGTAGTTCAAATAAAGTTCATAATGACTTTCCAAACTTCCTCTGGAATATACCTAAGCCGGAAATTATAAAGCTCAGATACTGAATTTTTTTATGAAAACAAGTACTACCTTATGTTTTTAGTGGCAAAAATCTGGCTATAACCAAAATGCCTTAATAAAGAAAAAGCTGAATGCAATATGATCTGACCATCATATGAAATTTATACAGGAATTTAAAATACTTTTTTGAGTTGAACTAGAGAAGTCTCCGTGTTAACATAAGTTAAAAAAAAATCTACAGGGTAACAATTATGATATTATTTTGTTTTTATTTTAATTTTTTAAATTTTATTTTGATCCTATGTATATGTTATATGTATAAATGCATAGAGAAAAATGTGGGAAAACACACCTGAATCTGTTAACAATGGATATCTGTGTGAGGGATAACTGAAAGAAGTGAGTGAGAAGATTAGTGGGTTATTTTAAAATATGTCTCTGGATTCTTTTATTTATTTAAAAGAACATGCATTAATTTTATAATAAAAAATTCAATATGACATATAATTAATACAGTAAGGCTAGCAAAAGCAAAGCCTAAAGTAGGAGTTGTTTTACTAGTCCTCATATAGGTTTGTGCATCAGTTGTCAATTTTTCAGCTTTGTTCCAAGTCCAGATACTGGCTGAGTAGTTGACTAAATTGCTCATGTTCTTCGTGGATCAATGACCTCTAGTTTATGTGATAATTTTGTAACCTAACAAATTGCTGGGCTTTGTGATTTTTACTACCTCATTTCTTCACTTGACTTTTTTAATTTTTACTTTCTAATTTCATTGTAAAAACTAGACTCCATATTATAGAAGTTAATCTACTAGTATACTTGCAGAGAAACTTAAGCTCAAAGACAAATTCATAGATTTTTTTAGGGCAAAAGTCTTTTAAGCTTTCATGTTTCAGCAGACATTTTCCCATGAATCAAGCCCAGGAGAAAATCAGAACCTCTAACATTTTACCTAACTGGTAATGTTATATAACATTATTAGGCACAATTTCAAAGGGAAGATAGCACCATACTCATTTACTAAGGACCCCTTCTAATATAATAAAAGTAAGTGTGTGTGTGTGTGTGTGTGTGTGTGTGTGTGTATGCATGCACATAAAATCAGAGGGGATGTCTTGGTTACAAGATGTATCCTGCCAGTCAACAGCCAAGTTAATTCAAGGGGAAAATAATAAGGTCAGCTTTTTCCACAAGGAGAGGAAGTACATGAAGACCTGATTATATAGGGTCAAGTAATGACCAACTTGCCATTTTTTAGGGAAGTTCTTGGGGTTTCAAGTCCTGATGAAGTACATCTGTAGATTTTTTGTTTACTTGTTTTAGTGCATCTCTTAATGTTTTGGGGATTTTATAATTTAAATTTAACACTAGAATAAGTGTTTGTTCAGTTATATTTGTACTTTGGGATTTTAAGTTTAAATAACGTAAAATTCACGGCCATGCCATCCTGGGACTCGGAATCTTTACCTAGGAGCCTAAAAGCCACTAGCCAAAGTTCCAAACACTAATTGGGGGAATCTCTTCCTTTGAAATCAGTTACAGTTCTTCTAAAGAGTAAACCTGCACTCTGTGTGAGACCCTCACAAAATAGCCTTGCCCTTAAGGGATGCAAATTGAATTGTCCTTTATTACCTATGGGATTCTAGGCAAGTCTGTAGGTGTTTTGGTGTTTCTGTTTTGCCTATTTGCCAAAAAGAAGTTGTTGGAGGTAACACTTCTCTTTCATGCTGTTATACTTAGAGTCATGGGATTTGTTCATTTGAACATGCAAAGTGACTTCAAGCCTTTTGGTCCCTGGCTTTCAGATCACTAATCGTTGAGGTGGAACACCTATAAACAGACTGTTCACTTGAACACTTAGAGAAGTGGTTGTTATTCATGATGGAAATAGGTAAGGAGTCATGAAACTGACTTGACTTCTTTTCCTCCAGGAATGAGTAAAAAAGTGGAGTAAATAAAATATTTTAATGCCAAATCTATGTTGATTCATTTTGCCATCTTTCATTCATATTTTAATCAATATGAAAAGTATTCTGAATCTGATAGCTGTATCTGTGTTAAAGGGGTACATAAGTGAAAGAAAAGGACTATAAATAATAACTATTTACTGAGCACTTCAATAAATATTGTCCTAAAAAGTTTGAGGTTATCTTGTTAAAACTTCCCCACAAATCTATAATATCTATTCTATAATAATCACCATTTTAGAAATGAGGAAAATGAGGCTGAAACACAGAAGTAGTGACTTAGCCCAGGTTCCCATCTAGTCATTGACAGAACTGTACAAATTTGTTTATCATTAGAATCCTTCAGCATCCCAGTTAGCTGGGATAGTCTCAGTTGACATCTTGATTCCTAAAGTAATGGAATCTTCTTAACATTTAAAATATGGACTAAACAAACTATATTGTCACTCTATCTCAAAGGTTTTCAATCTTGGTACTATTGACATTTTGGGCTGGAAAGTTATTTTTTGTGGGAGGCTGTCCTGGGCATTGTAGGGTGTTTGATAGCACCCCTGGTCTCTACCCATTAGATGCCAGTAGCAATGGCCACCACAAGTGATAAAGATAAAAAATGTCCCCAAAACCTACAAATGCTCCCTCAGGGCGGGTGGCGGGGCTGCTCTAGGTTAAGAACTACTGTACCTAAAGCCTATGCTAATAAAAATTTAATTATACAAGGACAATATAACTTATTTGTTATAGGGCATGTACCATGAACTGAAGCTACTCAGTAGAGTAGCTAGCATACATTCTGTGCTCAATAAAAGGTAATTTCAGGTGCTTCTCACTCTCAAGATGGCCCACATTCTCTCTTGAATATGTAGCCCTTGCTTTCCCCCCAAAGATGTTTCTCTCTTGAGATGCCCTGCATTCTCCCTTGAATATGTATCTACTTTCCTAAATAAATCTGTCTCTGAAAAAAATGAAAAATTTATTTTATAAGGCATTATTTGACTTTCCAACTATAGAGAGCTACATGGACTGAGCAAGTTACAATCAAACTGACTGAAGGGGCTCTAGTGATAAAAAAAATTTTTTTTTGGTGTGATTCCTTTTTTTCAGTGCTGGGGATCAAACGTAGGGCTTTGTGCATGCTAGGCAAGTAGTGTACCACTAGCTATAATCTCAGCCCTGATCTATTGAAATTCTTTTTTTTTAATATTTATTTTTTAGTTATAGGTGGACACAACATCTTTATTTTATTTTGTGTGGTGCTGAGGATCGAACCCAGTTCCTCATGCATGCTAGGCGAATGCTCTACTTCTGAGCCACAACCTCAGCCCCCTATTGAAATTCTTATTAGAGAAGACTGAAGTAATGTGAAGGGAAGTAATGAGCATCCTCCTGGCTTCCAATTCTAATAATATTATATAGTTGGATTTTTTTATTCCATGGATGTTTTACCTAAGTGATGAACATAAAAACCAGTGTAATCGCCAAAGGGTGATACAGTAAGTTTGATACTATGGCAATCTTCTTCAGTAATAATAGCTCATGATAATCAGTGTTCTATTTTCCCTACTCTTATACTTAGAAATGACCACCATTTCTTTCATACCACCAGTTTCCATTTATTAGCAATAACAGAGGAAATACCAATAGCACCAATTAAAAATGAATCCACATGACGTGTTTTATCCTTACAGCTGTAATGACTAGTAACTAACATGGATTGGAAAGCACTTCACAAATTTAAAAAGTGCTGTACAGATACATTATAATTATCATCATTAATAAATTAGCCCGATTCTCCTAGTTCAAAAGGCACGTAAGGTCAGTTACATGGGCTTCAGTGGGGCAAAATGATCACAACCTACAATGTAGCAATGGTTTACATGTGTTGGCAACAAGTTTTACCCCATGCAATCCTGCAGAGCTGAAGTTACACACCCTTCAAAATATGGGAGAATGAAGCTAAAAGTAGACAAGACAGTTTTTTTTTTTTTTTTTTTTTAGATTTAATGCCTTTTTTCTATGACAGACTCCTACTTCTTTTATATTAACTTTTAAATATAATCAAACTTGTAAATTGTACATGACAAAATTAAAATGTGTTATTTAAGGTAACAGTAAATTTTATTATTTTCTATGAGCTGATATTCCAGATAGCATTAGAATTTCAAGCATTCTGCAACTTCAAAGAGGTCAGATTGGTAAAAATTTGTGCTTGCACACCTTCAGGAAATATCTCCAGTATTCATTCCAGAATTGTTACTAGAAAAAAACAGCTTTATCCATTCCCTTGCCAGCAGGAATCTTGGCAAGAGCTAGCTCTTGGCTGACCATAAATAAAATTCCTTGAATCACCAGTATCTCGATTTAAGAAAGAAATTTTACTGTGTCTTTCATACACAAAAGCTGATTAACAATGGTTAAAAAAACACTACTCCACTTTTTCACAGGTGTACAAAAGGAAATATAATGGAATTACATTCAACAATAAAGCTTAAAGTTCACTCTAGGTAATAGTTGCATTAACATTCACATACACAAGCACAGAGTAAGTATATTTCAGGAGTCTTATAATAGCATACAGCATACATATGGGAGATTGATTTCAGGTAACATCATAGGTGTTAGTAAGATTAGCAATTCAGAGTGTTATAGAAAAGGATAACTAAACCAAAGAGAAGGTGTAGGCTAGCACACCAAGACAAGTCACAGAATTAGAGAATTGAAAAGTCTGCTCACTGTATGTATGTGAAAACAGTATTTTTCTTCAATTTCTGGGTCTTGATATAGTTGGTTAGAGAAGGTTGTGTATTCAAAGTGCACATCATTTTTTCTTAGAAAAGAGAAAGAAAGATCCTTTCATTTAGTAATTAATACATGCAAGAGGCAGCCCCAGAGTGACCTGAAAGAGTAAAGCTGTGATTGGCAGGTGGCCGGTATAATACAGATGTTTCAGGCAATTCTCTTAAAGCACTTCTGTAGCAGCAATGATCATTTAAATGGCTGTAGACTGAATTCTCTTTCGAGGGGAGTTTAGGGGAGTTGTATTCATCATATTTCTCTTTAAAGATTTATAGTTTATAGACTTTCTCTTTTTTAAATAAATCTATCAAATAACAAACAGCATAAAATGAGGTGTTGGGTTTTCTTTTTTCTTTTGCTTTTGCATATGTGTTTGGAAAAGGATCTGGCCTTTTCATAAACATTGTGTGCAAAAGAATTTTTAATAAAGTGAGCACAAGAACATATACAGGAAACACATCAGATCTGCTTCTGTTGCCCTGGTTGACCCTCTGTTAAACACTGAACTGTTTGCTTGTACGTAGAATGCAGGTTTTAGGTACAATGACACCACAGCAAACAGACTTTAGGGACTCCTAAAGCCTCGTCAGTGGGGGTAGTTTTGTCTGCTAGAGGTTGGCCACCACCTCTTGAGTTATAAAATTTAGAAAGTCTGGTTCCTTTAAGTCTCACATTTCCCCTCCAGACTGATAACTCCCACTGTTTATTTGCCTTTGTTTCCCAGCCCTTTTTGTGTCAAATAGTCTAACCTGACCCGTCTCAGCCAATATCTGGCACTGAAATATCTGCAATGGCCACGCATGCCCGAGTGGCCACAAACACCCAAGCTGCTCAATCTCAAAATCTTTCAGCCTGCCCTGCAAGTGTCAGCAAGACGGGATCCCCGGAGCACAGGGCAGAGAGTCCAACCTCTCATTGGCAGGACTGGGAAGCTTCTCCTTTGCGGCGGAGGAGAAAGGAAACTTGGGTCTGCTTTTTAGGTTCTGAAAACAAGCCAGAGTGGAGAGAAAGAGTTAACACCAGACTTAGGAAAGCTTTTAAGACAAAACCTGTTAAATTTGGTCTAAACATATACAGGGGAACTTTCTGCAGATTTCTGAGGTCTCTAAGAGGGCTCATGTTGATAGGAGAAAGGAGCAGGGAGTTGCTACATGGGAAGAGATTTGCCATTATTACAAAAACTGGCTAAGTGGCTTGTTTCCATTTGATGACCTCACTGGTCACTGTTGTCAGTCGTGCTGTTCCCTTTCTCCTTTTTCTCCTGGGTCTTGTTGCCCTTCTTCTTTTTCTTCTTTTTCTTGGTCTCCTCCTTTTTGCCGAAGGTTATGAAGTCACTTTTGTCAATTTGGCTGCTAGTAGGCTCCTGCCGGATGGAGATGATCGCAGGAGATCCTGGGATAATGAATTTGTCTGGCAACTCACCGGGACCGGATTGTTTCGGGTTGCCTGGTCCGTACTTAAAGGTCCAGCTGTTGCTGTTGACACCAGCACCGACTGGAGGGGACACCTCTCCTGCCTCTGGTTCTAAAAGACAAAATGTCAAAAATCAGCAAGAGTCAACACAGGCCCTTGAAGCCACTCTACTGGGAGAAAACAAGAAAAGCAGTGTAGACAGCTGGGTCCCCAAGAAATTGTGGGTTATTTCTTGAAACCTGAGGGGAGGGCCAATATTTGGAAATCAGCAGGAGGGAAGATTTTTTTCACCAGGGTGTCCAAGAATTTAGTTTTCTAGTAACATATTTTTTTATTCTTTGTGACAGATTTCCTAAACAACATGGTTATGATCATCTTACCAAAGCACAAGACAGGAAATATATTGGATTAAAGCAGAAAATGCTGCTTTTAATGTATGGATTAGAGAAAACTTTTGCTACAAATGTATTTTTATTTGTACTCTACCTAAAACATAAATAAATTTTTGAACCAATTATTCAGTCCTAATCCTATTGTAATAATCTTTTTAAAAATATATGTATATTTTTAGTGGTAGGTGGACACAATACCTTTATTTTATTTTTATGTGGTGCTGAGGATTGAACCCAGGGCCTTACATGTGCTAGGTGAGCGCTCTACCACTTGAGCCACAACCCCAGGCCCTATTGTAATAATCTTGAGAGGTGGTGGGATGGAACAGAGAAGAGATGGGAAAAAGTGGAATAGAGAGAGACACTGCACCACATATGAGAAGGGAATCCTGTTGTAAAACCGCCCTATTTGTTTGGATAAAGCTTGGGAGCCAATCTCACTTTCCAAACCAAGTCCCCTCCCTCAATGTGGTCACAGTCTAGTTGGGACATACACTCAAGCAATTATAAGTCAGTCTAATGCATGGAATAACCAATGCATAGTATAGTGGGACTCCAGAGGAGAAAATTACTCATTTTACTTGAGAAAGGAAGGGGGATTTGAGAGGAGAGGTGAAATTTGCACTGAGCCTAAGGGAAATGATTATGCACCCACAGCGGTTTTCAATACAAGACTTTCCCAAGAGTCTAGTTGGAAGACATACCATGGAGTATACCAGTGACTTCTAGAAGTCAGAACTGGAGAAGAAGAGTAATGGTATGTCAGGGCAGAGTGATCCAGGAGTCATGACCCTGGAACTCTTTGACATTGCAGCAGTGTTTACGTATCTGACACTGCTCCTTTGATGAAGATACAAAAAGTTCTACCAAATAATCCGTTTATGTTCAGTTGCAGTTTGGCATTATCTCCATCTGCTATTTCCATTTTTTACTCCCTATCACTTCTCAGTGTCCTCTAATTTGGTGTTCCTGAGCACTACTTGAACATTGCTCATGTCAAGCTCACTATTGTTGGATTCCAGGCAGGAGGCCACACCTCCCCAGGTGCTTTGTTAAAAACTACACCTCCCAAGATCCTCAGCGTGACCAAAAAACCTGACCAGCAAGTCCCCTGTCCACTACCCCCCCCCTTGACCTCTGCTGGCCAATAGGGCAAGGACTCACTCCAAGGGGGTTTTATGACCCCTACTCTATTTAAACCAGCCCCGGACTGAAATCGCTCTCTGTTCGCGCTTGCCTCGGTTCCTGCCTGTCCCTATTCCCATCCATCCCTTCCCTACCCTCCTTCCCTTCCTTTCCCTACCCTTGCCCACGTGGCACCCCAATAAACCCTTTTATTTCACTAACACAGTGTTCCCGGCTAAGTTAACTATGTTTCACCATTTTTCTAACAACTATATTTTTCCAAAACCAATGGTCACATTTTAGTCCTCATCTTACTCAACCTCTTAGAAGCATTTGTCATTTCCTTCCTGAAACACTTATTATTTCTTTGTCATACAGGAGAAGAATAAGCCATAAGTTCTTAGGTGGACTTGAGCTCTGTTACATAAGACAGATTAACAAGAGAAATCAAACAAGTTTATAAACATGTATATTTCATATGTACACAAGAAACACCCAGAGAAGTAGTAGTTCTCAAAGAGGTAGCTTTGAATTTCAGCTTACAGCACCTGCAACAAAAAACAGTAAGTTTTTAGAGTAGAGACAAAACAAAGAAAGAGGACTTTGAGTCCATCTATGAGCAGCAGCTTTGGGTAAGGCAAATAAACGTCAGACCAAGTAAAGGTTGTTAATGTAGATTCCTCTGGGGCCATCTCCAAGCTGAATCCAATGGTGTCCTCAATGGTTAACCTTTGTTCTCCCTAGTGGAAGGTGGGGAGATATCTTTTATCTTTGTAAATCTATGTTCTGCTTCTAGGAAAACAGAAGGAAGCTAGAGAGAATTCCTATATTTATTACATCTTAATTGCTTTCAGCTCAATGATCTTCCATATCTGGGGAAGGCACCTTCTTGTTCCCCAGAGATTAAAACCTTCTCCTGACCTTTCTCTCTGGCTATTCTTCATCATTTTCCTTTTGCAAGATACCCCTCTGGTATGTGTTGATGTTTCCTTATGTTTGTCCCTAGACCTGCATCTCTAATTTCGCTCCACTCTCTCCTTTTGAGATATCAGCCATGCTTATAAGTATAAATGCCATCTAAATATGCTGATGAGAAATAGATTTGTATTTCAAACTCATATCTCTCTGTGTTCCAATATCATGTATCTAACTGCCTACCTAGTATCTCCAAAATGGGAATTCCATGGAAATCCCAAACTGAAGGAATTTGAAATCAAACTCTCAATTCCTCCGATCTACTCCTTCCTAAACCTTTTCATTCTTAGTATATGATACCCCATATACCTCCCATTGCTCAAGCCAAGAAGTTCAGAGCTAATTTCCATTTTTATTTATTCTTCATTCTCCATTTATAATACATTATCAACACCTGCCATTTCCGCCCCTTAAATATATTTTGTCTGTGTCCTCCCCATTTTCACTCTGTTAGGACATCATTATCCCTTTTATAACCTACACCAATAGTTTCCCCCTTGTTCAACCTGCTTCTGCTTTTTCCTTTCTTCAATCGTCCACACAGTAGCCTGAGACATGTTTATACCTTTAAGCCTTTCCCCTTTTTAAAAAAGGGAAGTATAGCATATGTTCAGCAGATCCTTTAAAATAGAAGTTAGATTAGATCATTCCTGCTTAAAATTATTCAGACCTTCTACTGCCTTGAGAAGAAAAAAACCTCAAACTCCTTAATACATTATAAAAGTTTCTTCAACAATCTGATGTTTTTTTATTTTTCAAATCTGCAAATATTCCTCTTACCACCATACTCCAGCCACCCAGGCCTTCTTTCAGTTCTTTAAAATGCTTCTTGGAGTTTTTGTTTTTGCCTCAAGATCTTTAAACATATTTTTTTTCTTTTTCTTGATCTCCCCTCCATTTTTAGCATGACTCCTTATTCTTCAAGTCTATGCTTAAATATAACTTCAGAGAGGTATTCTGTGACCATTCTAGACAAGCATGACCTTCACCTAGTAGTATTTATTACCATAAGGTCTACAGAGGCAGGAAATATATTTGTTTATTCACCAATGTATAACCAGTGTCTAGCAAAACTCCTGGCCTGCACAGGTGTATAAATATTTGTTGGACTGTTGGAGTAAATACTAATCAGTGCCTAGAAAAGCTTGCAATGAGATAAGACTCTACAGAATGTGATAATGAAGGAAATGGAGAGGGGAAGCTGGCTACTTCCCTTGTCTCCAATATTTAGGTGACGATCAAAGCAGAATGATTGTGGTTATAAAGTAAAGGAATGTAATCATAAAATATCTGAAGAAACCCACCTACACAGTGGGCGTGCAACTATCCTATATATTTCCCCTGCTTATAGGCATGGTACAGCTCTTCATTGTATCCTGGCCTGCTGCCACTGAGAAATGCATTAGGAATAAAATGTCCAAAACCTCTCCATGAGTCCTCACAGTTCTTTTTTTGGGATAGGTAAATCGTATGCAGCCCTGGGGTTGAACATGGACAGATGAATGAAAGGACTGCTGTGAGAAGTGGAAATGGCACCTACTCTTGAGCAGACCAAACAACTCTCCACTGATGGCACTTTTGGAGTCCCTATAGACACTGAGGTAATGCATGTAAAGTGTTAAGCCTGATCCTTAGCACAATGTAAGAGCTCCATAAATGGTATCACATATGGCTAACTATATATGGCACAGCTCTTGGGATTAGGAGAGCCAGATAAGGATATTGTGAATTTATAGCACGCAGTAGGGAGAAGGCGTAAGCAGCTTTCTTTTCTCCCTCCAACCCTTTCCCTCATACCATGCTTATCCTGCCAGAACTGACACCATAGCAGCTTGGGGATGGAGCAATAGATATATACATTTTTTTTCCTCTGAGGCTGAGTGACTTCTTTTATTTAAGATAATCAGATCTGCAACGGAACTAAAACCTGTCTGTTAACCTTTAAATATAGGCCCTATCTCTGAGAGACTGAGCCAAAAAAAGGAAAGAAATATTTTAGAAATGGTTAAGAGTTTCCAAATTGGTGCCTAAAGGGGGGCTTCAGCACCATCCCACAGTTCTCTAGTTGCCCTCACAAGAGCCCAGAATGGAAAATTTTCCAGCTATATCCAGGACTACCTGAGGGCTGAGGGCTGACATTCAAAAATGAAGAACTCGGAAATGCCTTCATTTTTTGGAGTTAAAGGACATTAATGGCCAGGTTTATTTGCCTAGGGAGTCCCTCACAGCAGGACCGCCAAGAGTTAATCAATTTCTTTTATGTGCCACTGAGCTTCTCAAGCCTTTGCTGGGAGCCTGAGTCTGACTCAGCCTAAATTCTAAGAAGCAATCAGAGATCTATTCAGGTGCATCCTCCACATGTTCAGCTTCTACGGAGCAGAACAAGATGTGGTTTCTTCAATCCCTCACAGACATTGTGCCTAACATGTTCTGGTTGTTGTCTAAGCAAAATGTCTTTGAGGGCTGGCTCAGCAGCATCTCAATTGTGACTCATTCAGGTGAAAGGATAGCTCAAGGATCTGGCAAACAGCATTTACTGACCTCCTAATCTGAGTGCCTTTTGGCCAAGAACATTGAAGAGCCCTGGCTTATTATGTCTATAAAATGTCCTGCCTTTGGGGCAGATTTAAGGACATAATCCCTTCAGAAGAAGAAGGGAAGATGCTCAGAACCCAGGCTGGAAGTCAATCCCAACAAAAGCTCAATCAAGGAGGCATTTCTTTTTTCAATGCTGCCTCCATTCCTCCCTCCAGGGATCACCCATAGTAAGTCCCTTCCCCAGTGCTACCAGGGACTTCACTCACCCTCTGACAAATGTGAGACTGAGATGCGGTCAAGACCCAAATAAGTGGCCCTGTTAGAGCCTAGAAAGAGCCCTTCCCAGACATTCATATTACAACTAATAGGACTTAAAAGTTTTAGTAGAGGATGATCATAATTATGAAAAAAAAAATGGTTATACTTCTTTTGGTGGGGACAGTATTGGTCAATGTCTTCACAGTATATAGAGATACATTTAAAAGTCAGAACAAAAGAAGTACTGGAGAATGAAATTGGCCAATTATGTTATGTGCCTATATAAATATGTCACAATGAATCCCACTATTATGTATAATCATGCACCCAAATTTTTAAAAACATAAAGTAAAAGTAATTAAAAAAAAATCAGAACAACATACTTTTTGGGTTTTTGGGCAGTACTGGGAATTGAACCCAGGAGTGCTGTATCACTTAGCTACATGCCCAACCCTTTTTATTTTGTATTTTGAGATAGGTCCTCACTAACTTGCTGAGGCTGGCCTCAAACTTTCTAGTTGTTGGATTCTAGGCAGAGGCTGCACCTCCCAGGCAGAAGGCCACACCTCCCCAGGTGCCTTGTGAAAAACTACAGCTCCCAGGATCCTCAGCAAGTCCCCTGTCCACTACTCCCCCTGACCTCTGCTGGCCTATAGGACAAGGACTCACTCCAAGGGGGTTTTATGGCCCCTACTCTATTTAAGCCAGCCCCCTGTTCCTGCCGCCTTTTGTTCCTGCTCTCCGTTCCTGCCTGTCCCTATTCCCCTCCATCCCTTCCCTACCCCCCCCTTCCCTTCCCTTCCTTTCCCTACCCTTGCCCATGTGGCACCCCAATAAACCCTTTTATTTCGATAACACGGTGTTCCCAGCTAAGTTAACTATGTTTTAGCAGTTTTCTAACACTAGTCTCCTGCCTCAGCCTCCCAAGCTGCTGGGATTACAGCCCAGCACAACATATGTTTTATAAAAAGCACATATATCTTCATCTTTTATTATAAAAACTGCCCTCTGGTAGTAGCTAGCTACTTCATGTAATCCTATAATGCACTTTGACACTGCTCTGGAGTCTTTTTGGCAAAATTCCTAACTTTCCTCCTGCATGTTAAATTAAGCCTGGCTGCCTGAGTTTATGTAGTTGAACCCCAGGGACTAGGATTGATTGATAAATCAAATGTCAGGGAAGGTCCCAAGATTTTGAAGCAAATGACACGCTCTTAAAACTTGTCCTGAATCCCCCGTTCTGAACTGCTGTAGACAATTACCAAGTTTACATGTTTCCTCTTTTTGGTCCTCATTAGAACCATATGAAACAGACATTGTTAACATCTACGTCTTTTATTGATGGATTTAGGACCAGTGGTCACATGATTATTAACTAGAGGAACCTAAAACTCAAATCTAGGCAGGCTCCAGTCAGGAGACAATCTTGAGCTGTACAGCGAGGTGCTTTGAAACCCCTAAAACATAATACAATAGCAATTGTTATGGTTATTAACTGTTTTGTTAACGTCTGGGAGACACAGAGAGGTAGGCAGGATCCTTTAAGCTAGAATTGGTAGGAAAGGAGTGGAGAGGGGGAAGGGTGTGGATGAGGGAGTGACAAGTCAGGAAAATCGCTGCACAGTCTCCAGGTTTCAGCTCCGCCCCTTCACTCCCCATTCATTCCTTTGTTACCATCTCTGGGATTTCAGAGCGGAGGTTAATAAAGAGCTTCCAGAAAACCCATCATTTTGATTTAAGCTGGGGACTGTCTTGCCAGACAGCACTCTGGAGCCGGCCTACCGCCCACTTCGCCCACTTCGCTAAGTCAGTGCAGCTAGCAAAAGCTATTACATGATTACAGCCGCTTCCGGCCCAGTCAGATTGCTCCCCTGGACTGCTCCTTCTCTGGTGCGGGGCCTGCTGCTGTAGTCTTCGATTGCCCTGGGAAGAATCAGAGCTCGGAAGGCTCTGCAGATCCTCCATTTGCAAATGAACAGCCAGAGGCTTTCTGCACGGGGACTTTTCTTTTCCTTGTCCTTGTCGCCTCTGTCATGAAAGCCAAGCGCTGCGTGCTTTCAAACAGCTCTGATTTCCTTTGCACCTTTTGGCTTTGAGCGACCATTTAATCTCTCTCTGTCTCTATCTCTGTCTCTCTCACCCAAAATTTAACAGATTGTGGAGTTACACATGCTCAGCCTGACCAAAGGCAAAAGCCATCCACCATCAAACCGCTGAAAGACCAGGTTGTAAAACATTTCCACTGCCTCCCCAGCCCCCTCCCATTTGTGGGGCTTGTGAACCGACAGGATGAGCTCCTCCTCCCAATCCTTTATGAATTGGGCAAAGCTTATCTGAGTAATAACAAGCCACAAAACACTGGAGAATCCGGGTCTGAAATCCAAATCCTGTGCTCAATCAGAGAGAGAGAGAGAGAGAGAGAGAGAGAGAGAGAGAGAGAGAGAGAGAAAGGGAAAGCTACCACCACCTGGCTTAGCATTTCCAGTGTTTCCCTGCTGCTTCAGTGGACAATGGAAAGAATTTTCCACGGAAAGAAAGGAATGTAAAAATATACTCCCTGTTCTAAGACCTTAAGCTCTGTAACTAGAATATCTAGGTTTAAGTCCCAGTACATCATGTAAATTATGTTCTGAAAAAGACTGAATGTATCTGGGCCTGTTTTCATCTATAAAGGAAATAATAAATAGCACCCACCTCTTAGGGTTGTTTTACCATTAAATGTAATTGTCCTTATAGAGCACATAGCACAGTGTCTGACACAGAGTAAAACCTCATTCAATTTTTCTTATAAATAAGATCAGAGCAACAAAAGATCACTTATTTGTTTAAGGATTACTGATTGCATCATGAGGCAAGCAGTTTATTGAGCATTTGGCACATGTATATTTATTTAAATACATTTACTTTATTATAATTAATTAAATTTTTATAATGTATTTAAATATGTATTTAAAGGATTTTAATTTTATAGGTAAGAAATCTGAAGCCTGGGGCTGGGAAAGTAGCTCAGTGTGACAGAGTGCTTGCCCAGCAGGCACAGGTCTTGGGTTTGATCTCCAGCATGAAAGAAAGAAATCAGAAGGCTTGAATTACAGCAAGATTATTTGCCCTGAATTGCACAGGGTTTTGATAATAAAGCTGAAAAATTCTTGTACCATTGTTATTTATTAATAATCCAACTGTTATTTATTCATTCATTCATACATTCATTCATTTTTTTTTACTTCTTGTGAAGCCTTGGGGAAATGGTGGGAGACAGAGTTGAACTGGAACCACAGGCCCAGCATTTTGAAATCTTGAATAGTCGGGGAGGATAGTGCGAGTGTGATTGGAAGTGAGGCTTGGCAAGTTGGGAGGCTGACCCTATACCCCGCCTTAGGAGCCACTGGAGCTGCTACTCCTGGGTGTTTCACTCTCTTTGGGTGGGCTGAGCTGATCTGTAATAAGATTCTGTGGCTGTTTGGTGCTGCAGGCCACAGCTGGGCTAATTTTCAGTAATCTTGGAGCGGAAGAGATAAATACACTTGGCATATTTTTAAAGCCATAGCTCTCGCTTTGTGCCCAAAATAACTCTGCCATTTCTAGGTTAAGAGTATAAAGACATCATGTGCTGCGAACCCAGATTCAAACATTGGAATGGCTGGTCTCAAACCTTCATAGCTCTCCACAGTCGGCTTTAAAAACAAAACAAAACAAAATCACATTTCTTCTTTCTATGACCCCGGTAGCCCAGCAGGGCTCAGGCTACATGGTTTTCTCTATCTTATTTCCTAGTTGTTAAGGTCCCCCAGGATCTAGGGAGGGTAGTTTCCCTTTATAGCTTCTTCTCAAAATTCCCCCTCTTCAGCCAGCTTTGGGGAACAGAATGTTGAAAATAGGTTCTTCAGGTCACACAGACTTGAGCTGGAATCTCAGCTTCCCCACATATTTGTTCAGTAACCTTAAGCAAGTCACTAGGCCTCTCTGCACCCTTTTTTCACATGTAAAACAAAGATAACTGGGGCTGGGGTTGAGGCTACCCATCACATGTGCGCCCCGGTTGGATCCTCAGCACCACATAAAAATAAAGGCATTGTGTACAACTAAAGCAAATAAATAAACATTAAAAAAAAAGATAACAATATCCATCTAATGGGATTGTGAACATTAAAAATAGACAAGACTCTTAAATTACAGAGAATAATGTCTGGCATGTAGAAACTCTGGAATAAAGGATAGGTATTACTACTCTGTAGTATTCCCTCTAGGACCACACACACACACACACACACACACACACACACACACACCACCCCAACACCCAATCCCTAGACTTATTTCCAGAAGCTCTCTTTTCCTGAGGCCTGCCTTCTATTAGACTCTGCCCCTCTGGGGTCATGGAGGACTTCCAGCTGTGAAGTTTTCCAGCTTAGCAATGGTTGCTAGGGAGGGAGTTATGCTCCAGGGCCTCTGAAGGAGACACCTGAGCCATGGTGGAAAGCAGAAACACTGAACTAAGTATCAAAGTAAATAGCAAAAAGATCAGTAGAGAGAAGGGAATAGGGGGTAAGAGGAAGAGAGGGGAGGGGAAAATATTGGGGACTGAATTAGAACAAATTATATTGCATACTTTTAAAATTATGCATATATGTATAACTAAAAAGAACCAAAAAAGAAAGAAAGAAAGAAAGAAAAGAAAAGAAAAAAAAAGCAGTCTCGGGCTCAAACATCAGCTCGCCCCTTCTGTTTTCTACCATTTTCTACTGTACTATTTGGTTAACATTGACTTTTAATTTCTTCCTCTATAAAATGGATATACTAGCTACCTCCTAGAAGCATTGTTACTCATTCAACTAAACTGATTGCTTACAAGAAATTAGACATTATGCTAGGAATTAGGAATATGGATATGAATAGTAGGTTAGTTATACTGTTCTCAAAGAGATGCAGTATAGTGGGAGAAAAAGACAAGTAAATAAGTAAATACAATAATAGTTTTAAGGAATAGACAGGGTAGAGTAACTGGCATTGAACTTTCTGGAGACTTATGTGCAGTGGCTAAGAGCACAGAGTCAGAAGTCAAACAGCCCCACTTCAGATCCTGTCTCCCTCTTACTAGATGTATAACCTTATTAAACCTGAGGTGTTCTCAGTTTCCTAAGAAGTAAAATGGGAATAACGATAGCCTGGCTGGGCGTGGTGGCTTGGGAGGCTGAGGCAGAAGGATAGTGAGTTCAAAGCCAACCTCAGCAAATTAAAGAGGCCCTAAGCAACTTAGAGAGACCCTGTCTCAAAATAACAAATAAAATGGGTTGGGGATATGGCTCAGTGGCTAAGTGCCTCTGGGTTCAACCCCTGGTACCATAAACAACAACAACAACAACCTTATCTCTGGGGTTGGAAACAGATTGGAGGAGCTTATCCTTTAATAATACTTAGAATAATAATACATGGCACATGATTTAGGTGTTCAATACATTTTAGCTGTTATTATTATTCACAGTAGATTTTCTTTCCTCTCTGCTTCAGTATTCTCCATCTGGAGGCTAAGTCTCTTAATGGTGGTGTCACTGAGTCAAGTGACATACAGCACTAGCTGGAGGTAGGGGGCAGAGGGAATTGTATAATAAGTGCAGTCCAACTACAGATAAGAGAATGCCAATTTGATATTTTTATAGCCTATGACCCAGCAATCCTACTTCTGGAAATCCATCTTTTATAAGTACTAGTAGGAATGGATAAGATATAAGGATATAAGATGTGTGTATAAAAATGTATAATGCATTGTTTAAAATATGAAGATAACAAAAGGAAAGTGAATAAATAAAATATAAGCATACAACATAGTACTATTCTCTTATGAAGAAGAATAAAACAGATCTATATATACCAATTTAGGCATGTGTTAAACACACACAAACAAGCTATATGCTAATATGCACAGAATTATACCATTTGAGCAGGGTGTGATGGCGCATGCCTGTAATCCCAACAGCTCAGGAGGCTGAAGCAAGAGGACAGCAAGTTCAAAACTAGCCTCAGCAAACTTAGTGAGGCCCCAAGCAACTTGGCCAGACCTAGTCTCAAAATAAAAAATAAAAGCCGGGCACGGTGGCGCACGCCTGTAATCCCAGCACTTTGGGAGGCTGAGGCAGGAGGATCGCGAGTTCAAAACCAGCCTCAGCAATGGCAAGGCACTTAGCAACTCTGTGAGACCCTGTCTCTAATAAAATACAAAAAAGGGCTGGGGATATGACCCAGTGGACGAGTGCCCCTGAGTTCAATCCCCGGTACCACAAAAAAAAAGGCTGAGTTAAGTGACATACAGCACTAGCTGGAGGTAGGGGAATGTGGCTCAGTGTTAAAGCACCCCTGGGTTCAACCCCCAGTACTACTATTACTACTACTACTACTACTACTACTAGTACTAAATATACTCTTTAAAACTTTCATGAAAACTCTAGGGTTTAATAGTAGTTATTTCTGGGAAGTGTGACTATAAGTAGGTAACGAGGCATACTCCTTTTTTAAAAACTCTGAACAGATTAATTTTTTCCTAATTTTTCTTTTCTTTAAAGGGGGTGGGGGGACATTGAAAGAAGCACTAGCTTGATTTGGCTCAAAAACTAGCTAAGACAAAATGACCTAGGTAGCCTGAACCCCCTACATAATTTGTGGGCTCCAGTAACACATGAAAATGGGGAGGGTGGTCTTGTTAATGCATTAAGAACCTCAAGACAGTGACTGTGTGATATTGAGACAAGCAAGCCGGGCATGGTAGCACACACCTGTAATCCCAGCACTTGGGAGGCTGAGGCAGGATTGCAAGTTCAAAGCCAGCCTCAGCAATGGCGAGGCATTTAGCAACTCAGTGAGACCCTGTCTCTAACAAAATACAAAAAAGGGTTGGGGATGTGGCCCAGTGGTCGAGTGCCCCTGAGTTCAGTCCCTGGTACAAAAAAAAAAAAAAAAGACAAGCAGAGCATTTCTATATGTGGAGCCTCATGAAGGCAGCCTTGCCTGGACCTGAGTCCTCTGCTGGGTTTCTCCTTCAACATCAGCACTTGATAGTGACTTCCCAAAGGTTTCACCCGGAACTGTATGAGGCATGATTATTTCACCTAACAGTAAAACAGCTTCTGGGGCTGGGGTTGTGGCCCAGCGGCAGAGCACTCGCCTAGCACCTGGGCGGCCCGGGGTTGGATCCTCAGCACCATGTAAACATAAATGCATTGCATTGTGTACAACTAAAGCAAATAAATAAATATTTAAGAAAAAAAAAAAAAGCTTCTGGCTTTCGTTGAGTTCAAACTTTTCTTCTCTACCCTCCCCCTCTCACATTACAATCTGTGCTTCTTGAAATTTGGCAGCACTCCCAGGCTCTGTGTTGCTGTGTCACTTCTCAGCCTTGAGCAACCATTTCAAGACAAGTAGTGATGTCCCTGCATTGAGGGTATGAAATGGAGATGCTGTCAGAATGCTGCAGTAGACAGAGAACAAGATGGGGAGAGAACTCTTTCCATCACCACCATCACCCCCACTCTACACACTTCAATCCCATCCATTTAATACAGCAAAAACATTTTTAATTCCATTTACTGTGTACCAAGCATGGTGCTAAATGACAGGAGTATTAAACTGAGTAGAAATAAGGTTCAGATAACATTTTTGAGTGTTTACCTTTTTTTTTTTTTTTTTTAATCAGGGGCAGTCAACCACTAAGCCACATCCCCCAGCCCCCTCCCCCTTTTTATTTTATTTTATTTTATTTTATTTTATTTTTGGCATTTTATTTAGAGACAGGGTCTCACTGAGTTGCTTAGTGCCTTGCCATTCCTGAGGCTGGCTTTGAACTCACGATCCTCTTGTCTCAGCCTACCAAGCCTCTGGGTCAGTGTGTGCCTCTGCACGTGACACATTATTTCATGTAATTATTACAACAATCTACACTTTTTCCTCTTTTACACATTAATAAATCTGAGGCACAGCTTGCACAATTATTTTAAACAAAACTGTCCTGCATTGTCCACACTTTCTCTGACATGACCCACACCAAGACCACCAGAATTGTCTAAGAACATTTTCAAACTTGTCCTTTTGTTAAAAAAAAAAAAAAAAGCTACATATATCTCCCTTTTGATTCTCCAATTTGGTTTGGGAGAAGAAAAACATTGAGTTGTTAGCATTATCTCATCTTCTCATCTCATAGCTAGTTTTTCAAAGTTCAACAAAACTAAGAGATCTTAAAAAAATCTCTTTTCCTAAAACAAACAAACCTAGTGGTTCTCCATTGCCAGCAAATAAATACACATTTTAAAGCAGGCTATTTAAAGCCCTACAAATCTTGACTCTAGTCCACCTTTCCAATTTCATTTCCCAGCAGTCCTCTATCCCACCCCATCTATCAGATGCTCTCTTCCTAGTCATCCAGATTATGCACTATTCTGACTTTTTTTTTTGCATGTATTATTTCCTTTGCCCAGATCTCTCTTCCCTGCAACATCCTACAATATCTAGTATTAAAAATCTCTGACTTGGTCCCCTAAATTCCCAATTCCATCTTCTGGGTTCCCACAACATTTATTATTCACGGTTGCTGAGAGGGTGCTTGGGTCCTGTGAAAACAATTTGGGGAATCCTTTCAAGAAAGATGGACCAGCTTACTTTATTTACATAAAGCTTATACTGCTTATGACAGTGATAAATCCTGGGACGGATAGGCCCTGGCAGTTTGTTCCAGCTTCCTTCTCTGACATTGCCCTACCTATGCATGACACAAAGGTGGTCCTTATCATATGACAATGTCAAATTTTCACCTTCTTTCTCTCTCTCTCTCTCTTTTTTTTTTTTTTTTTTTTTTTTTGTACCGGGAACTGAGCTCAGGGGCACTCAACCACTGGGGCACATCCCCAGCCCTTTTTTGTATTTTATTAGAGACAGGGTCTCACTGAGTTGCTAAGTGCCTTGCCATTGCTGAGGCTGGCTTTGAACTCGTGATCCTCCTGCCTCAACCTCCCAAGTGCTGGGATTACAGGCGTGTGCCACCGCGCCTGGCTCCACCTTATTTCTTTACATTTCTGCCTCATCCACTAGATGAAGATGAAACTATGTTACATTTAATATTTTATTCATATTACCTAGAACAGAGCCTGGCCTGATGTATGAACTTAATACATGATGATTTGATGACTATAGAGAGAGTTAAAACCACATTCTCTATTGAAGAAAAAACAAGGAAAGATCCCCTGGACAGCATACTTTATATTTCACTTTTTTATGGGGGGATGGGTAGAGGGAAAGAATGAATAAGGATTTTAGCAGAAAATGCTGCTAGTGATGGTTAAATGTGGAGTTCTAGGGACCTGCCTGAGAAGTGGCTTGTGTGAGAATCTTCCTAGTGCCCTTCAAATCACAACCATTTAAAGGGCTATTATCCTGGAGGCAAGGTTGTGACTGCATGAGAAAGACTAAAGAAGCTAATTTATATCTCTAATTTCCTAGACCTGGAGAGGATATACCAAAAAACTCATCCTCCCTAAAGAAATTTTCTAAAGGCAAATTTAGAAATCAATTTGTGCTTGGTCTAACTGAAAGAAATTGAAGAGAACTGACCACTGACTAAACACAGCCCCACTGACTGCAGACCACAGGGACAGTAGTTGAACTAACATCTCAGTAACACATGGGGCCCACAGGGGAGGCTGGCTTCTAGGGAAGCTCCTTCATGGAACCCATGGACCAATCACTGTTGGTGGTATGTGGAGTGTTAGTTAAGCTGTGGAGAGTATAGAAAGGCCCTAAATTTTGGAGGTGCCTTCTTGCCTTTAGAATCTCAAGGAAGGAACTGGTATGAAACTAGGTTTTTAAGTAAGATGCCACTAAAAATTAGACAAATCCCAAAGTATGTATGTATCCATAAAATTGGCCCCAAATCACTGTAACTCCTGTTTTCAATACATGAAGCAGCACTGGGAGAAAACAGATGGGACTTAGTAATATTGGCTGAAGCACTCCCTACTCCTCAGCCCTCAATGCATACGTACATATGGATTAGGCCCTTAATTCTCCTCTTTTCTACTTCAGGGAAGTTCTGAGCATACATTTAATTTTCACCCACAGATGCTAGATACATGCAACATATATTGTCCTGTTCCCTTGTATCAGTTGTAGACAGTGATTTTTTACTATCTACCCTGTGCCTTAAAGAGTCCTGTCCTCCCCCTCCTCCTCCCACTTCTTGGACTGATGTTCTTAAGCCTGAGGCACAGTGCTATCTCTTAGTCCTTAACATAATAATGTAGTGGGAACTATTTTCCTCCTCTCTCCACATTGCCACCTCTACCCACAGAGAAAGGAATACCCATCAAATCAGTAGTACTATGCTTTGGGGAATGTGCTAGGAGGAGAACTTTCATCTTAGCTCTATTTTCTTACTTACTGGGCCCAGGAAGAGTGGTGGTGTGGGGTGGGTTTGGGGTTGGGGAATTACTGAAAACCTGATTTTAAATGGATTGTGCGTGTGTGTGTGTGTGTGTGTGTGTGTGTGGTGCTGGGGATTGAACCCAGGGCCTTGTGCATGTGAGGCAAGTACTCTACCAACTGAGCTATATCTCCAGCCCCTGTGCTTCATTTTTAACTGGGCAAAGTTAGCATCAACAGTTTTTGTTTTTCTCCAACATACCTTACCTTAATTTTTTTTCCCTTTCTCTGTTCTACCTCAGCCTATGTCTGATAATAATCATATAATCATCTCTACTTCTCACAAGTGGAGATGACTGCCCTTTTTCTTTTGGGAAGTTGGAGACCCTATCACATACCCCAGGCCATTTTGTACTAATACTAAACCTGATGCTAACTTTGATCCCTCAATTGGGTCCTTGTCTCTATTCTTAATTAGTTAAGATTTGGAGGGAAAAGAGAATGACCAATCAGTCTCCACCAGTCTTCTGACAGTTAGTAGCCTTAAAAAGGGGTTTAAAGTCTAGTGTATACTAACTATACTCTCATCTTGCTCCTAATATGCACCTGATTTTCCCTTCACCTCTACTATAGTTCACACACACAGCCACTGCTACCTGAACTTGAAAGATTCTGTGGTAGGGAGAAAAATGTCCCCCAAAGATGCTCCCATCTTAATTTCTAGAACCTGTGAATACATTATGTTACATGGTAGAAAGGACCTTGCTAATAGGATTAAATTAAGGATTTTGAGATAGGGAGATTATCCTGGAATATCCAGGTGAGCTCAGTATAATCACAGTGTCCTTAAAAGTGAAAGAGAGGCATATAGATTTGTAGATGCCATACTGCTGGCTTTGAAGATGAAAGAAGAGACCCAAGCCTAAAAAATGCTGGGAGTCTCTAAAGGTTGAAAAAGGCAAGAAGACGGGTCTTTCTATTGAGCCTCCAGAAGAAATGCAGCCTTGCCATCTCCTTGATTTTAGCCCAGTGAAACCCACTTTGGATTTCTGAGCTCCAAAACTATAAGATAATAAATTTGTATTGTTTGAATTTTTAAATTTATAGTAACTTATTACAGCAATAATGTCAAACTAATACAGACCCCTAAAGTTGGCCTGGAACTCAGACAGTGATGCAACTAAGCTTTTCCCTTCACCTATCATGTGGGACAAGTAATAGTAATGTGTTAAGTGTACAGGGCTCAGCAGCAGGCAGACAGGGGTTCAAATACTGCCCTTGTCATTGTATCTGTTCATGAATTCAACAAATATTTCTTAAGCATCAGTGTGTGTAGACATCTTGTTTGACACTAGGAATATTTAAGTGAGGAAAACACATCTACTAGCTATGTAAATGTAAGGAAGTCACTTAATTCCTATGAGCCCCAATCTCCTTATCTGAAACAATGTACTTCTTCCTCAAAGTTGCTTGACTATGCAATACATGTGAAGTGCTTATCACAGTTCTCGATAAATTGTAGCTATTGTTAAGTCTTCCTTCCTCTTGTTCTGTAATACAGGGGCAACAGTACAGGATATGAAGACTTTAAAAGTTGACCAACAAAGACACTCCCACTGGCACACATCCTTAAGAAAAGATCTTCCTTAGGCTTGCTTGACCCCACCACCTCCACTAATAGGCTTTAGCTAAGACGAAGAAATCCATAGTTCATGGCACATCAGCACACCATCAAGCACAGAGTGAAACTCACAGACTCAAAGGTGTCTTCCCCAGATCTGTTTATACCTTGTGATACTCTTAGCCCCCCAAATCTGGCCTCTCTGACATGTAATTTAGTGTGCATCTAATGTAAGTCACTCATACTGGATGGGACTTCTAGTCTTGATACAGACCCTTAGGTTAACTGATTACAGGTGAGTTTTGGAACAGAAATGGTGTTCTGGGGTAAGACAGTTATCTATCTATGATGTAGAGTCAAAAGAGACAGGAGAAGAATATCTGTGGAGTGTCACCTCACTACTCAGCTTTGGTCCATCATGCTGCCTAGAGCAACAGCTCTGGACATAGGATTGGTCCACTGTTGGAAGCAAGCCCAAGTTGGTGGATTTTCTTGAACCATCAACAATGAACTTGGTCATTTAGATTTTATGTACTCATTTTTTAAGTTTGGTTATTTTTTCATGTGAGAGGCCCAGGACTGGGTATTCAGCAGCCCAGGGATACATTACTAGCAATGATAAATTTCTCAGTGTTTCTGTTCCCTTGTGGGTCCAAATTTGGTGCCTAAGTTACCTGTTCATGCCCTACTCTTTTATGAATATGCCTCTTGAGTATAAAGTTTTGTTTATAAAACTCTCAATTTCCTGTTTTAACAGTAACACAAACATCCTTTGTTCTCCTACTTCCCTCTTTAGGACTGACTTCTCCTGTCCTTTGCCTAGCCCACTCCCTGGGAGATAGACCATTGTAGGCAGGGCTTGTTGCTGAGGAAGCTCTTGCTTTCACTGAGATAAGAGTAGAACAGCATCTATCTCTGCCACTCCCTCCTTTTTCTGATTGTGAGTAATGAGACTCCAAGTGCTGAGGCACAGAAAATCTCATCTCCAATCCACACATTCATTTCCAGGCTTTCTGGCAATGAGCAATCTTCTGACCTTTCCCTAGAGGCCTCTGGTCTCTAGCCAGTGCTTGACCTGAATATGTTTCTCCAGATTAGGCAATGACCTTCTCATACGCAAAATCGAATGCTTCTGTGAAGATGAATTTTTCAAGTTCCTTTGGAATCTGGGCTGTTTCTCAGAAAATATTTCCATGAAAGTCCCTTGCTGTGGCTGGGGCAGACTTTAATTTCTAGTTACTAGGTGAGGCTCAGGGCAAGGCTTGCTAGAGATGCAAAGCTAAAAGGAATTACAAACTCTTAGTATTCTTCTGCCTTAAACCCAGGTCATAAGCAGGTTTTCTTATTCAAACACCTCCTAGAGAGGAGTTCCAAGACTATTGGTTCTAAACCCTCCCAGCAATCTTTCCCACAGAATGAGATGTAGACCCTCCACCCCCCATTTCACCTTCCTCACAAAGCTATCACACAGGTAGCCTGTCATCTTTGGTGAGTCAGGTGACAAAGTTGGTGAGCCTCCTTCACCAACTAGACAATGACCTTCTCATCCACAAATTCTGATCCTTTGTGACACTAGGATTTCCCTTGTAGAAACCTGACCCCTGATAAGGGGCTTAAAAATTCAGCTACAAAGAATGGTTTGTTGAGAGAACTAGAAGGGTAATTCAGAAATTCTCCTGTTCTATGTGACACTCTTGAACAAAAGGATAAAATGTATTAATTTTCAAAAGTTGTGTCTGAGGACAAAGTTTTCAGGGACCACACTATATTGCTTCATGTAGTTGGCACATTAAAGGGATCAATGATAATCAAAAGAACTATGACGAGGCTCCTCCATTTCCTTATCCTGCATTGGCCTGCATCTCTGCGTCTGTGGGATTTGAAGAAAACTGCAGCATAAGGGAACAGTTCTTGCTGCTCTTTCCTGCTCACTATGTGTGTCATCAAATATGTGTCCAGGAGCATAAATCTGAGTCCCCATTTAATAGTTTTCAGGAGATCGATGGTCTCCATTTGGGGCCACTGTTATGGAAGAAATTCTTTTATTATGTACCATGGCCCCAACTCTGACTGCACTCTGTCCAATCCTGGAAGAACTGTACAAAGGAAATGAGAGAGATGCAGGAAATGCAAGGTATATAGGGAAAGAACTATCTCCTTTAATTTTAGAAAAACCAGGATATCTCAATTCCAGTCTTTTACTTATATGACCATTTAAAATACTCCATGTTTGTATGCATATGTCAAAATATACTCTACTATCATGTATATCTAAAAAGAACAAATAAAATTTAGAAAGAAAGAAATCAGAGGGGCCTCTTAGCACAATATCTTGCACCATCACGGTCAATTCAATAAATTTTCTCCCCACTAAAAACAAGAAAAACAAGAACAAAACGGGGTTCCACTAAGGAGGAGATGAAGAAAGTCACAAATGGATGGAGTCAAAAGCTCCATCCATTAAGCTCATGGTTCCTCCTAGGTTCAGAATGCTAAGTCCCCTTCCCACATCATACTTGCTTCCTCCCTCCAGGCCAGACCAGAACAAATTCTTTGTTCATCATAAGCTACATGGAGAACTCCAAGAAATATGAGCTCCACACCCCCCAAGAAAGTGAAATTGCATCTTACAAGAACTAGCTTTCCTCAGCAAGAGATTTCTATGCTGAGTTGGCACTCCTGGGCTGTCAGATGGAAGGTGAGAATGGAGGACACTGAGAGGAGGGAGCTGCCCCACTCACAAAATCTCTGTTCTTATTTTTTTTTTTTTCCAAATAAGGATACGTACACACCTCCCAGAACTGTCATTGCCATGACAACAGCAGAAGTCTAGGGTGAGCAGGTTAGTGGAACAGCATGCTTTCTAAATTCTCCAACAAGGCCTGAGGCTGCAGTCACTCATGAGATGGAAAAATTCATGTTGACAGTGCTCCTAAATGGACTCAAAAATCTCAAGGAACATGGTTTCTTTTTTGGGAAAAATCAGAGAAGGAGTCTCCATGGAGTCTCTCCTTAGGGAGTTGGTTTTTTCAGAGAGGCAGGAATCCCTAAGACAAATAAGAGCACAAACCCCTATGAAACTAGGGCACATAAACTGTGTACATCTTCCACAGAATAAAGAGATGTAGAAAATCAGGGAAAAGGCAATCCCCTATGGAAACAAAGAGGCACTGAAAAAAAAATATTCTCTATAATAACAGAACTTTCTGACAGAGACAACTCAGAACAAATTGGATCTAGATTTTGAAGTTTGGGGTGGACTCATCCACTGGGGAAAAAATCATAGAAATAGTTTCATTACTTATTATTCTGTAATATGTGATTATTATACCATTTAATCTTTGTAAAAACCTTATGAGGTAGATACTTCTCTTATCTCCATTTTATGGAGAAAGAAACTGAGACTAGAAAAGTTAAGTAATGGTTTCAGGATACAACTGCTGAGGGGCAGAGCAAGGAGTCAAAGGAAGGTCATTCTGACTCTGGAGCTCCAGCTCTCAGCAATTAATTATCTCTCTGGTGTGGGAAAGGTCCCAGCTTCCCATAAGAATCATAAACAGATGCTTTCCTTGCAGTTTCTGGGCCTCCAAAGATACTTGGCAACATCAGGAATATTTACTCTAGATGAATTCTTAAACTTTAGGGTACGCTGGAGTCACATGGATGGCTTGTTTGAATGGTCTGCTGAGAGTTTCTGACTTGGTAAGTCCAAGGTAGGATTTCAGAATTTGCGTTTTTAACAAGTTCCTAGGTATTGTTGGTACTTCTGCTCTGGAAATTGTACTTTCAGAATCACTGTCTAGTCACTCTAAACTAAAGTTCTCTAAGCCTCAATGCCTTAGTAGCCTCTCCTACCTAATTAATCTTTCACTGTTTAGTCCCAGATCCTCTGAGGCCTTGATCCATAAACTATAATGTTATCTTTGGCAGCTGTGTGCTTTGGGATTCCCTGCACACTTGAAAATCAAGAGTACAGTTGTCCCTCGGTATCCATGGGGGATGGTTTCCAGGACCCTCATGGACACTCAAATCTGCAGATATTCAAGTCCGTTATATAAAATGGTGAAGTATTTGCATATGACTTATATACATCCTCCTATATACTTTAAGTCATCTCCAGATGACTTTTAATACCTAATACAATGTAAATGCTATGTAAATAGTTATTATAGTATATTGTTTGGGAGGAATGACAAGAAAAATATATCTGCACATGTCCAGTACAGAAGCAATTTTTTTTTCACATTTTTTTCATCTGTGGTTAGATATGGAACCTGACACTATGGATGGCTGACTATATCCCCACTCTAAAAAGTCATTGACTATTGCCTTAGGTAAGTCTTGAGATCCCATGAGAGATAGAAAGACCCTGGAAAAACTAGCAGGAGATAGCAAAACTGCTGGCCCACTGTAGACAGACCAGCTCCCTGGCAGGTAGGGACTATTTTTTTATAACCTCACAGGATTTTCTCTAGGAACTAATCACAAGAGAGCATTCATTAAAACCTCTTCAGGGCATTCACATTCAGAAAGTTGAAAAGAGTTGTAAAGGGAGTGACTAGCCCTTTAATATTCTTCCCCTAAAATGCATCCCTCCAACAGAAGAGGCTGTAGCTGTATTCTGTGTATTCCCTGTTTGACTAATTTTCTTCCTCTGCTCAGTCTCATGAGAAGCTGAAAGGAAACAAGGGAGCCCATGATCCAGGTCTGCTCACACAAGAGGTAAGGCTGAAGAAAGGGGTCAGTAATCAGGATTAACCAGCTTAATGCTTGACGTGTTCATCCTGCAGAAAACATCACCTGGTAATGCCTCCACTGATCCCTTCAGACAATGGCATCTTTAGCCTAGGCTTTTACAGAGTGTAAAAATAAATGAACAATTTAGTCATGAAGTAAAAGAATGAAAGGAGGAAAAAGCAACTTCAAGAAATACACATGAATGAGTACTTGAGCAAAAGAAGGCTCCACCCACTTTACGCATATAGTCACAGCCGTCACAAGTATAGACAAGAACAAAGTAATGAGTGGCTGGTCATGGGAAAGGCTCAGGCACAAGCATTTGCAGGTAAATGGATGGAGTTGGAGAAAATAATGCTAAGTGAAGTTAGCCAATCCCAAAAAACCAAAGGTTGAGTGATCTCTTTGATATGAAGATACTAACTTATAAAGGCAAGAGAGAGGGAATGAGAGGAATGAAAGAGCTTTAAATAGAACAAAGAGGGGGGAGGGAGGGGAGGAGGCAAGAAGATAGGAATAATGGCAGACTAAGTTATCCATGATTACCCTAAATACATGTATGAAGACACAATTGTTGTTAAAATACTTTATATTAAACCAGCAACTTGAAAAATTGTACTCTTTATATGTAATATGAAATGAAATGTACTCTGCAAATGTGTATAACAAATTAGAATAATAAAAAATTAATAATAAAAAAAAGACAAAAAAAAAAAAAAGATGCCATTTGGAAGGAACTGCACCCTCACTATGAAGTACTAAGTACAAAAGAGCCTTGACAGGCAGGCTAGGATTAGTAATAGAAACAACCAAGTTTTGGGGAGTATTTTCCTTTTCTTTAGGCAACAACTAATAAGTCCTTTTTATTTCATCTCCAGAGGGGCTCCTGAGGGATAAATGGACTAAATAGATGTCAGGGAGATCCAGACTACTTCAGAGGACCTGTATTGGGGCCTACAAATGAGAACTACTGAATTCTGGCCATCAAGTTATCAATGAAGGCCATATCATAGATTGCACAAAAAAAAGAGTAAGAAGATTAAATATTTACTAACGTTATTTGTCAAACCCTATGTTCAGCCTTTTTTCTCCTTTTGGTCCTCATGACAAATAAATAATAAGATAGGTGCTATTCTTATTACAATAAATGTAAACAAAGGATAATTAAGAAAATGTGATTTAAGCAATTAACCTATGCTCACTCAGCAAGTTTGGAATTGGAATTCAACTC
Organism: Tamias sibiricus; assembly: GCA_025594165.1. Classification (NCBI taxonomy): domain Eukaryota; kingdom Metazoa; phylum Chordata; class Mammalia; order Rodentia; family Sciuridae; genus Tamias; species Tamias sibiricus. The sequence continues at coordinate 70,758,841 of CM046662.1, forward strand.
AAACCTGACACCAAATCATACTCTTAATCTTTATGCCATATCCCATCAAAACTGTGCAAAACTTATTTTGAGTCCTAAATTCTAAAAGCACCAAAAGCACAGGGCAGAAGGCAGAGGAAAACCCTTTTAACTTCATATTGCTGATGCAGAAGCATGTTGAAAAGTATGGTTAGGTCACCTTTGAGTAAACAGAAGCCTTGACCTCTAGCCAGCACAGTTCATGAGGCTTGTGACTCGTGCATCAGAACCCAGTAGGAAAGGGAAGCAATGGAGAGACCCATTCCCTATCTTCTGTCAAAAACATCCTTTTGAATTTGATGGAGAGACTTGGGCCAGGTGCATGAAATAATCAATAGACAGTCCCTATTTCCTATTTGCCTAGGAATATACACCAGCCAGCATCATGAATGAGAGGGAGAACTCATTCAAAATTTGTTCCTGCCTCAATAGACTGACCTACAGTGCCTCTATGAGAAAAAGAATAACGCTGAAATGAAAGCAAAGTAGCAAGGCATGATTTCATGTGACTGCTTTGATTGAGTAGCTCTCACTTATCCAGATGCCTCCATATTCTGTAACATTTGGTAGTCTCAAACTACTTTCTCCTACATCACTTCTTTACTCCAAATTGGCATTGGGGTTGCAGATTTGTTCAATGAACTATTTTATGTTTTTCTCCTTGCCATCTGGCAATATTAGTTCTCTAATAAATTGCTTCAACTTATGCATTTTTTTTGACAAAATTTACTTTCAGTTGAATTGTGCAACATTCATAAATAGCAAATGCTGGCTGATTAGAATCAACGAAAGCCCTTTCAGTTGCCAGTAAAAATAGTTCCTTAGTTGCACATGTTATTTAGCCTAATCATTTGAAAGGCACCTGATTATCTTTGGAAAGAATTTTTTACACATGCATTCTTATGTCATTTGTTATGTATGTATATATGTACATATCTGAATTTGGATGGACTCTTGCAAGATAGCCATGCTATGAAAATAAATCCAAGTTATATACACTTGGATTTAGAGCTAGACAAATTTTGGTTTGAATCCTACCTCTGCTACTTACAAGCTGTGTGAACTTGCACACATTTCAAAACCTCTCTGTATCTCCAATGTTTTTTAATTAAAACTGATACAATAAATTCTTTGCAAAATTGTCATGAGGAATAAATCAAACTAAACATGTCATGTACTTGGCATAGTGTCTAGGCATATTATGGCTTGATAATTAGTAACTACTATCATCATTGTGATGGTTTATTAATAGAAGATTGTGGTAAACAAATTTAACAGGAAGAAACACTATCTACCTTGTTGCTAAAAACACAGGCTGTGGGGTTGGACTAACCCTGGTTTAAATCGGTCTTCATTACTTATTAATACTGTTGGAGATGTTACTTAAATCTACATAATCCTTGGTCTCCTCATTTAATTTGTCACAAGGAATAAATGTGAATTCATACAAAGGATTATCATTACATTGGTCATAGAATAAATAATGAAAACTCACTACCATTATTAACTAGACTATAATTATTATTAGTTAGACATTTTAGTTTCTACTAACCTGTAATCCTCCCTTTCTGAAAACAGCCACAGGGTTGGGCCTCCAAAGCCATATATATGTGTGTGTGTGTATTTTGTATTTGGGATTAAATTCAGGGGCACTTGGCCACTGAGCCACATACGCAGCCCTATTTTGTATTTTACTTAGAGACAGAGTCTCACTGAGTTGCTTAGTGCTTCCTTTTTGCTAAGGCTGGCTTTGAATTCGAGATCCTCCTGTCTCGGCTTCCCGAGCTGCTGGGATTACAGGTGTGTGCCACCACGCCCAGCAAAAGCCCTATTTTATCTTATGACACCACCTTAGTGATTGGGCAAGAATAAGGGAATGTGAGCCGGGAATGGTGGCGCACGTCTGTGATCCCAGCACTTGGGAGGCTGAGGCAGGAGGATCGAGAGTTCAAAGCCAGCCTCAGCAATGGTGAGGCACTTAGCAACTCAGTGAGACCCTGTCTGTAATAAAATACAAAAAAGGGCTGGGGATGTGGCCCAGTGTTCGAGTGCCCCTGAGTTCAATCCCTGGTACAAAAAACCCCCAAAAAAACAAAACAAAACAAAACAAAACAAAAAAAAAAAAAAAACAGAATAAGGGAATGTGAGTTTAAGCAATTTTCCTTTATTTATTCAACTATTGAGTGTTTTACCTAATATGGCACAATCTCTTTCCTGAAAGTTTGGATTAGGAACCAGTCCCCATTGATCCTCTAAATGAAAAAAATTGAGGTGGTCATGTTTGGCAGTGTGAATGCCAAGGTAATAAAATTCAGTGTGCCGGAGGATATTGCTGTGCAGGGAGAAGCAAATCTGGCATCTTTTCTCCATGTGGATAGGATGGCCTATGCATTTGAAAGGTATCAGATCATTTTTTGAAAGAATTTCATCTCTCTCTCTCTCTCTCACACACACACACACACACACACACACACACACACTTACCCTCATGCTATCTGTTTTTAACTCTTAACAAATATAAGTATAAAATCAAAATAATTGTGTATGTATAGAAATCAATGTTTTTTACTAAAGAAAAGAAAGAATCAAAAGGGAGCCATTAACATTCTTGGTCTAACAGAAACAGGTCATTTGATTGATTTCCAGAAACCAAACAGGAACAGAGAGATCTCAGCTCTTTACCTGGTGTTGCACTGGATACCGTTGGCCACTGCTGATCTGGCCCTCCTGGACCAGCCCGTAGAATGCCAGCCTCCTCCAGATGCACAGAGCTGAATAAATACATGGACACAAATATATGTTAGATATATTAGGTCACAAATGCCTTTCTTCCACCTTTGGAAATTGCTTACATCTATGGAGGCAGGGTTGCAACTAATACATTCTGCTCAAGCTTGAACTGCAGCAATTATTGCTGAGCAATCACCTGACATAAACTGCGTAAGTATCACTGACTTACTTCCTGCTGTACCACACTGGCAATAAACATGTTCTATCTTTGTGGGAATTTTGGTTTTCATTAATGCCATGTGGTATTCACTAAATCTAACAGGAGAACCACTGGATGGCTAATGGCATTTTAACATCTTAATGCTGAAGCAGATGAAGAGAGCTTGTTCTCAAGAGCTCCAATCCTCTCTTATAAGTTCTCTTGTTTCTGAGATCTCTATAGTAAAGAGGAAAAATTACTAAAATTATTTGCTGATAACTGTAGTATTATCAATGGTAGTATTAACAGTTTGTCTAAAGCAGAGAGAGAACAAAAAACTGTCCAAGGATAGAGAGAACATTGCATTTATGTATGTCTACTGCTAATGCATATTAGACCTTCTAATATGTGTGGATAAATGAATGAAGGATGGAATAAACAGGATCTTAAGAGTCAATATCCAACTAAACTCTCACCAAAATAAGAGGACATTTCTTAACTAGACATTTGTTTATCTTACAAATTAAATTACTAAAATAAAACTTAAGACTACTGGCTGAGAGGTTTGTGAGGCAACAGATCAGGCAAACTTTAATGATTATGAGGAAAGGAAACTATAAGTTCAAGGCCCTCTTACTCTCTTACTTCAAACAACATATCTAGTATAAATTTACTCATTAAGCTCTGACCTTCACCTTCAACTACTCTTCCCTTTATCTTCAACCCAGAATTTTATTTTTTTCCAAATATTAGTCTTCAGATGTTTTGGGATCCTACCAACAAATTATATGGACTCAATCAGATTCATAAAGATGTAACTATCCTGGAACCAGTTCAGCTGAAAGCAGAATTTTCAGAAGAGTTACATGATATTTGAGGCTGGAAAGGCCAAGAGGTCAAACACATGTGTTGAAAAAAAAATGAGTATCATTTAAATTTACAACTCTAATATGTGTTCAATGTACTACACTATGAGAAAAAATAGCATTTTAGTTTCAATTTTTATTTCATTTCTTCTATTTCAATCTTATAATATCTTAATTGAAATCTGAATAGGAGCACATTTGTCTTTTTTCATTTGAAAATAGAACAAGGATGTGATATATTTTAATACTTCATCTTAAATGTAGTTTTTAAGTTGCATCTCATAGTTTTGGTACTTTTCAAGCAAAGCACTAATTCAATTGCAAGAGTAAGAGTCAGTACTTTAAACATTCTTTTTACCTATTGTGTGGTTCCACCAAGAGCTCAGATACAGACAAAAGCATAAGTTGGATTCTTTAGTATAAAGAATTCCTTCTGATACTTAGTGTACTGGTATCTGCATGAATGTTTCTGGCCTCAATATGACATCTCACCAAATCAACTACCAATTTTCAGGCCTTCCCTGATTGCTTCTGATTCAGAAATAGTATCCATTAGTAATGATTTCTGCTCATTTATAATGCTTGAGAGGGTGTTGATTTATTTTAATCTAATGTATTTTTAATTGGCTAAAACTAATTTTTCATTAACTCTACACATACTCTGTAAGCCCTCCCTTTAAACATAGGTCTAAGTTTGGTGAAGATTCAGTTAACAGTTGCCCAGGTATTTTGAGGGGCTTAAGTTTGGAGTTTTATTTCTTCTTTAAAATTAAATCCTTTGGGTAATAGTGATCATTAACTTCTTGGTCCTCCCCATTTGGTTTCCAAAGACACTCACAAATAATGAATATTTTATTTGACCCCATGGCATGATATTAGATCAGCTCTGGGAATAATGGTAGTTAATCAATTACTGTCAAAAAGACAAAGTAGAGAAAGCAAAATTATATTCAATCTGAGTCTTAGAGTAATGCTATTACTCTAGGTTAATTTAAAATAAGCTAGATTTGGTCTCCAGATATTCAATAAAGGCCCTGCACATGGCTTATTCTCTGAAAAGCTTATGCTATTGATGACAATAAGATAGCAGAAAGATGAAGAAGATACTAACAGAGGCGAACATTAACAAGAATAGCAATTTTTGTTTTGTTTTGTTTTGTATTGAGGATTGAACCCAGGGCACTTAACCACTGAGCCATATCACCAGCCCTTTTTCTTGCTAAGTTACTTAGGGCCTCACTAAGTTGCTGAGTCTGACTTTAAATTCATGATCCTCAGCCTCCTGAGCCACTGGGATTATAGACACGCACCACCACACCCAGCTAGCAATTAATTGTTGTGGTTAAAAGGATATAACAGTCAATGTGAGATAGAAAAACAAGATAGATGTGCATATACCTTGCATAATATACTGAAGTCTGAAAGCATAAATATTAGTTATATTTTTAAAGTGAGGAAGAGAAAGTGTAGGTAAAAGGGATGAAGAAAGTTGAAATTTCTTTCTTATAGAAATTTTTTAAATTTTTGACACATCCTTGTAGAAATTTTGGTGAAAGTACACAGAAACCTGTCTGTGTGATTTTATAGAAGATTCTTATTTCCCAGAACTTGAGAACCATTTAGCATTGACCACTTACAGTGTTTCAAGAAACAGCCAGGGGAAAAAATGATTGAATTCCCCTGACAGAGCATCTAATGGTTCATAGTTTTTGTTGTCATTGTTGTTTGTTTTATTTTTATAGTGCTGCAAATAGAACCCAGGGCCTTAATGCATGCTAGGAAAGTGCTCTAACACTGAGCTATATCCCCAGCCCAGCTTCTCAGTCTCTTCAGCTGCTTCTGGCTTATGCAATTTATTTGAATCATACCCAGTTAACATTATTCCTGAGTTAAGGAAAGAGGGAAATACATACCTGTGCATGCCTGCTCTCAGGGAGGCAGAGTAACGCCAATCAGGGTTGGGCTGTCGTGGCTGAAAAATCACAAAGGGAGTTTTCTGTTAAAATGGCAAAACAATTATTCTCCCAGGGTTACTATTAGTTGATTAGCTGTACCCTTAAATATTTTCAGATATCTAAACAAAAGTATTGTAAGAATCATTTCATGTGCAACTCTAGGATGATATCAATATCTATCTGTCTATCTATCTATCTATCTATCTATCTATCTATCACTTCAGGAGAAAATTAAATTAGCTCATAGACTGAATGCCATGAAAAAACAGTTTTAGTAACATTATAAGGGCTATCTTTGGCTTTACCTTGCCAATAAAGGTCTGTGTTCCTAAAACATTAAAGGAAAGGGAGTCTGTCTTCAGACAGGAAAAGCTTTCATTGCTTTTGCCCTCAAATGCCCCATTAGGGGCATATCCTCAATTCGGCATTCTAGCTATCGCAGTGCTCACAACTATACAAGTTCTGCTGGCCTGGCTGGACTGCAGAGGACTGCAATCTGCTGCTGGATTTGCAGACTGCAGCATGTTTGACCCAGGACAGATGTGCCCAGCCATAATACCAGCAACTGATAAGAGCCAATTCTACTGACTAAAGAGGAATACTAGAGAGAGGAAAACAAACCATGGCAGAGTTTGACCTTGTTTTGCTACTTAATCCTATTCATAAAACTGTACTTGTTCCCTGCTCTCCTCTGAGTGCTTTGCCTCCTCACTCAATTATTTTGCTTAACAGCGGGTAGCTGAAATCTGAGAAGACCCTTACTCATTCTGCACCACATGCATAATGGGATTTCCCCCCTGTCTACAATCTGTCAAAGTGGAGGGGACAAAGAAGAAGATATGGGCACCTAATGACTGTTTAGGGTGTTTGGTACTGGTTAGAAGCTACTGAGAATCACTGGGGACAAAATCAATCACTATTTTATATCAATTAACCCACATTTTATTATGCAAACCTTGTGATGAACATTCCTCTAGATATATTTTCTTCATGAACAGAAATTAAAGTGGCCCTGTCACTGAATACTGAAGTCTAGTTGAATGGAAACATGAGGGAATGGAGGTTGTATTTTGTATTTTCTTTGAGTTATAATTAACACATTTGGTAGACAAAAGCCAAATAGTCTGTATACTATTTCAAAGTATCAGTAATTCTTGTTCCTTTCCTTCTTACAATTAAAAGATGAAGAATAGTTCCTAAACATACTTCTTCATAACGCCCAGAGGAGAAGTGCTGAGCATCTTAACCTTCCAACAGATTTGGGAATGGCTAGATTGAGGTATTCAGAGATTGAGCCAAAGTCAAGGTCCAGAAAAAGTTACAACTCTTGGATACTTCATCTTAAAGGTCCCCACATAATCAGCCTCCTTTTCTGATCCTCTTCCACTCTGCTGGTAAGACATGGATATGCGGATGGCTTCATCCTTGGTTTTCAAGTTCACAAAATGCTAGGGATATTCCATATAAAATAGCATGAAACTATCCACAGACCAAATGAAAGGGGGTTCTGATCTTCTACCAGTAATGTTAGAAGCAACAATTTTTATAGTGCCGCAGATAGAACCCAGGGCTTTAATGCATACTAGGCAAGTGCTCTATAACCCCAGCCCAGCTTCTCAGTCTCTTCGGTTGCTTCTGGTTTGCGCAGTTTATCTGAATCATATCCAGTTAACATTACTCCTGAGTGAAGGAAGGAGGGAAATACATACCTGTGCATGCCTGTAAACCATTTATAAACATGAAAATAAGACTGAAATACTTTTATTAATTATCATCACCATATTGGCCCTTGACATTGGCAGCACTAGAGTTAGCTTTTCAGCTGTCAGAACCTTCCTTCAAAGAAAGACTTTGACATCTGTTAAGTAAATGTTGCCAATTTTTTTTTTTATGATTGGATAACATTCATGATGAAAATTGCTGCAACTTGATCTTTGGAATGAAATCACCAACCTCATTTTGCTGAAAGGCACAGTTCTACCAGGATTGAATGGGAACTGAGTTCATTACACAATCTCACTTCTTCAATGATACATTTAATTTGTCATGCTGCTATTTTCTACAACAGTCCATTGGCAACAACATGATTCTCAGATTCATTTGTGAGAATCACAGTTATGAGATTTCTTATGGCAGTAAGATCAGACATGGAAAAGGAAAAGAGAAAGTAATTAATATGTTTTAAGTAGCCACATGGTACTAGACAATGCAATAAGTGCTGCATATAGTATTGTATGTATCCTAATTCTTTCTTTGTCAGACCATAAATTCTATGAATGTAGTTTACTCATAAGACATACAAATGTCCTCAGATATTAAAAAATCCATAGCTATATCCCCAGAACCTAGTAGGGTTCTGGAATTTGGTAGGTTTTTTAAATGTTTTAAGTAAATGAACTATCATGCAAGGTCAACATTACCATACATATGCTACAAAAATGAAAAATGGATTTAGAGATATTAAGTTGTTTGCCTGACTGGTAGTGAATTTTGCTGACAGTCATATTTAGGGTCCTCTAATATAAAAGTCTGTGTTTTAAATAAATTTATATGGAATGACATATATTTTTCTTTTTTCTCCTTTTTACTTACAAGTTTCCTCAATAGTGATTTATTTAAAAACAATACAAAATTAAAAGTAATAATTGTTTCTTCCAAAACTTTTAACTAAGTACTAGAAAAATTCAGGTTGAAAAGTTGACTACTAATATATCTGACACAAGACATATATTAAGGCCTTGCACTAACCATTCTTTAGTTCTCTAATACTTGGTTGGTACTCAGGGATACCTTGATTTCCATTGGTGAGGAACCCCAGTATTTACTGTTGTTTTAGTCTTGTAGTAGAATAATACTCACAAAACCCCAGATGTGGAAAAACTCAGTTAGGGAGTTCATGTGGGTGAAGCAGCATCACTGAAGAACAGGAACTCACTTGAGTTTCTATCAAAATTATAGCAAAGATTTAATTTATCCTGTAATGGTATTATTTATGATTTATATAATAGGACATTTGAGTACAGAAGGATTAATCACTTCTTCTAAGACATATTTAAAGTAAAACAGGCTAAAACACCCTGTTTTATTCAGTAACTCAATATACTCAGTGAAATAATGTTATCTTTTTACCATAGAAATCTATGTTGATGCCTTCAAAATATTTCTCTCTCAGACCTGAGACTACATATAATATCTCCTTTTCCTTCTAAATAGGCCTCTATTCAGAACATATCCACAGTATTTTTCATAGTGATGTTTTGTGAACATTGATTAAAAACTGAGGCAGAATTCTAAGATCCCCTCAAGACCCCCACACCTGATGTACCCACATACAAGACTGTGATTGTGGTGGATCTTAGTCCCTTGATTGTGTCACATATTATGGCTCACTTGTCTTTAAGAAAGGGAGATCATCCAGGTGAGACTAACCTAGTCACATGAGTCCTTTAAATCTGAGTCTAGAGATCAAAGACAGAAATCAGAGAGATTTGAATAAAGTATGAGAGGGATTCCATGTGAGAGAAAATTCTCCATCACCAGTTCTAAAGATAGAGCCATGGGACAAGACCTGAGAACAACCTTTGGAAACTGAGAGTGACCCCCACCCCCAAGCAAATAGTAGATCTCAGTCCCTAAAGAACTGAGTTCTGCCAACAATCTGAATGACCTCGATTTCTCCACGGAACCTCCAAGAGTATACAGCTCTTCAGCCCAGCCAACGTGTTGATTTCAGAGTTGTGAAAACTTGAACAGAGAATTCAACCACGTGGTACTAGGATGTGAGATACTAAATGAGTGGGGGTTTAACTACCAATTCCTGGAAATTTGTTACAAAACAGTAAAAAAAGAGTATATTAAGTCAAAAAGAAATATAATATTTAGTCTGATCATTACTGTTATATACTGGTCTTCTAGTAAGTTAAAATGAAAAGATGATAAGTTTGAGAATTCTGGGCAGAATACTTTGCTTTGAACATAGTCATTTACAACCCAAATCCACAGAGCAGAAAAATAAAATAAACATGACTTTAAAACATACCTAATAAGTTTCAGTACAACAGAAAGTGCTAGGCCCGCCTAATTCTGGATACAGAGTCTGCGAGCAGAGCAGCTGCTCCGGCACTCAGAGCAGCACCTCCCTGGAACCCAGAGTTCTGATCCTACATGACCAGAAAGGAACTAACATTTCTCTTCACCTTTGCAATGTCAGATATTTCTTTACATAGGTCAAGTTCAAACTCTTGGGGGGAGAAAAAAGCTTAAATAATTTTTAGATTAAAATACTTAAAACACTACTAAGGAATCCTCTAAAAATTATGACTATAGATTATAATACTCAAAATATTATCATACTAAGGGACAGACACACATGAGTGGTGGGAACATGAGGATTAGGGGAAATTCTATAAACTAGGCCCACTGTGCTGACCCCCACATGCTTTCACTTTTAAAAAAGCAATTTACCTGCAGCCCTGACTGGCTCAGGTGGACAGGATATGTTACATTCCTCAACAAACAAACTGTTATTTTGTAGGAGAAATGTAGGCCCCAAAATGTCAATAAGAAGAATACAATTACCGTGAAAGGGGAGACTTTTATGACATACACAAACCAGATCCCAGAACTCAGGGAAATAAAGATAATTCCCTCTAACCATAAAATCTATAAGAACAAGTTCCAATTAGAACTGGTCAGCCTGGGCCAAAGTGACGTAGAGTTGATATCGCAGTGGGGACTTCAAAATCTGATGTCATTGTGCTGTCAGTCAAAAGTCAAGAGGTGAATCTGGGCAGGACCCTCTGGAAACTTCCCTGAGATCCCAATAAAACTGTAGGGCAGGAGAGGCATGCCTTCCCTCTCCACTTTGAGAGAATCCATTCTACCTTTAGAGTGTCCCCTTTCCCCTTTTCTATCCCTTCTAATAAACTCATGCCTGTAACTCTGAAACATGTCTAAAATCTTTTTGACTTGATCATAAGAATTTGGGTTTGAAGGGGAGTCTCTACACTGCCTCAGTTTCCCAGCAGACCACAACTCTGTAACAATATGAATCAGCTAAATTTATGTTCATATTATAATATGCACAGAAACATTGATCCAGGTGAAGGCCTGTAGAAGTCACATTCAAAAACACCTATAAGGGGCTGGGATGTGGCTCAGCGGTAGGGCGCTCGCCTAGCACGTGTGCAACCCGGGTTCGATCCTCAGCACCACGTAAAAATGCATGCATTGTGTACAACTAAAGCAAATAAATAAATATTTTTTAAAAACACCTATAAAAAATCAAATTCAGCTAAATCTCTGGGACTGGTGGTGGTAAATTTTCCTCAAACATTTGTAAACCAACATCATTCTGACCTCTCATTGAGAGTAAAAATTGGTAGCCAACCAAGGCAAGTATCCAGAACTGGCTGCTATTCTGTCAAATAGACAACATGCCAATAGACAATATATTATATGCCAGGCTGTGTCCCTGCAGAGTGTACTGAGTTAGACCAGATGCCCATGTCATGGCTCACTCCTGGGTCAAAAGAAAGGGCAGGCCAATGACTTTCAAGTCATATTGAATAGATTTCTCCATCAGTCATAATATGTGCATGGTAAAGAGACAGAAGAACTCTGCCATGATTCCATCTGGCTCAGCAGTCTGTAGAAAAAGCAAGGGAGGAGGTAATTTGAAGAATTTATTCTATTACCAAACCAAAGAAAAAAAACCTTTACTCAGAAAAACAATCCAATAACTGAAAAGAAAATAACAAAACAAACAACCCACCCCCTAACCCAACCCCACTGGAACGGAAGTTCAAAGATACAATTTTTTGGTCTATTCTAACCATTGTACAATTTTTATAAGTTCACCATTACGTCTTTACAATGAGAGTAAACTGTGTTCCTGGACAGAGTCAGCAGATAGAGAAGTCAGTCCCAGGAGGAAACCAATTAGGTGCACTGAAAGAAGGGTTAATTCTTTCAGGTCACAACATCTGGAATTAAGGTGAAATAACTGAGAATTTGGCGACCACAAAATGCTTTAAAATAAGAAAAATTGAATGCCAAACTTACTCTCTCTACTATTCTTTTGTAATTTCCACGTGCTGTGCCACTTGGCCCCACTGACGTGCAGTTGGACAAATCTTCCCAGAGTACTCAAAGTGACTCATTAGCAATCGCGCCACGAATATACAGAATCTATCGTAAGATTCAGTTTCTTTTCACAGAGTCTCAAAGAGGATGCCAAATTCAGGATCAGTTTTCAAAAGTCTCCAAAGAGAAATTCTGCCCTGTTACAACATATAGTTGCTTTAAAAACCTCACTGCACAGGTGACTCATGAAATAATATAATTTTTTTTTTTGGTAAAAGTCACCAAAAGATTAAAGTCTGATATTAAATGCTGATGTTTGCTAAGCAAAAAGAGAAAGATTAGTGGAGGAACAGGGATAAAATATCTTAGTAAGCTTTGCCAATAGTAAAGCAAATAAACAAATAAAAATATATATTAGCTGGTAGAAACATTTTACCCACTGATTCTCCCATTTGTTATCTGCTTCCATGCAAGGAATTACTCTTTCCAAAAACAGTTGGTTTATATTACTGGGTGAACTAATGATAGCCCAAATGCCTAACAATCCCATATCAAAAGAAATATAAACATTGGGATTTCTGTCTATTTTTACTATTGAAAAAAGCAGAGTCTTTGGAGTAAAAATGACTTAAAATACCATTAGCAGTATGACTCTGTTAACTAACTTTTCTGAGGTTACTTTCTTTTATGCTAGGTATTGACAAATGTTTGTTTAATGCATGACTTAAGGGGGATGGAATCACATATATACATGGTGCAAAGCAGAGCATTTTTTACATAGCAGGGTGGTCAGTGAGTACGAATTCCTTTACTCTCCCTTTTCAATGCCCACCCAATTTTATCATAGGCACATGGCATTAATTACACCCCAGGGCTTTTCCTGTCATCTAAAGTATCTAGGTAAAGAAAGAGAAAGCTCAACATGGGAAATTAACAAGTTAATCTAGCAATAATGACTTTCAAAATTGAATGACTTTTGCTCCCATTTTACCATGCTACAGCAATGTGACTCATTCCTTCCCTATACCTGCAATAATTTGGGGCTCTTTCTTGAATTTCCAGAAGTGGTTAGCAGAAATCTGCCTTTATTAAATCCATGCACTCTCCCAGCAAAATTCCAAAAGAAAATTCCACATGGTTTTCTGACACAATTTTCTCCCTAGATTAAAGAGCTGTGTGTCAAGGTGCTTATTAACATACAGGTCAGTGTGAGACAGAAATAGTTCATGTATCAAACTGCCCCAAGCTTTGAATCCTGAGATGGAGAGTAAGAATGTCAAGCTTCCGGGTCACTGTTGGTGGCAAAACTGAGCCTTGCCTGGCTTGCTTTCCATGCCTCTTCACCACCTGCAGCTTACCCCAAGCCCAAAGAACTTGAAGGAATTTGTTCAGCAAATGTCCAGAGCATTCTTATTCAAAACTAAGCCCTTTTACATGATTCCAAAAGCTCTGATCTAAAGAATTCTGGAAACTCTTTGATATCTTCCCCAACCCCCATTTTTCTTGATCTGCAATCTACCTCCTGTGGTTATGCAGCATTGACTAACATCAGGCTCTTCTGATAAATGAACGAATCTACAATGTCTATGGGAAATTCTACTCTCAATCAAGGACAGAAAATTCTGTGCTTATGCATTATATTACTCAAAGATTATCAAGAACTTATAATGTGACCATATTAACATTAAAAAGGTAGCAATATGTCAGTGAAAAGACATTACAAAAATATAGGAGACAAATATTATTAACTCAATAAAGTTAGAAAGATAGATAGAAAGTAGTTGTTTCAAAAGATAATTTTTTGAAATCCAAGTTTACAGTACCACAAAGAAGGTCTCTATTACTTCAAGCAAGCATAGTACACACTCCTGCACATCCATGCATTTTTCAATAATTTATGTGCATTCTTCACAATAATAAACAATCTGGTTGTATAACTACTTAAAACCTGCACATATACTAACACCTGTCTTCATGAAGCCATCCACTTTCTAAGCTTTTTGTAGTTCACTGCAAACCAAATTTTAGATCCAGAAAATGAACATGTGCTTTGGAAGTATTGTCATTTAACTTAAAGACATTAGGGGCTTGATAAAGTTACTTTACATCTCATCAAAATCCCAGGAATAGTCAACAGGGAATCAGAAGTTTACAGATTGCATTTAACTAAATGCAGGAACATCCTTTTAAAATGAATTCAGAGTATGCCAAGAAAGGTGGCTAGGGGACATTTCTTTTTCTCTTTCTCCCTGATCCCAGGCATGTCCTGGTTTTCACCATTCCCTAATATCTCTAATCCAGTAATCCTAGTATTTCCCTTGCCCAACCATAAAAATGTATAATATCTCTGCCTCATGTCCTCTGACATGAGGAAGATCACCTCCTTACAGAAGAGTGACCACATCATATGGCCAAAGGAAACTCTGGCTTCAGGGTGAAGTCTGTAGTCTATGGCTTTACCACCTCTTATGTGCATTTCCAGAGGATCCTATCACATTGGTTCAGTGCAATTACTGGAGATTAACTGAATAGTTTGTACTACAGAAAATCCAAGGTATAAACACAGCAAATAGAGGTAACTGCACCAGCCCCTATAGGTCTCAGAGCTCTAAAAATAAATAAATAAATAACTGTAAAAAAAACATTCTTATGGAATTAAAAAATGCTTTGTTTAAACCCAACTTTTCCTATAGGGGATATAGCAGAGGCCCTTTCTCCTTAAATTTCACAATATTACTTCTCAAAACATAATCTTATTCCCAGATATGCTCTTTTGCTCTACAGAGCTGTACTTTAACATCAAATATTTAAGACTAATCTTTACTTCTTAAACAACTGTATGGATAAGTCCTCCTACATGTGAAAAAAAAAATGGGAGGGAAAACAATTCTCTAGTGCTGTTTTTCTAGAGAAGAAACAGCAAATTATGACCAAATTGGAGGTAATATTAACACTTAGTTTGCCAGATAACCTATCATTGTGAATAATTCAATAAAGCCAACCACATGATATGGGGAGGGGGCATGTGAAAATACAGAACTTTTATTTTTATAAATCCCCTGAACACTATCTCACCTCATTTTGAGAAACAACATCGTTTTTGAGAATAATCAGGTTTCCAGCACTCTGCCCACTTTGGCCTGTGAGGTGCCTGCTGTCAGTCACTGCTGCTTGGGCTCCTCCAGGCGCTGGTCCTGTCTGGGCCCCTGTGTTGTAAAACATGAAAGTATCACTCCCTGAGCCTGCTGTCAGACAGGCCTTGTAGCAGTAGGTCTTGGTGAGGGAGCCATTCCCTCGAACCTCAATGAAGTGAGGCTGCACCTTGAGGCCATGTGGTAACCTGGCATCAATATTGTTGTTGGCCTGTTTGTATAGTTCTGCAGGGCACCGCTCCCTCACTCCACAGAAGCCTCCACAGCATGAAGTGCCATATGCAGTATAGTGGTAGCACTTGATGATGCTCAAAACAATGATTGTCAAAAGAAATATAAAAGATACTGTGCTTAATGCTATTATAAGATAAAGTGTAATTTCAGAGTATGTCCGAGGACTCTTCACATGTCTCTGAGTGTCAGGGAGAATTTTAGAAACCCTATCCACCACAGCTACCGTAATGGCCACAGAGGCTGAAAGTGATGGCTCTCCATTGTCACGGACCACCACAGTCAGGTTGAAAGTGGTACCACTCTCATCTCCTATCTTTCTAGTAGTCCTAATTTCTCCTGTGTGCAGTTCTACTTTAAAGAGGTCCAGGTCAGAAGTCTGAGCTAGATGGTAAAAGAGCCAAGCATTTTGTCCAGAGTCTGAATCCATGGCTATGACTTTGGTGACCAGGTAGCCAGCAGGGGCAGTTCGAGGCACCATCTCAATGGCTGCTGATGAATTGGTTGAGGTAGGGTACAGAATGTGAGGGGCATGGTCATTCACGTCCACCACGTACACATTGGCGGTCACAGTGCTGCTCAGTGGTGGGCTCCCCTTATCCTGGGCCTCCACAGTCACAAAAAATTCTCGAAACTTTTCATAGTCAAAAGAGTTGACAGCATAAAGGCTGCCACTGGCACTGTTAATGGAGACATATGAGGTGACTGGCAGCCCTTGAATCTCCCTCTCTAGGAGGGAGTAGGTCACCTCTGCATTCTCCTTTTCATCTGGGTCTGTGGCTTGCACAGTGCAGAGCAACACTCCTGGCAAATTGTTTTCTTGGATGTAGATGGAATAGGAGTCCTTCAGGAAGCTTGGCGGATTGTCATTGATGTCAGAGATTTCAACATGCAGTGTCCGCTGGGATGTGAGTTGTGGTATTCCACCATCAGTGGCTATCACTGTGATGTTGTAGGCAGCCACCCGCTCACGGTCCAGAGGGCCACTCACCACCAGTGTGTAGGAGTTTCCAAAGCCATTCAGCCTGAAAGGCAATGTGGCCTCCAGACCCAGGCTCACTTTTCGGTTGGGGCCCGAATCTTGATCATTGACACTGAGAAGGGCCACAACCGTGTTGGGTGCAGCATCCTCAGGCACTGGGCTATATAGGTCCGTGAGCACGACCTCTGGTGCATTGTCATTCACATCCACAATGTCCACCAGCACCTTGCAATGACCCGCCATGGGCACTGGACCCTGGTCAGTCGCCTGCACATAGATCTGGTAGGAGGAGGCCTCCTCATAATCCAGCGCCCCACTCACTCGCACTTCACCGGTGCTGGCATCTATGCTGAAGAGCTGCCTTTCCCGGTCCGAGGTGTAGCTGCTCAAGGAGTACCTGAGCTCACCATTGGAGCCTTCATCCGGATCTGAGGCATTCAGCTTTACCACCAGTGTGCCTGGGGGTGCGTCCTCCCGCAGCTGGACACGATAAGTGGACTGGTCAAAGGCGGGAGAGTTGTCATTAGTGTCCAGGACGCGCACAGAGATCTTCGCCGTGCCTGAGCGGGCTGGGCTGCCCCCGTCCACAGCCGTGAGAACCAGGTGGTGCAAGGCTGCCTGCTCACGGTCTAGGCCCTTACGCAGCACCAGCTCCAGCACCTTACTGTTCTCCTGCAGAGGTTTAAGGTCCAGTTCAAAGTGTTCACTGGGGCTGAGCTCGTAGGTCTGCACTGAGTTGGCGCCCACGTCGGGGTCCTGCGCGCTCTCTATGTGAAAGCGCGCTCCAGGCGCCACCGATTCGCTTACCTGAAGCTGGTAGTCGGGCCGCGGGAAGCGCGGGGAGTTGTCATTGATATCCAATATCTCCACCTCAACGGCGCTCACAGCCACAGGGTTGTGCGCCAGCACTTCCAAGCTAAGCAGGCAGCGAGGCCGCTGCTCGCACAACGCCTCGCGATCAATGCGCTCGTTGACGAAGAGCGCTCCACTAGTCAAGTCCAGCTCCAGGTAGCGCGGACTGGGCACACCCAGATGGTTGATGCGCAGGCAGCCGGGCCCCAAACGCCGCAGCTCCAGCCCCAGCGCTCTAGCCACGTTGCCCACGAGTGCGCCCGGTGCTTGCTCCTCCGGCACCGAGTACCGTAGCTGGGAGGCCGCTGGGCCGGGCAGCAGCACCACCAGCAGTAGGAAAGACAGCAGCAGCAGCCACGGCAGGGGCCGCCGGAGTCGTGGATGCTCCGTTGCCCATGGTCTAGTGCCAGCCTGCTCCATAGCCTCCGGCGGCGGCGGAGGCAGCCGGGCAGGGCCCGAGGCAGCAGCTTAGCCAGCCCTGCTCCACGCCTGGGCCCCGCCTCCGCCTCCGCTCGTGCCGCCCTGCGCCGACTCCAGTACAGTTCACGCGCTACCAAACGCCTGGGGCCGCTCCCCTGGTAGGTCCTCTCAAGGGCCTCCGGCCCCCCTGCCCCGGCTGATCCCCCATACCCCAGTTCCTCCACTCTTCTCGGGTCGCGCAGCCCGGCTCCGCTTCCTGCAGCTGATGCTGCTGCCGTTGCTGCTCCGGGGGGAGGGAAAAGGAAGCTGAAGGGGAGGGGGAGAGGGAGGAGTGTTCAGCAAGTCCAGCTCCGATTCCGCACCGAAGTGGCGAACAGCAACCTCCGACTGCCCAGACACTCCAGCCTCATCTCCTTCACCCTCAATCTGCCAGATCCCAGCAGACGGCGGGAACATGGCCACTCCCTTTCTCCCTGCCCCCACGGTCCTGTTCATCCACTCTCCAAGGTCTCTCGCCTGCTTAACGGGTCTTGTAAGATTAGTCTGTGAAAAGCAGTTAAGGCGCTGGAACTCAGGCTGTCGGCTCCCATGAAAGATTTCCAAGCGCAATCCAGGAAAATAAACTGAGAACCTTAGCTAAGTATGGGGACCTGGGTGGCGGCTCTAACATTTAAAGGACACAAATGCAGGGGCGGTGCTCTGGAGCCACTGGTGTCGAAACTGATTATTTACCTGACCCCCACATCTTC
The DNA here is from genome assembly GCA_025594165.1 of Tamias sibiricus. Classification (NCBI taxonomy): domain Eukaryota; kingdom Metazoa; phylum Chordata; class Mammalia; order Rodentia; family Sciuridae; genus Tamias; species Tamias sibiricus. The sequence goes on from CM046662.1 coordinate 70,777,079, forward strand.
GCTGGAACACTCTTTAGTACTACAGAAAGTGCTTAACTCCTAGGGCAAAGGGCAGGGGATAACAAATGCTGTCCGCCTTTTGCGAGCAAACCTAAAACTAGCATCCTGGGATTCAATACTCAATTCTGCTCCTAGCCAAGCGGCCCTTACTTTCAGAGTGTACCTTGGCAAATAACCAATATTTCAGTGTTTAAAAATCCATCAGCTCCATGAAGCTGCAGGCAAACCTCTTATTTTGACCCGTTTTAGGTCAATAGGGAAAATTTTGGTAGAAATTTAAGAGCTTCTTCCTCAAGCTTTTCCTAATCTTCAAATCTTTTTCATTTATCACCCGAGACATTTTCTTTCAAGAGTGATTTTAAATTTTTTCTTTAATGGATGACAATATCTTCAAGAGCCTACAAAACCATTAAATCAAGAGAGTTACTCTTGATCTTCTAAGCCAGGCTGGAATTTGAACTCCATTAATGCTTTGCAGTTAAAAAAAAAAAAAAATCTGCTGTTATTAAGCAAAATATGGGAGGCTGGGATTTATCTTACAGTAGCCAGCAATTTCAATGGCTGTAGCTCATCTTCTATAAATATAAGGCTTCTATAGACCTCTGTGCCTCTGGGTCCCTAAGACTACCCTTATATTGCTGCAGAAGCAATACACAAATTCTCTACAGTGAATGAGAAGGCAGAAGGAGTACAGCAAGCCTTTCCCTGCTGTGTCATTGCCTCTGATTCTCGGTTCTGAATATTCTAACTTCACAGGCTCTCTTATGTCTCCCACAGAGGTTAAAAATCTATTGCCCAACGTGCAGAAAAGCACTCAATAAAATGTCCTTTCTCTCTTCATCTTCCAGCATCATTGGATTTGTAGATCTTCTCTGCTGGTCATTTTCTAGCTATGGACTGGAACAAAGCCAGAGCAAGACCCAACATTTGGCATGCTTCCCTCTTTGAGGGGACAGCTTAAGGACCCAGGGTTATGATCCTAACACCCAGATTTCAAAGGTCTGAACTAGCACATACTTCCTGCTACCCAAGTGCACTCATAACAACACTCTATGACCTAACCCATTTTATTACAGAGAAACTCCCATCTTCCTCTTAGCTCTGCTGTTTCTTATTTGTCCTCTTTGTTCCCTCAAGGGTGCAGAGTGGGAGGCAATTTCCATCAAAATCTATTCCTGTCTCCTTTCTTAGGTCTCTGGCTTCTCCTTCTTCTGTCTGCATCCATTCCAAACATCCCTCAGTAATTCCGTCTCTGTTTGCTGTGGTAATTTGATCTCAGGGAGCCTTAATCTCTCAAGTGCACAAACTGTAGTCCTGGCCTATGTTCTCACCCATTACTTATTTCTGAAAACAAATGGCTTATAAGTGGAATCAAGTTATAAATTGTCAGGAAAAGTGACCTTTCTTCCCCTCATCTCCTCCCAGCCCTCACAGTTGCTGCCACCTCTGCCCATAGCTCAGAAACCTGCCACTGGGTATTGACCATGCATGGCCCTGTGACCCTGAAATGATCACAGCCACTTAAGGAAGAGATTAAAGTGGCAGAGGCTTGTAGATGTTTTTAACAGAATCCCCTAAATGTCATGTCTCAGGAGAAAAAATGACAAATTGTCTTTCAACAATCTCATCTTTCAGCAAGGACACCTCCCAGGTTGTCCATTTTGATGCTTCAGGATCATAAGCTCCAACTAGTGTGTTCTCCCTTAATGACTGAGAAGGCAAATAGAGAACACAATTAGCCTCCTTTTCAAAGACATTGTACTAAAAAGATGGTATATTCTATTTTTGGCACTACAACAATTTTGTTCCTCACACTATGGACTGAGCTTCTGTCAACCTTACCAACTGCTCAAATGTGATTTCTCTGACTGCCCTTTCTATAAATATGAATACTAATGCATTGACCACACCATTATGCATTCCTTCCCCTAGATCTTGCAGAGAATACCTGACTCAAAAACAGAATAGAGGGGCTGGGGTTGTAGCTCAGCGGCAGAGCGCTCGCCTCGCACGTGCGTGGCCCGGGTTCGATCCTCAGCACCACGTAAACATAAGTGCATCGCATTGTGTACAACTAAAGTAAATAAATAAATATTTTTAAAAATCTTAAAAAAAAAACAGAATAAAACAATGATTAAGAGCTCAGAATTTGGAGTCAGTCACACCCCTGCTAGTGACTAACTGTGTGGCTTCAGACACGAATCTTAATTTAAGCTTCAATTTACTTGTTTCAAATGGGGGAAATCATACTAAATAAAATTCAGAGGATTAGTATTATGATTACACAAGATGATGCATATAAAACAAATTGCACAGTGACTGAAAACTGCATTATTATTATTGGCAGTATTTGTGATGGTGATGTTATTAAATGCAACAATTTCTTATCGTCAAACAACATCTTAGCTAATAGTCTACATATGGCATGTTCCCTTAGATAACAAATACAGATAAGCAACTGCAACTATATCATTTAATAAATTAATGATGATGGGGAAGATGAGTGTGCACCAAAATTAAGCTTTCTCAATGATTTCTACAACTTATTCTATATTTTGAAAACAACTTCCCCAAACAGCCCCCTTTTAAACTGCCAAGGAAAAGGAACTTCTTCCATAGGAATTCCTCCAGAGAATTTATTTGCTCACAAGAGATTCACCTTTTTAGGATACAAGGAAATAACCTTAGCAACTGAGTACAGAGTAGTTCCTAAACAGCATGTGAACACTAATGCCTTGCTGTAATTTCCAGCACCCAGCACAGAGTATGGCACAGAGGGCTCAATTCAGTTTTTTAAAAAACAGAAATTTGCTTATGTAATTATAAATAAAATAGCTTCTTCTTTGCTCTTCCCCATTCCAAATCCTATGTAAATTTCAAGGTCCTGCTCAAAACCCACCAATCCATGAAACTGTGTCTATTCTAAACATAAGGATCTTTCTTTCTCTTTCACAATCTGCAGCCTATCTCTGAATGCTAATATGTGTCCTTCTTTAATTCATACAAATACTTTACTATTCTCCAATTATAAGCAAACTAAATGCAGGAGCCATGTTTTATATTTGTGTCTCCTTCACAGTGTTGGAAATCTTATAATTCTCAATACACGTTAATTGCTTCATCTTCTTCAGTCCCTATTTTTAGCAAATTCAGGAACAGCTGCTGCAACTCAGGCATTCCCACTTTGCTATATGTGGATAAACCACATCTCACAAAAGGAGGGATCAAGAGCATGCAATGATTTTACTATGAATGTCTTCCTTCAATACTGTCAAATGAAGATATAAAACAAAGTACTTCAAACTGAGAGAACTAACAAAGTTGCTGAACCGTAGGAAGGGTTTTGCCCAAAGATGTTATGCTGTCATTTTTCTACTTTACATTAAAATTATAAGTTATAAAATTAAGGTATTCTTTGCTTATAAGAAAAGTGACAAGATTAAAGAAGAGCCATAAGACAGGATGTTTGTTTATCCCTATGCTGGATAAGAACTTTGAAATAGGGCTGGGGTAGTGGCTCAGTGGTAGTGTGCTTGCCTAGCACATGCATGGCCTGGGTTCAATCCTCAGCACCACGTGAGAATAAAGGAATTGTGTACAACTAAAACAAATAAATAAATATTTTTTTAAAAAAACTTTGAAATAATGTTCCTTACTTATATTTCTTAATTAAATTTGTAAAATACATCTCTCAGGAGATCATTGGGCCCAGGAGCAAAACCAATCACAACACAATAGAATTAAGCCTACAAGAAAAATGCTGGCACTCAGTAAACTCTGCTAATTCACATAAATTTCCATTCTCTATTATCAACATCAATACAAATCATTTTATTTTGAAAAACCAAGTGATCTGGAGTCTTTTGGCCACAGGACAAAAGGACATGCTCATTAGTTTGATCAGGTTTGGAGCTGACAATTATGAGTATCTGTCAAATAGAGAAGGACCTAGTTTTCATTTTTAATTTGTGAATTTATGTTGCTCCACAAACTGAGTACATATTATATAATTAAAAAGAGACAGGGCTGGGATTGTGGCTCAGTGGTAGAATACTTGCCTAGCATGTGTGAGTTACTAGGTTCAATCCCTGGCACCACATAAAAATAAACAAATAAAATAAAGGTATTGTGTCCATCTACAACTAAAAATATTCTTTTTAAAAAAGGAGAGAGACAGATAGCCATTTCCAAAGTTTAGTCTGACCCAAAGTAGTTTTAAAACTTTTCATCTTGTCAAAAATAGATGGGGGCTGGGGCTGTGGCTGAGCGGTGGAGCACTTACCTAGCATGAGTGAGGGACTGGGTTCAATTCTTGGCACCACATAAAAATAAAATGAAGGTTACTTTAAAAAAAGGATGGGACTCCTGATCTTCAGGCATCTCCACAAGAAAAATAATTTTCAATATGATTACAGCATTATTTACAGATACAGTGCCCAAAATTTTTCACGTGAAATGACAGCTGTTTTTTTGTTTTTGTTTTTTTTTTTTTTTTCACTTTTCCCTTCCTCCAGAAGGAATACAGTAGTAAAATATTTGGCATTAGCAATTGGCTTTTGGGAAGAGATACTCTAAATTTTTAGTTCTGAGAAATTTATATGATGATACTTGGCTGAGGTGTCTGAAAATTGCTTAGAATAAACAAAAGGGACTCAAGCCATCTTTGGATGAATATTAAAAAGGGAGAGATAGCTAAAGTCTTGGGGTCGATAACTGATAGAAATCAAACTTTACTTCTCCATCAATATTCTCAATTGAGCAGCCCTAACAAGAATCACAGAATATTAAAGGTGGAGATTTATTTAGACTCTTACCCAAATTCTTCATTTTTCATCAAAGAAAATGGCTAAGTAGAACTTGAACCTCAAGATCAATGAGGAAATAGGAAGCGCAAAAGTGATATGAGTCAAGGATCTGTAACCAGATAAATGATCTTCCAAGGTACTACAAGACTTTACAGATATGACTAGAGAACCAAATTTCCTGTTTTCATAAAATGCCATTGAGTTTGATATAAATGATTTTAAAACTAATATTACTAAAATGATTGTTTATGAGCACTTAGAAATGAAGACATTCTTCCTAGAAACTATTTGACTTAGTTAAAAATTGTTAACTTACAACCAACTACATAGACTTCACTTTTTTTTTTCAAATAGGTATTTTAGATTTTCAATTAGTAGGATCATTGATAAAAGAAATACTACAGACACAGTCTATCAGGAATTCATGGAGACATTAAACAAAGTCTCCCCATATATTCATGAAGACAAGATACAGAAAGAAAGACAGAAATACAGTATAGTTATAAGGTTAGGTGATTTCATAATTGTCTGTTAAACAGTACCAAGGAGTGTTTATTAATGGAATTCTTCAGCCTGGAAGGAGAATTATAATAGGGACTACAGGGATTCACCCTTGGTCTTATCCTATTCAGTATTTTATCAGTGACTCAAGATAAGGAGGCAGCAAGCATCCAGGACAATTGAGCACCAAGTTGAGCTCTTCTGGAATAAGAATCAGCACTGTCTAGGTTAAGCTAAGTTTTTGTTTCACTAAAAGCACAAATATTCCATTTAAGATTCAATACATGCCCCACATTCACAAGTTTGTATTTCAGCTAAACTCTGGCTTCTAGTATTGCCATTAAGACCTGTTCCAAGTTTCCATTCATCACTTAGGACCTCTTATTTTAATAGAAAACCTTGTCTGGCCCTGTTTCACTTCTCCAATTCTTAGAATTTTGGCCACAGAATAAAATAAGATGAGAATTTGGCACTAAAGAACATCCTTGTTCCCAAGTGGGTTTTAGCCAAAGCATTCATTGATTTCAATGTGTGTGGGTGTGTGGGTGTGTGCATTTTAAATTTAGATATTGCTGAGGTATTTTGAATTAGCGTTTTCCAAGATATGACCTGAGCTCAGTCTAGATGAAGGCCCGGTTTCTACTTTCTTTCCCCGCTGTATTTTTTGTGTTGAAACAGACAAATCAACCTACTTGGTTCTCAAAAGTTCCCATTCATATATCCAGAGTACCAAGTAATTGCTGGCTTTTTGGGTCCCCTTTACATCCTGATGTCTTGAGAGTTAACATTTTATACACACACACACACACACACACACAGAGTCATTTAATCCTTACAAGAGACTAATGAGGTTGGTATTGATGAAGAAATGAGATTCCAAAGCAGTGAAGGAATTTTTCAGACTCTCCAGGAACCTTTTTCCCCCCATGCCTCTGTTTCTAGTGGTCTGATACAACACCTGACCATTACATATTCACCTCTGCTTAAGAATCTTATTGGTCACAAGCTATTAATTTAAAGTATTTTTATGGAGCCCTATCTCATCATTTTCACAACTAAAAATTTCTTTTTTTTTTAAAGATATTTCAACTGGATCATCTGTGTATTTTTAAAAATAGTTGGCCTTAGCAAAATCATGATATAAAAAAGATCTTTATTTTATATTCTAACCTCTTCTTTCAGTACTATCTTGCCACCTACAATATTCTGTGTAAGTAGTGAAGTTTTACAAATGACTTTAACTCTTCAGATATAAATCCCACTCATGTATTCCTTGTGATAGATTTTGTTACATAATTCCTTTAATAGCTATGCTTGCAACATGATAAGGTTGGTAAAGTATTAATTCCTAAATTAGCCAGGCTAAAATGTACTGTTTTAAGGTATTTTGATAAAATACTAATGGCACTTAAAACCTTTCCTTATCAAACCTCATTTTATTAAAGTTATTTAGAAATGAATTACCAAGTCTTCAATTTTCTCTCTCTCTGTCTCTCCCTCCTTCCCTCCCTCCCTTCCTCCCTCCCTCTCCCTCTCTCTCTCTCTCTCTCTCTCTCATAACAAGCAAAGGAAGCACACTATACTTGACTGATAGAATTAAGAAGAAAAATCTGGCATTGGTTCTACTTATACAATGCCTCTGAACTAATGGTCTCAAAGATCTTAAAGCCATTTAGCTTGATGCATCTACAACCACATATCTTGGTTGGTACCAATATTAGCGTTTTAGCCCAGAACAGAAAAAAATATACAAAACTCCCAAATACAATTAATAATTCATGGGCTTTCTTTATCTAAATCTATTGCCAATTGTCTAATAAATCCAGTGAACCAAAGACAATATGGTGGTAACTTTAGCTAAGATATAAAAGTTGAAACAGAGATGTTTGATAATTTACTAGAAATACAGAGTAGATTTCAAGGAGAACCAAGTCAAATTTTCTTTTCACTTCAGTGTTACATCTATTATAACAGAGTTGTCACCCTCAGATATTCAATATCCTTTGTAATTAAAATTTCATCATAGCCTCCTGTGATTGGTTTTCTGCAGTACTCTCTAGTATTCCTTTGATCCAATTATAATAGTTCATTTAAAATCTCAACTGTGTATGAAATATTTATTGGATCATAAATCAGTGTACACATAGGATATATTGGACAGCCATGCCTCATAGGATATGTGGACTTAGTGCTCCTTAAACTAGCAGGAGTTGAGGAATAGAGGGGGATTATTTAAATTGCAAAAAGTAATTCTTTTCAAAGGTCAATAAAGACTTCCAATAATCTGTTAAGAAAGTAGCAACAACCCTGATTAAGTTAGACTGAGTTTACTATGATTTATTTTCATTTTGTTCTTTATCTTCTATGTAGTTACAATAATATTAAAAGTATATGCTATTTAGATCAAATTCAATTCATTGGAATTATTAAAAATAATAAAAGTTAAAGTATTTTAAAATCATATTCCCCTGTAAACTAGGTCACTCACTATTATATATTCCTCCAGACTTTCACCTAAGTGCATATAAATATGCACACATATATTTTACCAAAGTGGAATCACACTCTACACACTAACATGCAACTTTATTTTTTAAAATTTTACTTAGCACATATAATACATATCTTTTCATGTCATTACTATATCAGTACTGCCTCTTTCATAGTAAAGAATATATAATATTAATATATATTATATGTATAACACCGTATTGAAATTTCATAAATTATTTTACTCAAGATTGAATGTTTAGCTGTATTTCTAAAAATGTGTGCATGTACATGCTTATGCATTTATGAGAGGTGCTCAGTTAAAAGAATTCACATTAAAGTTAGACACGCTAAAATGTTTCCCCAGATTTTTGTGCCTATTTATAGTTCCAATTAATGCTAAATAAGCCAATTCATTTTCTTCTGATTTGTCTCCAAAATTCTTAGTTCATAGTGTAAAGAAGCAGAATTATGTTCACAGCAATATTTTGTTTTCCTTAACCAAAGTCTTAAATTATAATTTATTTCATATGACTCCCACAAATACCTAAATGCTCACTGAGAAATTCAGCCCCCTTGACTAATGTATTTTGGCATATTTATATCATTTTCACCCTATGTCCAGCAAGGTTAAAATTTGTACCTTTAAGAATGTACATTCATTGATAACATAACTCTCCAAACATTCATTCCACCCTTCATCCAGAGATTAAGAAGTTATTAAATATAATTCTTGGGTAAATGAGATGTTGAAGCAAAAACTTAAAACATAAGGTCTGACACTGAAGTAAGCTCATGACAGCCCTTCCAGAGGTTATAACTATAGCATATGGACAAAAGAAGGAAAGGCTGGATAACAGATACAAAATCAGTAAAAGTGTGTTTTATAGTAAAGTGACCATAGTTAACAATAAAAAATTTATTGTATATTTTATTTCAATATCTAGAAGAGAGGATTTCGAATGTTTTTACCACAGGAAATAAAAAAATGCAGTGATAGATATGCTAATTACCCTGATCCAATCATTACACATTGTATACATGTATTGAAATACCACACTGAATTCCATGGCAACTATTATGTATCAATTAAAAATAAAGTAAAAATACATAAAATGACTATTTAAGGGCTCTAGAGAATACAGTAAATCCAATATACTCCTTTAACTGTGGTTTCACTTTCCACAGTTTCAGTTGCCTATGTTCAATTGTGGTCTGAAAATACTGTACAATACAATAAGGTATTTGATAGAGAACATTCATATGACTTTTACTGCAATATGTTGCTATAATTGTTCTATTTTAAAGTTATTATTAATCTCTTACTGTGCCTAATTTATAAATTAAATTTTATGTATGTATGTATGCATAGGAAGAGCAGTATATGCAGGCATACCTTGTTCTACTCTTCTTTATTTTCATTGCATTCCACAGATGATGTGTTTTTTACAAATTGAATGCTTGTGACAACTCTGGTTCAAGCGAGCCTATCAACATGGTTTTTCCAATAGTTGAGATGATCATTAGTATTTTTAACAATAATGTATTTTTAAAAAAATATTTATTTATTTGCTTTTAGTTGTACATAATTCACTTATCTTTACGGGGTGCTGAGGATCAAACCCAGGCCGCACACATGCTAGGCGAGTGCTCTACCACTGAGCCACAACCCCAGCCCCAATAATCTATTTTTAATCAAGGTATATATATTATATTTTAGACATAATGTTGTTGAACACTTAGTAGACAACAAAATAGTGTAAACATAACTTTTATATGCACTAAGAAACAAGAAATTCACATAACTCACTTTTTTTGCAATATTTTCTTTATTGTAGCAGTCTGGAACTGAACCTACAAAAATCTCCAAGTATGTTTGTATAGGTTTTGGTACCATACATGGTTTCAGGCATCTATAGAATGTCTTGAAACTTATCTCCCATGGAAAAAGTGGAGCTACTGTGAACAAAAACAAGCAGATTTGGGGGAGCAAGGTAACAGAACTTAAGATAGGAGTCAACATGGAATGAGTTTTTATTGTTTTGGTATGAGGGAAGATTGAGGTGGTGGCACAGCATAATGAAGCTAAATCATAATACATTATGCTTAAGTGGAGTTTTGTTTGGTTCAGATATGAGATGTCCCCCAAAAGCTCATGTGTGAGATAATGCAAGAAAGTTCAGAGGGGAAATGATTGGGTTATGAGAGTCTAAACCTAATCAGTGCAGTAATACACTGATAGGGATTAACTGGGTAGTAACTAGAGGCAAGTAGGCTATAGCTGGAGGAGATAGGTCACTGGGCATGTGCCATTGGGGTATGTTTTTTTCCTGGTGACTGGATCACCCTACTCCTCGCCCCCACTTCTTGATGCCATGTCCTGAGCTGCTTTACACCACCATGCTTTTTCACCATGATGCCTCACCTCCTGCCCAGGGCAACAGAGTTGGCATTTATGGACTCAGACATCTGAAAAAATGAGTCCCAAATAAACTTTTCCTCCTCTACGTTGTTCTTATCAGATCTTTGGGTCATAGCAGCTAAAAAGCTGACTAAAACAGGTTTATTCCAGGAATGGAAGATTTTCAACATTCAAAAATATGTCAGTGTAATCTAACATATTTGTAAGTAAAAGGAGAAAACCATATGCTCATTTCAATAGATGGGCAGTAAACATTAACAAAATTCAACTACTTATGAGAAAGCTTTGACCAAACTAGAAATAAAAGGGAACTTCCTCAACTTAATAAAGCATTTATGAAAAATCTATGGCTAACATAATAGTTAATGGTGAAATATGAAACTTTCCCCCTAAGATAAGGAATAAGGCAAGGATGCCTCCTCATACCACTTCATATTATACTGGAGGTCTTAGCCATTGCAATGCAGAGATTAGAAGAATATTAAATAATAAAGGTTGTAAAAAAAGTAAAGTTTCTCTATTTGCAAATGATATGGGAATTTTTTTTTTTACTATTAAATCTTAAGGAATTATGAGTCCTAAGAAATAAGCTACTCAAACTAAAAATGTGACTAGAAAGATCTCAGTGTACAAGGCTAATATGTAAAAATCAACTGTTTTTATATAGTAGAAGCAAGTAATTGGAAAATGAAAATATTTTAAGTACATAGAATTTTAAAACCATGAATATTTAGGAATAGGTATAAAAAGACTTTCAAAACTCCAACACTGAAAACTACAGCACATGGAGAAGAATTTTTTAAAGACTGAAATAAATAGAGGTATATATGTTCATGGATCCAAAGACTCAATATTAGGATGTCAATTATCCCCAAATTAATCTATAGATTCAACACATTCCCTGTAAAAACTACAGCAAGATTTTTTATAAATTGATAAGCTGATTCCAAAACTTTATATGAAAGTGCAAAATACTTATACCAGCCAAAGAGATTTTTTTAAAGTAGAAAAGTAAAATCAATGTTGGAAGGCTTATACAGCTAATTTCCAAACTTTTTGAAGCTACAGCATGAAGACAAAGTACTTTTAGTGAAAGGATAAACAAAGGAATGAAAAGATCAAAGGAATGGAATAAAGTCCAGAATGAAGTCTGCACTTATATAATGTCAGTTGATTTTTGACAGAAATTCCAAGATTACTCAATAAAAAGAGCAAGTCTTTCCAACAAGTGGTATACCATATATTCTTTTGCTTATTCTTTACCCATACAAATGATGAAATTCCCTTGTTTTTTAAGGCAAAATAGTATTCCAATATGTGTATGTGCCATATTTTCTTTATCCATTCATCCACTGATGGGCACCTAGGTTGATTCCACATCTAAGTTATTTTGAGTAGTGCTGCATGAACATGGGAGTGCAGACATCTCTTCAACATACCACTTTCATTTTCTTTTCCACCACATACCAAGTAGTCTGACAGCTAAATCATATGGCAGTTTAATTTTTAATTTTTTTTAGGAATCTGCATACTGTTTTTATAGTGGCTATACTAATTCACATTCCTACCAAGAGTGTACAAGGGTTCTCTTTTCTCCACATCCTTTCCGACATTTCTTTTTTCTTTTTATTTTTTGACATCTTTTGTTGTTTTTATGATAACCATTCTAACAGATATGAGATGATATCTCATTGGGGTTTTAATTTGCCCTATTCTGATGATGAGTGCTTTTGAGCATTTTCACATGTGCCTTTTGTCCATATGTATATCTTCTTCTAGGAAATGTCTATTCAGATCCTCTGACTATTTTTTTGCAGGAGCCCTGTTTGGGGAGATGGCTTAAATTGCGGTTGACTATGGGCCATGGAGTTTGGGGCATTGCTGCCTTCCGTAGTCTCACGGGACTTGGCCTGGGATCTCGCGGGACTTGGCCCAGGATCTCGAGTGACTTGGCCAAGATTGCTGATCGGGTCAGCGCCATTTTTTGGTGGTGTGTGGTGTGTGTTAGTCGTTGTTAGAGCCAGAGAGAAAAGTTATCAGAATAAAAAGCTGTTTGTTTCCAGTTCGCCTCTGAACTTCTTCCCGCGGCTTCGTTGCTCCAAGCGGCCATCACTTCAGGAGGCAACATTTTTTAACTAGGTTATTTGTTTTCTTAGTATTGAGTTATGTTTTTTTTCATATTTTGGAAATTAACCTCTTATTGGATATATAGTTTGAAACTATTTTCCCACATTACATAGGTTTTCTCTTCATTGTTTCATTTGCTGTACAGAATTAATTTGATATAATCTCATCTGTCTTTTTTTAATTTTTGAGTCATATCCAAAAAAATCATTGCCCAGACCAATGTCATGGAGCTTTTCCCCACATTTTTTCTTTTTTTTTTAAACTTTTATTTTTATTTATGTGGTGCTGAGGATCGAACCCAGGGCCTCACACATGTGAGATACGCGCTTTACCGCTGAACCATAGCCCCAGCCCCTCCCACATCTTTTCTTATAGTCATAATTTCAGATCTATATTTATGTCTTTAATCTATTTTGAGTAGATTTTATATAGTTTGAGATAAGCTTCTAATTCATTCTTCTGTGTGTGGATATCAAGTTGTTCCAACACATTTAATTAAAGAGTCTGTCATTTCCCTATTATGTGTTCTTAGCACCTTTGTTGAAAATCAATTAACTGTAAATGCATGGATTTCTTTCTGGGCTCTCTATTCTGTTCCATTGATCTATGTGTTTGTTTTTATGCCAGCAACCTGCCATTTTGATTACTCTATCTTTATAGTATATTTTGAAATCAGACAGTGTAATGTCTCCAGCTTTTTGTTTAAGATTTCTTAGCCTATTCAGGGTCTTTTGTAGTTGTATGTAAATTTTATGATTGTTTTTTCTATTTCTGTGAAAAAATATCACTGGGATTTTTTATTGGGATTGCACTGAATCTATAGATTGTTTGGGGTGATATTTTAACAATATAAATTCTTCCCATCCCATGAACACAGTGTTATCTTTCCATTATTTTTGTCTTCAATTCCTTTCATCAGTGTTTTATGGTTTTCAGTGTACAGGAGTATTAACTCCTTGGCTAAATTTACTCCTGTCTTATTATATTTATAGCTATTATAAATAATACTATTTCCTTGAGTTCTTTTCTGGATCTTTCATTGGTGTGAACAAACATTACTGGGTTTTGTATGTTGATTTTACATCTTGCAAACTGTACTGAATTCATTTATTAGCTTTAACAGCTTTTTGGCAGAGTATTTAGTTTTCTTATAAGATCATGTCATCTTCAAACAGCAACAATTTTATATTGGAATTTTCAGTAGAAAAGAATGAACCTTGGCTCTTATCTCATAAAAATGAAATTGAATGGATCACAGAACTAAATCTAAATGTTAAAATTGAAAAATCCTAGGAGAAAATATAAGAAGGAAATCTTTGCAAACCTGGAATAGCAAGGTTTTTAATTTTTAAAAGTAGATCACAATGGGCATAAATCTTAAAACAAAAAGTAATAATTTACATTCATCAAAACTTAAAATTTTGGGCTTCAAAGACATTGTTAAGTAAACAGATAATCCATGGGACAAAAGAAAATGCCTGCAATATATTATGTAAGACTTGTATATATACTTTTACAACACGACAATAACAAAACAAATCAATCTACAAAGGCAAATGATTTGAACACACTTCATAAAAGACTATAGTAACAAATGAGAAAATAACATGATTAGTCTTCAGGGAAATGGAAATTAAATCCACAGCAAGATATTAATTTCATGCCCATTAGAATGGATAATATTAAAAAGATTAGTAATATCAAGTGTTTGTGAAGATGTAATGTAATTTCACCCACATTTTTCTAGTGAAAATGTAAACCAGTGTTAACACTTTGAAAAACAGTTTGTCTATTTCTTAAAACATATACCCATTATAAAATCCAACCTGTCTACTCACAGGTATTAAAGAAATAAAAGAGAAGCAACATATGTCCACACATATGTACACAAGAGTACACAAAAGTCTTGTTATTAATAGTCAAAAATTGGGAACAACACAAAGGTCCATCAACAAGTGACTCAATTTTTTAAAATATAGCATACAATAGAATACTACTACACAAACAAAAGTAATGTACTACTGAAAATACACAACATGAAAGAATCTCAAAGTCATTATGCTGAGTGAAAGAAAGCAGATGCAAAAAATTCACACTGAACAATTCCATTTATTACTTTAAAAATTCAATAATCTATAGTGATGGCAGCAATTGGTGGTTCTCTGGGACCTGGGTCAGAAGGAAAAATGACAACAAAACAGACAACAGGACACTTTGGGGGGTGATGGAAATTTTTTGTGTCTTCATGGTAGTGGTGCTTTTAAGAGTGCATGCAACCATTAAAACTCATTGAATCACAATTTAAGAAGATGTGATTATATTAAAATATTTTAATAAAGTTGATAACAAATTTTAAAATGCTAGCTATGTTATTGAAATAATTATGGTTTAATTCCTAGGTCCTTGATCCATTTTGAGTTAAGTTTTGTGCATGGTGAGAGAAAGAGATTTAATTTCATTTTATTACATGAAGATTTCCAGTTTTCTCAACACCATTTGTTGAAGAGGCTGTCTTTTCTCCAGTGAACATTTTTGGCACCTTTGTCTAATATAAGATAACTGAAGGTGTGTGGGTTCGTATCTGAGTCTTCTATTCTGTACCATTGGTCAACTGGTCTATTTTGATGCCAATACCATGCTGTTTTTGTTACTATTGCTTTGTAGTACAATTTAAGATCTGGAATAGTAATGTCACCAGCTTTATTCTTATTTCTAAGAATCACTTTTGCTATTCTGGGTCTCTTATTTTTCCAGATGAATTTCATGATTGCTTTTTCTATTTCTATGAGGAATGATATTGGGATTTTGATTGGTGTTGCATTGAATCTGTATAGTGCTTTTGGGAGAATGGTCATTTTGACAATATTAGTTCTACCTATTCATGAACAAGGTAGATCTTTCCATCTTCTAAGATCTTCATTAATTTTTTTTCTTTAGTGTGGTGTAGTTTTCATTGTAGAGGTCTTTCACTTCTTTTGTTGATTCCCAAATATTTTATTGTAGTTTTCATTGTAGAGTTCTTTCATTTCTTTTGTTAAGTTGATTCCCCCAATTTTTTTTTTTTGAGGCTATATAGTAAATGGGGTGGATTTCCTAGTTTCTCTTTCTGAGGATTTGTCACTGATATACAGAAATGCCTTTGATTTATGGGTATTGATTTTATATCCAGCTACATTGCTGAAGTCATTTATTAGATTTAGAAGATTTCTGGTGGAATTTTTTGGATCTTCTATGTATAGAATCATATTGTCTGCAAATAGTGATAATTTGAGTTCTTCTTTTCCTATCCGAATCCCTTTAATTTCTTTCGTCTGTCTAATTGCTCTGGCTAGGGCTTCAAGAACTATGTTAAATAGGAGTGGCGAGAGAGGGCATCCCTGTCTTGTTCCAGTTTTTAGAGGGAATGCTTTCAATTTTTCTCCATTTAGGATGATGCTGGCCTGGGGCTTAGCATAGATGGCCTTTACCATGTTGAGGTATGTTCAAAACCCATGTTCAAAACCCATAATTGTCTACATAATTGTTCCAACTTGTTAAGATGTTCCCAGGCAAAATAATATGATAAATACTGTTAGAATGCATAGAATACATAAGTAAGGGAGTTGAACCCAAATTCCACACTTGATGACAACACTGTACTTCTGCTGCACCCTACTCTACCAGAGAAAACTCTAAAATGATCACTTCAGTTACCAGAAAAATCATCGTCAAATAATTAAACCATTTCAAGTAGGAAATATGTTCCTTCCCACCACTAACAGGCCTCAGCCCTTTAATTATCAATGCTTCTATCTTCAGCCTTCCTTTTTTTGATCTAGATGAAGCATCCCTTCCTGGATTTTTCCCCTGCATCTCCTGTTTCTTTGCAATTCAATACAGAATTCAGACTTCATGATGTATTCCACAAGATTTTGACCTTATCCCTCTCCCCACCGCCCATACACTTTAGGCATTGCTTATCATTTCATCCATACTCTAGCTCCAAGGATCATCTTTATGTAAATGACTCAAAATCTGTCTGTAGAATCCAGCCTCTGTGAACAAATTCAACTATTATCTAGCTCCACTTAGATGACATTTCTAAACTCATCCTTTCCATGAATCTTGATAGCCTCTGTTATTTTATAGTATCCCCTTCAGTTAGTAACTAAACCCTATCAGTTGTCTCCTTTATATTACAGTCAATTTCTTTTCCCTAGCCTCAGTTCAAACCTCCTGAGTTTCTAGATATTTTAGCAGTAGTTTAATTTCTCTTTCTCTTTCTCCAATCTGGTCTTATCCAGTGGATGCTACATTGCTAATAATGTTTTTTCAATTTTAATTCTTATAATAAAATGTCTACACCTTAAATTTTTTTCCAATATTTTTTCTGCACATTGATTCTTTTTTTTATATATTTATTTATTTGCTTTAGTTGTACACGATGTGTTTATTTGTACCTGGTGCTGAGGATCGAACCCGGGCCACACATGTGCTAGGTGAGCGCTCTACCGCTGAGCCACAACCCAGCCCCCTGCACATTGATTCTTAAAGGCAATTTTTTGGAAAAAATTATCATGTTAAACAAAAATAATAATCCCATTAAAGCCAGGTGCAGCGGTGCACGCCTGTAATCCCAGCACTTGGGAGGCTAAGGCAGGAGGATCACGAAGTCAAAGCCAGCCTCAGCAATGGCAAGGCACTTAGCAACTCATTGAGACCCTGTCTCTAATAAAATTCAAAAAAGGGCTGGGGATGTGGCCCAGTGGTCAAGTGCCCCTGAGTTCAATCCCCACTACCAAAAAAAAAAAAAAAAAAAAAAAAAAAAAAAAAAAAAATCCCATTAAAATTTTTATTGACACAGGGCCAAATATAGCTAATTTGGGGGAAATACTTTTGTAATATTTCATCTAATAATAAATACATCATGCCACCACATTTATGCAAGATTTTAAAATATTTTTCAGCAAAATTTCATACTTTTCTTCACATTTCTCATTAAAATTATTCTTAAATATTTTGTTTATTGCTTTTCTGAATGAGAACTTTTTGCCATTTTATTTTCTATCACTGACAAATAGAAAAACTACAATTACTTGAATGCACATCATCTACCCAGGTACTTGATTTGAAGCAAGATAATTCAAATTTTTCCAATCAACTTACTTTGATTTCTTAAGTATATGATAAATCTGAGGGGACATAGATATTAATGTACATAATTTTACATTGTATTTTTAAAATATAGAAACAATCTAAATTATAATAGCTTGTGTAATTGTACATAGTCATTTAAACTAGCTTGACAACTGTTTATAACAACATAAAGCCTTAAATTAAAAACAAATAAAAATGTACTTTCCTAAATTTTACTTAATTTTATAAATATAAATTAATTTTATAACACCACATACTTATAATTGATTACAGCTATTTTTAAAACATGCATAAAAACATTTTTAAAAAGAGCTGTAGAAATACTTAATTGTGACTATCCTTGGGCATTAGGATTACAGACAATTTCTTATTTTTTTTCTGAAATGCCTGTGATGTCCATTTCATGGAAAAGTTGCTTTTAGATCTTCTTCATTCTTAATGACTCTCCATCTTCTTAAGATAAATTCTAAAATCCTAAGCATTTCATTGAAGAATCTTCTAAATATGATTCTTATTTACTAATCAACCCTCAAGTTTTACCTTGCTTTTACATGTATAGTATGTTTTGGCCAAATCAAATGATTTTTAATTACTTCTATGCTTTCTCATTCCTCCAGACCTTTATTTATGGTTTCTATTGTGGCTAAAATACCCATTCTCCACTTTACCCTCCCCCCTTGCTTCCCAGATCAACCATAAATATTCTGCTAAAGGGTTATCCTACTTGGGAAGATTTCCCTGCCTGCCCCTGCTTTCCAACAGACAACATACTGAACTGGTTGCCTACCCTCTCAGTTTTCCAGGTGAAGTGGACTTGTTTCCATTGTAGTTTTAATCTGATTATAATTTATGGTTTACTTGTGTATTATTAAATATCTTTTAATAATGTTGATTATTTCTTACTTCTCTCTACACTTTGAATGTCTTGTGCTCAAAAAAAATGTGTATCAGTGGAGTGTCTAGAATAGAGGTATTGGGAAATGGTTTTATGTCAAGTAAAGCTACAACTATCACCTTCAATAAAGACTGTTTATACAAATGTTTTAGGTGAAAGCATTTGCTCTTCAGTTCAATTACTAAATATTTCATAATAGATCTTATTTATGAATCATTTTCACCAAATCAAGTAGAGATTTGAATCCCTCTAAGAAGGTTTGGGTAAAATAAAGGCATTCTTTAAAAAAATGTAATTCAAACATTTTAAGCCATTTTAAAAAGCATTTCATAAACCAATCCCAAAAAAACAAACATGGAATGTCCTCTCTGATATGCAGATGCTGACTCACAATGGAGCAGGTATAAAGGGAATGGGGGGAAGGGAGAGGACATGGGAATGGGAAAGACAGTAGAATGAATGGGACATAATTTTCTTATGTTCATATATGAATGCATGATCAGCATGACTCCACATCATGTACAACCATAAGAATGGTAAGTTATACTCCATGTATGTATGATATGTCAAAATACATTCTACTGTATAGCTAAAAAGAACAAATTTCAAAAGTTATCCAAAATACCATTTCAATATGACTTAGTTGTTGTCTGCTAGTGATAACACTGAGTTACAGGGAATATCAAGTAATGGCAACCTAAATTATTCACAGCAGCCATCCTACTAAAAGTATCTAAGTATTCTGGATAAAACATTAAGACAATTATCTTAAAAGGCCCTGGAAATCTGACAAGATAATGGGGAACTGCTGGGACAGATTCTGGAGGAAACCTAAACTCAGAGAGGTGAGCAGAATATTGAACTTGATTTTTGTTCTGAAATTCTATGTCAACACAAACTTAGATATAAAATCAGATAAATATGGAATAAGGAAGACAGAAATTAAGAACCAGGATATGCTCAAAATGGGGACCTTTACAGGATCTTCAAACTACATTATGGACTGGAGATATAGCTCAGTGGCAGAGCACTTGCCTAACATCTGTGAAGTCATGGATTTGGGGTGCTACAAGCAAGCAAACAAACTACATTAGTCTGAAATCCTAAAGGACTAAATTCTCCAGCTAATGGTATATCAAAACTAAATTCATCTATTTACCACCCCAGAGAACTGCTGAGGAGTTTGAATTGGCAATAGAAGGTAAACAAGAAAGGAGAAAAAAAAATCCCATAAACTTCTAACTAGGTACTGGACGTCCTATATATTTTCAGCTGTAAATATATAGTCTAAATAGCTGGGACCCTCAAATCTTGAATTTGATTTAAAGTGTTTTACAAGCAATAGTATTCAGGTACTGGCAGAAGTAAATAAAAATTTATCCTCAAGAAGAGATCTCGTGATATTCTGACAAAGATTTTCAGGATAATGACCATGACAAGTCAAAGAAGACCTGGCACACAGAAAATATGGAGCTGCGAGCAAGAACCAGCTGAAAGAATACATAGCAGAAACATACTTGTCGTCTTCAGACTTTGGAATTATAAGATGGAGACTTAATACAGTTAAAGAAATAAAAGGCAAGGTTAAAATATTTACAAAACAGAAAACAATCAAAAATCCTGGCAGGTTTGAACAATAATAATTAGATTTTTCTAAATTTAAAACATAATAACAAAATTTAAAACTTGCTGGAGATGTAGGTCAGTGCTAGAGTACTTGCCAAGCATATGAGAGGCTCTGGCTTGAATCAAAACTACTCTAAGATTTCATCTCACCCTAGTCAGAATGGCAGTTATCAAGAATACAAGCAATCATAAGTGTTGGAGAGGATGTGGAGGAAAAGGCACACTAATACATTGCTGGTGGGACTGCAAATTGCTGCAACCAATCTGGAAAGCAGTGCAGAGATTCTTCAGAAAACTTGGAATGGGATCACCATTTGACCCAGCTATCTCGCTCCTCAGTCTATACCCAAAGGACTTAAAATCACCATACTATAGTGACACAGCCACACTAATGTTTACAGCAGCTGAATTCACAATAGCTAAACTGTGGAACCAAACTAGATGCCCATCAATAGATGAATGGATAAAGAAACTGTGGTATATATACACAATGGAATATTACTCAGCATTAAAATAGATAATAAAATTATGGCATTTGCAGGTAAATGGATGGAATTGGAGAATATTATGCTAAGCAAAGTAAGCCAATTCCAAAAATATTAAAGGCTGAATGTTGTCTCTGATTAGTGGATGCTGATCTATGATGGCAGGGGGAGGGGGGCATGGGAAGAATGGAGGAACTTTGGGCAAAGGGGAGGGTGGGGAGAGGTGATGAGGGTAGGAAAGATGGTAGAATGAGATGGACATCATCACCCTAGATACATGTATGATTGCATAAATGGTGCATCTCTATACCATGTACAACCAGAGAAGTGAAATGTTGTGCTCCATTTGTGTACATTCTGCTGTCATGTACAACTAAGTAGAATAAATAAGAGAGAGAGAGAGAGAGAGAGAGAGAGAAATAGAGATATATAGAGAGAGACAGAGAACAAGAATAGACAAGTACACTAATGAAATAAAATAGAGTCTAGAAACAGAATATATATATTGTTATATATATATATATGGTCACATGATTTATGACAAAGTGAGCACTGTAGAGTACATAGTGAGAAAAGGATGGTCTTTTATTAAATATTGTGTGTATATAGAAAATCCTACTGGATTTACATATAGAAAAAAACTAATCTTGACTCCTACTTTATACTGTTCTCAAAAATAGTATCAGGTATTCAAGATCTAAATGTTCAAGTTAAAACAAGAAAGCTCCTGGAACAACATTACTAGTCAGATGTGCCTATTTTAATTTAAGCTTAATTAACAGTCAGTCCCTCAGAGCCGGGCGTGGTGGCTCACACCTGTAATCCCAGCACTTGGGAGGCTGAGGCAGGAGGATCGCGAGTTCAAAGCCAGCCTCAGCAATGGCGAGGCACTTAGCAACTCAGTGAGACCCTGTCTATAATAAAAATACGAAAAGGGCTGGTGATGTGGCCCAGTGGTTGAGTGCCTCTGAGTTCAATCTCTGGTAACAAAACAAACAAACAAACAAACAAAAAAAAAAAATCAGTCCCTCAGTTTCATTAGTCAAATTTCAAATGTTCAGTAGCCACATGTCTATCTGCAGATAACAGAAAATTTTCTACATGTCAGAAAGTTCTATTGGACAGCAATAATCTCAAAGAAAACAGGAAATATGTCTTCATGATCTTGAAGCAGGCTACATTTTCTTCAAAAGGATAGAAAGAATACTAAGTAAAAAGAAACATACCAACGAGTTGAACATTGTTGAAATTGGGAGTTTCTGTTAATCAACATGATTAAGAAGCAAGGTGTATTTCTATATAATACTATAGAATAATCTTGAGCTTATATATATTGTTGGTTCTTTTTAATTATATGTAACATTAGGATTCATTTTGACATAATTGAGTTTATATCTTCAAATGAAAAAAATCAAAGTAGAGAAGAATGAGTATTGTATGGAACAATAGATGTTAGACTAAATATACCTTGTTTTAAAAACTTATTTTGGAACCATGTGAACATTTCACATAATCATAGAAGAAAATTAAGTTTAAAAAACAAGCCCTAAATTTAAAAGCAACTTGAACTGAATGAGCCTAATTCTTATATCTAATTGATGGTTTATACCTGAGAGGAACTATTTCAAAAGATTTTAAAATTCAGTAATTTGATTTTATCTGTCTCCTGGGATATACCTTACAAATAGAAAGAATGGCAAAAAAAAAAAAAAAAATACTAAACCATTACAGTGTTCATTTAGTTAGAGTAGTGCTGGCATTATTCTAAGTCCATCATTTAAGCAGTATGGAATAACAAATGAGATGAAAAGTGAGATTTTGCAGGTGCGGGAAATGGATACAAATGTAATACTGATGAATTAAGTAAAAACTTCAGAAAGCTGAACTTGAGTGGGGTTCTGTTTAGATTAACTGCTGATTCTTTCTTGTGTGGGGGTCTTGTTTTAAACCTTTTATTCTGAAATAATTATAGATTCACACAAAGTTGCAAAAGTGATACAGAGAGGTCCCAAGTGTTCATCACCCAGTTTCTTCAATGATGACATCCTGAGTCTTTTTTACATTACTCTTAGTAGTTTTTAGAACACTTCATTGCTTTCTGATATGATAAGATGTCCAAGTCACCTTTTATATTTCCTGTCCCAGACCTGGAATCAGCCATTCTTCATGGGTCCTTTAATTATTCTTAGTGTGAGATGATTTTTAGAAAATGACTTGGATAATAGGTATGCTTATTGTTACAGAATGTCAGTATCTCTAGGTATTTTCTGTTACTAAGTTAAGAGATATTAATTTTTTAAAAGATTAAATACATCACAAGTTAGATGAGTGTGGAATGGCTAATTCCAGTTGTGAATCTAATTATTTCAGAATAAAAGGTTTAAAACAAGACCCATACAGAGAGACTCAGCAGTTAATCTAAATAGAACCCCACTTAGCAAAGTTAGCATAATTTGAATATTAAAATTAATAATTGCAATGTATTGAGCCCTATAAAATAAGTTTAAGTCTAAGAATTTGTGACAGATGAACAATTCATTGGTCCTTCTTGTAGGACAGTAAGGAATCGATTGATTACATTCAAAACTAGAAAATGAAGGAAAAGAATCGAATATTTATCTTGCCTTTCCTATGTGAACTATACCTCAGGGTAATCAAATAGTTGAAAAGAAGTTTTTTCCCTTGACAGAAATCTTATCGTTAATAAAGAAAGAAGGAATAATAGAATTACAACAGTGATTATCAAAGTGTGATCTGTGGATTCTTTGGGTGTCATTATATGAGTTCAAATTCATATTGAAAATAATGTTAAAACACTATTTGACTTTTTAACTGTCTTTACATTTGCAACTATGATGTAAAGACACTGATGGTTAAAACTGGGCATGATAGATGGAGTCAAGATAGTAGCTCCGAACTGTATAGTAATCACTGTACTCATTTGCAGTAAGAAAAATAGTAATATGTGTGTTCTTGATGAAGCACTTGATATTATTAATTTTGATAAATCTCAACAATTAAGTATACATCTTTTAAATATTTTGTGTGAGGAAATAGAAATAGGAAGTATGCCAAAAATACTTCTGTTGCATCCTGAAGAATGATGGTTGCCTCAAGGAAAAGCACTTGGTGATTGTTTTGAGTTGTGGGATGAACAAGGCACTGTTTTTTATGGAACATTATTTTTACTGACAAGAAAGACTGACAAATTACAGGTATTTGGATGTGAATATTTATCACTTCTTGGCCTTTTGGCTAAGATCAAGTGTAGATGTGAGTATTTGACAGATATTCTCTCAAAAATGAATGGAATGAGCTTGTCGCTACAAGGGAAATAACTGACGATATTTATTTTAGGTAATAAAATTCAAGATTTTAAAGGTGAATTAGACTTTTGGAAAACTTGTGTCCACCACTGTGAGCTTCTAGAATCCTAATGCTAAAAGACTTTCAGGTGAGATCAGTGGTAGTATGAATAAATGTGATTTTTTAAAAAATATTGTATAGTAAAATGTGTCTGCATCTAGAAGGTCTGCATACCTCAGTGAACCAATATTTCCAAATGACCAATAAACTTGACTTGAAAAATTATATAATGGAAGGGAGAGGTGAATGGAATTAGCATTTTAGTAGTCACTGATGCAAAGTGTTCTGTACTTAATTACCACTCAATAAAAAAAGAAACCTAGAACTAATAAATGAGATACTAATCACACTACCATAATGATGACAATTAAAGACACTGATGATACTAAGTATTAAAAGCATCTGGAATAA
The DNA here is from genome assembly GCA_025594165.1 of Tamias sibiricus. Lineage (NCBI taxonomy): Eukaryota > Metazoa > Chordata > Mammalia > Rodentia > Sciuridae > Tamias > Tamias sibiricus. The sequence goes on from CM046662.1 coordinate 70,801,343, forward strand.
CTGAAAATCTCAAATTCTGCTGCTGGGAGGATAAAATGGTGCAACTAATTTGGGGAACTACTGTCAGTATCTATTAAAACTGAGCATACTCATACTTTTTTTTTTTTTTTTTTTTGTGGTACCGGGCATTGAACTCAGGGGCACTTGACCACTGGGTCACATCCCCAGACCTTTTTTGTATTTTATTTAGAGACAGGGTTTCACTGAGTTGCTAAGTGCCTCGCCATTGCTGAGGCTGGCTTTGAACTTGCGATCCTCCTGCCTCAGCCTCCCAAAGTGCTGGGATTACAGGCGTGCGCCACCGCACCCAGCTCATACTCATACTTTATAATCAAGAAACTCCTACTGGTAGTTATATATCCAACAAAAATGTAAATATACATGTACCAAAAGACATGAGAAAAAAATGTTTACAGAAAAATTGCTTACAATAAAAAAACCTGAAAAAATATCCATCAACAGAAAAAGGATAAATAACTTGTGGTATATTTGTGCAATAAAACCATACAGAAATTTAATGAATGAATTATTACTACATTTTCCAGTCCAGATAAATGACACAAATATACTACTGAGTGAAAAAAATCCCAACATAAAAATATAAGCACAGCATATGATCATATATGATTAATCCAATTACATTATATATGACTATCATATACTATACCTTGAAACCCATGATGATGGTTACATTTTAGAAGGAGTGTCTAAGGTACTAGTAATGCTCAATTTCTCTACCTCTGTGGTAGTTACATGATTGTGTTGGCTTTGGATTCTTCATTAAACTGTGTACTTATGATCTATGGACTTTTATGTATATTACATCTGACTTAAAATTTTTAAATAAGATTTATGTGAGGCAGCAAATGCCATTTTTAGTGGAAAATTTACAGCTTTAAATTCATACACTACACATGACAAAAGCCTAGAATCAGTAAGCTGAACTAGAAAGTAGAAGATAAATGGCATATTCAATATGAACAAGAAAGTAAAGAGCACAGATTAACAAAATATAAGCAAATGTATAAGAAAGAGAATCCCAGAAACCAAATGTTACCTTGGAAAGGCTAATATAATTAATGAACTATTTCAAGTCCTGTCGTGAGAACTGAGAGGTAATAATACCAGGATTGGAAAGCAGACTATCACTACAGATCCTGTAGGTATGAAAAAGATCACAAAGGATATATACAACTTTATGCCAAAATATTTGAAAATTTAGATGAAATTTCCTAAAGATTTCAGATTCTCTGGTCAGCAATAGTGAAACTTTAAGGGCTCATAAGCCAATTTCAAAGTAATATCTTCCTGAAACAGAAATTTTGAAATTTTATCTCTTCTTCCATTCACAGATAGGCAACTAGTCTATTCAGTGATGGACCAAAATTTCCAATAATTTTTTTCTTTGTAAAACATATTTATTGAACTAAATTTATAAAAATGAAACATGAAAATAAAAATATGAATAATTCTGTTACTAATGAATTTAATTTCATGATTTAAATTTTCCCACAAATAAAACTTAAGACACAGAGAGCTTCATTAGTAAATCCTACCATATAGTTAAGAAAACTATATCACCAATATTAACAAACATGGGCAGAGAATAGGAATAAAAATAGATAGAAAGATAGAGAAAAATTCTAACTTGTTTAATACAGCCAACACAACCTTGATACCAAACCCTAATAAGAAAAGAAAATGATAAACCAATCTAAACTGATAAATTGTTGTTTTTATTTGTTGTGAACATCATTTTTATTCTAATCAAAACAACTGTAGCCTTTGTTTAAAATTAAGATCCACATGTGCCTGGATTTAAAGAGTATATTTTAGGTTATATCATTCAGGTTCCACTATGAAAACAGAACACATGTACATGGCAACCATATGGCTCTAGAAACAGCCAAGAATATTTGGGATGCAATGGAATAAAAAGCCCTTTTCTTTCTCTGCAACAGAATATGTAATTTCATATTTGCTCCTAGATTCTAAAACAAATTCTAAAACAGATGAATATATAACAGCCTTCTGTGTTTATAGTTTGAGGAGAAAATAGATGAAAGATGAAAAAGAGATGTAATTTGTTTATATCCCAAACCATTCTCTTAGCTCATCAATTAAAACTGAGAATGAAATAAGTGGTCACCTTGATTATTTTGCTTTATTTTTCAAAGAATGATTCTTACTAACAAATTCCTTGCACCCTATAATACTTTAGTCAGAATCCTGGGCTGTGCTCCATATTGGAGTTCTGCCAAATGTTAATATTTCTGATATTCATATGAGATGCATTTGAGCAATGGAAGAACCTTTTAGCAATTTATCCTACCTTCATCCCAACCCAGTTAAATGTATTTACTCTCTGGAATATTATTGTTTTCCTCTAACAGCAAATATCAATAGGTCACTAACATTGTCAGACATGTTGTCAATATTTTACCATTCATGTTTCCCAAGTATAGCTTTTTCCTTCTGCCTACTCAAGTTATAATGCTATTTTTCATTCTTCATTACTAATTTCAAGTTCTCTGTTATACAACAAACACTGGCATACTATTTAAATGAATTTTTAAATCTCCATATATTTTATATGCTGTGCAAGCCTTCTTAGTTACAATATTCCTAAGTTTTTTCAAGTGTGGTTATCAGCCTCAAAGTCAAAACAGATACAAGATTTCATTAATCTATGGGGAAGTTTACTTGTGGGATGTATGTTAATTAAAAACAGCTTAAATGCCAAAAATATTCTACCACTGCTAACAAATGGTACTGTAAAACAGAACTCTCTTATATCCAATATGCCCTAGAAAAAAAGGAACTGGTTTAATTCAAAAAGAACAATACACTAATATAACACTGGTATGTTCAAACTATAACTTTCATGTGGAATATTGAACACGGCCAGTTGTACGCTATTTCACACATTTTGACTACAAAAATATATTATCTAAAATAACTTGCCAATGCAAACAATTTTAAATGACAAGTAAATTTTACATATTAGAGGTACTGTCTTAGATACCACACTGAAAAACTTAAATTGCTCAACAAGAGTCTTAACAGAAAAAGAAAGACACATCACATATTGTCTATTTGTTGCACTATCAGTGGATCAATTTTGTTTATGTCTTTTAAATATCATCAATAGGAGAGATGCAATAAAAACCATGTTTTTGAATTTTTAAACTGACATTTTTTAGCATTTTATATTTACTATATTAATGTACACTCTAAACAAAATGAGAGAAGAGCTTAAAATTTGAACAAAGTATGAACACATGTATCAAAATGACTATGATTTAGGCATACATAACCATTAAATTTCATGATTTTCAAAGGAACTTTGTTTAATAAAATTCAAGCAATAAATATTTTTAGAATTCTGTTGATATTAAGGCACTCAGTGAATACTACAAGAAGTATTCTTTGCTATAGAATCAAGATTGGATCAATATGCTATTGAGAAGGAAGAAGTAAATAATAAACGCCTGTGTGAAGTACAGATACTTCAGCTGTACAGAAGTTGTTTTATTCACATTCTTAAAATCATTATTTATTTGGAAATATCCAGACTGCAAAAATTATTAGCAAATCAATGGACTATCAAAAAAGTGAAATACCAGCAATGATGAGAAAGGATTGCTGAACTAGATAATGGAATGGCACAATATTCCTGTACTTATGAGCAGCTTATCTCTGATTTTTTTATCACACATATATCAGTTTAAAAATGTGGAATGAGGGGCTGGAGTTGTGTCTCAGTGGTAGAGTGCTGGCCTGGCATGTGTGAGGACCTGGGTTTGATCCTCAGCACTGCATATAAATAAATGAAAATAAAAAGATCCATTGAAAACTAAAAAATATTTTTTTAAAAAAATGTGGAATGAATAAATAAAATACACAATAGGGTTTTGTTCTGCCAAAAAGAAGAAGGAAATTGTGTCATTTGCAGAAAAATGGAAAGAAATGGAGAGCTTCATGTTAAGTAAAATAAGTCAAACTAAGAAAGACAAATGTCATACATTTTTTCTCACATGTAGAAGCTAAAGAGAAAAAAAAAAAGGACCTCATGAAAATAGAAGGGAGACCATTAGAGTAGAGTAAGGGAATCTGGGAGGGGTGGAGATAAGGAGGGCAAAGGGAGATAATGGGGAGTGAAGTTGATCAAATTATGTTATGTGCATGTGCAATATGCCACAATGAAGCCCACTACTCTGTATAATTAATATGCACCAATAAAAACTAAAAAATTTTAAAATGTGCTTGAGATTTTTCTGTTATTAGCTATATTTTTCAAGTAGCTAATTGTCCTTCTAACTTCCAGGTTCATTGCTCTTCCTATAACTTATATATGTTTCCTTTCTGTAGTAAAAAATGTGTTTCTCAAACAATTCCTGATTCCCAAACTTCAAAGCCCTTACTGGTGTTCTCAACTCTGTTACAGAAAACAATAAAACAAAATGCATAAATGGTGAATTTTCTTGATGGAAAAGTATTCATATACTAATAGCTTTGATATTTGATGTTTATGTTGGAGTGACCCATTTTCTCCCTCAAAATTAACTGAGATTCTATAAGTAGCACTCACTGCAAATGTCACAGTGAAACAACATGTGACCCCATTGATCCCTATGTCATTGACATCTACAGAACTGGACTCTTGCTTTGCCTCAGAATACAGCACTGAGGTTTTATATGCTAGTTCTAGGATCAGAAAATCACTCTGCTATCTGTTTGATTAGTACATGTGCTGAGGAAGAAAATAATCATGGAAACAACATAATTTGAAAGTGACCATCAAACTGTTAACCATATATACACGTGAAAAGTAAAAAAGTAAAAATTTCCCCTAGATGTGGAATAGTATTATCATTCCATTCACAAATTTGCATATTTATTTATTAACTCCTTCAGCAAGTGTTTACCAGACATATCTTACAGATTGGGTTCTATTATGTGATAATATTAAGTTTACAAAATTATACTGGATGTAAATCCTATTTTATTTCCAGTTAACATCATTATTTGTGAGAGAATAGCTTATAATCCACTCTCCCTTTCCCCCCCTTATAGCCTAAAAGAGCAAAATGAGAAATGCTTCATTTTTCCTTTCCTATTTCTGTATACCTCTTTCTCTTGTATCCATAATTTCTATGAGAAGGTCAGAAAGTAATAGTGTAGAATTGCTTAAAAAAAAAAAGGTATTTTCCTGACTCCATTCAGAAAATTTTTGATATTCCAAGAGCCACTATGAATAAACTATAGTATTTGAATCATTTAACTTTGATTAGATGCATTAATCTCAAATATGGCATTTACTTATTTGCTAAGTATATTTGGCTTCTAAAATAATAGGAAAATTAAATCCAAGTTCAATGGACTTTGAATAGTAAGTGTGCCCTTGAACACACAAATGCTTCTGACATAAAAATTAGTCATCTTTCTTCTTTGTAAAATATGTTAATAAATATGCAAAATAACAGGTTGTTAAATCCTATACCCAATAGTATTTTCTTCTTTATATCAGTACAAATAGATGTTCTGAGACATGCTTATCATTTCTATGTAATGACAAAACACTGTTGTGGAGCCGCTAGCTATATTCTGAGTGCCTTTCTTAAAGGAGACTATTTTGCCAAAATGATATTCATGAAAAGTATAAGCTATAGAATATGCCATGTTTTATCAAATGGTATATCATTTAAGATACAAATCAATTGTTATCTCTATCACAAAGCCATTTCTGATTCCCTCCCCATCCAGATGTTCTCTCATACTTTTTCTCTCCCTTCTTTGAACACCCACAGCAATTTATTTTTACATCTCTTGTGGTTATTGTGACCTTTTCATAATGCATTGTAATGGTCTGAATAAATGTTTCCTCTTCCATGATAGTTTGTTTCTAATATACAAAGATTTTAAATATTTTTTATTCTTCATTATAGGTATCAGAGTGTCTTACACATGTGTTTCTCAAGAAATTCTTTGGTGCTTCATTTTTTGTTGTTGGGTTTAGACCTTTATATTACTTTTATTATTTTAATAGCTTTTAATGTTTTATCCTTGTTTCTCAAAACTAAACCATAATCTCCTTGAGGCTTACGACAATCTTCTAAACACTTTTATGCTCCCAGAATTCTTGGCACAGGGTATGCTAAAAAAGTGTTCCATTTAATTGGTTAAATGTTATCAAAGATTCATCTAAAAAAATATTTCAGAATATAGCTAGCAGCCATCTCCCAGAGGAATCAAATTCCATAAAACTTGCTTACCATGACATTGACATTTGTATGATCCCCTTTTCTATTCCGAATCTGAATACAGGAGATTGGCAAATTCAGTCTTACCCCAGTGGCCAGATTTCTCAGATCAGCAGCATTATGTTCCCCACACAACAGCAAACTGTTATTATTAGAACCAAGTCCCAGAGAGGCCCGATAGAGATATGTCTGAGTAAGTCTCTCTACTGTAGTGACATCTACTGTGGCTGATGTCATACAATGACTAGAAGCCATCTTCCTTCCATACCTCAGATCCTCTGAAGAGTGACAGCAACTCTGAGAGCAATAACCTGGGCTCTGGCTCAACTTGATACACATGAAGAAAAGTAAGCACCCCAGAAACAGAAAGGAAATGCAGGCCAGGGCAATTACTAAGTACAAGTTCTGGGTAGAAAGTTGCCCTCCTGGTTCCCAGACATCTTCAAACTCTGGAAGGACCTGAGGCACAGAATTGCTCAACAGTACACCCAGAATGACAGATGAGGAAAGTGAGGGGTCTCCATGGTCCTGAACCACTACCACCACCCTCTGTTTAACTGCATCAGTGGAAAGAACTAAGCGTGCAGTGCGGAGCTCTCCCATATTGACTGAGATTCTGAAAAGGCTAGAGTCAGAAGCCTGAGAGATATGGTAGGAGAGCCAGGCATTGGAACCACTGTCTGCATCCTCTGCTACCACTTTTGTGATCAAGTGTCCTGTTCTGGCAGAGCGGGGCACAACTTCCACTGGGATAGAGCCATTTCTGGGCAAGGGAAACAAGATGACTGGAGCATTATCATTCCTGTCTACCACAAACAAGTTTACGGTCACTGTTGCACTTCTGGGAGGAATGCCGCCATCCCGGCCTTCCACTTGGAAATGAAATCCCCTGAGTTTCTCAAAGTCAAAGGAAGTTTTGGCAGTGATATCCCCACTGGATGGTTCCACTGCCACCAAGCTAGAGGCTGGCATCCCTTCGGAATTAAGAGTATCCAACAGTTCATAAAAGACAAGGCCATTCTTCCCCTGGTCTGGGTCCTGGGCAAACACATGGCCTAAAGAGGCCCCAGGGCCATTGTTTTCAGCCACAAAAATTTCTTGTTGTGGTTGAGGAAATCTTGGTGTATTGTCATTTACATCAGCAACTGACACAGTGAGGGTCCTTTGGGTGCTGAGTGGGGGTGAGCCACCATCTGAGGCAGTGATCAGGACCTGGTATTCACTTATCTGTTCGTGGTCAAGAGGCCCATCAGTCAGGAGGCTGTAGTAGTTGTCAAAGGAAGGCTTCAGCTGAAAAGGGCCTCTGCTGGACATGCTACAAATGACTCTACCATTGGGACCAAGGTCCTCATCCTTTACACTAAGGAGAGCAATCACTGTGCCAGGGGCGGCGTCCTCAGGTACTGAGCTGGAGATAGTCATGAAGTCTACCTCCGGGGCATGATCATTCACATCAGTCACCTCCACCAGCAGCTTGGCAGTGCTCACTAGACCGAAGGCACCTTCGTCCCTTGCCTCAACGTATGCCTCCAACAGCGTTTCTGGTGCACCTAGCGAAGCAGCTACCTGCACCTCCCCACTTTTAGGATGTACGTGAAAGATATGTCGCAGCTCTGCTTGAGTGCTATTGCTTAAGGAATACCAGACTTCACCATTAGAGCCTTCATCTGGATCCGAGGCCCGAACTTGGAACAACACAGTCCCATTTGGTGCAGTCTCTGGAACTTTGGTACGGTATACAGAGCGCTCAAATATGGGTGCATTGTCATTGGTGTCCACCACGATGACGGTGACTTTTGCGTCGGCGGAGCGCACAGGCAGCCCACCATCCTGAGCTGTAAGGACTAGCAGATGGGTGGCAAGCTGTTCGCGATCCAGAGCTTTCTCCAACACCAACTCCGGGTATTCGCTACCGTCGACCCGCAACCCCATGTCCAGGCGAAAGTGCTGGTTGGGGCTTAGGCTGTAGGTTAGCATCCCGTTGCCTCCCTCGTCAGCATCTTGAGCATTAGGGAGAGTAAAGCGGGCTCCTGGTGTCAGGAACTCCGGGATGTACAGCTGCACGTCGCCGGCAGGAAAATGAGGTGAGTTGTCATTGGTATCCAGGACGTGAACACGCATCTTGTGCAGCTCCAGAGGGTCCTCAAACATTAGTTCATAGGTCAAGACGCAGGCAGCTTTGGTGCCGCACAGCCGCTCACGGTCCGCCGGCTCTTGGACCACCAAGTTACCGCTGCCCAGGTCCACTCCAAAGTAGGGCTCGCGGTGGTGGGAAAGGATGCGAAAGTTCCTTAAGGACAGAGCTGCCGCGGGCAGCTTCAAGTCCGCGGCGACATTCCCTACCGCCACGCCCCGCTCCGTCTCCTCCAATACTGAGTACTCCAACTGTTTGGCTGCGGCTCCGCAGGAGACCGACAAACACAGAACCGCCACCACCCAACCCAGCATTCTCCCCTTTGGCGTCCACGCTCCACCAGCGATGACCTGAAACCATGCTCCGGACTCCCGGAGACCACGAGCCACCGTGAAGAGTAAGTTCTGTGGACCGACACGAACTAGAAATGCAGCAACCGCCGGCCCACGTTCCGCCTCTGGAATTTGTGAATTACCCGGCGCTGGCGGGCTGGGAGCTCTGCTTGCTAAACTGGAGGCTTTACAGCCGTCTGGGAAAGACGATCCGGCCGGGTGCGGAGGAGCGCAGCGCCGCCTAGGGGTGCAGAGACGAGTAAACTTGCCGGGGCTGGAGAAGTGCTGTCTTCAGTCTGGGCGGGGTAGGATCTCGCCCCCAGCTCTGGCCATTAGCGCAGGGTGGGACGAGGAAGACGTTCGGAGAAACTGACAAGTCTCACCTTTAAGGGCGTTTCCTAAGACAACGCCTGACACTGCCCCAGTCGTAACCTCTTCCTGAAGACAGCTGGTAAGTGGGGCTGAACCCGGCTCGACTCCTCCACGCCGAGTCGAGCGTCTAGCCCCGTCTCTGTGGCCCACTGACCCCCTATATTGCCCGCTGAGTGCAGAACTCCGCGCAGAACCGCGGGGCGGAGGCGATGAGAGGCGGAACCGTGAACGTGACCGACCACGCCTTCTAGGCTTAAGGAAACAGGAACCCCGGAACCAAGTGCTGTGGTGCATTTGGTGCTGTTCCCAGCCTCGCTGAAGGTTGAAGTCCCTCCCGCACCCTCATGAGACACCGGAGCCGCCAAGAGTTCAATGGAGACGACAAGGAGGGGCACTTTAGGGAACAGAATCCACTTCAAACTTCCCCCAGACTCAGGTTTGTGAAGCAGCAAAGTCAGCTCAAGGCTCACGATTTTACGTGTTTTTCCCTCCCTCACTCCCTCCCTTCTTTCTTTCCTTCCTTCCTTCCCTCCCTCACACCCTTCTCTCTCTCTCTCTCCCCCTCTCCTTACCTCCCCCCTCCTTTCTGCCAGACTTCAGTTTCTCCTTCCCAAGAAGCCCTACTGGGAGTGCTTTGTAAGCAGTTGTAGATGCTCAGAGTAACCGAGGAGGTCATAAACCAGTAAAAATACCAAAAAACAGAAACTCAAAAATTGACAAATTGTCCCCAAACAAGTTGTGAGAAGCTATGGAGGGGGGCGGGGGGATGCTGAGATAGTCTCCACAGTGCGACCAGGAAACTACTTTCTGTAAATTCGTTCTCTGTGAATATTTTAAAAAACAGCAATGAAGCAGGTAGAAGACAATACCTTCTCTAACTTCGCTTTCAATTCAATCCGGGCTTCTGCACGGAAATCGCAACAGTGGTCAGTTCTGTGAGAAACTTCTCTGAGCCACAACACCTCCAAATTCTGCCTCCCACCTAGAACCAGTTGCTGAGATACAGGAGAGCTGGAACGACTGAATTCCTCATTCAAATCCTCTTTTAAATATAGTTACAGTGTTCAAAGCCCCAAGAATCAAAATTTGAAAGGCAAAAGCAAGCTCCCAGAACATTTTCTGGTTATAAAATTGCTTAGAGGCGTTGATAATTACTAAAGCTGAGTGATGGTACACGTAGGTTAATTCCACAATTCTCTCAATTTTTGTTTATGTTTGAATATTTGTGTAATATTTTTAAATTGCTGATTTAAATTGTGAGGAGGGTCACAACTCCAGCGCTCTCTTCTTGAGACCAAAAGTGGAACTCTTCCACCTAAAAGTGGAGTTCAGTGTTCCACTGAGAACCATTTACCTCCCCTGCTCATCACAAATCCATTTCCTATCTCTTCCGGGGAACTATAAATAGGATGTAACATAAGGCAGTGTAAATAGTAAATGCACCCTGACTAGTTCCCCTTTGTGAATTAAGGAACTAAGTATCAGACAAAATTAAAACAAGAAACATGTCAGCCCATTAGGTAGTGTCACACTCGTAGACACAATTAGCAAACTTTACTAGGATATGAAATAGTCCACAAAAATTGAACTTAATCTTTACCAAATTTCAAAAACAAAACATATTATTGGCTTCAGTGCGAAAGATCAGGATTTGTATTTCCTTGTCTTAATTTACTGCTACTAGTTAAGCTAACTACTTTGGGATTAAAGGTTATTCTTTCCACTAGTAGCAAATGAAATAATTTGGAGAGATGGCACTCAACTTTTGGAAACCCCTTAATTTTAGACCTAGAGTGAAGCCTCTTACACCAGGTTTAAGAATACTAAACTATATCTATGTGGACAGTATGTGTTGGAAAAAATTAAGGTGTGAAGAAAAGGAAATATTCAGAGAACAACTATGAAAATTTATTACAAAAATCCTTCACACACTCCTCATATTTCTAGCTTTCCTTTTTCCTATTGCCCCATGTAAACTGACAGTAACATCTATTTTCAAGGTATTTAATTGGTGTCAAGAATAACAGAATAGCACCTGCCTGGTGAGATCTATTCCACCATAATGCCTCCCTAATTCCAGGTATAACATTTCATCCTTATTTAAATAAACAGGGATTTGTAAGAAAGCAACGTTTAGGAGAAAGGATATCCCAAAATGAAGAATACTCGAGAATTTTACTTTTTGGACAGGAACATTAAAATCCTAAATCAAAAAAACTTCTCTTTAGCAGAAACTTTCATCGCTAATATTTCAACCTTTCATTGCTAATATTTCATTTGGTCATTTTATGGAATTTTCCAGTTTCTCCTAATTCAGGTATTTCCAGGCTTTTACATAAGTGTAATTATAATTTTAAGTGGAAAGTATGCAAATCATAATCTTAATTTCTGCTTAACCTCTGTTGACCAAACTATTATTATAAAGCCTTCCCATTAAACTTGGCCTTCAGCTATAAATTCAGAAGATTAGTACTATTGCATGCATTCTTATTACAGATCTCAAAGCCAAAGAAAAAAATAATTGAATCTGATACCCACTTAAGAGTTTGTACTTTAAACAAAATTTTCTTAGTGCTTAAGATTGTTCCCTAGAAATATATAGGTACTATGGGAACTAATTAACAAATAAGACATCATTAAACAAACTTTAATCCTGTAAAATAGTTTAACCAAGTGCCCAAAGCAAAGTCTAATAGAGTGGGAATTCTTTGAAGATAGAGATCTGTATGATTTGATTTTGTTTCTCAAGTTTCTAAAGTAAGCAGGTAAAGCACTCTTGATATACAACATCCTCTTCAGTCTTTTTTGTTGTTGTTGTTAAACTTAGACTCTTTACCAATAACAAATCACTACAGAATTTTTTTTGCCAAGTTTTTATTCTAAGGAACTAATTTTTCTCTATGACATATCTTCTAAAGTGTCTTGGACCTTCTTTGTGAATTTATACTCTAATTAACTCTATGTTATGTTCACTTGTTATTTTTATTAATGATGTACCAATAGTATATGTATGAAGACACAAATGGTGTGACTCTACTTTGTGTACAACCAGAGAAATGAAAAATTGTGCTCCATTTGTGTACTATGAATCAGAATGCATTCCACTGTCATGTATAATTAATTAATTATAACACATTTTAAAAATTAAAGTCAGACTTTGACCAAAGAAAAAAACCTTTCTATAAAAATATTTTCCATCTTCAAACAGTGACCCTCAGAACTTAAGTCATACTTCAGGTAGGTCAATCAGCTCCAAGAAAACGATATCTAGTCCTTTAATTCTAAATACTGTATATGTGATGAGAGTCCAAGATTGCAGTTTGACCATCAGGGCAAACCACTGCCAATGCCTATCTGCTGAGCTGTCACAGGCTGAAGACAAAAGTAGATTTACATTGCTGGAAGTCAAAATCTGAAGTTTATTTGTATTTCACATTTTTTCCTTGAATGCTCTGGGTATTTTTTCCTTTTCCACATATTTTGTCTCTTTGAGGACATGTATCAGGAGTAAGTTGGATCTCTTTTTTCTGTGTTTCAAATCTATGTTTTTCTCTCTAATTCTGCTAAATTATCTGTCATTTCCCATTTATTTTTCTCAAATTTCTCAAGTATTTATTCTTTCTCTGGACTATATGCCAGGCAGAACCTATTTACCTTTTTTACTGCTTCTAATATGGCCTTAATTTCTGTGAATACTTTATATTTCTCTTCCATTTATGTCATGAATTATACCAGCTCACTTTTCATGATCTTTTGTGGCTTTTTCATTTTATCTGAAATTCTGGAACTCTGTTTTGAGTTCTTGATTCTCTGAGGCCACTGAAAATTAAGTTTTGCAAACAGAACTGAAGAAATATTGTACACCATATATTCATTGATAGGTGAATATCCAAAATAGAAAAGGAACTCAAACAATTCAATAACAAGAAAACAACCCATTTTAAAATGAACAAAGGGTTAGAAGACAGTCCAAATTACCAATTTTTTATTCATAGGCAAAATAAATAAAATTATTATCTTTTTATTTAATATGATAAACTGTGCTTTATCATTCTGCAAATGCAGGATAAAGCTTAATTATATCATTGTAAGTCTTTCCAGTAGATGCTAAGAGTTTTGTGTGTACTAATGAAAATCAGTTAAAACAAATTGTATGTTTTGGAGGAACTTATAACTAGTTTTAGACTAAGAATGAGAAATTTGAGTGCATTTTTGATTTTGAGATAAAAGTGTGTGTGTGTGTTTTACACATTTTTAGTGTTCACGTTTTTTCCTAATGAAAGTAACAAATACTATTTTGTGCTTTTGATGAAATTTGACTTATACATGGTTTTTATTGCTATTTTTCACTTTGAGTAGAATGTTCATTAATGTAAATTGTATTTATTTTTATACTTTAATTTTTACTAATTTTGCTTCTAGGCAGTAGGTAAAAAATCTTTTAATTTTGAAGAAGAAATAAAACAAGTAAAGGGGATGGAAGATATAACTCAGAGGTAGAGCATTTTACTAGCATGTGCAAAGCCCCACCATTGGAAAAAAAGAAAAAAAGGAGGAGTAAGGAAACTTAATAGGTATCTCAAAACACACACACACACACACACACACACACTGGTCAACAGGTATATGAATAATGCTCAAAATCACTAATCATCAGGGAAATGCAAATTTAAACCACAATGAAATATTATCTCACATCTGTTAGAATGACTGTTGTCAAAAGATGAAAGAGAACAAATGTTGGCAAAGATGTAGAGAAAATGGAACCTCTGCATGCTGTTGGTGGGAATATAAATTAGTACAGCCTTTATGGAAAACAGCACGGAAGTTTCTCAAAAAGTTAAAGAAAAAAACAGCCACATATATCTGGCAATCCTACTATTGGGTGTATATTTAAAGAAAATGAAGTCAGTATGTCAAAGAGACATTTGTACTCCCATGTTCACTATTCAAAATAGCTTAGACATGGAATCAACCTAAGTCTCCATCAGTGAGTCATCAGTGAGTAAATGGATAAAGAAAATGTGGTATACATACACTATGGAATACTAAAGAAGAAGGAAACCTTGTCATTTGTGATAACACAGATGAATATGGAGGACATTATGTGAAGAGAAATAAGCCAGGCACAGAAAGATAAATATCACATGATCTCATTTATACAGTTAGCCCTCCATAGCCATGGATTTCACATCTGTGGATTCAACCAACTACTGATCAAAATATTTTTGTAAAAGTTGCTTCTAAACTAACACGCACATTTTTTTGTCATTATTCCTTAAACAATAAAATGTAACAAATATTTACATATTATTTATATTACATTAGATATTATAATTAAACTAGAGATGATTTAAAATATACAGGAGGATGTACATGTGTTTTATGCACATTTTATATAAGAAACTTAAGCATCCATAAGTTTTAGAAACTGTGGAGGCCCTGAAGCCAATACCACAGAATCCCAGGAATTACTATACATGAAATCTAACAAAATTGAATTCATAAAAGAAGACAGTAGTGTGGTGGTTAAGAGGGGTTGGAGTGGGGAGATATTGGTCAAAGGATACAAAATTTCAGCTAAATAGGAGAAACAAATTCAAAAGATCTATTATGTAGCATGGTAACTACAGTTAACAACAATGTATTCTATTCTCAAAAATTGCAGAGTAGATTTTAAGTGCTATCAGTGCAAAAAGTATGGGAGGTGATTACCTATATCAATTAGTTTTATTAAGCCATTCCACCATGTATTCATACTTCACAACATACTGTACATGGTAAATATATACAATCTTCTTAATTTTAAAAAAATAATTGATTAGTTAGGTTTTGTGAATCTTTGGGCTAAAGACTTCTGGTCAAAACTTTTATCTGCTTGCAAAAATTTCAGATGTGTATTCTCATCTGTAATTTGTCATGTATATATGTATTTTCCTTTCTTTCAATATGAATACACATCCCATATTGGCTCTTTTGAGCACTACTTATCTTTGAGAGGAGCTCTTCCAAGACCAGCCACTTGCAGGTAGAATATGTAATCAGATGGGTAACAAATACTTTAAGTTAAAGTTAAACTTTCTCTTTTTGGCCATTTTGATAGTGTTTTGTGTGTACCATAGCTCTTACATGTCTTCAACTGATGAGAACTGGCAACTGCAAGACAACTGGTCATTCAGAGTTTTCTCTTCAGCTTTCCAAATCCTTAGGTTCAACCTTGAAATAATGGCACATCTGCTCACTATCACATTCAGCCCTGCCTTCTCTCCTACTTAGTCATAGGATTATGAGAATCATGCCTTCAGTCTCTTACCTAGATCTTTCTGTTACAAAACAAAGAGTCATTGGTTTTGCATCTCAGTGTGATTTACCATGTGGAAACACCAATCTACCAGGCCTTCGTGAGATCTCTAGTGGTAGGTATATTCTCACAGCAGTCTTACAGCTTGGTCCAATCTTCCTGGCACTTGGGAAGTTATCTTCATAATCATTATAGTATTATTCAAATGTTTACTGAGTTTCATCACAGGTATGATTTTATATTTTTTGTCTGCTGCTCTTTTGTTGTTTTTGGTGAGTGTCATGGAAGAGAAGAGACATTTGAGTGTACATTTTCATTTATCCATAGTTGATAAAAAAAAAAAAAAAAAACTTTTGTGGGAAAGTTCTGATTTTAATATTTTGAACTAATCATCTCATTGAAATGTTCTTAGTTCTAGTTATTTTTCCTTTGATTTTCTGGGATTTTTTATTTTGGAGGAATTTTACAAGTAAAAATTTGTATTACCTAAACTTTTTTTTATCATTTAACAATATATTTTATTCTTTCTAATATAATGCATGTGTGTATGTATTCTTATCCTATGTTGTCTTAAACATCCATAGCAGTATTGAATAAAATCTATAAGTGTCCTGATATGCTCATGATTTTTATGGGAATAATTCTTGTGTTTAATGTTTAAAATGAAAGTGGCTAGTACTTTGTCACTTTCTTGTTATTATCATTATTATTATATTTACTTTTAATGACTTTTAAGTATCTTTCATAATGATATTTTATCATTTTTTGTGGGTTTTTTTTAAATATTTATTTATTTGCTTTTAGTTGTACACAATGTGTTTATTTGTACGTGGTGCTGAGGCTCGAACCCGGGCCGCGCACGTGCTAGGCGAGCGCTCTACCCGCTGAGCCACAACCCCAGCCCCTATTTTATCATTTTTTAAAACATCACATAGCATAAGATTTGTATACAGCCCTTTTTGCAAAAAAATGTTGAGAACATAATAAAATTTTATATCAAATTAGACATTATCTAATAAACTAATATCAGGTAGAATGGTTAGTACTGATTTTAGGACTTCCTTTTCAACCATATTTAAAGAAAATCCTCATCAGCAACTCAGAGGAAGATTTAGTGGGAGTACTTACCAATATGAAGCTTGAATGTAGGCAAATATATGATGTAATTGAAAGAGATAAGCTGGCTCTTAATCAACAAATTTGAGTTTTAAAACAAGTAAGTGTAAGCCAGGAATGGTGGCATACACCTGTGATCCCAGAGGCTTGGGGGGCTAGGGCAGAGAATTCCAAGTTCAAGGACAGCCTGGACAACTTAGTAAGATCCTGTCTCAAATGAAAAATAAAAAGGTCTGGGGATATAACTCAATGGTAAAGTGCCCCAGGGTTCAATACCTAGTGCTTAAAAGAAAAAAATGAATAGGTATAAAGTCTAGAATTGTCTCATCTTTTACAGTTTTGCATCTAGGAAAAAACCCCACAAAATTCTTGTTTTCAATCCATCATGAAAAATAGGTGATATGGTATACTATCATTTGGATATGAATTGTTTCCCAGAGATTCGTTTTGTTGGAAGCCTGGCCCTCAATGTAACAGTATTAAGAGTTGTAGGACCTTTCAAAGGTGTGACCTGTGAGATTAGGTGATGGGGCACTACCCTCAGAAGGGATTAATGCCCATCTTGGTCTTGCAGTGGTGAATTAGGTCTCTTGGTACTGGATTAGTTACTGTGAGAGCAGGTTGCTATCAAGCCAGCTTGACTTCCTTCCTCTCTTTATTCTTCTCTTACCACATGGACTCTCCCACGTGTACCCTTCTATTTTCCATTGTGAAGGCTTCACAAGAAACTAAGTAAATGCTGGCACAATATTCATGGACTTTCCCACCTCCAGAACTTTGAGTCAACATGAACCCTTTTTTTTAACGACTTATCCAGTCTCAGGTATTTTAGTATAGCAATAACTACAACAAAAACAAACAACAATAACAAAAAGAAACCCAAGTACAATGTAGTTATTAAACAAACACAATTTTGGACTAAATTACCATATAGAGAGAGTTTTAAATAAAAGGGCTAGATCTACTCTTTTGGAGCTGATTTGATTAACCCAAGTATGACTTTAAGTTCTGAGGGCCACACTTCGAAGGTAAAATAGAAAACCTGTATCTTAAGCAATTGTGTGAAACAATATAAGGAAATGTGTTGTTGGACATATAACAGAAATGTAACAAATTTGTCAATCACAATGCAAAAGAGGTGAGTAGTTGAGCAGCAGCTCTATCAGGTAAGGAAATGACACCAGATGGTAATTCAAACCCACAGAAACAAATGAAAAGAACTAGAAATGGTAAATAAGAAATGCTATAAATGTATATTGCTCTCTTTTTTTCCTCTCAGCATCTCTAAAAGATATGAAAATGACACAAAATAATAATTACTATAACAATGTATTGTTGGGTTTGTTTTACATATATAAAAGATGTGTATTGGTTTTCTGTAGTAATTGACATAAATTATCACACCCTGGGTGGCTTACAACACAGCTTTTCTCCTAGTTCTGGAAGGGACAAGTCCAAACTCCATTTACTGGCAGGGTTGCGCTCCCTCTAGAGGCTCCAGGAGTATTCTATTCCTTGCCTCTTCCAGGTTCGCATGGCCTTCTGTCCTGTGTGTGTATTCTCTTCTTCTACCTCTTATAAAGACACTTGTCATTGGAATTAATACCCACCCAAAAAATCCGGGATGACCTGTCCCCAGACCCTTGACTTAATTACATCTTCAAAGATTATTTTCCAAGCAAGATCACAGGTTCCAGGACATAATGTGGACATAACTTTTGTGGGGGCAGCAATTCGACCTACCACAAGATGTAATAGGCTTAACAATAATAGGAAAAGGGAAGAGGAATAAAGTTATATTTTATTTTATAATATTTATGTCTCACTCAAATTAATATAAATCTGAAATAGACACTAATAAGCTAGAATGTGTATGGTAAACTCTGGAGAAGCCACTGAGAAAACAACTCAAAAAAATACATTTTAAAACTTATTAAAGGAATTGCAATGTTAAATTATAAAATACTTGGTATAAATAAGGGAGAGGCATAGGAACAAAAGAGAATGATGACACATAGGAAAGAAAGAGGAAAATGACAGGCATAAATCCAAATGTTTCAATAAAAACATTAAATGTGAATGGATTAAATAATCCAATAAAAAGTAGAATTGTTAGAGTTTTTGGACTAGATTTTTTTAATATTTATTTATTTGCTTTAGTTGTACACAATGTGTCCATCTGTACATGGTGCTGAGGATCGAACCCGGGCCGCGCACACGCTAGGCAAGCACTCCACCGCTGAGCCACAACCCCAGCCCTGGACTAGATTTTTTAAAGAAACCAAAATCCAACTATATATTGTCTGTAGGGGTAAACTTTAGATTGAAAAATAAAAATAGGAACCAGGTACAGTGGCCCAAGCCTGTAATCCCAGTGGCTCAGCAGGCTGAGGCAGGTGGATCACAAGTTCAAAGCCAACCTCAGCACCTTAGCAAGAGCCTAAGCAACCCTGCAAGAACCTGTCTCAAAAAGAGAAAGAGTCTGGGTAAGTGGTTCTGTGGTTGAGCACCCCTGGGTTCAATCCCTGGTACAAAAATAATAATAATAAAACTTAAAAAGGATGGTAAAATATATATCGTGGAAACAGCAAGCACAAGAGGCATTAGGGCAATACACAAACTACAAGACAAAGAATGTTACTAGAAATATAATGGGACATTTATAATGACAGAGGGGTGAATTAGGAAGACAGAGCAATTAGATACATACATACACCTAAAAGAGAACCCCCAATTCATGAAGTAAAAACTGACAGAAATGGAAGAAAAAATAGACAATTCAACAGTAATAGCTGGAGATTTTAAAGCTCTACTCCCAGTACTGGATAACTAGACAGAAGATCAACAAGGAAAACCATGAACAATATTCTAAACCAACTAGACCTAAAAGATATCTGCCTCTGTCTGTTTGGGCTGCTATAACAAAATACTATATGTTAGGTGGCTTATAAACAATAGGTATTTATTTCTGGCAGTTCTGGAGGCTGGACGTCTGTAATCAAGACACCAGATTTGGTGTCTGATGATGGTGTACTTTCTGTTTCACAGATGTCACATTCTTAAAGTGTCCTAACATGCAGAAGAGGCAAGGCAACTCTCTAGGGCCCAGTTTATATGAGCACTATTCCTATTCATGAAGGCAGTGTTCTTATGACCTAATCACCTTTCAAAGGCACGACCTCTTCATGCTATCACGCTGAATAGTAGGTTTCAACATGAATGTGGGAAGGGAAGACAAAACATATAGATCATAGTAAAATCTGTAGAACATTCATTCATCAGCCACAGAATACACATTCTTCTCAATTACACATGGAACATTCTCCATGATAACATATATGCTAAACTACAAAACAAACCTCAACAAATTTTAAAAGATTGATATCATACAATGTATGTTCTTCAACCACAATGGAGTGATATTAGAAATAAATAACCAAAATAATATGGACAATTCACAAACAAGTGGAAATTAAACAATACCTAATAAAATATCCAACAGGTCAAATAATAAATCAAGTGAGAAATTAGAAAATATCCTTACATGGATGAAAATTAAGACAGAACATGTTCAAACTTATAGGGTACAGCTAAAGCTGGACTTAGAAAGAAATTTATAACTGTCAACATTCTTTTAAAAAGATCTCAAATCAATAACATAACCTTCCACTTTAAAACATTGGAAAAATAAACTCAACTCAGATGAAAATTAGGGAAGGAAATAATTAGAAAAGAATTTAATGAAATAAAGAGTAGGAAAAAGCAATAAAGACAATGAAACTACAAGTTCTTCATTGAAAAGATCAATAAAATTAACAACTCTTTACCTACACTACCCAAGAGAAAAAGCCAAAAGATTCAAATTACTACAACCAGAAATGAAACAAGGGATATTACTATTGACCTCACACAAATAAAAAGAAATACGAGGGAATTAATGAATAATTGTATGCTAATAAATGAGCAGCTCAAATGAACTGGAAAATTCCTACAAATATACTAATACTAAACCAAGTGAAAAATAAATATAAAATGTAAAGAGAATTTATTAGTTATAAAACATCTATACACAAAGGTGCAGGACCAAAAGGTATCACCAGTGAATTCTATCAAACATTTGTTTTGAAATGTTGATGGCACTGGGTATTGAACTCAGGGTGCTCTACCACCAGGCTATATTCCCAGTCCTTTTTATTTTTATTTTAGGAAAGGGATTTGCTAAGTTTCCCAAGCTGGTCTCAAACTTGTGGTCCTCCTTCCTCAGTTTCCCAAGTTGCTGGGGTTAAGCCTGGCTTCCACCAAACATTTAAATAAGTATAATATTAAGTAAATAAGATGGTCACAATAATGCATGCCTGCAGTCCGAGCTACTCAGGAGACCAAAACAAGAGGATTGCAAGTTTGAGGGCAGCCTCAGCTACTTGGATCCTGTTTCAATATGAAATAAAGAGAAGGAGGGGGGAGAGGAAAAGGAAGAAGGACGAGGAGGAAGGAAGAAGAGGAAAAGGAAGAAAAAGAAGGAGGGGGAGGAGGAGATATGGAGGAATGAGGGAGGGAGGACAGACAGACTGGGGGTGTAATTCAGTGGTTGAATGCCCGTGGATTCAATCCTCAATATTGAAAAAAAAAAAAAAACCACAGTAAGTATTAATAACAGTTCTTTAAAAACTCTTCCAAAGAATAGAAGAGTGAATGCTTCCATTCTGCGGCTAATATTTCCCTGACACTAAGACCAAATAAAGTTATCACAAACTATTGTCTTAATCCATTTGTGCTGCTACAATAAAATACTTGAAACTAGATAGTCTGTAAACAACAGAAATTTATTTCTGGTAGTTCTGGAGGCTGTGGAGTTAGAGATCAAGGGGCTTGCAGGTTCAGTGTCTGGTGGGAACCCAGTCTCTGCTTCCAAGATGGAACCTTGAATGCTGTACCTTCACATGACAGAACAGCAAAATAGCAAAAGGGCCTCATGCTCTGTGAAGCCAGACAATAAGGCCTTAATCCCATTCATGAGGGAGGAGCCCTCATGAATCCCATCCTCAAGACCCTGCTTCTTAATATTATCACACTGGAAATTAAATTTCAACACAAATTTTCTAGTAGACACAAACTTCCAAACCACAGCAACTACAGACAATATCTCTTATAAATACTGTTACACAAATCTTCAACAAAATAACAGCAAACAAACTTTAGCAGTATATAAAATAAATTATATACCCTGATCAAGTAGGATTCATCCCAGGAATACAAGGTTGATTTAGCATCTGAAAATAAATAAATGTAGTACATCATATATATTAGTTTGGTGAGATACCATAATAACTAACCACAGACTAGATGGCATAACAACAGAAATTTATTTTGTCACAATTCTAAAGGGTAGAAGTCCATGAATTTACACAGCAGGGGCAGTTTCTCTTGCTCTGGACTTATAAATGGCCGTCTTCTCCTTGTGTCTTTATGTAATCTTCCTTACGTGTGAGTTGATGTTCTAATCTCCTCTTACTACAAGACACTAATTGTGTTACATTTGGGCCTAAATTAATGAACTTAATTATCTCTTTAAAGACCCTACCTCAAAGTATCAAAGTACCAGGTTTAGAACTTCAGCATATGAATTTGGAGAGGAACACAATTTAACCCATAACACTCGGACTGCTGGTTCCCAACTCTAAGTCCCAAATATAATCTAATCAAGTATAGGTGAGATGTGAGGTATGATACTTCCTGGGGCAAAATTCCTCTCCAACTATGAATCTGTGAAGCAAGAAAAGTTTTCTGCTTCTAAAATACAATAGTGAGACAGGCTCAGGATAGGCATTTGCATTTCAAGAGGGAGGAATAAAAGAAAATTAGCCACAAGTGGCAAGTATAACTGAACCTAGAGGGCAAAATTGCACTGACTTTTAATGCTGAAAAATTGCCTCTTGGTCAGTGCTTTGCACTCTGGGTCCACTGGGGTGGTGCCACCTTCTGGTCCCTCCGGAGTAGCGGCCTTACTCCCTCATCCCTGCGACCTATGGGTCTGTGGTGGCACTGGAAGCCTTGCTAACATCTAAACCAATTTTAGGGTCATTCTTTCTTTTCCTTGGAGGAAAATTCATGTTCACAGCATTAATTGTGCTGTACAATTCCAGAAGCCAAACAGCCTTCCTTTGCTTCATTCCTTCTCTGCCCGCTGGAGTCCAAGCTACAGCATTTCTGCTGTTATAATCCCATCTCTATTCCTGATTTTGGCTGAGATGGCTGGTTGGTCCATAAGTCACACAGTTATAATCTCTCCAAATAATGCTTTCTGATTTATTTGCTATTCATGAGATTGAAAACTTTCCAAATATTCAAGTTCTTGTTTCCTTTTTTTCTAGTGCTGGGGACTGAACCCAGGGCCATTCCTGGTCCAAGTCCTTTTTGCTTAACAATACCTTCCTCAATTATCTCTCTCTAGAGAAATCAGACTAAGCTTTCAACAGCTGGCTTAAAAATCTCAACTAAATATTCAAGTTTGTTATTTATAAGTTTTGTTTTCCACAAACACTATTACAAAACTAACTCAACTTCTTGCCACTTTATAAAAAGGAGTTCCTTTCCTTCAGTTTCCAATAATATGTGCCTCATTTCCATTTAAGACTTGAATAGAAGCATCTTTTAATATTTATATTTCTATCAACATTGTGTTCATGATATATATACAACTCTAAAATGATAAATTTTTGTCTGCAGTCTCTTTTATTACTGAGCTCACTAGAGTCACCAGTAATATCTACATTTCTACCAACAGTTTCTTCAAGTCAGTGGGGTTTATTCTAATATGCACTTCAAAACTCTTCCAGACTTTACTTGTTACCCAATTTCAAAACTGCTTCCACATTTTTAGGTATTTACTACAATAAAACTCTACTTCGTGGGACCAAAATCTGTTTAAGTTTGCTAAGGCTGCCATTACAAAACAACCCAGACTGGGTGGCATAAACAACAGAATTTATTTCCTTGCATTTTTGGTGACTAGAAGGCCAAGATCAGGGTGTTGACAGCATTGGTTTCTCCTAAGGTTTCTCTCGTGGCTTGTAGAAGGACATGTTCTCCTAGTATCTTCACATGGTATTCTTTACATCGTGTGTGCCTGTGTCTGAATCTCCTCTTTAGGACAAGAGTTATTTTGAATTAGGACCCACTATAATGACCTCATTTTGACTTAATTACCTCTTTGAAGACCCCTTCTCTAAATATAGTCACATTCTGAGGTACTAGAGGTTAGGACTGCACCATATGAATTGGCAGGGGGGCTATTTAGCCCATAACACCATATTAACAGAATAAAATTTAAAGACCACATGATATTCTTAATAGATGAGAACAACCATTTAAAAAATCCAACACCATTTCATAATAAAAAAATTCTACAAATGATTGATGCCACAAAACAACTCTTAGTAAATATAAAAAAGTAGAGATACTACTCTGCATTCTATCAGACCATAATGGAATGAAATTAGAAATCAATAACAAAATAAGAAATAAAAGCTATTCCAAAACCTGGAGACTAAATAACATGTTACTGAATGAATAATGAGTTGCAGAAGACATCAAGGAGAAGATTAAAAATTCTTAGAGGTGAATGAGAACACAGATACAACATATAGAAATCTCTGAGACACTATGAAGGCTGTTCTAAGAGGAAAGTTCATTGCATGGAGTTCATTCCTTCAAAGAAGAAAAAGTCAACAAATAAATGACTTAACATTACATCTCAAATCCCTATAAAAAGAAGGACAATCCAACACCAAAGCAGTAGAAGACAGGAAATAACTAAAATCAGAGCTGAAATCAATGAAATTGAAACAAGAAACAATTGAAAAAAATGGACAAAACAAAAAGCTGGTTCTTTGAAAAAAATAAATAAAAAATTGGCAGACCCTTAGCCATGCTAATGAAGAGAAGGAGAGAGAAAACTCAAATTGCTAACATACATGATGAAAAAGAAAATATCACAACAGACACTACAGAAATACAGAAGATAATTAGAAATTATTTTAAAAACTTGTACTGCAATAAAATAGAAAATATCAAAGGCATCAACAAATTTCTAGAGTCATATGATTTGCCCAAATTGAATCAAGATGATATACACAATTTAAACAGATCAATTTCAAGTAATGAAACAGAAGATGCCATCAGAAGCTTACCAATCAAGAAATGCCCAGGACGAGATGGATACACAGCCGAGTTCCACAAGACATTTAAAGAAGAACTAATACCAATACTCTTCAATTTATTTCAGGAAATAGAAAACAAAAACCAGACTACTACAAGGATACAGCCACATCAATGTTTATAGCAGCACAACTCACAATAGCTAGATTGTGGAACCAACCCCGATGCCCATCAGCTGATGAATGGATAGGGAAACTTTGGTATATATACACAATGGAACACTACTCAGCACTAAAAGAGAATAAAATCATGGCATTTGCAGGTAAATGGATGGAGTTGGAGAAAATAATGCTAAGTGAAGTTAGCCAATCCCAAAAAAACAAAGGTCGAATGATCTCTTTGATATGAAGATACTAACTTATAAAGGCAAGAGAGAGGGAATGAGAGGAATGAAAGAGCTTTAAATAGAACAAAGAGGGGGGAGAGTGGGGAGGGGACAAGTGGATAGGAATAAAGGCAGACTGAGTTATCCATGATTACCCTAAATACATGTATGAAGACACATTGTTGTAAAAATATTTCATATAAAATCAGCAACTTGAAAAATTGTGCTCTTTATATGTAATATGAAATGAAATGTACTCTGCAAATGTGTATAACAAATTAGAATTTTAAAAAACGTTACATCTTCAATTTGCCCACCCTGATAAGGACATCATCATTATCATCATCATCTATAATATATATTATATAATATGATCTTTGCCTGAATTTCCTGGCACAGATCTCCTAAAACCTTTAAATCTTTTAAGTTTTGTCTTTTTGTATGATAATGAGATGACTGGTGGATCAGGGCTCCTGGATAGCCTCAGAATAAGGGCTGGTTGGGAAGGAATCATGGATGTGATTGTAGGGTTAGAACTTCCAGACCCACCATCTGACTTATGGACAAGGGAAAGGGGATGGAGGTTGAGTTAATCACTAATGGATAATTATTTAAACAAATAGGCCTAGTAATGAAATCTTCATTTAAAAAAAAAAGTATGGGGACCTGTGACATCTTCCTTGCAACAGGGTTGAGCACAGCATCCTCTACCGTCTTATATAAAAGAGAAGAAGCAAAAGCATACCTCTTTTATAAAGGACAGATGTTACACAAATACGGTGCTGAGAATAACTCTGTCTGTGTATATTCTTACTGTCCTGTTTTCTGCTCATATACATGGCCACCGGGTGTGAACACATTAATTATCAAAAAATGAAACTAGTCCTGGAAATTATAGCCTTATGGAATCTGAGTTAGAAACATGGAAACAAATTATTTAATTATCAAAAATGAAACTAGTTCTGGAAATTATAGCCCTGTGGAATCTAAGTCAGGAGCTCAAAAACAAATTCTTAAGTTGAACTAGCACAACAGGTTTCTTGGTTAGAAATTAGCTTTTGCAAATGCTCACTGCCTTAACCCCTCCCTGCTGAGCACAGCAAATACCGGTTGTTTAACCTTTTCCTTGTTGTACTCATGCATTCCATAGAAAAGCTTTAAATGTTTTCTTGTGTTTGAAAAGGACTCCTCTTTATTTTTTAAGTAAATTTAGGATATAGACAACCATACCTCTTTCTTCCTGAGCCCAAAATAAAGTCATTATAGGGACACAGAAGGAGCCAGGAAGTCTAGGCCCAGTTGAAGTTTAAAGAAGAAGTATTAGGGCAATTTAGCTTAAACTCTTATGAGCAAACATGCCTAGAGTTGAGGAATCTTTGACATAGGTTTAGATAAATACAAGTTTTAGAATGTTTTGTTTTGCCTATAGATAAGATTAATCTGTAGTGTGTACTTAAAAAAACACAGTTTCCCTCAGAATGTATAACCCTGAAACTCCTTGAAATTCTTTGGTGTAACCTTCAAAGGCTGTATTATAAATCACTGTGTTCTCTGGGCTATATAAAAACTGAACTGAAAAAGTAAAGCCTCAAAAAAAAAAAAAAAAAAAAAAAAAAAAAAAAAAAAAAAAAAGAGGGAGCACTTCCAAACTCATTCTCTGAGGCCAATATCACCCTGATTTCAAAACCAGGCAACCAGGCAAAACACATCAAAAAAAGAAAACTTCAGATCAATATCTCTAATGAACATAGATGCAAAAATTCTCAATAAAATTCTGGCAAATCAAATACAAAATAATATCAAAAAGATAGTACACCATGATCAAGTGGGCTTCATCCCAGGGAGGCAAGGGTGGTTCAACATACAGAAATCAATAAATGTAATTCATCACATCAATAGACTTAAAGATAAAAACCATAAGATCATCTCAATAGATGCAGAAAAAAAGAATTCGAAAAATACAGCACCCCTTCATGTTCAAAACACTAGAAAAACTAGGAATAACAGGAACATATCTTAACATCATAAAAGATATCTATGCTAAGGCCCAGGCCAACATCATTCTAAATGGAGAAAAATTTAAAGCATTCCCCATAAAACCTAGAACAAGATAGGGATGCCCTTTTTCACCACTTCTTTTTTTAAAATATTTATCTATTTATTTCAGTTGTACACAATGCCTTCATTTGTATGTGGTGCTGAGGATCGAACCCGGGCTGCACATGTGCTAGGCAAGCGCTCTACCACTGAGCCAAAACCCCAGCTCCTCTTTCACCACTTCTATTTAACATAGTTCTTGAAACACTGGCCAGAGCAATTAGACAGATGAAAGAAATTAAAGGGATACAGATAGGTAAAGAAGAACTCAAATTTGCACTATTTGCTGATGATATGATTCTACACCTAGAAGACCCCAAAAATTCCACCAGAAAACTTCTAGAATTAGTAAAGGATACAAAATAGCAGGATACAAAATCAACACCCACAAATCAAAGACATTTCTGTATATCAGTGACAAATCCTCTGAAAGGGAAATTAGGAAAACTACCCCATTTACAATAGCATAAAAAAAAAAACTTGGGAATCAACTTAACAAAAGAGGTGAAAGACCTCTACAGTGAAAACTACAGAATACTAAAGAAAGAAATAAGACCTTAGAAGATGGAAAGATCTACCTTGTTCTTGGATAGACAGAATTAATATTGTCAAAATGACCATACTACCAAAAGCACTATACAGATTTAATGCAATTCCAATCAAAATCCCAATGACATTCTTCATAGAAATAGAAAAAGCAGTCATGAAATTCATCTGGAAAAATAAGACACCCAGAATAGCTAAAGCAATCCTTAGCAAGAAGAGTAAAACAAGTGGAATCACTATACCAGACCTTAAACTATACTACAGAGCAATAGTAACAAAAAGAGCATGGTATTGGCACCAAAATAGACTTGTAGACCAATGGTACAGAATAGAAGACACAGAGACTAACCCACATAATTATAGTTATCTTATATTAGACAAAGGCACCAAAAATGGACATTGGAGAAAAGATAGCCTCTTCAATAAGTGGTTCTGGGAAAACTGGAAATCTATATGTAGCAAAATGAAATTAAACCTCTAACTCTCACCATGCACAAAACTCAACTCAAAGTGGATCAAGGACCTAGGAATTAGACCAGAGACACTGTACCTATTAGAAGAAAAAGTAGGCCCTAATTTCCATCATGTCGGATTAGACCCCAACTTCCTTAAAAAGACTCCTATAGTGTAAGAATTAAAATCAAGAATCAAAATGGGATGGATTCAAACTAAAAAGCTTCTTCTCAGCAAAAGAAACAATCAGTGAGGTGAATAGAGAGCCTACTAATTGGGAACAAAGTTTTACCACACACATGTCAGATAGAGCACTAATCTCTAGAATATATAAAGAACTCTTTTTTGGGGGGGGGGTACTGGGGATTGAATTCAGGGGCACTCGACCACTGGGCCACATCCCCAGCCCTTTTTTTGTATTTTATTAGAGACAGGGTTTCACTGAGTTGCTAAGTGCCTCGCCACAGCTGAGGCTGGCTTTGAACTCGCGATCCTTCTGCCTCAGCCTCCCAAGTGCTGGGATTACAGGCGTGCGCCACCGTGCCTGGCTTAGAATATATAAAGAACTCAAAAATCTTAACACCAAAAAACAAATAACCAAATCAATAAATGGGCCAAAGAACTGAACAGACAGTTCTCAGAAGAAGATATACAATCAATCAACAAATATATAATAGAATGTTCAATATCTCTAGCAATTAGAGAAATGCAAATCAAAACTAAGATTTCATCTCATTCCAGTCAGAATGGCAGCTATTAAGAATACAAACAATAAATGTTGGTGAAGATTTTGGGAAAAGGCACACTCACACATTGCTGGTGGGACTGCATGTTGGTGCAGCCAATATGGAAAGCAGTATGGAGATTCCTTGGAAAACTGGGAATGGAACCACCTTTTGACCCAGCTATCCCATTCATTGGTGTATACCCAAAGGACTTAAAAACAGCATACTACAGGGACACAGCCAAATCAGTGCTTATAGCAGCACAATTCACAATAGCTAAATTGTGGGACCAACCTAGATACCCTTCAGTAGATGAATGAATAAAGAAAATGTGGTATATATACACAATGCAATATTACTCAGCATTAAAAGAGAATAAAATCATGGTATTTGCAGGTAAATGGATGGAGCTGGAGAATATAATCCTAAGTGAAATTATCCAATCCCCCAAAAAAATGCCGAATGATTTCTCTGATTTAAGGATGCTGATTCATAATATGCTGCAGGTAGGGGGGAGGATTAGATGAACTCTAGATAGGGCAAAGGAGAAAAAGGGAAGGAGGGGAAGGGAGGGGACATATGGGTAGGAAAGACTGTGGAATGAGATGGACATCATTACCCTAACTACATGTATGAAGGAAGACACGAATGAGGTGACTCTACTTTGTATACAACCAGAGACATGAAAAATTATATTCTATATGTGTAATTTGAATTGTAATGCGTTCTGTTGTCATACATAACAAATTAAAATTTAAAAAATAAAAAATAAAAAGAAATTCTATTTAAAATACCATGAAAAAGAATAAAATATTAAGAAACAAATTTAACAACAAAAACATAAAACATATTCTCTGAAAACTACAAAATATTGTTGAAATAAAGATCTAAATAAATGGAAAAAAATTTTCCATAGGATTGAAAAAAATATTCCATGTTCATGGATCAGAACACTTACTACTGTTAAGATGGCAATACTTCACAATTTGATCTAGATTCTATAAACTCCCTATCAAAAGTAAGTTGACTTCTTTGCAGAAATTGAGAAACCTAGAATTCACATGCAGAACAGCTAAAACAATGTTGGAAGAAAGAAAATATCAAAGTTGTAGCATAACACTTCTTGATTTCAAAACTTACCTCAAGCCACAGTAAATAAGTATGGTACTGGCAGAAGGATAGATATCTAGACAAATAGAATAAAATTGGGAATCCAGAAATTAACTCTGGCATCTATCAGTCAATCAATTGTAAAAAAAGACTTACAAACAATTCAGTGGAGAAAGAGTAGTTTTTTCAACAAATGAGGCTGTGATCTTTTGGATATATGCTGAGGAGTGGGATAATTGGATCAAATGGTGGTTCTACTGCTAGTTTTTTTTAGGAATCTCCATACTGCTTTCCAGGGGGTGAGCATTCCCTTTTCCCCACAACCTCACCAACATTTGGTTACTTGTATTATTGATAATTGTCATTCTGACTGGAATTAGATGGATTTCATTGTAGTTTTAATTTGCATTTCTCTAATTGCTAGAGATGTTGAACATGTTTTCAATATTTGTTGATCATTTATATTTCTTCTTTTGAGAAGGGTCTTTTCAATTCCTTTGTCCATTCATTGATTGGGTTATTTGCTTTTTTGCCTTTATGTTTTTTGAGTTCTTTGTATGTTCTGGAAATTAATGCCCTATCTGAGGTGCAGGTGTCAAAGATTTTCTCCCATCTGTAAGTTGTCTCTTCACGCTCTTGACTGTTTCTTTTTCTATGAGGAAGCTTTTTTAATTTGTTCTCTTTAGTTATACATGACAGTAGAGTAGAGTGTATTTTGACATATTATACATACATGAAGTATAACCTTCTAGTTGGAATCCAATTTTTGTGGTTTACATGATGTGGAATTTCATTGGTTGTGTATTAATACACAAACATAGAAAAACTATGTCCAATTCATTCTACTATATTTCCTATTCCCATTTCCTCTCCCTTACCTTCATTCCACTTTGTCTAATCCAATGAACTTTGATTCTCCCCACCCCTTATTGTGTGTTAGCATCTACAGATGCTTTTTAGTTTAATGCCATCCCAATGTTTACAGCAGCGCAATTCACAATAGCTAAGCTATGGAAGCAACCTAGATGGTCATCAATAGACAAATGGATAAAGAAATTGTGGTATATATACACAATGGAATATTATTCAGCCATGAAGAAGAATGACTTTATCACATTTGTCAGTAAATGTATGGATCTGAAAAATATCATGCTAAGTGAAATAAGCCCATCTCAAAAAACCAAAGGTCAAATGTTTTTGCTGATATGTAGAAGCTAAACCACAATAAGGGGGGAGGGAAGAAAAGAAATTTAGTAGATCAGAAAAAGAAAACAAGAGAAAGGGAGGGGATAGGAATAGGAAAGACAGTAGAATAAATCTAACATAATTTTCCTGTGTACACATATGAAATTACCTAAGTGAACTCCACCATTGTGCCCACCCACAAGAATGGAGTCCTAATTAGAATAAAATATATCCTATGCTTGTTTAACTTTATCAAAATGGATTCTGCTATCATATATAACTAAGAAGAACCAATGAAATAAATGATGCTGTGATGACTGAATATCTACAAGGTAAAGAATGAGGTTGGATTGCTACCTCACACAATATACAAAAAAATAAAAGTATATCAAGGACCAAAATGTAAGAACTAAAACTATATAACACTTATAAGAAAATACAGATATAAATTTTCATGGTTTTAGATTTCATGGTGGCTTCTTAGAAAAAAATAGGCAACTTGGGTTTCATCAAAATTTAATACTTGCATTTGGGAGGCTGAGGCAGGAGGATCACGAGTTCAAAGCCAGCCTCAGCAATGGTGAGGCACTTAACAACTCAGTGAGACTCTGTCTCTAATAAAATACAACAAAGGGCTGGGGATGTGGTCCAGTGGTTGAGTGCCCCTGAGTTCAATCCCCAGTACCAAAAAAAAAAAAAAAAAAAATTAAAACTTGTGTTCCTTCAAAGGACATTATCATCCCCTATTTCTCTCCAGCAACTTTTCCTTTTTGGATGATAAAGATGCTTTTAATTTAATTACGGTGCTGAGAATATAACTCAGTATTACAGCATGTACTTAGCATATGTGAGGCCCTGGAGTCTCCAGCACCATGTAAGAATGTTTAAAAGCTGATTGTGGTGATAATTATACAACTCACTGGGCATACTGAAACCAAGGAATTATACAATTAAATGGTGAATTATATATATGAATTATATCTCAATAAAGATGTTTTTAAAAATAAAAATATTATCAAAAATACAAAAAGGAAGCCTGATGACATGGTGCATGCCAGTAATCCCAGCAGCTTGGGAGGCTGAGGTAGGAGGATTGCAGGTTTAAAGCCAGCCTCTCAGCAACTTAGTGAGGTGCTAAGCAACTTGGAAAGACCCTGCCTCAAAATTAAAAAGTTTTAAAAGAGCTGGAGATGTGGCTCAGTGGTTGAGTACCCTTGAGTTCAATATCCAGGATACAAAGGAAAAAAAAGAATGTGAAAAGGCAACCCACTAAATGACAATATTTTGTAATACTGTATCTAACAAAATACCTGTACTTAGAATACAAAGAACTCTTACAACTCAAAAATAAAGAGGCAAATAAACCAAGTTTTAAATGGGCATAAATCTGAATATTTTCCCAAAGATTATACACAAACAACTTGTGAGCACATCAAAAAAGGCTTAACATCATTAAACATCAGGGAAATAGAAATCAGATCCATCAAGAGATATTCCTTCATATGCATGAAAGTGTCTATAAACAAAAAGACAAAACCAGGATTGACCAGGACACAGAGAAGTTTGAAACCTCATACCCTTTTGGTAGGAATGTAAATGGTGAAACCATTTTGAAAAACAGGCTGGTTATTCCTCCAAATATTAAACATAGAATTACCATATGTTCCACCAATCCCACTCCTAGGTATACACCCAAGACAAATGAAAACATGTTTTTCACACAAAAAACGTGTACACAAATGTTCATAGCATCATTATTCATAATACCAATAAATGGAAACAACCCCAATGTCTACCAACTGATGAACAGATAAATAGATCCATTCCATACTATAGAATGTTTTTCAGTAATAAAAACATAATGAGTTACTGATTCATGCCACAATATTATGAACCTTGACAACATTATGCTAGGTGAAAGCTGCCAGTCACAAAAGACCTTGTACTATATGATTTTCATTTATATGAAATGTTCATAATAGGCAATTCTATAGAAAAAAAAAGGAGATTAGTGGTTGTCTAGGTTTATAAGGTTGGAAAGTTTGGAGAGAGAGTGACTGCTAAAGGGTGTGAGGTATCTGTTTCAGCAGTTGAAAAGTTTTAAAATTTATTGTGGATGACAGTTATACAACACTGCCTCTACTGAAAATTAATTAAATAATAAAAAATTAATAAAATTATTATATTAATCATTTAGCTGTATACTTTAAATGGGTGAACTCTGTGGTATGCAAATTATATCTCAATAAATCTGTTACCAATAAAAGAAAAAGAAAAACATTTTTTTCAGACAAAGAAAAGCTAAGGGAACTAATTGCCTTTGGACCTGCCCAGCAAGATATATCAAATTTTTTTCAAACTGATTGAAAAGCATATAGGTCACACTCAGATCTTCAAAAACAAAGACTTCTAAAGAAT
Organism: Tamias sibiricus; assembly: GCA_025594165.1. Taxonomy (NCBI): domain Eukaryota; kingdom Metazoa; phylum Chordata; class Mammalia; order Rodentia; family Sciuridae; genus Tamias; species Tamias sibiricus. Next base: position 70,834,937 of record CM046662.1, read on the forward strand.
AAATAAAGAGGGGCTGGAGTTGTATCTCAGTGGTAGAGTGCTTGCCTGGCATGGTAAAGCACTAGGTTCAATCCTCAGCATCACATAAAAATAAATAAATAAAATAAAGATATTGTGTCCATCTACAACTAAAAATATATTTTAAAAAGGAATAAAGATGAAATAAAATATTTTATTTTTCCTATTCTTCATTTATCTAAAAGATGACAATTTAAAATAATAATGGTAATAATGCAGGGGGTGATTGTAGCCTATGCATAAGTAAAAAGAATGAGAACAATGTCACAGATAGAAGGAAGGAATTGGGAAATGTCTATTATAATATACCTGTCATAAACATGAAGCATAGCAGTGTTATTTGAAGGTAGATTTAGATTAGTTATAAATGTATATCATAAACTCTAAGATAACTACTAAACATTTAAAAAATAATTATAAGATAATTAGGAATCATAAAATAATTTTAAATAATTATAAGATAAAATTGAATCATATAAAATGCTCAATTAAAACCAAAGAAAAGTCAGGTATTGTGGTGCATGCCTGTAACCCCAGTGACTCAAGAGGCTGAGGCAGGAGGATCACGAGTTCAAAGCCAGCCTCAGCAATGGTGAGGCACTTAACAACTCAGTGAGACTCTGTCTCTAATAAAATACAACAAAGGGCTGGGGATGTGGTCCAGTGGTTGAGTGCCCCTGAGTTCAATCCCCAGTACCAAAAAAAAAAAAAAAAATTAAAAACTTGTGTTCCTTCAAAGGACATTATCATCCCCTATTTCTCTCCAGCAACTTTTCCTTTTTGGATGATAAAGATGCTTTTAATTTAATTACGGTGCTGAGAATATAACTCAGTATTACAGCATGTACTTAGCATATGTGAGGCCCTGGAGTCTCCAGCACCATGTAAGAATGTTTAAAAGCTGATTGTGGTGATAATTATACAACTCACTGGGCATACTGAAACCAAGGAATTATACAATTAAATGGTGAATTATATATATGAATTATATCTCAATAAAGATGTTTTTAAAAATAAAAATATTATCAAAAATACAAAAAGGAAGCCTGATGACATGGTGCATGCCAGTAATCCCAGCAGCTTGGGAGGCTGAGGTAGGAGGATTGCAGGTTTAAAGCCAGCCTCTCAGCAACTTAGTGAGGTGCTAAGCAACTTGGAAAGACCCTGCCTCAAAATTAAAAAGTTTTAAAAGAGCTGGAGATGTGGCTCAGTGGTTGAGTACCCTTGAGTTCAATATCCAGGATACAAAGGAAAAAAAAGAATGTGAAAAGGCAACCCACTAAATGACAATATTTTGTAATACTGTATCTAACAAAATACCTGTACTTAGAATACAAAGAACTCTTACAACTCAAAAATAAAGAGGCAAATAAACCAAGTTTTAAATGGGCATAAATCTGAATATTTTCCCAAAGATTATACACAAACAACTTGTGAGCACATCAAAAAAGGCTTAACATCATTAAACATCAGGGAAATAGAAATCAGATCCATCAAGAGATATTCCTTCATATGCATGAAAGTGTCTATAAACAAAAAGACAAAACCAGGATTGACCAGGACACAGAGAAGTTTGAAACCTCATACCCTTTTGGTAGGAATGTAAATGGTGAAACCATTTTGAAAAACAGGCTGGTTATTCCTCCAAATATTAAACATAGAATTACCATATGTTCCACCAATCCCACTCCTAGGTATACACCCAAGACAAATGAAAACATGTTTTCACACAAAAACGTGTACACAAATGTTCATAGCATCATTATTCATAATACCAATAAATGGAAACAACCCCAATGTCTACCAACTGATGAACAGATAAATAGATCCATTCCATACTATAGAATGTTTTTCAGTAATAAAAACATAATGAGTTACTGATTCATGCCACAATATTATGAACCTTGACAACATTATGCTAGGTGAAAGCTGCCAGTCACAAAAGACCTTGTACTATATGATTTTCATTTATATGAAATGTTCATAATAGGCAATTCTATAGAAAAAAAAAGGAGATTAGTGGTTGTCTAGGTTTATAAGGTTGGAAAGTTTGGAGAGAGAGTGACTGCTAAAGGGTGTGAGGTATCTGTTTCAGCAGTTGAAAAGTTTTAAAATTTATTGTGGATGACAGTTATACAACACTGCCTCTACTGAAAATTAATTAAATAATAAAAAATTAATAAAATTATTATATTAATCATTTAGCTGTATACTTTAAATGGGTGAACTCTGTGGTATGCAAATTATATCTCAATAAATCTGTTACCAATAAAAGAAAAAGAAAAACATTTTTTTCAGACAAAGAAAAGCTAAGGGAACTAATTGCCTTTGGACCTGCCCAGCAAGATATATCAAATTTTTTTCAAACTGATTGAAAAGCATATAGGTCACACTCAGATCTTCAAAAACAAAGACTTCTAAAGAATAAATAAAGAGGGGCTGGAGTTGTATCTCAGTGGTAGAGTGCTTGCCTGGCATGGTAAAGCACTAGGTTCAATCCTCAGCATCACATAAAAATAAATAAATAAAATAAAGATATTGTGTCCATCTACAACTAAAAATATATTTTAAAAAGGAATAAAGATGAAATAAAATATTTTATTTTTCCTATTCTTCATTTATCTAAAAGATGACAATTTAAAATAATAATGGTAATAATGCAGGGGGTGATTGTAGCCTATGCATAAGTAAAAAGAATGAGAACAATGTCACAGATAGAAGGAAGGAATTGGGAAATGTCTATTATAATATACCTGTCATAAACATGAAGCATAGCAGTGTTATTTGAAGGTAGATTTAGATTAGTTATAAATGTATATCATAAACTCTAAGATAACTACTAAACATTTAAAAAATAATTATAAGATAATTAGGAATCATAAAATAATTTTAAATAATTATAAGATAAAATTGAATCATATAAAATGCTCAATTAAAACCAAAGAAAAGTCAGGTATTGTGGTGCATGCCTGTAACCCCAGTGACTCAAGAGGCTGAGGCAGGAGAATCACAAGTTTGAGGCCAGCCTTAGAAACTTAGCAAGGCCTTAAGCAACTTAACCAGACCATGTCTCAAAATTAAAAAATAAAATAAAAAGGCTGGCTCAGTGATTAAGCCCTTCTGGGTTCAATCCCCAGTACTTGAAGGAAGGAAGAAAGGAAGGAAGGAAGGGACGAGTAAGAAAGGAAAGAAACAAAGGAAAAAAGAAAAGAAAAAGGAAAAGAAGTTTCTAGAAATATATAGAAAAGTTATGAACATACTTGATAGTAATACAATATAATAATATTAACTTTAAATTTGAATAGTCTAAATACACAAATTTAAAAGCACAGATTGTCAGAGTGGATTAAAAAAGAGAGAGACTCAACTGTATGTTATCTACAAGAACCCCACTTTAAGTATAAACACTCTGACATGTTAAAAACAAAGAGATGGAGAAAATATTCCATATTAATACAGATCAAAAGAAACACTGAGGAGGCTATTAATGTTGGACAAAGCCAGCTTCCAGACAAAAAAAATTATTTGGGATGGAGAAGAGCACCGAATAATAATCAAATGTCATTTCTCTAAGAAAACAACAATTCTATACTTGTATGCACCTAGACACAGATGTCAAAACACACAATGCAAAAACTTACCAAATGGAAAGGAGTAATAGATAAATCTACAATTGTAGTTGGAGACTTTGAAACCCCTTGTCAATAACTGATAGACTGAGGTGACAGAAAAATTAGTAAGAATGAAGTTGACCTGAACAGTGCCATCACTTAACTTGATCTAATTGACATTTATAGAATACTTTAACCAGAAACAAAAGAATACATATTCCTCTCAAGTTCATATAAAACTTTTACTAGATGAACCACATTCTGGGCCATTAAAAAACACCTTTAAAATTAGAAAAAATACAAAGTATGTTCTCAGACCAAAGTGGAATCAAACTAGAAACCAATAATGCTAGAAAATCCCCCAATATTTGGAAATTAAATAACATGGTTCAAAATAACCACATGGGTAACAGAAGACATTAGGTGTATGGATATATGTGTGTGTGAAATATATATAAATATATATGAAAATTCAACTTATTAAAATTTGTGGGATTCAGAGAAAACAGCACTTGGGAGGTAAATTTTAGCTTTACATATTAGAAGAGAAAATCTAAAGTCAATAAGATAATTTTCCATTGAAGGAGCCCCAATTAGGGAGATGGCTATTGCGGTCAGCTGGAAGCCATAAGTTCCACCTGATAATAAGTATGTATATGACGCACCTGTAAATGCACGTGAGGCATCCGCAAAGCTAAAGGTATATAACCGGGTGAAAGCGGTCGGAGTCAGGAGAAGAATGAATTCATTCAGTCAGTCATGCAGTCGCTCGGTCGGAAGAAGAGTTCGGGTCGGAGAAGAAGAAAAGAATCAGAGCGGCCAGAACATAGGCAGAGCGGTTACAGAAGAGAAACCAGATAGAAGAAGTAATTGCTGGTCAGAGTCAAGCCGAGGCTCCCGAGGAAGAAAGAAGAAAGAAGAAAGAAGCTCTAAAAGCTAAGCTCTCTCTCTCTCTAAAGAAATCTCTCTTTCAAGCTCTCTCTCTTTCTCTCTAAGCTCTAAGAAGAAAAGCTCTATCTTTCTCTCTAAGTTCTAAGAAGAAGAAGAAGAAAAAGCTATCTCTAATCTTTCTCTCTAAGCTCTTTCTAAGAAGAAGAAAAATCTTTCTTTCTCTCTCTAAGCTCTCTCTAAGAAAGTAGAAGTAAAAGTAGTAGTATCTTTACTCTGCCTCCGAGAATTTTCCCGCGGCGTTGTGGCTGGCCATGACAGGCAGCTTACATTCCATCTTAGTAAACTAGAAAAAGAATAATCATCTAAGCCAAAGGCAAAATGAAAAGAAATAACAAAAAATAGAGTAGAAATCAATGAAATTGAAAATAGGGAAGCAACTGAAGAAATCAATAATAACAAAACCATTTTCCAAATGATAAAAAAGTTCTCCAAAAGCTGGTTCTTTGAAAATATCAGTAAAATTGATAAACTTTTAGAAAAGCTAACCAAGGAAAAAAGAAAGAAGACACAAATTAGTGCTATAAGAAATGTAGGAGTTAATCTCTACTGATCCTTTGAACAGTAAAAAGATAACAAAAGAATTTTGAAAACAACTCTATGCCCACATATTTAAAATTTAGAGAAATAGATCAATTCTTTGGAAACATAAATCACTAGAAAAATGGATAATCTCAATGGCACTAAACTTATTAAAGGACTTGAATAAATAAATATACCTATATTATACACGCATATACATTACATATATTTTTAAAGCACCAAGCCCAGATGGTTTCACTGAAGAAAGCTACAAACATTTAAAGAATGATACCAATTCTCTACAATCTCTTCTAGAAAATAAAAGCAGAGAGGACACATCCTAATTCAGTCTATAAGTCCAGCATTGTAGTAATAACAAAATGAGATAAATATATCACAAGAAAGAAAAACTACAGATCAGATTTTCAAGAATATTTTGGTAAGTTGAATAATGATATCTTGAAGATGTCCAGGTCCTAATCTCTTAACTTCTGACTATAGTACCCTGCATGGTAAAAGGAACATTAGAGCTGTGATGTTCTTAAGGATTTTAAATATGTGCAGGTTATATTGGATTACTGGGGTGAGCCCAATGTAAACATAAGGCTCCTTATAAGAAGTGGGCAAGAGAAACAGAGTCAGTAGTAGGAGATGGGATTTTGAAAGCAAGAGATTGGAGCGATAGGTGTAAGGAGTCACAAGCTAAGGAACGTGGACAGCTTCTAGAAGCTAAAAAAGGCAAGAAAATGGGAATTATTTCCGATGACTCCAGAAAGAATAAAGCCTAGCTCACACCTTAATTTTAGACTTCAGACTTCCAGAACTGCAAGAGAATAAATTTGCATTACTTAGAGCCACTAAATGTGTGGTATTTTGTTACAGCAGCAATGGGAAAACTAAAACAAACATAGATATAAAAAATGCTGCTGGGCGTGGTGGCGCACGCCTGTAATCCCAGCACCTGGGAGGCTGAGGCAGGAGGATTGCAAGTTCAAAGCCAGCCTCAGCAATGGCGAAGCACTTAGCAACTCAGTGAGACTCTGTCTCTAAATAAAATACAAAAAAGGGCTGGGGATGTGGCTCAGTGGTCAAGTGCCCCTGAGATCAATCCTAGTACCAAAAAAAAAAAAAAAAAAAAAAAAAAAAAAGCTAAGTGAAGTTAACCAATCCCAAAAAACCAAAAACCAAATGCCAAATATTTTCTCTGACTTAAGGATGCTGATTCATAATGTGGTAGGGAGGAGGCATGGGAGGATTAGATGAACTCTAGATAGGGCAAAGGGGAAAAGGGGAGGGAAGGAAAGAGATGGGGCATGGGGGTAGGAAAGACAGTGGAATGAGATGGACATCATTACCCTAAGTACATGTATGAAGACACGAATGGTGTGACTCTACTTTGTGTACAACCAGAGGTATGAAAAATTGTGCTCTATATGTGTAATATGAATTGCAATGCATTCTGCTGTCATATATAACAAATTAAAATGAAAAAATGAAAAAATTCTCAAGAAAATATTAGTAAATTGAATCCACTAATGAATTAAAAATTATGTATCACAAACCAGTGGGATTTATTCCCAATATGCAAGGCTGGCTCAACATTTCAAAATTAATTAATGTAATTTACCAAATTAACAAGGAGAAAAATAATATTATCAATCAATTTGATGCAAACAAAGTACCTGACAGGAGTCAACAATTCATGATAAAATTCTCAGTGAATGGGAATAGAAGGGAACAACCCCAATTTGACAAAGAACATCTACCAAAAAACTATAGCTAACAACATACTTATGGTAAGAAGCTGAACAATTTTTCCAAAGATTGGGAACAAAGCAAGGTTATCCTCTATCCAACATTGTTCTTAAAGTACTCACTGAAACAGTATGAAAAGAGAAGGAAATAAAAAGTGTATAGATGCACATGACTATTTATGGTAGATTTATTCTTGGTCAACTTGTGATAAGAGAACTAAAGGGACTCCATCTTGTTCTTCAGCAGCCATCTTAGGAGTTCCGAGAAATAGTTCTGTTTCTCAGAAATAATAGAATACAGAAAGTCCTGCCTGTGTACCCATTAATTGTTATGTAGCATAATACGCTTGACAGCATAAAAACAGCAATTCCTATACAATGTAAAATTGCTCTCTTTGGTTTCCATTTTTCCTGGGCAAATACCTTGTCAGAGATTGATTGTCTAGACATTAGTAACCATTCTCTAACATGTACTCAACTAGGGTCATCTTGACCCCATTCCCTTCTTACTTGATCGTTGCTATATCAACCTGGAAAGTCCCATGGGAAATATTATTGTACCCATTGCTTTGTCTTGCTAACTGCCTAGATTCAGCTTCTGTACCGTGGCTTGCTTGCATTGGCTGAAACCCTGCAATTGAATATTCCACCCTCTGTGATTTTGCTCTTTATAAACCTTTGAAAAATCACTGCTGGTGCACCATCTTGTCACACTGTGTGATGTGTGAGGATGGTGGCCGCTGATCAGCTTAATAAAGGCTTTTTATTGGCTCAAGTGTGACATGCTTGGAGTTTTAATTGGAATTATGCTGGATACAACATTTTTGGTACAACAAACCTAAAACTGGAAGCAACCAATATATTCATTAATATACGAATGGATAAACAAACTGTGGTACGTCTATACAATGGAATAGTATTCATCAACAAAAAGATGTGATCTGTCAAGACACAAAAGCAATGTAATGGCTGGGGTTGTAGCTCAGTGGTAGAGGGATTGCCTAGCACATGTGAGGCACTGGGTTTGATCCTCAGCACTACATTAAAAATAAATAAATAAGATAAAGGTATTATGTCCATCTACAACTAAAAAATAAAATAAAATAAAAGCAACAGGTAAATCTTAAGTGCAATTGCTAAGAAAAAGAAGACAGGAAAAGCTACTCACTATAAGATTTCAAATTACTGGAAAAGCAAAACTATAAAGGTTTTTCCAAGGGTTCAAGGTGGAGTAGGGGACAGGAAGATTGAATGGGTGAAGCACAAGGTGAAACTATTCTTCCTGATACTGTAATTGTGAACACAAGACATTAGGGTTTTGTCAAAACTTATAGTACTTGATAGCACAAAGAATAAATTTTAATATTTATGCCATCTTGGAATGGAATGCAGAATGTAAAAAAATAATCTAAATATATTACATAACCCAATCAATAAATGGGCAAAGGAACTAAATAGACACTTCTCAAAAGAAAAAATACAAATGGCCAACAATAAATGAAAAAATGTTCAACATCTCTATCAATTAAAAAATGCTAATTAAAACTACACTGAGATTTCACCTTGCTCCAGTCAGAATGGCAATGATCAAGAATACAAGTAGCAATAAATGTTGGTAAGGATGTGGGGGAAAGGGCATAATCATACATTGTTGGTGGGACTGCAAACTGGTGCAACCACTCTGGAAAACAGTATGAAGATTCCTCAAAAGCTAGGAATGGTAAAGAAACTGTGGTATATATCCACAATGGAATATTACTCAGCCTTAAAAAGGAATGAAATTATGGCATTTTCCAGTAAATGGATGGAACTAGAGAATATTAAGCTAAGTGAAATAAGCCAATCCCAAAGAACCAAAGGTCAAATGTTTTCTCTGATATGCAGATGCTAATTCACAATAAGGACAGAGAACAGAGGTATTTTGGACGAGTCTAGACTGAAGGGAGGGGATGGGGCATGGGGATAGGAATTATAGTAGAATGAATCATACATTATTACCCTGTGTGCATATATGATTACATAAACTGTGTTAACTCTATATCATGTACAACCAGACAAATGAGAAGTTATACTCCATTTATGTGTGATATGTCAAAATGCATTCTATTGTCATATATAACTAATTACAACAAACAAATAGTTTTTGTAAGGCTAATTAGTATTGCCAATTAAAATCATTTTAATTGAAAAAATAATAAAATAGCCTAATTATCAAAACAAAACAAAACAAAAACTAGGAATGGAATTGCCATTTGACCAAGTTATCCCACTCCTCACTTTATATAGCCAAAGGATTTTAAATCAGCATACAACAGTAATGCAGCCACATCAATGTTTACAGCAGCACAATTCACATTAGTTAAGCTATGAAGCCAATTAGGTGCCCTTCAACAGATGAATGGAAAAGGAAATGTGGTATATACACACAACGGAATATTATGTAGCCATAAAGAAGAATGACTTTATGACATTCGCTGGTAAATGCATGGATCTGGAGACTAATATGTAAGAGAAATAAGCCAATCCCCAAAAAACAAAGGTCAAATTTTTCTCTGATATGTGGAAGCTAACCCAAAATTCAGGTTGGGGGATGCAGGGGAGAATAAGGTCCATGGATTAGACAAAAGGGAATGAACAGAAGGGAGGTGGGATGGGAATAGGAAAGAGAGTGGAATGAATCTGACATAACTTTCCTGTGTACATATGTGAATATACCACACTGAATCTCACCATCAAGTACATCCACAAGAAATTAATTAATAACAATAACTATGGGTAAATGGCAGAAATATCAATAGAAAGAAGGAAGAGGAGGAGAAAGGGAAGGGGAAGGAGTGGTACTGGGGTCTGAATTAGTATAAGATATATTCCCCATGCTTGTATAATTATGCCAAAATGTATTCTAATGTCATGTATAACTAAGAATAACCAATAAAATAAAATTTAAAAAATTAAAATTAAAAAATATTACGAATATGTGAAATCACCTCAGTGAAGGAAGTTGAGTAATAAGGTGCTGACCCAAGCAACTCTGGAAATGAGTGGGATCTATAAGACTAAAGGAAAAAGGAACATTTTTTGTACAACAGTGAATAGAGTTGTTATCACAGAAGTACAGGTCAACATTCTGAAGCTACTATACATGTATACTTAAATCAATTAAGTAAATTAATTGAACAATTAAGTAAGTGCATGACAAATGGGAGTCGATGACAAATGTTGGAGTGGAATGGTACAGAATAGCAAGTGGAAGAGGCTGGGATGATCCATGTGGTAGAGTATTAGAGTAGAAGACATCACATAACTCATGTCTATCTTGATATAGGTATAGATAGCTACAAAAGGAAATATTTGTAGATTTGTGTACATGCATACAGTGGTACACACATATAGACTCCCTGTCAGCTGAGAGGGCCTAGAAGCAGCAGTACAATAGTTACAGTGGGTGCTTACTCAGATCTTGATCTCTAATACCACTTTTGAATAAAAGCTCCTTGTAGAAATGGCTGATTCTAGGACTGGAACAAGAAATATACAAGATAAGCCTCAAGCATCTTGTAGTACCATAAAGTAAAAGATACTAAAAGCAAAGGGTCACCTAAGAGCTCCAGAGCTGAAACAATTTGAGCAACAAATTTTATTCATTCATTCATTCATTATTTTTTGCAGTGCTGGATGCCAAACCCAGGGCCTTTACATGTTAAATAAGCAGTCTGCCTCTGGTATACACCCTCAGTCCTGACAATGAGTTTTTAAATATGAAAAGCATGATCCTTGAAAGAATAAAACTGCTGTTGGACTTTATTAAAATTTAAAATTTTTGCTTGTGAATGAAAATACAAACCACAAACTGGGATGAAATACATGTAAAACATGTATCTGATAAAAGACAAATAACTCTAAAAACTCAACAATAAGACAACAATCCAATTTTAAAATGGGCAATAGATCTAAACAGACTTCACTAAACATATATATATATATATATATAAGCTGGGCTTGGTGGCACACACCTGTAATCCCAAAGGCTCCTGAGGCTGAGACAGGAGGATCAGGAGTTCAAAGCCAGCCTCAGCAACAGCAAGGTGCTAAGCAATTCAGTGAGACCTTGTCTCTAAATAAAATACAAAATAGGGTTGGGGATGTGGCTCAGTGATCGAGTGCCCCTGAGTTCAATCCCTGGTACCCACCCACCTCCCCCCAAAAAGAAGACATATAAGTGACAAATAAGCATATGAAAAGATCTTACATAAATAATTGCAAATTAAATCAAGAGTAAGATGATGACTATACACCTGTCAAAGTGCCCCAAATTTTAAAAACTGACAACATCAAAAGCTGACAGGGATTACAGATCAACAAGAACACTCATTTATTACTGACAGGAATAAAAAATGGTATACCCACACTGGAAGACTCTTTGGTAGTTTCTTACAGAACTAAACATGGTCTTACCATAAGACTGAGCAACTACACTCCTAAGTATTTAAATAATTGAGTTGAAATCAGGTCCAAATGAAAACCTGCACATAGCCTGGTACAGTGGTGCACACTATAATCCCAGCAGATTGGGAGGCTGAGGTAGGAGGATCACAAGTTCAGGCCAGCCTCAGCAACTTAGCAAGGCCCTAAGCAACATAGTGGAACTCTGTCTCAAAATAAATTTTTTTTAAAGGCTGGGGATGTGGTTCAGTGGTTAAGTGATCCTGGGTTCAATTCCCAGTAAAAAAAAAAAAAAAAAAAAAAGGAGTGGGGGAGAGAGCCTGCACATAAATGTTTAAATCAGCTTTATTCATAATTAACAAAAACTGGAAGCAACCAAAATATCTTTCAAAAGTGAACTGTGGTATATTCATACAATGGAATATTATTCACTGGTAAAAATAAATTTAGTGATCAACCCACGGAAAAACACAAAGGAACACTAAATGGATATATCTTAGTAAAAGAAACCAAGTTGAAAAGGCTACATACATATGATTCTAACTATATGATAGTCTGGAAAGGGCAATGTTATACTTAAACATATAAAAAATTTAATAGTAACACACAAACCCAATTTTATAAAGAGCAACAGACCTAAATAGACATTCCTCAAAAGAATACATACAACTGACCAACAGATATATGGGGGAAATGTGCATTATCACTAACCATCAGGGAAATACAAATCAAAACCACAATGATATATCATCTCATACTTGTAAGAATGGCTATTATCAAAAAGATGGAAGATAGCTGGGCATGGTGGCACACGCCTGTAATCCCAGCACTTGGGAGGCTGAGGCAGGAGGATTGCGAGTTCAATGCCAGCCTCAGCAATGGTGAAGCACTTAGCAACTCAGTGAAACCCTGTATCTAATAAAATAATAAAATACAAGTACAAAAAATAAAATAAAATCTCTTCAGCCTCTGGTAGCCACCATTCTACTCTGAACTTCTTTGAGATCAACAGTTTTAGATTTTACATGAGTGAGATCATATGGTTCTTGTCTTTTAATAATAAAATACAAAATAAAATACAAATAAGGGCTGATAAAATACAATAAAAATACAGTAAAATACAAAATAATAAAATACAATACGAAATACAAAAATGCAAATAAAATACAAAAATAAGGCCAGGGATGTGGCCCAGTGATTGATCGAGTGCCCCTGAGTTCAATCCCTGGTACCAAAAAAAAAAAAAAAAAAAAAAAAAAAAGATGGAAGATAATAAGTGTTGAAGAGAATGTGGAGAAAAAGGAATTCTTGCACACACCATTGGTGGGAATGTAAATTAGTGCAATCATTATGTAAAAGTGTGGAGGTTCCTCAAAAAATTAAAAATAAAACTACCATATAATCCAGAAATCCCACTACTGGGTATACATCTATCCAAAGGAAATGAAATCAATATTTCAGAGACATCTGCACTCCTATGTTCATTGTAGCACAATTCACAATAGCTAAGAAATGGAAACTTCCATTAGCAGATGAATGAATAAAGAAAAGTAGCACATACACACAATTGATACTTTTCAACCATGGGAAAAAAAACGAAATCCTGTAATTTGAAACAACATGCATAGAAATGGAGATCATTGTGTTAAGTGAAATTAGGCACAGAAAAAAGACAAGAACCATATGATCTCACTCATGTAAAATCAAAACTGTTGATCACAAAGAAGTTCAGAGTAGAATGGTGGCTACCAGAGGCTGAAGAAATTAGGTGGGAAGGAGGACGGACAGGGAAAGACTGACCAATGATCCCTAAGTTATAGTTAAATAGCAGCAAGAAATTCTGGTATGCTATTGCATAAAGGGTGACTATACATAACAATAATGGACTAATCATTTCACAAAGCTAAAAGAAATTGTAAAAGTTTTCCCTATAAAGAAATGATAAATATTTGTGTGACAGATTATGTTTAACCTGTTTTAAGCATTATACAATATATACATGTATTTAGAACTGTTAGCTATGAAAGAAAGATACTGTATTTAATACATATATAATTGGAGTCCCTGAGGAAGAAATCTGAAGTAATGATATAGAACACAAAAATCTATAATCTAGGAAAAAATTTAAGAAAATAAAATTTGAAAATAAATATTGCAGAAAATGTCTGATGTATCTGAGAAAACTAACCCAGAATAATAAAAATCAAGATATATTTTCATAAATCTACATGATCTTAATGAAAATGTCAAGGAAAAAACTTGGATATCCAGGCAAAAATATTTGTAAATAAATACCACTTATAAAAAAATAAAAATATGCTGTCAGATATTTTGAAAGCAATACTTGATATGAGAAGATAAGAGCATAGTGAAAGGAAACTAAAGGCTAGTGTGTCAAGGAAGAAGTAGGTCTGCATCAAATCTACCAATTCCACACCTGATTTCATTGGCACAGAAAACACTTGAAATTTCCAAATTGATTGTTTTGAAGGACATGTTAAGGGTTTCACAGGTAATTAATACCAATATTAAATCTGCTAGAGTTTCATGTACAAGATAAAAAGAGATAACACCCAAAATTGAGACATGATTTCCTTGAATGAGGCATAAGAAATATGGATACTTAAAACTCTACCTTGAAAACAAGAAGAATAGATTTCATCTAAATCTATTAGAGATAAAGGATGGAATGTGGAATAGAGATTTTAGTTTTCATTTGGTTCATGAAATCTATAAGGCCATAAAATAGTTAGGTAATATAAAAAGCTTCCATGATTCTATTTATATGTACATTAGAAGGAACTTCCAGGTGTTATTGTAAATCCTCAATGTATTGTTTCAGCAGTACTAACTTAATGCTGATATATTCTAGATAAAGTTTCACATCGTTAAGCTATTTCTGTTCCTTTGGTAACTGAACTCTTTCTTCTGTGGTTTTTGGATTTGACATTATGTTTGAACTTTTATGTCGTAATTGACATGTGCCAGGGCGGTGATAGATCAGAATCCACTCCAAATCCAGGCATCATGAGTAAATCTTTCTTATCCTCTCAAAGTCAAATGGTAGGCATCTCCCATCTCCTCTTTCATTGAACAAGAGTACCAGATCCCTTTAGCTAAATTGATTCCAAAGAGTAGAACTGCATTGACCTCAACTAATTTCAAAATGCTGCTTTTTGTTTCTGCATTTGTTGAATTTTTTCACAATTGAAAATGGTCAGCTTTGAAGGTAAATGGCAAATCTTGAAATTAGAAAGGCAACTATGTGAAGAAGCCAAATTTATAAATCAAGCAATTTGGGAAGTGAAGACTGAAAGGTAGCTTGCATATTAAATTCACAAAATCTTTTATACTTTTTCTATAAATACCTTTTTTAAAACTATGGATCAGAATAGCCACATTTAGAACACTGTTATCAGTCAATATTTTTAGGTACTTAGAACCTGATCCTGATCCTAAAAGCGGTCTTAATACACAGAAACCTTTTAAAAAAGACACTCCCTGAAATCTTTTATTCACATGGCCACACATTGATGCTTACATGTTCCGGTATCTAGTATGGCTACTGTAATCTTGATAACCCAAATTATTTTTTCTCATCTTTAGAAACCTACACAGTAACAACCAGATCAAACTGATCTAAGGCAACTGTGTGTGTGAATGAACGCTCCCCTTTGCTTCATACCTGAATGTTGTACATCTATTTGGATTGTATATTGTGTTTGTATATTTATGCTTTGATTCATAGTAACTTCTCATGTTATGGAATTGATTTGCATTGAACACAAACTGTAAATAAAAATAAATAAATGGCTGAAAGAGAAAAACTAATTAAATAATTAACAATAAAAATCACATAAGCTTAAAAGTGTCTGTAGAAACTCATTAAAATGGCACAGTATATTTGAAAAAAGAAGCAACATAATGCCTAGAAATGAAAAATATAATAATCATATTTTAAAATAAACTCAATAGATGAATTCTATCAGCTGTAATGCAGAGTTGGTATTTTGAACCAGCCAAACCACTGAAGATATTTTAAAATGATTAAAGCATCAAGTGACTGATAAGGACATGAAGAATTAACATGTAGAGATTCTGAAGTAGACAGAAATTCAGAAGGTAAATCAAGTTTTCTGACATTTTGCTCTGAATTGTTTACATATAAGAAGTGAATGAAGGCTGAGATGTACTTTGAAAGTCTCCCAGAATTGGAAAAACAAAGTGAATTTTACCTTTATGTATATCTATAAAGCACCAATTTAAAAAATATATATAAATAGAAAAAAGACCAGTAGAATAAAGGAAGGGGAAGGAAAGGGGTGGAGGGAAATGCTGGAGACTCAAGTGGAGCAAATTATATTCCATGATTGTATGATTATGTCAAAATGAAACCCAATATTATAAAAAACCACAATGTACTAATAAATGCATAAAATAAAATGAGTAAAAATTTAAAATAAAGTCATAATTATGAGTTTTCTGGTCATGGGAACTTCATAAACACTTATTTTTGGTTAGCAAGTTGAAGGACTACACTCAAAGACAAGTAAAAGTATAATCAAGTATAGACAATCAAGTTCTCATCCAAGATATCTTAAGCCTGAAATGGACTGCATTACTCAAGGTTACCAGGGCACCAAAATGCCTAGAAGAAGCAAATTTATATCTATTCTTAAGGAAGAAAGAATAATATGACCAAAATTATTTCCAGGTAGAAGTAATTAATGCAATTTTCACCATTAAATCAAATATAACTAGGTTCATATGGACACAAAACACTGTGAAGACAGAATTTTAAAACAGTCTTCAGAATCAGACACACAAGGACCCTAGCTTGGGACATATCATAAAGAGAAGATAAAATAATGACTTATATGTTCAGGTGATTAAAAAGTCATTCTTGTAAATTTCAAGAGGGAACTAGAAATTATAAAATGTAAAAATAAAATATACAAAAGCCAAATGGGGCCTGGATTATAGCTCAGTGGTAACATGCATGAGATCTTGGGATTAATCCCCCCCACCACTGAAAAAAGAAAATTGAAGTGTCTTAGTCCATTTTAGCTTCTGTAACATAATGTCATATACTGAGTTATTTATAAGAACAGAAATTTACTTCTCACAGTTCTGCGGTATGTGAAGTCCAAAAATCAAAGCACAGGCCTTCTTGCTGTATTGTCATATGATAGAAGGCAGTAGGAGGAAAAAGGGACGAGCTCCCGCCATCAAGCCCTTTTATACTGGCATTATTCTACCTCCCAAAGGCAGCAGCTCCCAATACAGTTGGACTGGGCACTGAGTTTTCAACAGGTGAATTTTTTGAGCACATTTAGATCAAAACAAGAAAAGAGAATTGGTGAACTTTAAGGTAAGTCAAACTTTCCACAGTAAAGCCCAAAGAACAAACCATATCAAAGTAAAAAGTAGATATAGAAGAAATAAGAGTAAATAAAGCTAAAATATGCTTAATTACAATTCCAAAATAAGAGGTTAGAAATATAGTGGTGCAGAAGCAACATTGGAGACAATAAAAGCTGAAGATATCCCAAAGTGAATGAAATGCATCAATTTGCAAATTCAAAATTCCAATAAGTCCAGACAGAATGAATATAAAGAAACTCACAGTGAGACATCATGGTAAAACTACAAAATGTTAAAAAAAATCTTATAAGCAGCAAGAAGAAAAAATACAATACTTTAAAAAGATTGATAGTTACATTGACAGCTGAATTCTTGACAGCAATAATGGAAACCAAGAAACAATAGAATAATATTTCCAATGTACTGGGGGGAATGCCAAACTAAAATTATATACTTGGTAAAAAAAAAAAAAAAAAGTCTTTCAAGACTTCTAATGAAATAAAGACATTTTCAAACAAAACTTGAAATAGGTCTTCACTAGCACCTTTAGACCAAAAGAAACTCAAAAGCATTTTATGATGGAAAGACAATAATCCCTGATAGAAGTTCAGAGATGTAGAAAATTAGCAAGAAGAACAAAAAATGGTTGATGAAATGAGATGGACATCATTACCCTAGGTACATATATGACTGCACATATGGTGTTGAAGGAGCCCTAATTAGGAAGGGCTGTTGCAGCTAGCTGGAAGCCATAAGTTCCACCTGATATGTATGTGACGCACCTGTAGGCACCTGCAAAGCTGAAGGTATATAACCAGGTGAAAGCGGTCCGAGTTAGGAGAACGGAGAACGAATTCATTCAGTCAGTCATAAGAAATAAGAACAAGAAGCTAAGATAGTGAGGAGAGTGAAGAAAAAGCATAGCCTCAGACTCAGTTGAGACCAGCAAAAAGTCAAGTAAACAAGAGAGCATAGCCTCTGTCTCAGTTGAGGCCAGTTAAGAATTAAGCTGAAGCAGAGTAGGCAGCGAAAAGCCGAAGCAGAGTAGGCAGCGAAAAGCCGAAGCAGAGTAGCCAACGAAAAGCCGAAGCAGCCAAAAGCCGAAGCAGAGTAGCCGGCCAAAAGCCATAAAAAATAAAGAAGCCAGAAAGTAATAGTATGGTAAAAGCCATACAGAGATAAAGCCTTGAGCTTTACCAAAAAGCCATAAAGAAAAAAGCCATGAGCTTAAAAGAAAAAGCCATTGAGCTTTGGCAAAAAAGCCATAAAAATAAAGAAGAGACAAGAAAATAGAAGAAAAAAAAAAAAAAGTCAAAGCCGCTTATGCAGTTGTGCTTAACAAAGTGCGTTAGCTGCTCCTCAGCAGTAGGCTTCCTTAAAGCCGCAGCACCTTCTCAAAAAGGGCTCAAATATCCACCCTTTTAAAAACAAAAGGTGAAAAGCTAGGTAGGGACAAGAAAATAAAAGAAAATAGAGAAAATAGAGAAGATAGAATTAAAGCACCTTTTTAAACTAAAGGGGAGGAATATGAAGGAGCCCTAATTAGGAAGGGCTGTTGCAGCTAGCTGGAAGCCATAAGTTCCACCTGATATGTATGTGATGCACCTGTAGGCACCCGCAAAGCTGAAGGTATATAACCGGGTGAAAGCGGTCCGAGTTAGGAGAACGAAGGAGAATTCATTCAGTCAGTCATGCAGTCACTCGGTCAGTCAGAAGAAGAGTTCGAGTCGGAGAATCAGAGCGGCCAGAACGTAGGCAGAGCGGTTACAGAAGAGAAACCAGAATTGCTGGTCAGAGTTAGGCCAAGGCTCCCGAGGGCTGGTCAGAGTTAGGCCGAGGTTCCCGAGGAAGAAAGAAGAAAGAAGAAAGAAGAAAGAAGCTCTAAAAAATAACCTTTCTCTAAGCTAAGCTCTATCTTTCTTTCTTTCTCTCTAAGCTAAGAAGAAAAGAAGAAAGAAGAAAGTAGAAAAATCTTTCTTTCCCTCTCTAAGCTCTAAGAAAGTAGAAGTAAAAGTAGTAATAGCTTTACTCTGCCTCCGAGTTTTTCTCCCACGGCGGTCTGTGGCTGGCCATGACTGGCAGCTTACGTGGTGTGGCACTACACCATGTACAACCAGAGACATGAAAAGTTGTGCTGCAATTGTGTACAATGAAACAAAATGCATTCTGCTGCCATATATACTTAATTAAAATAAAATTAATTAATAAAAAAAATAACAAAACTGGTAAATATGTAAGTTCATTTAAAATAATGTTGATTGTATAAAATAGTACTAATGTCTTAGAGAGTTTAAGAAATATTCTTAAAACATGACAAAAATTGTAGTTAGTCAAGTGGGATTAAAATAGTTAAAGGACTTAAGGTCCTTGCATTACACAGAAGGAAAAAGAGTATTGATTAGCTTTTGACTTTGTTATATCGAGGATACATAATTTAATTTTTAAAACAATCATTATACATATTCAAATACATAAATATATTCCTATATGTATTCAAATGTATAAAACTTCCAAATAACACAGGAGAAAATTAAACAATAAAGCATATGCAATAATTTAAAAGGAAAAAAACAGAAACAGAAATGGTGTGACAAAAATAAAGCACAAAGTAAAATAACAGAATTTTGCTAAAAGATATCAGTAGTTATTCTCAGTGTAAACAAAATAAATGCTTCAAGTTAAAATTTAAAGATTATCTAAGAAAGAGGGGCTGGGAACATGGTTTAGTGGCATAGCATTTGCCTACTGTATACAAGTCCCTGGGTTCAACCAGCAAGCCTGAAACAAAAAATAAAGAAAGATGAAGAAAAATAAAGATAAAGAAAGAATACTTGTTCAGGTTATCCATTGCTGCATAACAAACCACTCCAAGAACCTAGCATTTTAAAATAACTCTCTCCTGGTTCTGACTCAGCTGGTGATTCTTACTTGGGTTCCTTCAGATGGTTGCAATCAATGCAGTAGTATGCTGGTAAATTCTTTTTTTATTTTTAATAGGTGCATTACACATATATATGGTGGGATTCATTATGTCATATAAATACATGCACATAACATGATTTGATCCATCTCAATCTTCATTACCTTCTCTTCCCCCTACTTTTCTCCCCCAATCCACTTGTTCTAATCTACTGATATTATTATTGTTGTTGTTATTGTTATTATTATTACTATTATTAGTGTATTATAATCACACAAACAGAATTCATTGTGGTATATTCATACATGGACATAGCATAATTTGGTAAATTTCATTCCCTAGTAATTCCCCCATGACCTGCCCTTCTCCCTTGCTCTGGATCCCCTTTTTACCTCTACTCTATTAATCTCCCTTCTATTTTTTTTACTTCTTTCTCTCTCTCTTGCTCTCTCTTCTTCTCTCCCCCTTCTATCTCTCTCTCTCTCCTTCCCTTTCCCTCTCCCTTAAGCTTTAGCATCTGAGAGAAAACATTTGACCCTTAACTTTCTGAGTCTGATTTGTTTCACTTAGCATGATGTTCTTCAGTTCCAACCATTTTCCTGAAAATGACATTTCATTCTTTTTTATGGATGAGTAAAAATCCATTTTATACAACACATACACATTTTATTTACTCATCTGATAACAGGTACCTAGGCTGGTTCCATAACTTAGTGAACTGTGCTGCTATAAACATTGGTATGCATATATCACTATAGTATGCTGCTTTCTTTTGGATAAATACCAAGGACTGGGCTAGATAGGTCATATGGTGGTTTCATTCTTAGTCTTCTAAGCAATCTCCATACCGCTTTTCAAAGTGGTTGTACTAATTTGCAGTCCCACCAGCAATATTAGTGTAACTTTTTTCCCACATCCTTGGCATGTGCTGGCAAATTCTTAACTAGCTCTCTAGAAAAGATATGAGAAGACCCTGTTTTGTAGTGTTTGCATGTTTTTGTGTTACAAATATTCCCACCATGTACAATTTAAATGACATAACTGAAGGCAGAGTTAGTAATAAATTTGCAATATTGACTTTCATGAGCCAGTACAAGAGACAGTTCCAGTACAAGTCTAGCAGACTTCTCCCTGACTTGTCTGGCACCTAAGCTTGGAACACAAAAACAACAAGCACATGATTATTAATTTTTCTATGTGTTTGGCCTCTAATGAGTTCAGCTTGAGCTTTTACAAAGTATGACACATTCAAGGAATTCAGAATTCTTACATGATGGTAGACTTCTCCCAAAGCAAGTATTCACAGAACCCAAAGCATGCTGTAAAACTTCTTGTAACCAGGCTTCAGAAATCCCAGAATGTCACTTCCAACACTAAGGCCAGCCAAAATTCAAGGGCAGGGAAATTTAACTCTGATTTTCAATGAGAAAAGAGCAAAGAATTTGTGTCACACTATTGAAAAGCTTAAAATAAAAAGGCAATGAAACATATCCACAAATACAAATAAAAAGAATTAAATGAATTAGCCTAAGAAAAAATAATACAAAAAAATTAGAAAGTTGAATTCTGAAGAAAGAGCATCCCTTAATAATAAAATATTCAATTCACTAGAAAGATATACTAATTTTGAACTTGTAGGCACCTAATAACATTGCTGCAAAATAAATAAAGCAACGATTGATTGAATTCTAACAACTAACTAAATACACATTTACAGTGGAAGATTTTAACATAATCTTTCAATAATTGATAGGATAGGCAGCTTTTTTAATTGTTACGAATATAGTTTTAATTGCATAACCAATAAAGTTATTCTTGCACCAATAATTGCATCAAATCCACTATGCTCAAGTATACATACAATGTCCATACAAATTAATCAAAAGCTATGCCGCCAAGCAAGTTCTTATGAATTTGAAAGATTTAAATTATATAAGATGGGAAGATCCAAGATGGCAAACTAGAAGGAGGCTGCATTCCTTGTTGCTCCATGACTCTGGATTCAAGCAGAGGAAATACTGTTTCTCTGTGAGGCAGCCACCACTCTGCCCACTAACCTCTGCTGTTTACCCCCCATTCATCTGCCCAGATCTCCCACCATCTGCCAGCACATCACCTGCCTTTTGAGCACAGATGGCCTTCCTCTTGCTTGCTCATTTTAGGGTGTCCACCTGCCAATTGCCTGCCATTAGCCTGCAAACCGCTTGAAACTGACAGCAGATTGCCGGCTGCCCAATGCTGCCTGGAAGTCCATTATAGTGTACCAGGTTTCATTACACGTGACCACCTCAATCTGGGGACACCCGCCAGGGCCTGGAGATATATTGTCAGGGCACCCGAAGGTCTGGTTGCACCTGAGGTCTTTCTGCTAGTTGTGCTAGTGGCCACCATCTGGCTGCCTCTTTGCAGGGCCACTCCTTTGTGTGAGCACATCCCTGGTGGTCTCTCTACAAGTTGAAATGGCATTGAGACCTTGGGACTGCAGCAAGGCAGAGCCTGGGGAAGCTGAAGCCCAGGTCCATCAGATTGCAGCTGAGTTTGCCATGGGCCAGTCTGGGTCTGGCAAGCCTGTGGAAAGCTAGAGACTAGAAACAGTTCCCCAGGGGGAGCACAGGTGGGAGAAACCAGAGAATACCAGGCTCTCTGCAGCCTGGTGAGTCCTGAAGTGCACGGAGATGGAAGGGGCTGGCTACAATGGATGGGAAGACTTGAAGAGGGAGTGAGAGCATCTCGCTATCAGCTTACCCACCAAACCAGTTCAGCACCCACCCAGACTAAAACTATCATCAAACTTAAGACAACCCACCTATTGGCACAGAAGAGAAGCTGAGAAAATCTTTGAAAGCCAATGGAAGCAACAATCATTCAATTTTCTATTGAGACTTTCCTTTTTTTTTTGCACTCTCTTTCACATCTCTACCATCTTTGAATCCAAATATTTTTCATGCATCAATTTATTGAGGAATATGATGTCTGAATAGTATATTACAGTTTTGTTGTGTATTCTAATATTTTTACTTTTTAAAAAATCTGTATATATTTTTCCTTGCATCTGTCTCCTTGGATTCTTTCTCACTTCTCTCATACTAACAGCCAATTTCTATTAATACCTCCCTCACTCTTACTATAAAATTTTACCTCTATCTTCTCTCCTTCTCCCTTATAAACATCACATCTTATACTACTTCTGTTCCCTCATTGTCCATCATTTGAAGTGGTAAACCCTTTTAGCACACTTACTGTGTATATTGTAGACAATAATTGAACACATCATTTCTGTTTATTGCAACAAAACTGTAGACACCTTAATAGGAGCTATTTGGCTTAAAGTTGTATGTTATTTGCACCAGGTGCTGTTAATATTGGTTTTCCCCTTAAAAGTGAGGTATCCCAAAAAACCAAAGGTTGAATGATCTCTTTGATGTGAAGATACTAACTTATAAAGGCAAGAGAGAGGGAATGAGAGGAATGAAAGAGCTTTAAATAGAACAAAGAGGGGGAAGGAGGGGAGGAGACAAGGGGATAGGAATAATGGCAGACTGAGTTATCCATGATTACCCTAAATACATGTATGAAGACACAATTGTTAAAATGGATGGAGTTAGAGAATATAATGCTAAGTGAAGTTAGTCAATCCCAAAAAGCCAAACGCCAAATGTTTTCTCTGATATAAGGAGGCCAATTCACAGTCGCGTTGGGATGGGGAGCATAGGAGGATTAAAGGAACACTAGAATGGCCAATGGGGAGGGAGCGGAAGGGAGGGGGCAAAAGGGTGAAGAAAAAAAAAGATGGTAGAATGAGATGGATATCATTACCCTAAGTGCATGTATGAAGTCACGAATGGTGTGAATATACTTTGCATACAACCAGAGATTTGTAAAAAAGTGCTCTATATGTGTAATATGAAATGTAATTTATAACATTTCTGCTGTCATTTATAACATCTTAGAATAAAAAATTAATTTAAAAAGACACAATTGTTGTAAAAATACTTTATATTAAACCAGCAACTTGAAAAAATTGTGCTCTTTATATGTAATATGAAATGAAATGTACTCTGCAAATGTGTATAACACATTAGAATAATAAAAATTTTTTTTTAAAAGTGAGGTACTGGAAGCCTTTAGGGACGTTATAAGACTACAAGGTAGAAAATGTACTGCCTCATATCCATACTGCTAGATGGGAAGACACACAAACAACCTGAAAAAAAAAAACAAGGGAAAAAGCACCTCAAACAAACCAATATGTTCCAACAAGAGAATCCATAGACAATACAGTAGAAGAAATGTCAGAGAAGGATTTTAAAAGGTACATAGAGTGATCTTCAAAATAAAGGATGGTATCAGAGGGAAAATACAGGAAGCGAAAGATCACTTCAATAAAGGGGCAGAGATTATAAAAAGGGAGCAAGCATAAAAACTCAAAATGAAGAAGATAATAAACCAAATTAAAATTTCAATGGAAGTATCACCAACATACTAGACGACTTAGAAGACAGAATATCAAGCAATGAAAACAAAATATATACTCTTGAAAATAAAGTCAAATGCTCTTTTAGTAAGAAACCATGACTAGAACTTCCAAGAAATATGGAATAACATGAAAAGATCAAATTTAAGATTTATTGTAATTGATGAAGGTATGGAGATACAAAAAAAGAGGAATGCACAATCTTTTCAATGACATAATATCAGAAATTTTCCCAAATCTAAAGAATGAAATGGAAAATCAACTACAAGAGGCTTACAGGACCCCAAATGTACAAAATTACAGCAGACCCACACCAAGGTACATTATAATGAGAACAACTAACATACAGAATAAGGATAGAATTTTAAAGGCTGCAAGAGAAAAAATCAAATTACATATAGGGGGAACCCAATTCAGATTTCATCTGATTTATCAACCAGACCCTCAATGCCAGGAGGTCCTGGAATAACATATATCAAGCTCTGAAAGAAAATGGATGCCAACTGAGAATTTTATATCCAACAAAATTAAGCTTCATATTTGAAGATGAAATAAAAACCTTCCATGATAAACAAAAGTTAAGAGAATTTACAACTAGAAAGCCTGCTTATAGAACATTCTCAGCAAAATATTCCATGAGGAGGAAGTGAAAAAAAAAAAAAAGACAATGAAAACCAGCAAAGGGAGGAAATACACTAAAGTAAAGGTCAATCAAAGGAGAAACTAAGTCAAGTTAAAAACCAAAAATAAACCAAAATGACTGAGAATATAAATCATATTTCAATAATAATATTAACTATTAATGGCCTAAACTCACCAATCAAAAAACATAGACTGGCAGATTAGATTAAAATTAAAAAAGACCCAACAATAAGCAGTCTTCAAGAGACTCATCTCCTAGGAAAACACATCCACAGATTGAAGGTGAAAGGTTGGGAAAAAATATTCTGTATACTCACATGGACTGCATAAAAAATCAGAGGTTTGTATCCTCATATCAGACAAAGTGGACTTCAAACTAAAGTTAGTAAGAAGGGACAAAGAAGTACATTTCATACTGCTTAAGGGAATTACATATCAACAAGACATTACAATTGTAAATATATATGCCCCAAACAGTGGAGCATCTACATACACCAAACAAACTCTTGTCAATTTCAGGAATCAAATAGACCACAACACAGTAATACTAGGTGACTTTAATATACTTCTTTCATCACTGGATAGATCTTCCAAACAAAAAGTAAACAAAGAAACTATAGAACTAAGTAATACAATCAATGATTTAGACTTAATGGACATATAGAGTATTTCATCCATCATTGAGCAAATACACTTTCTTCTCAGCAGCACATGGATCCTTCTCTAAAATGGACCATATGTTATGCCACAAAACAATTCTCAGCAAATACAAAAAAACAGAAATACTACCCTGCATTCTATTAGATCATAATGGAATAAAACTAGAAATCAATGACAAAATTAAAAAAAAATAGAAGCTACTCCAACATCTGGAGACTAAATAGCATGCTATTGAATGATGAATGGATAGCAGAAGAAATCAGGGAAAAAATAAAAAAAAATACTTAGAGGTAAATGAGAACACTGATACAACATATCAAAATCACTGGGACCCTATGAAGACAGTGCTAAGAGGAAAGTTCATTGCATTGAGCTCATAACATATATTAAAAGAATAAAAAGTCAACAAATAAATATCTTAACATTACACCTCTAAGCCCTAGGGGGAAAAAAGAATAAATCAACACCAAAATTAGTAAAGACAGGAAATAATTAAAATCAGAGCTGAAATCAATGAAATTGAAACAAAAGAAACAATTCAAAAAATTAACAAAATGAAAAGTTGGTTCTTTAAAAAAAGTAAATAAAATTGATAAACCTTAGCTACACTAATGAAGAGAAAGAGAAAACTCAAATTACTAAAATTTGTGATGAAAAAGGAAATATCATGATAAACACTACTGAAATACAGAAGATAATTAGAAACTATTTTGAAAATTTATACTCCAATAAAATAGAAAATCTTGAAGACATCAACAAATATTTAGAGATGTATGATACACCCAAACTGAATCAGGAGGACATACACAATTTAAACAGATGAATTTCAAGCAATAAAATACAAGACATCATCAAAAACCTACCAACCAAGAAAAGCACAGGATTAGGGAGATTCTCAGCCAAGTTCTACAAGAACTTCAAGGAAGAATCAACACCAATACTCCTCAAATTATTCCATGAAATAGAAAAAAAAAAATGGAACCCATCCAAACTCATTCTATGAGGCTAGTATCACCCTGATACCAAAACCAGACAAAGGCACATCAAGGAAAGAAAACTTTACACCAATATCCCTGATGAACATATATGCAAAAACTCTCAATCAGAATCTGGCAAATCAGGCTGGGTGCACACCTGTAATCCCAGCACTTGGGAGGCTGAGGCAGGAGGATCACGAGTGCAAAGCCAGTCTCAGCAATGGTGAGGCGCTTAGCAATTCAGTGAGACCCTGTTTCTAATAAAATACAAAAAAAGGCTGGGGGTGTGGCCCATTGGTTGAGTGCCCCTGAGTTCAATCCCTGGTACCATTAAAAAAAATCTGGCAAATCACATACAAAAACATATTAAGAAGATAATGCAGGGCTGGGGTTGTGGCTCAGAGGTACAGCACTCACCTAGAATGAGTGAGGCACTGGGTTTGATCCTCAGCACCACATAAAAATAAAATAAAGATGTTTTGTCCACCTATAACTAAAAAATAAATATTAAAAAAAGATAGTGCACCATGATCAAGTAGGGTTCATCCCAGGGATGCAAGGCTGGTTCAACATATGGAAATCAATAAATGTAATACATCACATCAATAGACAAGAATCATTATCTTGATAGATGCAGAAAAACAAATTGACAAATACAGCACCCCTTAATGTTCAAAACACTAGAAAAACTAGGGATAGTAGGAACATACCTCAACATTGTAAAAGCTATCTATACTAAGCCCAAGACCAACATCATTCTAAATGGATAAAAATTGAAAGCATTCCTCTAAAAACTGGAACAAGACAGGGATGCCTTCTTTTACCACTTCTATTCAACATAGTCCTTGAAACTCTAGCCAAAGCAGACAGACTGAAGAAATTAAAGGGATATGAATAGGAAAAGAAGAACTCAACTATCACTATTTGACTACAACATGATTCTGTTTGGAAGATCAAAAAAATTCCACCAGAAAACTTCTAGAACTAATAAATGAATTCAACAAAGTAGCAGGATATAAAATCAACTCCCATAAATCAAATGCATTTCTATACATCAGTGATGAATCCTCTGAAAGAGAAATTGGGAAAACTATCCCAATCACAATAGCCTCAAAAAATAAAATACTTGGGAATCAATCTAACAAAATAGGTTAAAGACCTCTACAATAAAAATTACAGAACACTAAAGAAAGAAATTGAAGAAGACTTTAGAAGATGGAAAGATCTCCCATGCTCTTGGATAGGCAGAATTAATATTGTCAAAATAACCATACTATCAAAAGTATTATGCAGATTTAATGAAATTTCTATTAAAATGCTAATGATGTTCTTCACAGAAATAGAAAAAGCAGTCATGACATTCATTTGAAAAAATAAAGAGTCCCAGAATAGCCAAAGCAATCCCTGGAAAGAAGAGTGAAGCAGGAGGCATCACCATACCAGACCTTAAACTATACTACAGAGCAATAGTAACAAAAACAGCATGGTATTCACACCAAAATAGACATGTAGACCAATGTTACAGAATAGAGGACACAGAGACAAATCCTCGTAAATATGGTTATCTCATACTAGACAAAGGTGCCAAAACATCATTGGAGAAAAGATAGCCTCTTCAACAAATGGCACTAGGAAAACTGGAAATCCATATGTTAAAAAAATGAAATTAAATCTCTATCTTTTATCCTACACAAAAATCAACTCAAAGTGGATCAAAGATTTAGGCACTAGAACAGACACTGCACTATTAGAAGTAAAAGTAGGCCCAAGTCTTCATCATGTCAGCTTAGGACCTGACTTCCTTAACAGGACTCTTAAAGTGCAAAAAGCAAAATTAAGAATCAATAAATGGGGTGGATTCAAACTACAAGCTTCTTCTCAGCAAAGGAAACAATAAATAACATAGAGACAGCCTACAGAATGGGATAAAATCTTTACCACACATACATCAGATAGAGCACTAATCTCCAGGATATATAAAGAACCCAAAAACACACACACAAAAAATATAATCCAATCAATAAATGGGCACAGGAACTGAACAGACACTTCACAGAAGAAGAAATACAACTGATCAACAAATGTATTTTTAAAAGTTCATCATCTCTAGCAATTAGAGAAATGCAAATTAAAACTAAGATTTCATCTGACTCTAGTCAGAATGGCAATTATCAAGAATACAAGCAATAATAAGCGTTGGTGAGGATATGGGGGAAAAGGTACACTCATACATTGCTGATGATACTGCAAATTGGTGCAACCAATCTGGAAAGTAGTATGGACATTGCTTAGAAAACTTGGAAAGGAACCATCATTGAACCCAGGTATCACACTCTTCAGTTTATACCCAAAGGACTTAAAATCAGCATATTACAGTGATGCAGTCACATCAGTGTTTTATAGCAGCTCAATTCACAAAACCTAAACTATGAAACCAACCTAGATGCCCTTTAACAGATGAATGGATAAAGAAAATGTGGTACATATACACAATTGTGTATCACCAGACTTAAAGAAGAATGAAATTATGGCATGTTCAGGTAAATGGATGGAACTAGAGAACATTATGCTAAATGAAATAAGCCAATCCCAAAAACCAAAGGCCAAATGTTTTCTCTGATAAGCAGATGTTGATCCATAGTGGTGGGGCTAAGGAAGAATGAAGGAACTTTGGATTGTGCAGAGGGGAATGAGGGGAATGAGTGGGCTGTGGGAATTGGAAAGATGGTAAGATGAGAGAGACATTATTACCCTATATACATGTATGATTACACTACTGGTGTGACTCTGCACCATGTACAGCCAGAGGAATGAGAAGTTGTGCTCCATTTGTGTATAATGTGTCAAAATGCATTCCACTGTCATGTATAACTAATTAGAACAAATTTTTAAAATTTAAAGAAATTATATAAGATGTTCTTCAGCCACATTGTTTTTAATTTAAAAAAAATAATAAAAGGTAATTGGGACATTGTTACATGATGGAAAATTAAGAAACATCAATGTTTCAACTTTTAAACCATACAACAGAAACTGTAAAATACTTGTACCAGAAAAATAGTAGAAATTCTACGTATGAATTCTGGTAGAATATAGATAAAATGTTAGTTCAGTAAAAAGCTATTACTTTAATGCAGATAGTAGAAAAGAAAAGCTAAAATTAAGTAAGTATTCATTTCTAGAAATTAAAAATGTTAAAATAAACTAAAGAAAGTGTTGCTGCCTGAAGCGGAAACCGCCTTGGAGCAACGAACGCCGCAGGAAAATTCGGAGGCAGGATGAAAATGAAAAAAGGTCTTTTATTCTTCTTCTCTCTCCAGCTCCAGCAATCACTCCAAACGCTCTAACTCCAACCACCACCTTCTTCTTCTTCCCACACACACTAACTAAACTCACCCAGTTATATACATATCGCTTTAACAATTAGGACACGTGCTTACAGCTCGAGCTTACAGGTGCGTCACGCAGTGTTCACGGGCATACAAAGATTCTTTGGATAATGTATTACTATCAGGTGGAAACTAGAACATCTTTTATGGCTCTCAGCTAACCGCAATCTTTAGCTATCTCCTTGATTATAGGCTCCTTCAAGAAAGTAAATGCAAAGAAATAAAAATGAAAGCAGATATTTATTTTTTCCTCTTGGACAAAGCAAAGATCTTATGTTTTAACTCATTTAAT
Source organism: Tamias sibiricus (assembly GCA_025594165.1). NCBI lineage: Eukaryota > Metazoa > Chordata > Mammalia > Rodentia > Sciuridae > Tamias > Tamias sibiricus. The sequence goes on from CM046662.1 coordinate 70,864,951, forward strand.
CTCCTTTGAGTTATATGCTATTTTATCAGATTTCAAACATTAGAAGACCTTATTATTTTAATTGTTTAAACAATTAATATTCTTTTAAGTAAATGTAGAAAACAGGCTCAACAAAGCTAAAAGTGGGTTCTTTGAAATAACCTATAATAATGATAACATCTAGTGCAGTTGATCTAGGAAAAAAAGACATAGGAAGAAAAAACGATACCAAGAATTTAAAAGCCTCAGTTTTTGGATTTTATACAAAATTATATTTTGTTCCATTTTAAAGAATCAACTGCTGAAAAATAAATGATTTTTTTAAATAAAAAAAAAAAAAGAAGAAGAAGAATTGGCTGACATGGTAGCGCATACCCGTAATCCCAGTGGCTTGGGAGGCTGAGGCAGGAGGATCATTAGTTCAAACCCAGCCTCAGCAAAAGTGAGGCACTAAGCAACTCAGTGAGACCCTGTCTCTAAATAAAATACAAAATAGGGCTGGGGATGTGGCTCAGTGGCCAAGTGCCCCTGAGTTCAATCTCCTATATGCCCCCCCCCAAAAAAAGAATTAAAAGGGCAATGTCAGTAGAGTGTAGAAAATACTAACATGTAACTGAGAATTTAGAGTAAGTGGGGAAAATCCCCTGAAAAAAAAAATGTCACCTGCTATACCTGACACAAGAGGAAATAAAGCTCTGAACAGTCCTTTGACCATTAAGGAAACTGAATTAGTAATCAGAAGCATTCCCACCAATCAAACTCCAGGTACAGATAATCAATAGTAAGTTCTATGTTCAAATTAGAAATAATTCAAAGAGTTTATAAATCTTTGAGTATAGAAGGAGATGCCAGTTTTATATTACTTAAGAAACTACCATAAATTGAATACTAAATCTGACAAAGAAATAAATGGGAAGAAAAACAATGATATGGCAGTATCACTCTGAAATTTAAATGCAAGAATCTTTTTTAAAACTTAACAAAGTAAATCAAGCAGTGAATAGAAAGAATTATAAATTGTGATCTAATTATGATCAAATTGTGTCACTCCAAGGAAAAACAGGTTCCTTTGCCACAAGAAAATCACAAATGTCATTCAACACATTAATGTTTGCAAAAGAAAAAACTTGCACATGCGTGAAACATTTGACAACATTTGACATCAATTCTAATTTTAAAAAATTCATAGTAAACAATGACTGAGGGAATATTCTGAATATAAACATTTAACCGGAAAATTAGCTGGAAATGAAATTTTAAAATTTTCAGTTTGTTTTGGTTTGTTTGTTTTTTTGGGGGGGTATCAGGAATTGTACCCAGGGGTGCTCTACCACTGAACCACATGCCCGGCTGTTTTATTTTGGGACAGAATCATGTAAGTTGCTTAAGGGTGACTAAACTGCTAGGGGTGACTCTCAACTTTGATTCTCTTGCCCCAGCCTCCCGAGTTGCTGCAATTACAGGCATGCACCAACATGTCCAGAGGAAATGGAATTTTAAAGGGTATTACACTTTAAACTATCAAGTAACTGGATATAAATCTAGTAAAGCACTTGCAAGATTTCTATGGAAAAAAGTTACAACACTCTGTAGAGAAACATTGGAGAGGACCTAAATAAAAAGAGACTATACTATGTGCATGCATTGGAAATGCATGTTTTAAAGATATCAGTTCCCCCCAAAATGATCTATAGATTAAATTCAATACCAATCAAAATTCAAAACAACTAGAATTTCTTTTGTATATGTGAAACTTTTAAAACCACAATTTAAATGAAATTGTGATGGTGAAGAATTGCCAATTCTTGGATAAGATAAAAGTGGAATATAAGGAGATTTTTTTCCAGCACTGGGGATTAAACCCAGGGCCTCACATTTGCTAAGTAACAGCTCTACTATGTAGCCATTTCTGCTGCCCATGTGATGTTTTCATCTATGTAGATACTGAGACAGAGAATGGCAAGTTTGAGGCCAGCCTGAGACAATCAGCAAAACAATGTCTCAAAATAAATATTTGAAAAAGGGCTTGGTAGTAGAGCACTTGCCTAGAATTTGCAAGCCTGTGGGTTCAATCACTAGTACTGAAAATAAAAAGCTAACTAACATACCCACCTCATCAACTTAATTTTTTGTGGTGAGAACACAAATCTATTTCATAAAAATAACTATTCTTTTAGCAATTTTGAAACAGTATATTACTATTAACTATAAACCATAAATATTCACAATTATTATTTATCAATTAAAAATAAATTAAAATTTACAGCAAAAATAGAATTACTTCCCTTTGAATATCAAAGTAGGAGGATTTATACTACTAGCTCTCAAGTCTTAATTTAAAGTCACAGTTATTAGAACTATACAATACTTGTGGTACTGCTAAAAGATAAAAAGATTAATAAAATGATTTTAAACTCAGAAAGACTCATGTAAATATGAACAGTATATATGTCCTAGTAATGACACTAGAAAGCAGTAAAAAAAGAAAAGATTTTTTCCAAGTATAAAAGACAAAAATCATAAAGCTTCTACTCTAAAATATAGGTATGTTCATTGGCTCAGAGTAGGGATGGATTTCTTAAATTATAAACAAAAAAACACCAATCAGAAAAATTTAAAAATATATAAATGGAACTTCACCCTGATTAAGAATTTTGATCATCAAAATAGACCACAAAGAGGAGGATGGAAATTCTCATGATGGGCGAATGTATTTGCAACATACATAATTGTGAACTCATGGGATGCTACTCTACATTTACCAAATGTAAAGTTCTAACTATAGCAAGTACTGGAGAAAAATAGAGAGCAACACAAATCTTAAGATGCTACAGATAAAAGAGAAAAAACATTAAATCACTTTAGAAAATACAATAAACATTAAATGATAGAATATATATCTCATATATATGTATTCATATATACATATATATTTACATACATATATATGTGTATATATATATATATATATATATATATATATTCATTCAGCAATTCCAACTCTGGTTTGTAACTAGAGAAATATGTTTTGTGTACCAAGAGACATACACCAGAACAACTGTTCAAAAAAGCAAAAATAGCCAAGATGCCAAACAGTAGTTCTAAATAAGTAATTTTACATTCATTCAATGAGCTATTTTAAAGAAATGAAAAATGAATAAATTACAGCCGTATACCACAACATGGAAAAATTTCACAAACATATATCTGTAAAATAACAAGGATATAAGGAAATACATACTTTAAAATCCCATTTATACTTAGTTCAATAATAGACAAAACTAAATTATCTTGTGTGAAAAAATGATTACCATTATAGTCAAGAAAGTAGTTACCTTTGTGAAGCTGGATGGGTTGTGATAGGGAAGAAACCAAAAGAGGACTACTGGGGTGCCAGAAATGTTCCAGTTCTTTGAGATTACAGCATGCCTGACTTATAAATATGTGTTAAAACCATACATGTGTTTAATCACTTTTAATAAGTATGTTATACTTCACAATTGTAATGTTAAAATACAGAGATAAGTAAGAAAGAATATGCACATTATTAGAAACAAAAACTATATTAGAACTTCCAAATTAAAAGAGGTAAGATAATAATCATCCCTTTTACTAAAGCACCAAAATCATGGAAATATAAGAAGGAACAAAAAAATAAAATAACATTAAATAAAATGAAAGAAATATGATTATATATATTTTTAGTGCATTACACTAAGCCTGAATGATCTAAATTCTACATTAAAACAAAGAGATAATATTAAGTTTCAAAAGCAATATTGAGCTTTATTCTTTTATAAGAAAGTACTTAAAGTAATAAATAAAGTTGAAAATATAAGGGTTAATAAAAAGATATCCAAGTAAATCCTGATTTTAAAAAGTTTGTTGAGCTGGGCATGGTGACGCATGCCTATAATCCCAGCACTTGGGAGGCTGAGGCAGGAGGATCTCGAGTTCAAAGCCAGCCTCAGCAATGGCGAGGCACTTAGCAACTCAGTGAGACCCTGTCTCTAATAAAATACAAAAAAGGGCTGGGGATGTGGCCCAGTGGTCGAGTGCCCCTGAGTTCAATCCCTAGTACCAATAAATAAATAAATAAATAAAATAAAAATTAAAAGTTTGTTGATATTAATAACAAACTCTTTGGAATTTAAAATTCAAAGAAACAAACAAAAGAGAGACATTTTGCAATGATATACAATAATGTATGAACTTCTCTTTTGTCCTACCATGATAAGCAATAAGAAAACTTCACAAAGTATATAAAGGAACTGTTTTCAGACAATAGGTAAGGAAAAGCTACAATCTTCAAAAGAGGGAATACAAATGAGATTTAAGATTGTTCTCATCACACTAGGCAATATAGCAAGGGGGAAAAGAAAACAGCCCAGTGGCCTACACTAGCATGCAGAAATCAAAGTTAAGGAAGACCGAGGAAAATGGAATTTGCAAAGAAGAATACAAGAAAGAGTCTGCAGAAATTCACGGGTGTCGGGGTACATAGGAGAATTAGAGGAACACTAGAATGGTCAAAGGGGAGAGAGGGGATGGGAGGGAGCAAGGGGGGATGGAGGGAAAGAAAGAAAAAGAAAAGGTGGTATAATAAGATGGATATCATTATCCTAAATGCATGATTGAAGACTTGAATAGTACGAATATACTTTGTATACAGTGTTATGTAAAAAGAGGCTCTATATGTGTATTATGAATTGTAATGCATACTACTATTACAAATACAACAACTTTGAATAAAAAGAGTCTGCAGATCTGCAGAGTGTTCTCCTCCAAAATTTGGTTGAATACTAGTAATATGCATGTGCATTGGGTAAAATTCCACAAAGCCAGGGAAATAATCATTTCAAATGAGTAAGCAGAATAATTCCTAGAACTCACTCAGGGCTGGAAATATTTTGCACTCCCACCAGTCAGAGAAAAGAGACTTCTTAAGATACGGGGGATTAGGTGGTGTCCTAAGGCATTATTGTGTTAAAAGCTGGTCAAATTAGTCCTATGCTAAAAGCTGTTCTAAGTGTTCACTAACAAAGCTTAAAACCAAGCTTTGAAAGAAAAGAAATGGTCCCAAGAAACTCAACCTCATGTCAAATGTAAATTCAATGCTTTTGAAAGCAGAATTTCCCAACAGCAACACTATTAACATTTTTATCTGGATAATTCTTTGTTATGGGGGGCTTATTGTAGGATATTTAGCAGCAACTATTGGATATTTAGCAGTTTCTCTGGCCTTTATCACTAGGTATTATAGCAATACTCCAGTCGTAAGCACCAAAATGTATCCATGCATTTTCAGATTGTCTCCTGGGGCAGGAGCAAAATTGTCCCTGGTTGAGAACCATTACTTTAAAGGAACACACACACACACACACACACACACACACACTCCATTACCTAACAATGTAAAATTCACCATGTCTGGAATCTAATCAAAGATTACCTGCCATGCAAACCCACACAATCCACACAAAAAGAAAAATCAATCAAAAAAAAGCAGATATATGAAAATGTTCAAATAGGGAGACAAGAGTGTTAAAATATCTATAATAAATGCATTTACATAACCAAGTATATAGATCAAAAGACAAATATTATGAGGAGATAAATAAAATGAAAGACCCAAGTGGAATCTCACAGAGATAAAAAATAAATATACTAGCCGGGCGTGGTGGCGCACGCCTGTAATCCCAGCACTTGGGAGGCTGAGGCAGGAGGATTGCGAGTTCAAAGCCAGCCTCAGCAATGGCAAGGCACTTAGCAACTCAGTGAGACCCTGTCTCTAATAAAATACTAAAAAAGGGCTGGGGATGTGGCCCAGTGGTCAAGTGCCCCTGAGTTCAATCCCTGATACCAAAAAAAAAAAAAAAAAAGAAAGAAAGAAAAAAAAAAATATACTGTCTGAAATTTTTAAAATATACTGGTTAGGATTAAAAGATATGACACTACAAAAGGAAAAATTAGTGAACTTGAAAATATACCAATAAATGTACCCAAAATGAAGCACAGAGAGTTAAAAGACAAAAAAAAAAAAAAAAAAAAAAAAAAAAAAAAGGCTTCAGTTACCTGTGAGAAAACATCAGATGGTCCAACATATGTGTAATTGGAGTCCCAGAAAAGATGGAAAGGATGAAAAAATATTTGACGCAATCTGGCTAAAATTTTCCCAAATTTGATGAAAAATAGTAAATCCACAGATTCAAGAAAATCAACAAACCCCAGAATAACATAAAGAAAATCAGACTAAAGAACATAACAATCAATTTTCAAAAATCAATGATAAAAAGGACAGTTTAAACAGACACTATGAGAATTGATGAAGGGGAAAGAAGTTACACACAGAGAAACAAAGGTAAAAACAATAGCAATCTTCTCATCAGAAACTATTCAAGCCAGGAAGCAAGAGAATGATACCTTTCAAAAACTATCAACTATATCAAGTGAAAATACTTTTTCAAAAATGAAAGTGCAATAAAAAATTTTCACAAATTTGAGTGAATTCAGTACCAGAACACATGAACTACAAGAAATATTTAAAATTTTTTTCAGGCAAAAAGAAAATGGTACCAATCTAGAAATTTGAATTTAACAAAAAAGAATGAATTTCATTGCTAAATTCCTATTCTGTAAAGCCCCTGGCACAGAGAGAACACTGAATGTGTGTATATTAAATAAATTTAATTAATGAATTATTATACATTTTTGTGGTGCTGAAAATAGAACAAAGGGCCTGGTGCATGCTAGGCATGTGTTCTATCACTGAGCTATATCCCTCGCCCAGTAAATTTCAATACAGGGGTAAGAAAGACTTCTCAAACTAACCTACAAACATCAAAATGCACAAAATAAAAATTAGACATATTTAACTATGAATTTTAAACACTTTAATGTTGCAAAATATTCTATAAACAAATCAATAGAAATGGCACTGGAGGAAAGTACATTTGTGATGTACTTAAAAGATAAATAGGTAATATTTATGTTGTACAAAGAATGTTCCCAAATTAAGAACCACATATTTTTCATATGTGAAAATGGGCAAAGAGTTTTGTTGATAAATCAAAGAAAATAAAGTCCAAAACAAAATGACATAAAATGTTCAATTCCACTGGTGATATGTAAGAATTTAAAATTAAAATAACAAGCCAGGAGCAGTGGCACACACCTATAATCCCAGCACTTGGGAGGCTGAGGCAGGAGGATCACAAGCTCAAAGCCAGCTTCAGCAATGTTTAGGCACTTAGCAACTCAGGAAACCCTGTCTCTAATAAAATACCAAAAAAAGGCTGGGGATGTGGCCCAGTGTTCGAGTGCCCCTGAGTTCAATCCCCGGTATCAAAAATAAATAAATAAACAAAATTAAAATAACAGATATTTCATAGTGATCACAGCAGCAGAAAGTAAATCCTCTATTGCTTCTGGAGATAGATGAAAAGAATGCTCTTAACTGGATGGTGGAAAATTCAAGTACGACAAAATTTTTGGAGAACCATCTAGCAACATACTTTAAAATTATTGATACTCTTTGGTGCATCAATTCTACTGTGAGAATCAAATTCACCACAAATAATAGTATCACTTTTTTTGGAAATACATAAAATGATAATACAACATGTTCTTTGTAAAAGAACACTAAAAACAAAGTGTTTGCTCATCCCTAGGTGAATAACTGAACGTGTAGTGATATGTCCACACTATACATTATCACACAGCTACTAATAGTATCACATTTGCAAAGATTTCCCAAAAGTCTTGTGACAAAGAGACCTAAAATGCATAATGTGCTAAATTCTTAAAACTAAACAATAAAAATCACTACATGCATGTAAATGTATGAATAATTATCTGAGTGAAAATAAAAATGTAAAAGGAAAATCACAAGGTGCTTGTTATGGGATACCTGAGAGGGGAATATTGATGTGCCTAGAAGACAACAAAGCAATGACCTGCCAAAAGAAATGATTTAAAGAAAGAAAAATGAACTGTAAAAAGGGGTATTTCTGTGAAAAGTTATGAAGCACTTTAAAATATGTGTAAGTTAAATAAAGATTCAAAAATTTAAAATTTTGATTAGTCTCATTAAAACAATATTTTGTTAAATGTTTAAGTTCTCAGGACATGGGATTTTTATAAATGGTGAATACACAATAAATGCAGAAAACTATTAACAGGACAACAAAACCAAATTATTTTAGTTTTGGACACTTCATTGTGGTGACTTCAGATTTCACTATGAAGAATAATCCAACCTAAATGTCAATAAACAAAGTGTTAAAGATGATAAAGAGCAGGGGAATTTAAATTAACCTAGGAAACAATCTCAAAATTGGGATTAAAGATATTTTAAATGAACAACTGTCACGAAGGTTAAAATATTTAGTTAAAACTATTCGTTAAGATGTATGTATATATTGAACTATTTAAGGACAAAAAATATGAAATTGTCCAGGATATACAAAAAAAACTTCAACCAAAAAATAAAAAGCAAATATGGTGTAAAAAATAATAGTCTATCCTTTAAAATTGGAGCTTACCACTTTCAAGAACTCTGCCTGCCCTTCTCCCTGGCATGTTTCCTCTGCAGAGCACAGAACCGGAGGAAGACCTGGGCTGAAGGCCATTAGGTCGGTCTTGGGTGGGCCCTCCCCAGAACACACCCTCTGTCGCCTCTGTTGCGAGTAAGACCAGCTCCCCACCGCACTGGAGCACACCAGCGTGGGCTTCCCAGGCCCGCACGCGCTCTCCGTGGGCACCACCGAGCAGCGAAACACTACATACAGCACCAGCGTGAGCACCAACAGGCTGGACACTGCGCAGATCGCGATGATCAGGTACACGTTGACATCCACTAGGGCCGCCTCTGGGCCCAAGGCGCCAGTGGACGACCGGGAAGAGTCCTTTGGCGCCTGGCCACTCTCCACCAGAGACACCAGCACTGTGGCGGTGGCAGTCAGAGCCGGTTCGCCATGGTCCTTCACCAGCACCAGCAGTCGCTGGCGTGGCGCGTCCACCTCGTCCAGGGCGCGCGTGATACTTATCTCGCCAGTATACAGCCCCACGCGGAACGGGCTGCGCACGCTGCCCACCAGCGTCTGCAGCTCGTAAGATAACCACGCATTGTAGCCCGAGTCGGCATCCACCGCGCGCACCTTCGCCACTACTTGGCCCACATCCACCGACAGCGGCACCAGCTCGCTCATAGAGCCACCTGCCCCAGGAGGCAGCAGCGTGGGAGCGTTGTCATTCTCGTCCAATACAAACACCTGAAGAGTCACGTTGCTGCTCAGGGACGGCACGCCAGCGTCGCGCGCATTCACATGGAACTGAAGCAGCTCCAGCTCCTCGTGGTCCAGAGGCTGCAGCGCATACACCTTGCCGCTCTCCGCGTGCACCGACACGTAGCTCGACAGCGCACGCTCGCCCACCCGACGCTCCACCAGAGAGTAGGACACCAGCGCATTCTCCCGCGCGTCCGCATCCCGCGCCGACACCGTGAAGATGTGGAATCCCGGTGGGTTGTTCTCCTTCACGAACACCGTGTACTCGGTCTGCGTGAACGCTGGTGCGTTGTCGTTCACGTCGGCCACCTCCACGGACACGCTGGCCGTGGCCCAAAGAGAAGGCAAGCCCCCGTCACGCGCTGTCACGACGAGTTTATAGTCAGATACAGTCTCACGATCCAGAACACTGTCCAGCAACAGCGAATAATAATTCTTGAAGGTCGGCACCAGCTTAAAGGGGACGTGGGGCGTCAGAAAGCAGGTGACCTGTCCGTTGGCACCAGAGTCACGGTCGGACACGCTGATCAGGGCGATGACTGCACTAGGCTGTGTATCTTCTCTGATGGGAAGTGACAGAGTAGTGATGGTTACCTCTGGAGCATTATCGTTTATATCTAGTACTTCCACCAAAAGGGTACAATGACCCGTCATTGGAATATTCCCTTTGTCAACTGCCTCCACGGATATTTCATATAATTTCTTTTCTTCAAAATCCAATTTACCTTTTGTCCTAATTTCTCCGTCGTTGGAATTTATGTTAAATGCATACACTACTGAGGGAGACACGGGCCTTCTAAAAGAATAGGCTATATCTCCATTTGTACCATCATCAGGATCTGTGGCATTTAGTTTAATCAGGAGTGTTCCATTAAGTGCATTCTCTAACACTTTAACTTTATAAACGAATTGATCAAATTCTGGAGCATTGTCGTTCACATCCAGAATAATGATCAACAGCTGAACTGTGCCTGTCAGCTCGGGTTTACCTCCATCACTGGCTGTCAGTAATAAACTATGTTCCTGAATTTCCTCTCTGTCTAATGTTTTCCTTAACACAAGTGATAACGAAGACGTTTGTTCACGATTGTTTTGCGTATCCAAAGTGAAATAATCGTTGGGATCCAGTCGGTAGGTCAAGGCAGAGTTTGCGCCAATATCAGCATCCGATGCGCCATCTAGTGGAAATCTAGTTTCTGGAGGTCTAGATTCTGCAATCATTATACTTTTGTTATTTTCAGGGAACACCGGCGGGTTGTCATTAATATCTTTAACCTCCACCTCCACGTGGAAAACCTGCAGCGGTCTGTCCACGATCACCTCCAGGTGGATGCTACACTCCGCGCTCCGCCCGCACAGCTCCTCCCGGTCGATTCGAGAATTCACAAACAAAATGCCATTCTGCAGATTTACCTCCAGAAGGTCCCCGCGGTCCTTGGAAGCCACCCGGAACAGGCGTGGCACCAATTCTGTTATCTCCAGCCCCAGGTCCTGTGCGATGCGGCCCACAAAGGTGCCGTGTTTTGCCTCCTCCTGGACTGAGTAGTGGAGCTGACCGCTCCCAGCCTCCAAATCTGCGAGGAGCAGAAGCAAGAATAGAAGGTGCCGGGCTCCCGGATCTCTTTGCAAGGAAAACAGCATCATAAGGATTCATAGATATCTACAGTATGTAGGATGCCTTACATAAAACTTCCTCTCGAGGATCAGTTTTATGACCTTCTAGTGCGGGAAAATTTGCAACGGATTTCCCACTACCTGACGAATTTTCTGGAGGAAAATACGGTGCCTTTCTTCGCAGAAACATTCTCAGTAAAGAGCGACACCATGCGCACGAATGTGTAAGTGTAAGAATGACTCGGTCTTCATATTTTCCATTGATGTAGGGCATTGTTTTCCTTGCATTTCCCGACTTTTTCACTGCAAATATGTAATTTGATATTAAATGTTTACCTTTATAGAAACAGTAAATCATTGTATGCTGCTCAGCATTGGATGTTATTTGACAATTGGTTGGTGTGTTCCATTTTTCCACAAATTTATTTCATGTGTAAAACCTCATGGAGAACTTTTAAAGGGAAAATATTATACATTCATTTGAGAGCAATGGATCTCTAGTTCTCATAGCCCTGTAGGCTTTGGTGGTAATTTCCTTTTCCTGTAATGCTTTTCAAGACCTTCTCATACAATGGCCACTGCCTCCAAATGGAAATATAACAATCACATAGGGGAAAAAACAGATGATTGTGGAACAAGTTGGTAAGTGATACACCAGATTTTGAATTAATTCACATATTTATAAATTCATCCAAATGTGAGTGTGAAGTGTAGGTAAAATGTTTGTATTTGAAAGAAAGTGTTTAGTCAAATGTGTGTGAGCTTGTGTGTGTGCATAAATACACAGTTAACTCAAGACTGTTTACATACAACAATGCTTTTAAGTTTTAAGTTTTCTTTGTCAAAAACATGCCCAGAAATGGCAGCTGGGTTGATATCTGTACCTCTGTTGCCCTCTTAAATTTTATATAGAGTATTTGATATTTGTTTCTCCTCACCACCCTCTCCTGCTCCATTACTTCTACTAACATACTTTATTCTTGTAATGGGAAAATCCCATGATGCGTTCTAATGCTTCTTGTCTATTTGGGCTTCAATTGCTTCACAAACTAGAATTCATAGTCAAGCATTTAAAATATGTCCTTCCAGATACCATGATATCAGTCATCTATTTATCTTACTCCTCTAATATTCTTTAGCATCCAACATACAGTTAACTACTTATTTTCTCTATTCTTCCTATTGACCTCGGTATAGTTATTTAAAGATGATGAATATATTCTCTATAAGTTTACTTACACATTTACCTCAAGTTAATTAATAAAATCCTCCTATTGGCTTCAGAAATTATTTTATATTGTCCTCCCTCTTTTCACAAATTCTCAACTTCATTCCTACCACTTGACTTTTGGATGATTTTTCCATTAGAATAATGAACTCACTGCTCTCTTCTCATATCAACAATTTTTTTTTGTATTCTCTAATTTTCACTCCTATTAGTCCACAGGAAAAAAAACTGTCCCCACTTTTTATGCTAACTCTATAATCAGAAAAAATATATTATTTCCCATTCTCCTCACCTTAATGTTTTTTATCTTCATTTCATTCCTTTGCCTTCTATTTTGTCTTTGGTATCACCTTCTTTACTTGCTTCTTTCCCTCACACACAAAAGATTCCAAATATCTCTAATTAGGGATTGGGGTTATGGGTCAGCGGTAGAGCACTCATTTCTCACGTGGGAGGCCCTGGGTTCAATCCTCAGCACCACATAAATAGAATAAAGGTATTGTGTCCACCTACAACTAAAAAAAAATTTTTTTTAAATCTCTAACTAAAACATGCATAAACATATGTAAATAAATTTATGTATATGCTTTTTATTAAAGCATATTTATATTCCTTACATATAAATAAATGCTGTATATATATATGTGTGTATATGTATATTCATTATATATTTAAACATGCTACTTCTGGGGGAAAACCCTCTTTTTTACCTCCTTTCCTTTACCTCTAATTTATAGCATGTACTTGATATGTGATACTTCGAATTTGATCTCAGCTACCTATCTATTCTCCCTGTGATTTTAGGTCTACCATAGTAGGTTGGATTATGGTTCCTTAAAAAGATATACCCACATCTTAAGACTCAGAACTTTTGAATATTACTTTATAGGCAAATGATATGATTAAATTAAGTTAAATTAACACAGAGAATACATAGAGAAGAGGAGGAGGCTATGTGACCATGGAGGCAGAGATTGGAATGGTGCAGCCACAAGGTAAGGAATGGCACCATCCGTGAGAAACTTAAAGAAGCAAAGAACAGATTTTCCCCTAAAGCTCCCAGAGGGAATACAGACCTACCAACACCTTGATTTTGGACTTGTGATCTCCAAAACTGTAAGAAAATAGATTTTTGTTGTGTACACCCAATTTGCAGTTGTTTCTTATAGCAGCTCCAGGAACTAACACAACTATCCACCTAAATTCTTTCCTTGGACATTTTTTTCAAAAAATGTTTCAGGCTCTCTCTTGGTGATTTTATCCTTTCAGGGATTTATATTTTTCCTTCAGGCATTTATTCTATAATCTCCTCTGAATTCTAAACATACTTCCAGCCACAGTAGTGTTTTCTTGAAACCTCAAAAATAATGTTTTCTTAAATGTTAGTCTCCATTCTTTACATGAACAAACACATATGAACTGTTTTTCCAACTCTGTTTTGCATCTTGTTTTAGAGCAATCACATCCTCCCTGTTGACCAAACTGAAAAAGGTGGGGGTGTTATCTCCAACTTTTATCTTTCTCATCATTTGTATTGAGTCAGCCACATCTGGCTTCTTCTACCTTGCTACCCTATACATAGTTCTTTCCTCCCCCTTCCACTACTGGCAATTGAACTTGCACATGCTAGAGCCTGGCACATGCTAGGCAAATCCTCCACAGCTACATCTTATATTCCCAGTTCCTGTACATGGTTCTTTTGATTCATTTCTATTGTCATAACTTAAGCCTCCAGAGAAATTAGAATGGGGATCAAGGAGACTATTTTAATGGTCCTAGTACATAAGGAAAAATTAAGGAATCAAGTGTAATGAATCTAGGAATTCTTTTAATTATTTTTGTAATTTGCCTGAAATCCTAAACTTATGACCAAATAAAAAAATAAATTTAAGAGTTATCAAACACCTGGTCAGTTTTTAATTTAACATACTATTATTTTCAGTGCTAATCACTCATAGATAGCAAGAAAAAGGAGAAAAATGGAAATTTTCAGGTGTGGTGATCTATGGTCTTCATTATATCTATGTAATTCATTCACTAAAGTAATGTTAGATAATACATGGATATTCAAAATAAGAATGACCAAGACAAAGATCTTGACTTTTAGCTTGAGATGAATACATATGTAGAGTCAAGAGTTTTTCTAACTTTAACGGTATTTATATCTATCAAAATTGCTTATGACATAATCAAATTTTCAAACCAAAAACTAAAGAATTATACACAATTCTGCACAATGTTCATATCTACTGATTTGGAATGAAGAAAATGACATATAATTATGGAATTTTTTGTATGTTAACCAACATCAGAATTTGAAACATATGAGTTTCTCTCATTTAGAGTTCATTAAGATCAGCAGAAGCAAAATAAGCCATGTAAATTGATAGAAAAGTTCAGTATTCTTCTTTCTACATTTTGTCATATTCTCTTATATTGAGATAATTGTTGATTAAGTATATTGTTACTGAAAATAGGTAAAGATGTACACAATTGTTACTGAATGTAGAAATGAAAAAATAAGTGTTTCAGTTGAGAATCTTTTAATTAGCAGACAACTTGCTATAAATTTTTGATAATTTATAAAAACACCTTATTGGTTACTTTTAAACTTCAGTACTCTCTATGAATTTCAATAGGGCTCCCATTATCTTCCAATTATGCACGTTATGTTAGAATGTGATAATACATGAAAATTATGTGAAACAAAAGTAAATAAGTGAAAGTGGTTTAAGCTTTAAAAAAAGAAAAAGAATGATCAAGGGGCTGGGGTTGTGGCTCAGGGGTGGAGCGCTCGCCTAGCACATGCACGGCCGGGGTTCGATCCTCAGCCCCACATAAAAATAAAAAAGAATGATCAAACCAGAGAACAGTAGACATTCCATGGTTTAAAGGATAACATTATGAAGAAAAGAATAAGAAAAAAGAGAATATGGTTACAACCTAAAATCAAGTTATTACAGGGAAACACATACATAAATGATATCAATGACTTACTTTCCTAGAAGATCTTAAACAATCTTCTTGAGATGGATGAAGACTAGAACTGAAGGCTAAGAGGTCAGTCTTGGGTGGATCCTCTCCAGAACACACCCTTTGCTGCCTGCGCTGCGAGTATCACCCCCACCTCGCTGAAGTACATCTTCATGGACTGCCCAAGCCGGCAGCAGCGTGAGCACGAAGAGGCTGGACACCGCGCTGATGGCAATGATCAGGTACACGTTGACACCCACCAGCGCCATCTTCTGGTCTGCAGCGCCTGCAGGTCCTTGCCAAGAGACCTTTGGCTCCAGACTGTTCTCCAGGAGAGACAACAGCACTGTGGCAGTGGACGTCAGTGCGGAATCGCTGTTGTCCTTCACTAGCACCAACAGGCGCTGGTGTGGCGCGTCTGCCTCGTCCAGGGCGCGCGTTGTGCTGATCTCGCCAGTATACAGCCCTATGCGGAACCAGCTTTGGGCGACACCGGTCGCCGGCAGCAGCTCATAAAGACAGTCAAGCATTGTATCCTGAGTCAGGGTCCACCGCACGCACCTTCGCTACCACGCAGCCAGCGTCCACTGACCGTGGCACAAGCTGGCTCACTGTGCCACCTGGGATGCCCGCCCCTGACCTCAGCAGGGCGCGAGCATTGTCATTTTCATCCAACACGAATACCTGCAACGTCACGTTGCTGCCCAGGGGCGGCACGCCACAGTCCTGCAAGTTCACCTGCAACTGCAGCAGCTCCAGCTCCTCATGGTCCAGAGGCTGCAGCGCATACACCTTGCCGCTCTCCGCGTGCACTGACACGTAGCTCGACAGTACACGCTCGCCCACCCGCCACTCTACAAGCGAATATGACACCCGCGCGCGTTCTCCTGCGCGTCCCCATCACGTGCAGACACCGTGAAGATGTGGCAGCCTGGCGGGTTGTTCTCCTTCACGAACACCGTGTAGTCAGGTTGCACAAAAGTCGGTGCATTGTTGTTGACGTCGGCCACCTTCATGAACATTGTGGTGGTAACTCACAGCGAAGGCGAGCCCTCATCCCTCGCAGTAATCTCGACTTTATAGGCAGATATGGTCTCTTGGTCCAGGGCGCTGTCCAGCACCAGGGAATAGTAATTTTTGAATGTAGACAACAGCTTGAAGGGTATGTAGGGAAACAAGGAGCAGGTGACCTGTCCGTGGGCCCCAGAGTCATGGTCAGACCCGCTAATCAGGGCAACGATGGTGCCCACCTGGGCATCCTCTCGCACAAGGAGTGACAGTGAAGTAACCATTATTTCAGGGATATTGTCATTCAGGTCCAGAACCTCCAACAGGACCAAGCTGTGACCTACCGTGGGAGGAATCCCTTTATCAATGGCATTAACCTGAATTTCATAAGGATTATTCTCTTCAAAATCTAGTTCCCCATGAATTTCACCTGTGTCTGGATTAATTGAAAACGCATTTCTCACTCACTGGCAAAATCACTCTGATTCCATAGGAAATTTCCCTATTCAGGCCTTCGTCTAGATCAGAAGCATTTAGTTGAATTATTCTAGTGTTGTTTCTGACATTTTCAAAGAAAACTATTTTATAACCAGGCTTATCAAACTCTGGAGCATTGTCCTTCACATCCAGGATGTTTATTCGAATCTGAACAGATCCTGTTAGCTCCGGTTTACCACCACCAATGACCATCAGCAATAAATTACGTTCTGGCGTTTCCTCTCTGTCCAATAACTTCTGAAGAATTAACACAGGCAATGTGCTTTTATCTTTTGTTTGTTGTCGTCGTCGTTTTAAGTGCAAAATGCTCATTTAAACTTAATGTATAGGTCAGAAGAGTTTATGCCAATATCTGCATCAGAAGCACCTTCGAGAGCAAACTGTGTGTCCAGAGGCACAGATTCAGACCTTCTGTCTTTCTCTGAACACTGGTGGGTTGTCATTAATGTCCTTCACCTCCACCTCCACATGGAAAACCTGCAGCGGTCTGTCCACGATCACCTCCAGGTGGATGCTACACTCTGCGCTCTGCTTGCACAGTTCCTCCAGGTCAATCCAAGAATTCACAAACAAAATGCCATTCTGCAGATTTGCCTCTAGAAGTTCCCTATGGTCCTCAGACTCCACCTAAAATAAGCACAGCACCAGCTACACCAACTCCAGTCCCAGATCCTGCCCAATGTGGCCCACAATGGTGCCCTGTTTGGCCTCCTCTGCAACTAAGTAATGAAGCTGACTGATTCCCCCTTCCCTGGCTGCCAGACTAAAAGCAAGAGCAGCAATTGCAGGAATCCCAGTCCTCTACTCTATAAACACCATTGCAGATAGTGAAGGTCTATGATATGGGGCTGTCGGTTTTAAAGAACATACATGAGATTTTTATGACCCTTTTCTGTATATATTTAATAAGTTTTGTCCTGCGTTCCAGTCAATATGGGAGTTGATCCTAGTGAATGGTTGGTAACTGGGTGCAGAGACAGAATTTTCTTTCTTTGCCTTTTGAGTGCACAGAGACATATGTAACTGATATGTAAATACAACAAAAAGACCAGAGGTTCTTTTGGGTTTAGTCATTTCTTGGTCACTCTAAATTCTGTTTCAACTTTTGGATCTTTTCATGGATCATTCACAAATGATTTAGTTAACCTATATGTCATTAGCAACAAAATAAAAATGCCTATTTTGTAGTCTGAAAATATTTTCTGCTTTAAAGTTTATAATTAAAATAACCTTTGATATATATACACAATGGAATATTACTCAGCATTAAAAGAGCATAAAATCATGGCATTTTCAGGTGAATGGATGGAGTTGGAGAATATAATGCTAAGTGAAGTAAGCCAGTCTCAAAAAACCAAGTGTCAAATGTTTTCTCTGATATAAAGATTCTGATTCATAATGGGGATGGGGGGACATCGTGGGAAGAATAGAAGAACTTTAGATAGGGCAAAGGGAAGGGAGAGGGCATAGGGGTAGGAAAGACGGTGGAATGAGATAGACATTATTACCCTAAGTACATATATGAAAACAGAATGGTGTGACTCTACTTTGTGTACAACCAGAGACATGAAAAATTGTGCTCTATTTGTGTTATATGAATTGAATTGAATTCTGCTGTCATATATATATATATATATAACAAATTAGAATAAATAAAATAAAAAATAACCTTTGAAAATAAGGCATAAAAGAAGTTACCCTTTAGCTATTATGAGAAATAAAGTAAAGAAGAGTTACATCACTCCTAACCTTATACTGCTTAAAACACTGTTTTCATTATAAAGTGCTTCACAAACACTTTATTGTAACACATTAGGAAAATGTTAAGAAATCCATCATCTAGTAGAGGAAAGGGAATATTTCTAGGAGCTAAACATTTCACACATATAAATTGTACTTCATCATAAATATGAACAATGTTATTGCTTGGGGTTCATTAATGCTTATATGTAATGGCTTTTCATGCACCTGCTCTTATTCCCATAGCATGTCAAAGCAATGCAAAGCACAAGTTCTAGAAAGCTTTATCTGGAAGGAATAAAGCATTTCCATGTAAAATTATGAGTCAAGCTTCCAAATTTCACAATAGTCTTTTTTTTTATTTTGTGGTGCTGGGGATTGAACCCATGGCCTTAAGCAGGTGAGGCAGGCACTCTACCAACTGAGATATATCCCCAGCCCCTAAATTTCACAATATTCTAAGCTGAAAATGGCAGACCAATATGCGAAAGATCTCTTGAGGTACTTTGAGGCACTTAATCTCACCAACCAAAGGCAAAAGTATATGAACGTGAAACAACATGTTGGTTTCTCTCTAAATCTTTCCCTACAGATCAGTTAGTAATTACTCAAAATATAATTCTCTTCAGAAAATCAAAATGGTGACTATGGTTCAAGGGAATCAAAAGAGCTTTCATAATTTTTAGTAAGTCAAGATTATCTTGGAAACAAAACAGATAAGAAAAAATAAATATATATTTTATAGTTTCATTAATATTCAAACCCAAATCTTCAAGCCCATAATTTGTTACCAGTCCTCTAACATACAACAATAAGGGGAAGTGAGATGTAAGACCTTTATATAATCAGAAAAAAATAACCAAGAAACCACTCCCAGAGTATAAAATAACTATAAAACTGGTTTTTACTTGAGGAAAACCACTCCAATTTTAATAAAAACTAATTATTTAAATTGTTGAACATCACCACCAAGTTTCATTTCCTATTTTCCATTTTCAAACATGTTAATGTACCTTGACTGCTAAGGTACTTTAAGGAAAAAATATAGTGTCACATAGTCCTCATACATTGTTGTACATAATTGAATTATTAAGCAGATAATAAAATCTGTTATCTTAGTACTTACCTGAAGTAAAAAAATAAGGTGAAATTATAATTTTACCAAAGAATATAGCCCTGACAGTAAGAATAAATATGGAATTATCTAAAATGTGCACCAGCTAATTGTGTGATGTAAAAGTAATGATTTACAAAACTTTAAACTGTAATCAAAATTCTCCAATGTATTTTTAAAGTAAATTTAATGAACTTGACTTAATGAAATAACTTCATTTGCAAATGGTAATAATGTATGCCTTAATATTCATGCTTATTATATTTATAAATTTTCAAATATCTTTTTACCTACTTTTAATACTTAAAGTATGTTATTAGCCAACTAATATTGCAATACAAAAGTTCCTAAAAAAAAAGAAACAAACAAACAAATACAAGAGTTCCTGATCCAAGTTCCAAGAATGGACTCCAGCATGGACTCCTCCAGAATATTGTACCAACTGACATGATGTGTAACATTAAAGGAAAACAGCCATATCTGATTCTCAAAGAATTCCACCAGCTATATTTATCACTAAAAAAAATCAAAGAATTAGAAGAAATTCCTAGGGGTAAATGATCTTTGCTAGACTCTGATATGATTATACCAAACAGAAAGAATTTTTCATGAACATTAAGAGATAATACATTTAAAGACACAGCAGTTAAAATGTGAAGTAGCCAGGCACAGGGGGAAATTCTTATAATCTCAGTTATCCATGAGACAGAGGCAGAATTTCAAGTCTGAGTCTAGCCCTGGCAACTTAGTAAGATCCTATCAATAAATAAATAAATAAATAAATAAATAAGTAAATAAGTAGGGCTGGGGAAGTAGTTTAGTTATAGAGCAACCCTGGATTCAATCCCCAGTACCACAAAAGGAATAAAAGTGAAATGAATACAATGATAATTACCAGTTTCACTCACTTTAATAGAGTTAATATTTTCCTTTCTAGATAAATTCAAAAAATGTAGGAAACAATGCCCATAAGCACATATTGCAGATATTATAAACATATATGCATGCCCTTAGTAAGTTTGTATGATTTACTTGAATAATTTTAATAATTTTACTTGCCTAGTTTATTTTAGAAGCCTGAATCAGGCAGTTTTGCTTAAATACGTGCTAGATAAATCTCTGTCCAGCTCACAGAAGAATATAAAGAATGGACAATTTTATTATTTCCATTGTAGGATCATATTTCCAGCATATTAAAATGCAAGGCTGGATTTTTTTCCTTCAAATAATATAAAAATAGGTTTTGCCACAGCAGTAGAGGCAAAATTAAAATTTATTTAATGGATAATACATTTAAGATGGATATTAAGCTCTATATAAATGAAAATCATTTCAGACCTTATGAAGAGGGTTCAATCACTATTCAAGGATTTTTCTAACCAATTAATTCAATGATTGTGAAAGTATCAAGGCAAAATGCTGTTAAAATAAAAAGGCAAATTTAAAGAATCCACAGTAGTTATTCACACCACTGGTTTTTAGAAATGAAAAGTTATAGGTAGATCAACAAAAAATTGTGATTATTTGTACTCAAGTGACAATAGAGCCATTCTTGAAAAACTTCTTTCATCGTATTCTAATCAAACATTAGAAGAAAGAGCACATTCATTAGCTAAAGAAACCTGATTTTTCATTATTGAGAGAATGGATATATGTATCATCTGACATTTAACTAAAAGACATTGTTCTTTAAAACAATATTCAAAATACAGAGTATTCATTTTTAAAATTTCTGTGAACAAACGTTCCAAATAACATAAACATTCTGAATAGGTGGGAAATTTAGAAAACTCACGTGTACGGGGTTATTTGATCCTGCTTCCTGTCTTCCTTTTTCATCTTCTTTATCTAGTCCTGGTGGGAGACTGGGGCTGAAGGCCATTAGGTCGGTCTTGGGCAGGTCCTCCCCAGAACACACCCTTTGCCTCCTCTGCTGCGAGTATGACCAGCTCCCCACCGCGCTGGAGCACACCAGCGTGGGCTTCCCAGGTCCACATGCACTCTCGGTGGGCCCCGCCGAGCACCGCAGCGCTGTGTACAGCAGCAGAGTGAGCACCAACAGGCTGGACACCGCGCAGATGGCTATGATCAGATACACATTGACATCCACCAGCGCCTCCTCCTGGCCGGCAGTGCTGGCAGACATAGGTGAGGAGGCCTTTTGCGCCTGACCGCTCTCCACCAGAGACACCAGCACCGTGGCCGTGGCCATCAGAACCGGTTCGCCGTGGTCCTTCACCAGAACCAGCAGGCGCTGATGTGGCGCGTCTGTCTCGTCCAGGGCGCGCGTGGTGCTGATCTCACCGGTGTATAGCCCCACGCGAAATGGGCTGCGCGCGCCAGCTGCAGCTGGCAATAGCTCGTAGGACAACCATGCATTGTACCCAGAGTCTGCATCCACTGCGCGCACCTTACCCACCACGTGGCCGGCGCCCACCGACCTTGATACCAGCTCGTTTATGGTGCCACCTACCGGAGGAGGCAGCAGCGCAGGCGTGTTGTCATTCTCGTCCAGCACGAACACTTGAGAGTCACATTGCTGCCCAGGGGCGGCACACCAGCGTCACGCGCGCTCACTTGGAATTGCAGCAGCTCCAGCTCCTCGTGGTCCAGAGGCTGCAGCGCATACACCTTGCCGCTCTCCGCGTGCACCGACACGTAGCTCGAGAGTGCACGGTCGCCCATCCGCCGCTCCACCAGAGAGTAAGATACCAGTGCATTTTCTTGAGAGTCCGAGTCTCGCGCCGACACCGTGAAGATGTGGGAGCCCGGCAGGTTGTTCTCCTTCACGAACACGGTGTATTCGGACTGTGGGAACACAGGTGCGTTGTCGTTCACATCGGCCACCTCCACCGACACGGTGGCTGTGGTCCACAACGAAGGCGAGCCCCTGTCTCGCGCAGTCACGACCAAATTATACGCTGACACGCTTTCTCGGTCCAGATCACTGTCCAACACCAGTGAATAATAGTTTCTGAAGGTGGACACAATCTTGAAGGGAACATCCGGCGTCAGAGAGCAGGTCACCTGGCCGTTGACACCAGAGTCGCGGTCGGATACGCTTATCAAGGCAATGACTGTGGTTGGCTGAGTGTCCTCACGTACTGGGAGGGACAGGGAAGTCACAGTGATTTCAGGAGCGTTATCATTAGTGTCTATGATTTCTACCCAGACTGTACAGTGACCTGCCATAGGGGGATTCCCCTTATCTGTGGCCTGTACTTCAATTTCATAAAACTTATTTTCTTCATAATCTAAAGTTCCATTGACCCTCACTTCTCCATTATTTTCACCTAGGGTAAATAAGAGTTTTCCATTGGGCTTAATTGACATCAAGGAGTATGTTACTTCTCCGTTTACTCCTTCATCTCGATCGGTGGCGTTTAACTTCATCACAAGAGTTTCTTTAGCAGTGTTTTCCATCAATCTCACCTTGTATTCTAATTGGTCAAACTCCGGATCATTGTCGTTAACATCCAAGACAGAGATCAAGAGCTGAAGAGTGCCTGTGAGTTCTGGTTTCCCTCCATCTGTGGCGGTCACTAGCAAATTAAGTTTCGGAGTTTTCTCTCTGTCCAGTGACTTCTTTAATAGAAGTGACAGTCTTTTAGTCTGCTTACTATTCGTTGGTGATTCTAAAGAAAAATACTCATTTTGACTTAGTCTGTAGGTCAATAGAGCATTCTCGTCTATATCCGCATCAGAAGCTCCCTCTAGCGGAAAACGCGAATCTGGCTGCTTAGATTCAGAAATCAGCAGTCTTTGTTCTCTGAGAGAGAACATTGGCGGATTGTCATTAATATCTTTCACCTCCACCTCCACATGAAAAACCTGCAGCGGCCTGTCCACGATCACCTCCAGGTGGATGCTACACTCCGCGCTCCGCCCGCACAGCTCCTCCCGGTCGATCCGAGAATTCACAAACAAAATGCCATTCTGCAGATTTACCTCCAGAAGGTCCCTGCGGCCCTTGGACTCCACCCGGAACAAACGGGGCACCAGATCTTCCAGTTCCAACCCTAGGTCCTGCGCGATGCGGCCCACGAAGGTGCCATGTTTAGCCTCTTCCGGGATGGAATAGTGGAGCTGGCCACTCCCTGCCTCCCAGGCTACCAGAAGCAGAAGCGAGATCAGTAGTCGCAGAGTACCCAATCTCCTTCTCTGAAAACCTAACATTGCATACGAAGTTGGCTTCCAAAATAAGATTTTTTTACACTTACTGTACCAGATACTTCAATTCAGGTTTAAAATCTCGCTGAATTTTTGAGAAGTTTCAAAGGATCCTTTAATAGTAGCATCCAACATGATGGAGTCGTGTTTTTAGGAGTGCCTGACCAGACCAATCCATGAATGAACTCTTTCTTTCAAGTAAAGAGCGACACCTTGTGCCTGAAATCGTGAGTACTGTGCACTGCATCCACCACCCCAGAATTTTCACGTTTTACATTACTTTTTCCTAAATAGTTCCAAAGTGATTACTACAGAACGTTCAGAATTTAAGTTGTATTGAAACCAAATATATGCTGAAATGGCACTTTATTTCTTGACTAACATCACATTTAAGTTCTTCTTTCTATGGTTCATTTAGAATCACAAAATTATTCTTCCACTTATCTAAGTACTTAGAGTAAAAGAGAGTTCACTTCTTTAAGGAACCTGATGGTAAAATGGAGTTTAATGTTCACATAAGGCATTGTTCCTCATTCAAAAATATTACCAAATCTAAAATATATTATCAAATTTGAATTATTTTACTTCCAATCTCCCTTGTTACTGGGTCTGCTAGAAAACTCAAAAATAATTGTGGCACTGGAGCCTGGTGTTTTTGCAGAAGTTAGGACCTTTTGTATGCTAGGCAAGCACTCTACCACTAAGCTACACCCCTCACCCTCAAAGAAAATTTTGAATTTTAGCAATAACAACTCTTCAGACTTTATGTTCTGCATACTATGCTTTTATCTATATGAATATGCCTTCTCGTCTCTTTTAATTTTTTAAATTTACATGTAATACTTGTACAAATTTATGCGGTACAATTCAATGTTTTCATTTGTGTATATATTGTGTAATAATCAAGCCAGGGTAATTAGCATATTTACCACCTCAAACATACATCATTTCATTGTGATGAAACATTTAAAATCATCTCTCCTGGCTATATTGAAATATATAATGTGTTATTGTTAATTATATCATATCTTTTTTCCCTCAGTTCTGATTCTTATATACATTTAACTGTCTTCTTGTTATAAATGACTTTATAACCCTTGCAGAATAATAAGAAAACACTCAGAAAAATAAATAATGTATTTTCAAGTTTGTTAGTTTAAAATAAAAAATTTACAAAGGAAAAGTCCCTCGACCTAGATGAATAATGCATTTGACATATATGATTTCTCACATAAGTTACATTGTTAATACTATGAGATATCAAAATGGAACATTAAGTAATGGAGGAATAACATAACAGAAATAATCCTTTCAACTGCAAAATGATTTTTTTCAATGAAAAAATTCAATGAAATTAAAATCACCACAAAAATAACTGTACCATTTTGCTATTTCCAAGTCGCCAACATTGGTTTTCTTAATCCAATCAAGATACGTTAATTAAAATGGATTGTTGTTGAAGAATTTGGGGATTTCATCCAGAACAAACAAAGTGATTTCTAACATATCTCCTCTGAGTACCTGAAGATGTGCTTGAAACAGAACATAAACTATTCAACTAAATGGCATCATCTTAAGAGTTTGGAAATGGAATTTCATAGAATACTAAGTGAAATGGGATTTTTTGTTCTTTTTAGATAAACATGACAGTAGAGTATATTTTGACATATTGTACATACATGCAGTATCACTTATTCTAATTAGGATTTCATTCTTGTGGTTGTACATGATGTGGAGTTTTATTGTCATGTATTCATATATGAACATAGGAAAGTTATGTCTGATTCATTCATTTGTGTTAAATGTATCTGGAGTATACTTTCCTATTCCCATCCTCTCTCCCTTCCCTTCATTCCCCTTTGTCTAATCCAATAAATTTCCATTCTTCCCTCCCCTGCTTATTGTGTGTTAGAATTCCTATATCAGAGAAAACATTCAGCCTTTGGTTTGGGGGATTGGCTTATTTCACTTAGCATGATAGTCTCCAGTGCCATCCATTTACTGGCAAATGCAATAATTTAATTTTTCTTTATGTTAAGTAATATTTCATCGTATATATGTACTACAGAAAATCAGAATTATTGATGTGAGTTTTCATTGCCTGACACTGTAATTTGGTTATGCTTTCTTTGTCTTCTCATAACCACTGAAGTCTTGGGATTTCTCCTAACCATGGTACAACATCAGTTTAGAGTAGAAAGTGACTCAGAATAAAAATTCTAGCTTAAATATTTTGTTACACAAGTTTGCTTGTTTTTATGTAGTTTTTTAAGAGTCAAGATCTCCCAGGCTGGCTTCAAATTTTGGAGCTCAAGCTATTTTCTGCCTCATTTTGGTGGCTCATCTGCAATCTAAAAATATTGCAATGGCATATGAAAAAATAGTTATCCTACTTCTTTGTTGATATTTTCATTAATCTTGAAATTCAAATTACATTCTACTACTAATTTGAGATTTTATTTCACTTTTTTTTTTTTTTCCCATATCTTTTCCCAATATTGTCATAACATTAAAACTCTTATCAAAGTAAATTAAAATTCTGTTTAAAAATTTAAAAAGCAGACACATCAAATTTTATGGCACTGAATTCTATTATATACCTGTCATAGTCTATTATACATCAATCATACGAACTTTTAAGTCAAATACAACATTTGACCAGATAACAGTGTATTTAAAATGACATCTGAAGCATGCCAAATTTATTTTTCAACAAAAGAAGCAACAGATTTCCAGCCACTTCATGATGGGAACTGGGAATTGAGATGTTATGCACAAAGAAGTGTCTTCCTAAATACAGATATAAATATGAGAAATTTTACTCTTGATAGATAATAATATATATTTTAATTAAAAACAGATGTTAATTTAGGTGTCAGTTTTCAATAACATGGTATTTTGTGATTATACAAACTGGCACTGAGCAAATGCCAAGTCATTGAAACATTTGATATGGTGTGTGAGTCAATGATTCATCTTTTGCATTGGCTATGATATTTCAGGTGTCACCACCTAAACCACCCAAAGAGAAAAAAAAAAGCTATATTCAAACTCACTTTGGGGGATGAGCCTAATATTTGGCTCTAGACTAATGCCAACAAATCATATCATTATCATCATTAACTTTGACTTTGCAAAATCAACTGAGCACTAAGGAATTTTGTTCTAGACCTTTACTAAATTAATTTTGTTAGCTTTAAATGCTACCTGTGTATCCTGCTAGTCCTAGTTAGAGTGCATAGTTTATGTTAAACTAGTGCTATTATTTCTTGAAAACATGAAACACAAAAATAAATTTTGTAGCCATTCACAGAACCTCAGGAAGCTCTTTAAAATCAGATTAAAATTCAATATCTAACCACTGTAAGATTGACTGTGCTCTATCATGACTTATTTACATAAATACAATTTCAAATCCTTTGTTTAGTTGGCATAAGTCTCTCAGCCAACTATAAGACTGAAAAAGACTGAACTGAGAAAGACCTACATATATCTAAAGATTTTCATGGAAAATCGATGCCTTTAAAGCTCTTAGGGAAGTATGAAACTTGTAAACACTTCTGAATCCTTTGACCATGTTCAGGATCCTTGAAATCATCACTATCACTTATACTTGTCTAAAACACTATCCTTATTCATGATGATGAATGAACAAGGTGACTTTTATATGTGATATTTGACTTTAGTGTTCTGCAAGAATATTAGAAAACATAGCCTTATGATGTTTCTCCTGTATTAAATAACTCTTTTATCTCTATCACTTCTAAGCAATTGGTCCATAGTTCTTATAATACAATTCTTAATTATTTATTGATTAAATAATATAAATGCAATTGATTAAAACAGGTGATAATCATTAACTCTCCTAAGAAAAATTCTTTCAACATAAAAAAATCCGAATGCCCACCTCAATTATAGCATTGTACAAAGTTAATGATTAAAATAATCATGAAGCACTTTTTAAAGCAAAACAGAAAGGAGGATTACCTTGTATACAGATTGCACTCAATTTTAATAAGAAGCACTATTTAATAACAAAAAAAATTTACTGAAGAAAGTTCTATGTTATGATGAATAAAAGAATGGCTCTGGATTGTGAAAGATATGCATTGAATATTACTTTAATTATCTACTAGTTGAATGGAACTGGAGAAGATAGATAAATATCTCAGCTTCCCTATCTTTAAAATTTAGAGAGATCTATGTACAGTATTTTACAAATTATTATAAGGATTAAATGAAAAGGTATATCTTAAGCCAACAAATAGAAATAACTTATACAGTGGTGGTTTACTATATATGATCACCAATATTTACTCTTGTTCTACAGCTACAGATGGAAAGATTCCTGCATAATATATGAAGGCATGAGTGATGGTAACCCCTTTTCTAAAGATTTTCCTAATGTTTATCTTCATGGAAATCATCCTCCTAAAGTTCCTCTTTCAAAACCGAATACAAGCATTAACACCTTCATTGTATTTCTGATTTTACCCTATCTATAACTTGGCTCTCCTTTCATATGTAAATATGTATTCACACAGCAGAATCAAAGAGTATCTCATTTGTAATTGAAGTCCAAAAGAACAAATTTGTAATTAACCTTCCACTGTATTTAAT
The DNA here is from genome assembly GCA_025594165.1 of Tamias sibiricus. Taxonomy (NCBI): domain Eukaryota; kingdom Metazoa; phylum Chordata; class Mammalia; order Rodentia; family Sciuridae; genus Tamias; species Tamias sibiricus. Next base: position 70,893,182 of record CM046662.1, read on the forward strand.
ACATATCCTCACAGGCTAATTACAAGTTCTCTGGGATTTCTTTAAATAAAACAACTCATACAGTTATGGTGCTGAGAACACAAATTTTTTTGTAGTTCTGATAATTGAACCCAGGGTTTTGTGTCTATTAGACAAGTGTTCTACCACTGAGCTATAACCCCAGCCCAAGACAAAATATACTTTGTGTTAAATGTATCTGGAGTATGCTGTGTTAAATTCTGACCTGTAATCAACAACAAGGTAGTCAAGTGGAAGTACCTTTACTGATATTTCATTATTCCTGTGCTTAAATTATTAATGTCATTTTAAAGACCATGCATCTTGCTAAGCAAAGGCAACAGTATTGCACTTCACCATTTATGGGAAGACTTTCTTAAACTGAAAGCACAAAGTGTTAACTTTCCTACCCTAAAATATTTCAGTACAGCCTCATGACAAGTGCTAAGAATGGAAGAAAATGAGTACAATCCATGCCCAAATAAATCTTCAAAATAAGTATAAGAGCTTAATAAATTAAACTGGAGGAAAGTATCAATGAGTTTAACAGATAATTAAGCAGAACTGACATCACATTAGTAAGGGGGGAAAACATTGTCTATCTAAAACAGTAGACTGTGAAAAAATGAGTTTGATAATACAAGGGTATTAATGACAAAAAAATACTAAAACGACCTCCAAAGGCAAGGCTAAAACTCCACCCACTGCAACTACCATCTCAAAAAAGCATGCCATTCATTATAAAGAAAAAAATTGAATACAAAATGAAGCTGCCTCAACCATGCTCATCTCCATTAGTGACAGACAATTTAAAGATTATAGAAGTTAAGAAATAAACATGTTTTGAACTCAAATTATAAAATAAAATGGTGGCAATTTTGAATGCATAAACATGATAAGGAGAGGAGGACACCAATTAGAATAAGAATAGGAAGAATGAAATGCTGGAAAACTGAGAAGTGGATTGGAGCCGGTCCACATTCTACATTTCCCACCATGATCTCTGCCTTCTTCCTAGCAAACTAAACTTTCCTAAGCAAGAGGAAATGTTGGCTCATCCTATTTCATTATTGCTGTTATGTTATTATATTTAGCAACTAAGGAATATTCTTGATGAATGTAGTAAAAGGTGATGAAGATGGCTAGACTTGCAGTAGGTTTTCAATAAACCATTTAAAGAGAAAAGCAAAAACAAAACAAATTTAAGAAAACGATGATTTACAATAATAAATTGGTGAAGTAATATGTCAGTGACATTAACTGGCATGAAATACATCATAGTATTGCTGTACTCACATTCTCAAAGATGTCCTGTTGGACTCCATTATCTCCAGAACCCGAACCAGGAGGAACACTAGGGCTGAAAGCCATGAGGTCAGTCTTGGGTGGACTCTCACCAGAGCATACCTGCCTCCTCTGCTGAGAGTATGACCAGCTCCCCACCGCGCTGGAGCACACCAGGGTGGGCTTCGCAGGCCCGCATGTGCCCTCAGTGGGCGCCTCTGAGCACCGCAGCGCGGTGTACAGTAGCAGCGTGAGCACCAACAGGCTGGATATCGCACAGATGGCAATGATCAGGTACACATTGACATCCACCAGCGACACCTCTGGATCTGCAGCTCCAGGGGACGCTCGCAAAGAGGCCTTTGGGGTCTGGCCGCTCTCCACCAGAGACACCAGCACTGTGGTAGTGGCGGTCAGTGCCGGCTCACCGTGGTCCTTCACCAGAACCAGCAGACTCTGGCTGGGCGCGTCTGCTTCATCCAGCAAGCGCGTGGTGCTGATCTCGCCTGTGTACAGCCCCACGCGGAATGGACTTCGAGCACCGCCCTTCTCAGGCAGCAGCTCATAAGACAGCCACGCATTGTAGCCAGAGTCTGCGTCCACCGCCCGCACCTTCGCCACCACGTGGCCCGCACCAACTGACCGCGACACCAGCTCGCTCATAGAGCCGCCTGCTCCTTGTGTCCAAGGTCTCAGCAGTGTTGGCGCGTTGTCATTCTCATCCAGCACGAACACTTGCAGAGTCACATTGCTGCCCAGGGGCGGCACGCCAGAGTCCCGCGCGTTCACCTGGAACTGCAGCAGCTCCAGCTCCTCATGGTCCAGCGGCTGCAGCGCATACACCTTGCCGCTCTCCGCGTGCACTGACACGTAGCTCGACAGCGCACGCTCGCCCACCCGACGCTCCACCAGAGAGTAGGACACACGCGCGTTCTCCTGCGCGTCCGCGTCACACGCAGACACCGTGAAGATGTGGCAGCCTGGCGCGTTGTTCTCCTTCACGAACACCGTGTACTCGGGCTGCGCGAACACTGGTGCGTTGTCGTTCACGTCAGCCACCTCCACCAACAAGCTGGCTGTGGCCCACAGCGAAGGTGAGCCTCCATCCCTTGCAGTCACCACCAACTCATACTCAGATATGCTCTCGCGGTCCAGGGTGCTGTCCAACACCAATGAATAGTAATTCTTGAAAGTGGACACCAACTTGAAGGGGATGTGGGGTGTCAGGGAGCAAATCACCTGACCATTGGCTCCAGAGTCTTGGTCAGACACGCTAATTAGGGCAACGACAGTGCCCACTTGAGCATTCTCTTCTACTGGGAGAGCCAAAGAAGTGACAACTACCTCAGGAGAATTGTCATTTTCATCGAGGACTTCTACTAGGACAGTGCAGTGACCAACCATAGGTGGAGTTCCTTTATCTGTAACATCTACATGAATTTCATAAATGTTTCTATCTTCAAAGTCAATATAATCATTTACTTTTATTTCTCCTGACATTTCATTTATTAAAAATTTCCTTCTTATTATGGGTGGGACCAAAGAGCTAAAAGAATACACCATTTCCTTGTTTATTCCTTCATCCGCGTCAGAAGCATTTAGCCATATTACTAACGTTTGGTTAGCTTGATTTTCATACATCTTCACTTCATACACGGATCTGTCAAATGTAGGGGCATTATCATTAGCGTCTAACACAAAAATGAACACAGAAACAGATCCTGTGAATTCAGGTTTGCCCCCATCAGTTGCCGTCAGTAACAACTTAAGCTGTGGGTTTTCTTCACGGTCTAGCAGTTTTCTCAGAACAAGGACTGGGAATTTGCCTTTGTCTTTTTTGCTTATGATATCAAGAATGAAAAACTCGTTTGAACTGAGTTTATAAGTAATCATTGCGTTCTCTCCAACATCTGCATCAGAAGCGCCTTCCAGCGGAAATCTAGAGTCAAGCAGTCTAGACTCGAATATTGCGATCTTTTGTTCTGTTACGGAGAACATCGGAGGGTTGTCGTTCAATGTCCTTCACCTCCACCTCCACATGGAAAACCTGCAGCGGCCTGTCCACGATCACCTCCAGGTGGATGCTACACTCCGCGCTCCGCCCGCACAGCTCCTCCCGGTCGATCCGAGAATTCACAAACAAAATGCCATTCTGCAGATTTACCTCCAGAAGGTCCCCGCGGCCCTTGGACGCTACCCGAAACAGGCGGGGCACCAGCTCTTCCAGTTCCAACCCCAGGTCTTGCGCGATGCGGCCCACGAATGTGCCGTGTTTTGCCTCCTCCTGGACCGAGTAATGGAGCTGACCGCTCCCAGCCTCCCAGACTGTCAGGAGCAGAAGCGAGAGCAGCAGACACCGGGCTCCCGGAAGGCCGGATCTGGCGATCAGCATCCTACCTTTCTCTTGTCTTACAAATCTATGAATACTCTGAATGGAACGCACACACGCCCTGACATTTCCTATCCGATTTCTTACTTCCATTTTTTTATCGAAATGGTTGAGATTTAAGAAAATAGCTACTTCCTAGTCCTTGAGAGACAGTGGATTGTGCGTCCTTTATAAAAAGTTACGTATATTGTGGACAACAGCGACATCCGGTGGCCTAATGTGTAAGTACAATATCGTGAGTTTAACTTTTCTTTCATTCATATCTGTTATTTCTATGTGTTTATCTATTTGGACTCTCAAACCCTAATAATAGTCTCTTATATATAATAATAACAACTTGGTTCAAGGCACAACATTTTCTTTAACGCAGAACTTCGGAGAACCAATTCCTTCCATAACTACTTGATTATCTTATGGTTAACTAAATTTCAAATGCTCTGAACTTTGCACACTGTGAACAAGCATTTTATTGGATGACAAGGGTAGGTCTCTTCAAGTCATGATACTTACTTCACTTTGCCATTATTTTAAGATTCAATAAACCTTATTTTGACACTAATTACAAGCAGCAATTACCCATGAGGTGTTTGCAACTCCTAAATTCCAATCATCACTAGAATGTAAAGAGAGTACTGTCTTCAACATCAGACATTTCTCCATTTAGATTTTTTATTATCCTACTTACTAGTAATGTGACTTTACATCCTCAACAATTCAACCTCTACATGTTTCAGTTTTCACTTTCATAATTTAATAGTAAAATGTTGGGTTGTGAATTATGATATAGTGCCTGGGATAGTACTTTAAGGAGAATGAGTGTTTCAAGAGTAGGAGTTATTCTCCAGCCTTAATTTGGCCACATTTGTTTTCATGATTACCAAGAACAAATTTGGGTCCTCAGGAAAAATTATTATGCATAGAATGGTGTCACACTACAATGTTTTCATCACTGCTATTAGACTTGCTGAAAGGGTGCTTCTTGTCTCTAAGAAGACAGAAAAGTGCCTTTATTAAGAAATCAATTGGGGGGGGGGCTGGGGATATAGCTCAGTTGGTAGGGTGCTTGTCTTGCATTCACAAGGCCCTGAGTTCAAACCCTAGCAGAGAGGGAGAGAGAGAGAGAGAGAGAGAGAGAGAGAGAGAGAGAGAAATTATATGGGAGGAAGTTTCATTTTATGATATCTTACATAAGCAAAAAGAACCTTAAATATGATTATAATTCACAAATGTACCACTTCTGCTTTCAGAAATAACAGCTTACATCCCTGTTACACTTAAGTTTTAAATACCCAAAAGACACAGTTCTGTAATTTATCTAATAGTTTTATCAATTTCAGTAAAGTTTGTCACACTGCCTGCATTAAAAATATTTTTTCCTCTCTCAAAGTTCCTGGAATCAAATATTCAGAAAGCAAAACTCTCCACTAATAGATCTATGTTGCTTTAAAATCCTGAGTTTTCTCTTTTTCCAAAAAAATCTTAAATATTGTACAAATTTTTATCCTGCCCAAAGGATTTTTTTTTAAATTTAATGGTATGGCTCCTAAAAGATACATTTTAAATATATCAATAATTTTAAACTATTTTAGTCATTATTAAAAGCTGGGAAATAAAACAATATTTATAAATAGAAAAATTGACAGAAATGAGGGTCACTTGATCCATCAGCTTATGTGCCTATTTTCTTATAAGGCATACATTTAAATGTAATGAGTTATCCAATCATCCACAATACTAATGTTCAATTTGAGCTATCATCTGGAATCTGAAAATAAGTTTATAATTGACTATTCATTTCAACACACAATGATACAAACAAAATACAGTTGTAGCTAAGGTGCATTTCATACCAAGTAATAACATAAATATCCCCACATGGATCTCCAGTCTTGAATCAAAAATAGAAGCTAGTTAAATTACATTGCTTTAAATAATAGGAAATTACTGTGTCAACTATTGAATAAGGCTACTGATCTAAAACTTGAGTTGGACCACTTGGGTGTGCCTTAAAATGCAAATTTGTCCATACTACCTTTAGGGAATTCTGCAGTCTTTAACCAGAGTGTTCAATGAGGACTCCAGGTGCTACTAATGCAGTTAGCATTACTAGGACTAAGGATAGACTCAATTTGCCTAAGAAATGTTCATTATATATCTGTGGTCTTAAATACTTGTTTATAGTAACCCTTTCACATTCAAAAGTGCCTATGATTGGGCAGTAACTTAGTTTGTCCTATCTAGTAACTACCACTTTAGAAGAACTAGTCTAAGAGGATTCATCATTGGTTTCATGATTCTGACTTGAAATGAGGATTGTTACCTAAAGGAGTACACAGGGTCAGCTATTGGGCAAAATATCCAAGTGTCTTCCATGATTTCATACCTCTATTTTGAACTTCCCAGACTCTTTCAGTCACAACCTCCCTAGATCTCAGTGTGTTCATGTTTCCTGATTGCCCCAAAAGATAAATAATGATTAAGATATTCACAGTTCTTCTGAAATTTGCATATAATACTTCATAATCTGGAGATAATCAAGTTAACATAAAGGACTAAATTACCAATCAATATACTCATAAATAATAATGAATAAATTTTATAATTCAGTGCTCAAAAATTAATTCTAAGAGGCAAGAAGAAATTTGAGGGGAGGGATGACATTTATAGCACTACTCAATTCATAACATAATCGCATGAAACACATAATACCTAAGCCCAAGATCAATGGCACATGGAACCTGAAAAACATGCAAAGACAAATATATACAAGTGTAAGTCTGAATTCAAGGTAACGTGTTGATAGACATGGGTCTGATGACAGGAGCTGACAGACTACTCATTTTGAATGAAGTAAAATGCAAAAAACAGATTGTGTTCAAGCATGCCTCAGGCATATGATTTAGGGGAAACTGAAATGTTTTATTTAAAATTTACTTCAATTTTGATAATCATTATTATGGCCATCTTTGATTCCTAAATAGAGAAATTGTTTCCAGGATTATAAGAAAATTACTGTTGCAGTAAAAGATACTGAGCAGTGCTGAACAACCATATCAAGAAAGTCGTCATTCAGAGGAATAAAGTGCAACAACAAACGCAAGGGTTTATTATGAACAACAGAACTAGACCATACTACAATGCACATTTTAGAAATAAATGATTTAGAGTAAATTTAGAATAAATGATAGAGTGGTGTTCATGCTTACTGCATTGGATGTAACAATGGTTTTCAAGTGCTATGGCAGTTAATTCAGCAGGAGCAATTAAATAGCAATCATTACAGGTTCTAAAAATTAATTTGACACATAATGTCTGTTTAATATACAGTTTATCATTTTTCTCCTTAAGAAAGTCAAAAAATCTGCTCTGAACTTAAGAGATTCAAAGAAAAAATTTGAAGTCTGGTAGAGTTATAGAAAAATGGGGAAAACTATTTAAATGTACCATAGTAGCTGAAAAATATCATTCAATAACAAATAACAAAATAAACTCTAAGAGAACCTACCTTGCCAGGGGAGTCCAAAACAACAGGTGGTTCTCCCACTCCTCCTACAGATCCAGGACACGGAGGAAGCCCAGGGCTAAAGGCCATGAGGTCGGTCTTGGGTGGAACTTCTCCAGAACACACCCTCTGTCGCCCCTGCTGTGAGTATGACCAGGTCCCTACCGCACTGGAGCACACCAGCATGGGTTTCCCAGACCCACGCTCTCCCTGGGTGGGAGCCAATGAACACCGAAGTGCTGTGTACAACACCAACGTGAGCACCAACAGGCTGGACACCGCGCAGATGGCAATGATCAGGTACACGTTGACATCCACCAGCGTTGCCTCTTGGCTGGCAGTACCCGCCAAGCTCCTCAAAGAGGTCTTTGGGGTCTGGCCGCTCTCTACCAGAGACACCAGCACTGTGGCGGTGGCAGTCAGCGTTGGCTCCCCGTGGTCCTTCACCAGCACCAAAAGGCGCTGACGCGGCGAGTCGGTCTCATCCAGGGCGCGACTTGTGCTGATCTCACCAGTGTACAGTCCCACGCGGAATGGGCTGCGAGCGCCGACCACCGACGTCTGTAGCTCATAAGACAACCAGGCATTGTAGCCTGAGTCTGCGTCCACCGCGCGCACCTTCGCCACCACGTGCCCTGCACCTACAGACCAAGGCACCAGTTGGGTCACCGCTAAGCCCACGTCACCCGTCCCAGTGCCCAACAGCGCTGGTGCATTGTCATTTTCATCCAACACAAACACCTGTAATGTCACGTTGCTGCAAAGGGACGGACTGCCAGAGTCACGTGCACTCACTTGGAACTGCAGCAGCTCCAACTCCTCGTGGTCCAGAGGCTGCAGCGCATATACTTTGCCGCTCTCCGCGTGCACCGACACGTAGCTCGACAGGGCACGCTCGCCCACTCGACGCTCCACCAAAGAGTAGGACACACGCGCGTTCTCCTGCGCGTCCGTGTCACGTGCAGACACTGTGAAAATGTGGCAGCCTGGAGGGTTGTTCTCCTTCACGAACACAGTGTACTCCGGTTGTGCAAAAGCCGGTGCGTTATCATTCACGTCAGCCACCTCCACAGACACGCTGGTGGTGGCCCACAGCGAAGGTGAGCCTCCATCCCTGGCGGTCACCACCAGCATATAGTCAGATATGGTCTCGCGGTCCAGGACGCTGTCCAGGACCAACGAATAGTAATTCTTGAAAGTGGATACCAGCTTGAAGGGAACATAAGGCATCAGGGAACAGGTCACTTGTCCATTCATGCCTGCATCTAGGTCAGTCACGCTGATCAGGGCAATAACTGTTCCCAGTTGTGCATCCTCTTTAACAGGGAGCCAGAGAGTTTTCACAGTTATCTGTGGAGCATTGTCATTAGTGTCCACCACTTCCACAAGAACTGTACAGTGACCAACCAGTGGGGGAAAGCCTTTATCAATTGCCTCTACTTGAATTTTGTAAGTTTTACTTTCTTCAAAATCAATGCGTCCTATCACTGTGATTGCTCCACTCATAGCATCTATGTGGAACTTGGATTTTATATCTGGAGAAACATCATTGGAGAATGAGTAAGTAAGATCCCCATTCACTCCTTCGTCTAAATCTGAAGCATTGAGGTTAATTACCAGCATTCCGATAGGAACATTTTCTGGTAATTTCACTGTATAGAGTGTCCTGTCGAATATTGGGGCATTGTCATTGGCATCCAGCACCGTGATGAGTAACTGAACGGTGCCAGTCAGCTCGGGTTTGCCTCCGTCGGTAGCGGTGAGCAATAGGTAAAGCTCTGGAGCTTCTTCCCGGTCTAAAGGTTTGCGTAATACAAGTCCAAGAGGTTTTACCTGCTCGTGGCTGGGTGGTACATCCAGCGAGAAATACTCATTGGGGCTCAGTCTGTAAGTCAGCAGAGCATTGGCTCCGACATCCGCATCCGAGGCGCCCTCTAGTGGAAACCGAGAGTCAAGCAGCCTGGATTCTGCTATAAACAGATTCTTTTGTGGGGCTGGGAACACCGGGGGGTTGTCGTTAATGTCCTTCACTTCCACATCCACGTGAAAAACCTGCAGTGGCCTGTCCACGATCACCTCCAGGTGGATGCTACACTCCGCGCTCCGCCCGCACAGCTCCTCCCGGTCGATCCGAGAAATTCACAAACAAAATGCCATTCTGCAGATTTACCTCCAGAAGGTCTCCGAGGCTCTTGGAATCCAACTGGAACAGGCGAGGCACCAGCTCAGTCAGCTGCAGCTCAAGATCCTGGGCGATGCGGCCCACGAAGGTGCCGTGTTTTGCCTCCTCCGGGACCGAGTAATGGAGCTGGGCGCTGGCCGTTGCCCAGATTGTGAGGAGTAGAAGTGAAAGCAGTAGATGCTGGCCCTCTGGAACGCTTCCACCTGAGTACAACATTTCAAATACTCGATCTCTTTCTGATTAACTTAAATTGCCTCAAAATTAAGAGAAATCAACCGACCCTGTCAGTCCCATCCTCCTGTATTCGCCATTGAGTGAGTGAAAAAAAGAGCGTGGTTTTCCCACGGTGAAAAGGATTCCTGAATTCCTCTTGAAACAGAATAACGTGGCCAAGAGTGACATCACGTGGCCCAAAGAGTAAGTACAGACTTCATGAATGAATATTGCACCATTATCCTGCAAAACTTTATTTCATCATGTGAATTCTTTTTTAATCATTGTTGTGAGGAGTACGTTTTTCTTGCTAGAGGAAGTGTTACCTACGTTGTGACCACAAATGTAGTTCTCTCCAGAAAAAATTCCCCACAGATTATTAAAATAGTAACAAGAAATTATGTGATAATAAAGATGATCAGTTAAATTGATCACAAATTTAAATTGGAAAATTATTTTTTCTGGAATTCAGGATCTTCCATATTTCTAGATTTAAGATTCTAGTGTAACCCAACTCCCTAATTCGCTGTGGCTACTGAATCTAGGAGCCCAGAAAGGTAATACTCAGGGACCAACCATTGGAAGTAGTTTTCTTAAGTAATTTCATGAACTGAATATGTATAAAATACTTTTAGAACAAATTTGCTTTAAGATCTCCACTGAGGAGAAAATATTTTGTAATCTTCTCCTAATAGTCATTACTAAATTTGTTCCCTCAAGTGTGTTTCTTTCCCATATCTGTTAGTTTGGTTCTTTTTGATCTTTATCATTTGTGAATAATTGTCTCTTCATTAAAATCAATAGCGCTTCATAATGTCTTTTCATAATGCATTTTTATTTCATTATTCTTCACCCTTAGCACTTAGGGCAATTTCTGATTTTAGACTTAAGTTGGGATTCTTTTTCTGTGTAGGTTCTACATAAGGATAGCTGTCATAGTTTTAGTCTCTCCTTCCAAAGTGTGAACAGACTTATTAAATCTAGATTTTAGTCTTCTTTGAGTCCAAAGGCAAAAACATGAAAGTTTTTGAGTCACTGGTGTTTTTAAATGTCTATATTTTCTTTTGTATTCTTGTCAATTAGAGTCACTTTTAATTGCTGCTAATCTTGATCACGTAGTTGCTTCCCAGTTTGTCTTCTCCGTCAAACTCCTAAAACACAGTGTTAATTTATTTTGCTCAAAATCTTTTGATCTTTTAATCAAATGCTTCTAGTGCTCAAAATAGAGATTTTCTCACATTATCCTTTATGCAATCCATATGTTTCAAATAAAGTGGACCATTCCATGTTTCCAGTCATTTTGAGGCTTCTCTGTGTCTTCAGTTTTGTTTATGTTTGCTCCTTAGCAATACTCTGAATTATTTTCGGTGTTCTGCTGTAGAAATCAACCTTTGTAAAAAACCACTGAAAACACAATGACCCCTCAAGTGTTCCTTCAAAGACGGAAATAGGGAATTATTTTATTTCAATTCCAACTTCACTACCTCTTTTGTGCTCATTATAACACATTACATTGTATAATTCATATTATCGGTTTTACTCAAAACCTCAAGTTTGAGTCTGGGTAATTTTGGACATAATAAAATGTTTTTAGAGATATGTAAGGACTCTGTTAAATGTTTAAAGAAGACTGGCAGCTCTAATATTCTCTACTTGCTAAGAAAGCATGTAAAAAGCATGTATTTATTCTATAATGCTGTACAAATAATTTATTTCCTTTGTTGGGAGTACTATAACAAATTATTTTAAGTCATATCAAGATACTATTATGTGCTTTTTAAGAAAGGGGAAAGATACTAATTGAATGAAACACAGAAATATTTCAAATACCTACTCAGACATTGAAGGATCTCGGGCAACTGTAACTATGCTGGGTTATTTATTTATTTGGTGCTGGAACCTAACCCATGGTCAAAAGCTTACCACTGAGCTACATCCCCAGCCTGCAGGTTGTAAGTATGGAATAAGACATAACTGTCATCATGAAGTACTCTAGGCCTTCCCTGATTAATAAGTGATAAATATATTTTAAACTATGCTAATAATATGCTATAAGAATTCAGGATCCCAGAAACCTTTCATTCTGTTCCATTATGCCCCATCATTCTCTCCAAAAAAAATATGATAAAATATAATGGGCATTTAATACCAAGGTAAGTCATCCTTTTGTAGATTCAAAAATGTTTTACCAGCCGGGCGCGGTGGCGCACGCCTGTAATCCCAGCACTTTGGGAGGCTGAGGCAGGAGGATCACGAGTTCAAAGCCAGCCTCAGCAATGGCGAGGCATTTAGCAACTCAGTGAGACCCTGTCTCTAATAAAAACCAAAAAAAGGGCTGGGGATGTGGCCCAGTGGTTGAGTGCCTCTGAGTTCAATCCCTGGTACCAAAAAAAAAAAAAATGTTTTACCATGCACATGATGCAAATTTAACTTCTGGAACATGAAAACTGATATTTAGATTTCTTTTTCCATTCCACCACGCAGCATTCAAAATATTTAGATGTCTTGGGTTAATTTGAAAAGTCTTCACAAGAATAATTTTACATAAAAATAAAATTATTTCTGACGTTTTTACTTAATTCTGCTGACATTTTAGTTCTTTTGCAAGCAATAACTTCTTTTCCTCTTGGAAGTAATAATAAGTGCATTTTATTATGTCCTTAGCATTTGCTAGACTTTATTACAAACAATTTATAAATATTAACTTGATTGGCATAAAATAAGTTCTAGTGTGGTAGAATTCACATTTATTATGCATAAATGTAAAACCAGTGTACTGAATAACAAATGTTTTACCAAAAACAATGGAAAAAAAACATTCTAGAGGGGAGAATTAATCCAGGAAGCTCCAGAACCCACCATATGTAACAACTAAATTCTAATGGCTTTCAACTTAAGAAACAGAAAATAGCTAAAAGCAGTACTGCACATAGAATAGTGAGTGAATACTGCTAAAATACAAGAAATAAGTTTAGATTCCTTCTTTGCAAAAAACATACCCATCAAATACAATTCAGATATCAATTAGAGAGTTGGATAAACAGAGAACTAAAATGATGGAAATGACAAGTTGTCAAAAGCAATGCTAGACTGTAGAAAAGAACCTTGCTTCTGGTGGAAAGGAAAAGTGCTTTTGTAAAATGAAGTAAACGTTTAGAAGGAGAATTCAGTAAAATTATACCTGAGAACAAATTACCATAGTATAGGAATTGTAAGAGATTTCACAAAGGATTGTAAGAATTGTAAGAAGATTTTCACAAAGGAAAATCTTCATAAATTCATAAGTAATTGATAAGCAAATTAAGAAGTATGTTTATAACATACTATGAGAACTCAGAATCCCGGAAACATTTCATTCCCCTTCATCAAGTTCCATTAATCTCTCCAAAGGAATATGGTTAAAATGTAATAGATATTTAATATCAAGGTGGGCCAAAAAGTCACAAGAAGCACAGAAAAACAGACACAACCAACTAAAAGAACAAGAAGCTTAAAAGAACTGTGCTGGGGATGTAGTTCAGTGGTAGAGCACTAGACTAGCATGCTCAAAGCCTTGGAGTCCATTCCCAGCACAGGAAAACTTGAAGGAGAAAAAGGAAAGTATCTTGGACTTTGAAAAATACCAAGAATTTCTACATGAACTAATGAGTTCTGATCATTCTGAAAATCTCCTGTAACAAAGATTTGAAAATTCTATATTTGGCTTGCAAGAATGGAATCATTTAGCCCAGTTTTCTGATAAATATTTACCAGTTAAATCATATTAAACATAAATATAATGTAAAAATTTTTGCGGTGCTATAAACACAAGAAACTATTTAAAATATATATTTCAAAGCAAAGCTTACGGACTAAGAATAAGAGTTCAATGCCTAATCATGAAAATGTAAATGCTTGGATGAGAGCATTTTATTAGAATACTGTTCAGATATTACTGGAATAGCACAAAGGCTAAAATTAATATTTATACAAAAATTATCCAATGATAATTTGAGTATAAGGACAACTTGTGGAATAGGATTAATAATGAATGAGTGACCACTTGAACCCAGAAGTTTGAGGCCAGTCTGGGGAGCACAGCGAGACCAGGCCCCAAAAAATTAAATTAAATTAAAAATTAGTTCCTGGAAGTGGTACACCTTATAATCTGAGTGGCTTGGGAAGGCTGAGGCAGGAGGATCACAACTTCAAAGCAAGTCTCAATAACTTAGGGAGGCTCTAAAAACTTAGCAAAACCCTGTCCTAAAATACAAAATAAAAAGGGCTGATTTGTGACTTAGTGGTTAAGTGTCCCACTGGGTTCAATCGCTGGTACAAAAAATATATATATATATATGACAGCCCTTAAAAATAAGGATAATTTATAGAATATTTTTAAAAACTAAAATTAGTTTCAATTTTGATTGCAACATATGCAGAAAAGTGAAATAAACTTAAAAGTAATTATAAAATTTCCATAAATAGAATTTAAAATTTCTAAATATACAGGCACTTACTTGAACACAACAATCAACATTTAAATCTTGCTGTTCACGCACATCGACTGATTCTGGACATTGTGGAAGACTGGGGCTGAAGGCCATGAGGTCGGTCTTGGGTGGGACTTCCCCAGAGCACACCATTTGCCTCCTCTTTTGTGAATAAGACCAGCTCCCCACCGCACTGGAGCACACCAGCGTGGGTTTCCCAGACGCGCACTTATCCTGCGGGGTTCCAGACGAGCACCGCAGCGCCATGTACAGCAGCAGTGTGAGCACCAACAGACTGGACACAGCGCAGATAGCGATGATCAAGTACACGTTCACACCCACCAGTCCCGTTTCCTGACCCGCGGCACCCGCTAAAGCCCTAGAAGAGGTTTTTGGAGCGTGCCAGCTTTCCACCAGAGAAATCAGCACTGTAGCAGTGGCAGTCAGCGATGGGTCTCCATGGTCCTTCACCAGAACCAGCAGATTGTGGCGCGCGGTATCTGCCTCGTCCAGAGCACGCGTAGTGCTGATCTCGCCAGTGTACAGCCCTATGCGGAACGGGCTGCGTGTGCCACCTGCCGCTGGCAGCAACTCGTAGGACAGCCATGCATTGTACCCAGAGTCAGCGTCCACTGCTCGCACCTTCGCCACTATGTGGCCCACACCAACTGACCATTGCACCAATTCATTCACTGAGCCACCTGCTCCTTGTGTCCAAGGTCCCAGCAATGCTGGAGCATTGTCATTCTCATCCAGCACGAACACTTGCAGAGTCACATTGCTGCCCAGGGGCGGCACGCCAGAGTCCCGCGCGTTCACCTGAACTGCAGCAGCTCCAGCTCCTCATGGTCCAGCGGCTGCAGCACATATACCTTGCCGCTCTCCGCGTGCACTGACACGTAGCTCGACAGCGCACGCTCGCCCACCCGACGCTCCACCAGAGAGTAGGACACACGCGCGTTCTCCTGTGCGTCCACATCACACGCGGACACCGTGAAGACGTGGCAGCCTGGAGGGTTGTTCTCCTTCACGAACACCGTGTACTCGGGCTGCGCGAACACTGGCGCATTGTCGTTCACGTCGGCCACCTCCACGGACAAGCTGGCTGTGGCCCACAGCGAAGGCGAGCCCCCATCCCTTGCAGTCACCACCAACTCATACTCAGATATGCTTTCACGGTCCAAGGCGCCATCCAGCACCAGCGAGTAGTAATTCTTGAAATTGGACATCAGCTTGAAGGGGACATGAGGCGTCAGGGAACAGGTCACCTGTCCATTGGCTCCAGAGTCACGGTCGGACACGCTGATCAGGGCAATGACTGTACCGAATTGAGCGTCCTCCCGGACAGGCAAGGATAAAGACGTCATTGCAATCTGCGGAACATTATCATTTTCATCCAAAACTTTCACTAAAACAGTGCAATGACCCACCATTGGAGGGTGGCCTTTGTCCGTCGCGTCGATGCGGAGTTTGTATAAATTTACTTGTTCAAAATCCAAATTCCCTCGAATTGTTATTTCTCCAATGTTTGCATCTATACTAAACTGGTCAGTAACCACGGGTGGAACAAGACTATTAAAAGAGTATGCAATTGCCCCATTTGTTCCTTCATCCCGATCAGAAGCATTCAGTCTCACAACTGTAGTTCCTTTGTCGGAGTTTTCTAATAGTCTTACTTCATATTCAGACCTTTCGAAACTAGGAGCATTATCGTTCACGTCCAGCACAGTGACCAGTAGTTGAACAGAGCCCGTGAGCTCAGGTTTGCCTCCATCGGTGGCTATCAGGAGTAAATTATGTTCAGGAGCATCCTCTCTGTCCAAGAATTTTCTTAATATTAGCTCAACTTGTTTATTCTCCTCGTTCTTTAAATTCACGCTTAGCATGAAATGATCATTAGAGTTGAGTTTGTAGGTTAAAACTGAGTTGGCTCCAATATCTGCATCCGACGCGCCCTCTAGTGGAAACCGAGAGTCAAGCGGCCTGGATTCTGAAACAAACAGCTTTTGTTCCTTTACTGGGAATACAGGAGGGTTGTCGTTAATGTCCTTCACCTCCACTTCCACATGGAAAACCTGCAGCGGTCTGTCCACGATCACCTCCAGGTGGATGCTACACTCCGCACTCCGCCCACATAGCTCCTCCCGATCGATCCGAGAATTCACAAACAAAATGCCATTCTGCAGATTTACCTCCAGAAGATCTGCGCGGTCCTTGGTCACCACCCGGAACAGGCGCGGCACCAACTCTTCCAGCTCCAGCCCCAGGTCCTGTGCGATACGGCCCACAAACGTGCCGTGTTTGGCCTCCTCGGGGACCGAGTAATGAATCTGTCTACTACACGTAGCCTTCCAGACTGAGAGAAGCAGAATCAAGAGCAGCAGATGCCCGGATTCCGGGTTTCCTCGCCAGGAAAATATCATGTCAAGTACTCGTTTTGTTCCTATCAGAAAATATTGTCCTGACATAAAGATGAACTATTGTATTATCTGGCTGCTTTTAACCCAATTTCGCTGCATCTGTGATTGTTTGGCTTTAAAAGACAGATACTGCTTCAGGAACGTCTCCGGATCTTGTCTAGACAGAATTTGGCAGACAGCGACATCATGCGGCTCCAAAGGGTAATGTTTTCATTATTAAATTCACTCCCAATAATTGTTCTTCTATGCAATAAATATTTTATTTTATCTAATTTAAATACTTTTGTGGAAGTATTTTTATGTTTATCTGGACACCAGGATATATTAACCAAGGTGAACATGTAATGCTAACTTTTCTTTATTTCATCTTATCAACTGGTGAATTATTGTTAAGTTTCTGCTTTACTTCATTCTATGAATATTAAATTTCCTAATTTTCACTTACTAGTACAAGAAAAATTCAAGTGTAAATTCTTTATAATATTAAATATATCTGTAGCTTGCTTAAGTAGGCCTCTCACTTAAACCATTTTGCTTCATAGATTTCTCTGCTAACAGAAATATTCTAGTAGTATTTCTACCATTGGTCTTTGTTGGTTCTTCATCTTTCTGCCTCTCCAAAATATTCATATTTTCAAAAGTTATGCCTGTACACCTTTCCCCATCCTTTCTTTTATGTGTTCCTAATTCCATACCTTCAAACTAGATTATTATTTGAAGTATTCTTAAATCTGTATCTACAACCCTCTTTTTTCACTGTATGTTTGACAATTTTTGTATACCCTAATGTTGTCTAGAATACAAATTGACCAAAATCAAAAGAATATCTAATAAATAATTATCCCAAAATCCAAATCTTCAAAAGCCACACTTCCTATAACCTGGTTAGTCTCCAGACTTGCTTATATATATTTTATAACTCATTTCTCCTTATATACACTATTTAAAGTTCACCTATATCCTCTCTCTTTTCACATATCATGTTTTTGTCTTTATAAGTACAGCTTTCATTGGATTGCCTTAAACCTCCAGTGAGTTTACCTTTCTATCAAACAAGTTTATGTATTAGACTCACACCAAGAGTAAAATATTGTATAATATAACCATGAACCAATCTTCCCAGTGTTATCTCCAACTGTTCTCCAATATGAATCATATTTTGTAGATAAGATGTTGTCTCTTCTTTAAACCCCTCTAGTTCAAGGTGTTTCTTCTACTATTTAACCTTAATCAAAATTCTATCCTTTCTTCAATGTTCACCTCAAAAATAAATTATCTAAATATTCATTATAAATGCCTCTATTGTAGATACTTAAGATCTCTGAATCCCTATAGAAGTGAATTCTCAAAGAGGAAGACTTTGAAATACCATGTAGAAATATTCCCTCACTCAAGATTCTGACATACATTCAACAGCATCATAGGTGATTTTTTTAATTAGTGAGGCCTACCTTAATTGTAATCCTTCTAATACTTTTATCACTAAACTTATAATTATTGTGAGAATTCATTATGAAAAGATTTCTTTGATTATACTCAGAAAAACCTCTGTACAGGACATCTTAGCCAGCATCTCTACATTGAATATTTTCTTAAGTGGTTAGAGTTTCTCATTAATGTAGTCCTAACTGAAAAGAGTTAATATTCAAAACCTAAATCATCACATACAGCTTTTTACTGAAGTTCCTAATGATACAGTTGTGTAAGAATGTGATTAATACATAACCACAGTAATATTTTCATTAGCCAAAAATAATAAACAACAAGTTTATTGAATAGTCTCATAAAAAGCAAGTAAAATAGAAAAGGAATAAGGGAACTTTCTTTGAAACTACATAATATTTATCTTCATTTTAGTTTGCAAAAAAAAACTATCTCTATAGTTGATTCTGAATAACAGTAAAAATTGTATAAAGACTTTGGCAATATTAAGTATCTCTTTGAGGATTTTCCACCAACAAGAAAAAATAATCTGCCAAGGGTTGTGGCACACACCTGTAATTCCAATGGTTTTGGGAGGCTAAGGCAGGAGGATTGAGAGTTCAAAGCCCACCCAGCAATTTAACAAGGCCTTAAGCATTTTAGTGAGACCCTGTCTCAAAATTTAAAAAAATTAAAAAGGTGCTTGGGATGTGGTTCAGTGATTAAGTGTTCCTGGGTTCAATTCCTAGTACCAAAAAAAAAAAAATCCATAACATAAACATAAGTAAGGGAGATTAAATTTCTAAAAAGAAATTTTCATCAAAAGAAATAATGATGGTTGGTGAATACAGGTTGGGGTGATAAATAAGATTCTCTACCAACTTCTACTACTTCCCAAAATAGGATTATTTATTTTTTTAATAATTTACCAGGAAGATTTTTTAAGTCTATGTATGTGCCAGGCATAGTGATGCAATTGTACTGAAATCCCTGTGACTCAGGAGAGTGGGGCAGGAGAATCACAAGTTCTAAGCCAGTTAGGGAAACTTAGCTAACCTCTGTCTCAAAATATAAAATAAAAAGGGCTGGGAAGAGAGCTCAGTGGTAGACCATCCCTGGGTTCAACCCTCAGTACCCCAAAATAATTAACTACATAAATACTTTTAAGAATAAAAGAAATCAAGTAAAGCAATAAAAACAATTACAATTGCCATTATAAAAAGTCTACAATATTTATAGATGTGATCAAATATTGATTCTTCTTTCAACAAAAGCAGAAAATTTGATCTGCTTAATGTGAATGCTAATTTACTGCTTGCTGGCAAATAATTCTATTAATTTTCAAACATGATCTTGAGTTGATATGCCTCTACTTTTAATTATATTGAAAACAAAAAAAAAACCAAGATATTCTAAAACTAAGTGTTGGCATTGATAACTAACCAAAATATTATTTATAAATTTTAAAATTAATATGGCTGGAAAATTAAGCTATTATTCTACAAATCTCCATAAAAATAATTTAACAAATAAAGCATGATATATCCATATGATAAAATGAGATGTAGGTTTTTAAAATTATAAACCAACCATAAACAATATATTAAAGAAGAAAATTATGAAGTGCAAAAGAGTAAGTGGCAGACCCATCTTGGAATATACAAAAAAATCTGAACCACTTAAAGTTTTGATTATGAATATATATTCCATACAAACAAGGAACAGTATACTATTTAACTGTATTTTAAATGGTATTTTTAACTCATTCATTTAATTCATCTTCTACGTGGCAAATGCATTTCTACAAAGTAAATTACAAAGAAGTCAGTACTACACCAACTATTTGCAGAAAAAATAAATTGGTGTAATTAGAAGTTAAAATAATCCAACTTTTAGACTAAATATAAAGGGCAAAATTAAAGAGATGATATAGAAACATGTTTTAATATGGTAAGTACAACACAAAAGTAAATAATAGGTCAAAATATATATACCAAAATTCAATACCTACAGCATTTTTAAACATTGATGGAGTTCACCACATAGGTGAGTGAGCATGCTCAGGAGAGCCTGGATTCCATTATCATCATCAAGTCAAAAAAGTTAATTACCAACTGTGGATATGTAAATGACTTTGAAAATCCACCATGTAAAAGAGGAAGGTGAATCCATAATTTCAATTAGCAAAATATTCATCAAAAAACAGATTAAATGAACCGCTAATTTTAACAAAGAAAAAATAGCTTATAAAGCTATCAACTAAAAGGATAATTTAATAACAAGTCACTTAAGAAATGTATAAAGTTCAGAAAAAAATTAAATTGTTGGAAAAAAATTAAGACTCACGTTTTCTGTAGAGGTAGGAGCCTGAGGCAAACTAGGGCTGAAGGCCATGAGGTCGGCCTTGGGTGGCACCTCTCCAGAGCACACCCTCTGCCTCCTCTGCTGGGAGTAAGACCAGCTACCCACCGCGCTGGAGCACACCAGCGTGGGCTTCACAGGACCGCACGTGTCCTGGGTGGGCGATGCAGAGCACCGAAACGCCAAGTACAGCACCACAGTGAGCACCAACAGACTGGACACCGCGCAGATGGCTATAATTAGATACACATTGACATCCACCAGAGCAGCGTTCTGGCCAGCGGCACCCGCCAGCGCCCTGGAAGAGGCCTGGGGCGCCTGGCCGCTCTCCACAAGAGACACGAGCACTGTGGCGGTGGCGGTCAGAGCAGGTTCGCCATGGTCCTTCACCAGCACTAGCAAGCTCTGGCGTGGCGCATCCATCTCATCCAGGGAGCGTGTCGTACTGATCTCGCCAGTATACAGCCCGACGCGAAATGCACTGCGTGCGACACCCGCCACCGGCAGAAGCTCATAAGACAGCCACGCATTGTAACCAGAGTCTGCATCCACCGCACGCACTTTCGCCACTACGTGGCCCGCACCAACTGACCGCGACACCACCTCACTAACAGCGCCGCCTGCACCTTGTGTCCAAGGTCCCAGAAGTGCTGGGGCATTGTCATTCTCATCCAGCACGAACACTTGCAGAGTCACATTGCTGCCCAGGGGCGGCACGCCAGAGTCCCGCGCGTTCACCTGGAACTGCAGCAGCTCCAGCTCCTCATGGTCCAGCGGCTGCAGCGCATACACCTTGCCGCTCTCCGCGTGCACTGACACATAGCTCGACAGCGCACGCTCACCCACCCGACGCTCCACCAGAGAGTAGGACACACGCGCGTTCTCCTGTGCGTCCACATCATACGCGGACACCGTGAAGACGTGGCAGCCTGGAGGGTTGTTCTCCTTCACGAACACCGTGTACTCGGGCTGCGCGAACACTGGTGCGTTGTCGTTCACGTCGGCCACCTCCACGGACAAGCTGGCTGTGGTCCACAGCGAAGGTGAGCCTCCATCCCTGGCGGTCACCACCACTTTATAGTCAGATACAGTCTCGCGGTCCAGAATGTTGTCCAGCACCAACGAATAGTAATTCTTGAAAGTGGATACCAGCTTGAAGGGAACATGAGGCATCAGGGAACAGGTCACTTGTCCATTGGTACCAGAATCCCGATCAAACACACTAATCAAGGTGATGACTGTGCCAGGCAGGGTGTCCTCAGAAATGGGAAGAGACAGGGAAGTGACAGTCAACTCTGGAGCATTGTCATTAGTGTCCACCACTTCCACAAGAACTGTACAGTGACCAGCCAGTGGCAGGGAACCTTTATCAATTGCCTCTACTTGAATTTTATAAGTTTTACTTTCTTCAAAATCAATGCGTCCTATCACTGTGATTGCTCCACTCATAGCATCTATGTGGAACTTGGATTTTATATCTGGAGAAACATCATTGGAGAATGAGTAAGTAAGATCCCCATTCACTCCTTCGTCTAAATCTGAGGCGTTGAGGTTAATTACCAGCGTTCCGATAGGAACATTTTCTGGTAATTTCACTGTATAGAGTGTCCTGTCGAATATTGGGGCATTGTCATTGGCATCCAGCACCGTGATGAGTAACTGAACGGTGCCAGTCAGCTCGGGTTTGCCTCCGTCGGTAGCGGTGAGCAATAGGTAAAGCTCTGGAGCTTCTTCCCGGTCTAAAGGTTTGCGTAATACAAGTCCAAGAGGTTTTACCTGCTCGTGGCTGGGTGGTACGTCCAGCGAGAAATACTCATTGGGGCTCAGTCTGTAAGTCAGCAGAGCATTGGCTCCGACATCTGCATCCGAGGCGTCCTCTAGTGGAAACCGAGAGTCAAGCAGCCTGGATTCTGCTATAAACAGATTCTTTTGTTGGGCTGGGAATACCGGGGGGTTGTCATTAATGTCCTTCACTTCCACCTCCACGTGAAAAACCTGCAGTGGCCTGTCCACGATCACCTCCAGGTGGATGTTACACTCCGCGCTCCGCCCGCACAGCTCCTCCCGGTCGATCCGAGAATTCACAAACAAAATGCCATTCTGCAGATTTACCTCCAGAAGGTCTCCGGGGCTCTTGGAAGCCACCCGGAACAGGCGAGGCACCAGCTCCGTCAGCTGCAGCTCAAGATCCTGGGCTATGCGGCCCACAAAGGTGCCGTGTTTTGCCTCCTCCGGGACCGAGTAATGGAGCTGGCCGCTCCCCTCCTTCCAGGCTGCTAGAATCACCATAAACAAAAATAGTTGTCTGCTCTCCTTGTTGCATCCACTCAGGTCCACCATTTCAAATTATTGACTTTTATTCCCATCAGAGAGACTTGCCTCAAAATTTAGAAGAATTTTAATATAACTTCATTCCACTCCTTAATCTGACCATTGTTTTGCATCCAAAGAGTGAAACAGCAGAACGTCTTTCCAATGGATAAAGGATTACTTGGTGAATAGGAGAGCAATTCGCGGTATAGAGCGACATCATGTGGCCCAAGTTGTAAGTAGGAATTATAAAATTTAGCTTTTTACTCATAACATTAAAAGTGTATTTCAAACGAAGAATATTTTCCTTCATTGTGTTAAAATGTGAAACAATATTTCTCATGCTTCTTGGGGTTATAATTATGTGAGTATGTCTACTGAGACCATAATTGTGGCTTTTGAATATTTAGTAGAACCATAATGGCTTTTATTCCTTAGAAGAACATTTTTTCACAGTTTTTAAATAAAGATAAATGTAAGTGACAATAATGTAATCATTTAAATAACACTAAATTTAAATTCCTTTGGTTGAGGAAACTTCATATTCTTAGGTTTAGTATAACCTGTTAAGAAAACTCCATTGCAATCTGGGGATCCAGTGTTTGAAGTATGTACTAATGAAAGGAAATTTAGGCTTTTTCCTCTAAGAAGGCAAGGAATATGTGAATGACTTAGATAATTTTCTTATTAAATTAAACTACTACAAGGTTTTTGGAATATCTGAAGGCAAGAATTTGTATTAGGGTAAGTTTTGAGGAACAAGTATTCTGAATTTCTCCTCTTATCAGAATTTACATATTATGATGTAGGAATTCATGTTTTCTATATTTGTTTACTCTTTCCATCCTTTCTAAGTCTTGTGTTTTATGAGTACATGCCTTTATTATCATCTCTGATATGATTTACAATATTTCTTTCAATGTAGAAACATTTCATTAACTAAATATTTATGCTAATCTGTCACGTGTACAGCAATTACATTCAGCCAAGGCTTGAGATGTTTAATCTTCTTAGATCTACTTAATAGTGTTAATTTTCTCAAATGTTTCACTGTGTTCCCAAACGCAAGTAAAATAATCACATTTTTCTTTTAATGCTTTCCATGTTTGTTGTCTTCCTAGATCAGTTTTTAATGATTGCTGCTCTCCTTGACTATTACAAAAGCATTTTATTGTGTCACCTTTTCCATCCCAACCTCATTCACCCTCACCTTTATTACTATTACTTCACACTTTCTGATGACTTTCCAGCAAAACGTCTGGAAAGAGTAATTTTTACTTACTCTTAAGTAAAAATTTTTGTCCAGTTACTCAAGGCATTTTGTTGTTGTTCTGGTGGTGGTGGTGCTGGGGATTGAACCCATGGACTTGTACATTCGAGGCAAACACTCTACCAACTGAGCTATATCCCCAGCCCTCAAGAGATTTTTCTCACATTATTTTTCTTGCCTTATTTCATACTGTCTTACAAGAACCATATGCTTTAACCAAAGTGGACAATTCTCTGATTTCAGAAATATTTGGAATTTTCTGTGCACTCATTTACTTAAATTATTCTTTTTCTAAGAACACCAATTATTCTCAATACTCTTAAAATCATAAAACCATCATGACTCCAGAAGATTTACCTCAACTTAGGGAAATAAGCAGAGTTTTCTGTTCAATTCTAATTATACTATGATTTATCTTTCTTTTACCTCTTACAATATTCTTCCTTTTATTATAGTCATGTTTATGTACAACACATCTTTATTTTTCTATGAAATTCTAGAAGCCAGGGATTGGGTTTTGAGTCAGTGGTTCTTGGCAGGCACAGTATTATAGAGACTGGCATGGAAACTTTTTAGAAACGTTTACTCAACAGCAAAAACTATGGTTCTTTCCTACGGAAAGCAAAATGTTTTAAGGTTGCTAGATACAATTATCTACACAAATGTTGCTTTTTATTGATTAGTGTAACCTGCATTGATTTTGCTGCTCTTAAATAGAGGAGATTTGGAGGTTTGGGGTTTTTTTTTTCACTTTAGTGCAAAATAAATATGTGTTTACAAATCATTATATATAACTTTTTAAAAACTCAGAGCAGGACATGGTGGGGCATGAGTCACCCCAACTACTCCAGAGAATGAGGATCATAAATTCAATCCCTGCCTAACACAAAAAGAAAACAGAAAACTCAATAGTTTCCTTCATTAAAAATTTAAAAAGAGCACACAGCAGGGAGAACAAACCCTAATTCATCCTCTAATGAACCTTGAACAATTTTAAAATGTAGGGAAATATTTCATTCAGGTTTATGAAGGTCTGATATTTCCTGGAAAACATGGACAACACAAAACCTAAAATAATCTTCAGGAAGTCACTGAGGCCTCAGCATCTTAAATGTCCTTTGAATTCAAAAGCTTTCCCCTGTCAAAATCTCAATTCAATCTATATCTTTGAAAACTGATATCATTTTCTTCAATGTTAACACATGGCACTCAAAATGCTAGATATATCTCTGACTGATTTGGCAATTATGACCACCCTATGAATACCAAAACAAATATCTTTACACCAAGTAAGATGATATGGAATTCATAATAACAACTTTCTGACATAAAATATTTTATTTCCCTCTTCAGAATAATAATCACTAAATTTAATTAAGCAGTTACTACTTAACAACATTATAAGTACCATAACTTGCCAATTTACTAAATCATTACAACAATTCCCTCTACAATAGGTACTATTCTTTTATAAGTGGGAAACAGATCTGAAAGAATATTCTATCCAATGCTGCACAACATAAAAATGGTAAGGGTGAAATTTAGGCAAGGGAAAAATAGTGTCACTGCTCAACACACTTAGTCGCTACTCTTTGTTGCCTCTTATGTAAAGAAATAATGAATGGTTTAAATAATTATACAGAGAAAACAATCAAAGTGTTAGTGAACACCCACCAAATGAAATTCAAAAATAAGAGAATTGCAAAGTCACAGGAATGCAATTTTTGTTTTATTTTGTTGTTGTTTATTGAGATTTTTGTGGTTTTTTCTTTTTCTTTTTTTCTTTTTTCTTTTCTTTTTTTCCAGTGCTGTGGGACTGTGTGAGCTAAGTGCTCTACCACTGAGCCATACCCCTGGCCCAGGAATGCAGATCTTGTATTAATATACTCTAATCAAAGTCTAAACTCACTGCAATTACTATTTCTACAGTATTTGTATCATTAATAAACTGAGTAATAGCCATGGGCTAAATAAAGTTATTAAAGTGTGAAATCTCTTCATTCACTATTTCATATCCATCACAGGTATGCAATCTGATGACCACTTTTTTGTACTTTACCCCTAAATGAGCAATATTAATGATCACTAATGCCTCTTGCAACCAAAATGGCCAGTGAAGGAACCTGTAAAATAACATATAATGGGTAGAGTTCTGACACAAATAGATAAATTGAAAGTGTTATGTAATGAAAGTTAGCAGCAGAGAGTAATTTAAAATGGAAAATGCAGGGGAGGGGACTTAGTGGTAGAGCATTAACCTAGCATGCAGAAGGCCCCAAGTTAGATACCTACCACCAAAAATACAAACAAAAACACCCAGAAAGTATAAAACATAAGTGATATAGTGATGTTGAGATTTCAGTGTTTAATCAAAATAAAGCACACTCAGAATAAATTTCCTGAAATTCAAATGCAAAGAAGTAAAAATCCTAGGAAACCAACAACAACAACAAAAAAAATGGGAAATGATATAGAAAAGAACATGTCAAATAAAATTTTGAATTTGAGAAAAAAATCACGAAATGTACAATATGGTAAATACCTAATTCCAATCTCCATTAAAATTACAAACAAAGCAATGAGATTATAATAAGAAAAGAATAAAACAAAGATGTATATATAATAAAGTGAATCAAAATTTTAAGAATAAAAAATATAAAACCTAGGTTTTCACAAAATAATTATAAACTTAAAATAAACACATATTAAACATTAATTATGAAAATTTAGACTTACCCTGACACAATGATCTTCATTTAAATCATGAGGGTCTCCTATGTCTGTCCCAACTGGACAAGGTGGAAGGCTGGGGCTGAAGGCTATGAGGTCGGTTTTGGACGGGCCTTCTCCAGAACAAACCTTCTGCCTCCTCTGCTGCGAGTAAGACCAGCTCCCCACAGCACTAGAACACACTAGCGTGGGCTTCCCAGAAAAGCCCACGGCCTTGGTGGGCGGAGCTGCGCACCGCAGCGCGGTGTAAAGCAGGAGTGTGAGCACTAATAGGCTGGACACCACGCAGATGGCGATGATCAGGTACACATTGACATCCACCAGCACCGCCTCCTGGCCCACTACGCCCACGGACGCCAAAGAGGAGGCCTTTGGCGCCTGGCCACTCTCCACCAGAGACACCAATATTGTGGCTGTGGCGGTCAGAGCCGGCTCCCCATGGTCCTTCACCAACACCAGTAGCCCCTGGCGTGGCTGGTCCGACTCGTCCAGAGCGCGCGTGGTGCTGATCTCGCCAGTGTACAGCCCTATGCGGAACGGGCTACGCGCGACACCCGCCGCCAACAGAAGCTCATAAGACAGCCACGCATTGTAGCCAGAGTCTGCATCCACTGCTCGCACTTTCGCCACCACGTGGCCTGCACCAACTGACCGCGACACCAGCTCGCTAACAGCAGTGCTTGCTCCTTGTGTCCAAGGTCCCAGCAATGCTGGAGCATTGTCATTCTCATCCAGCACGAACACTTGCAGAGTCACATTGCTGCCCAGGGGCGGCACGCCAGAGTCCCGCGCGTTCACCTGGAACTGCAGCAGCTCCAGCTCCTCATGGTCCAGCGGCTGCAGCACATATACCTTGCCGCTCTCCGCGTGCACTGACACGTAGCTCGACAGCGCACGCTCGCCCACCCGACGCTCCACCAGAGAGTAGGACACACGCGCGTTCTCCTGCGCGTCCACATCATGCGCGGACACCGTGAAGACGTGGCAGCCTGGAGGGTTGTTCTCCTTCACGAACACCGTGTACTCGGGCTGCGCGAACACTGGCGCATTGTCGTTCACGTCGGCCACCTCCACGGACAAGCTGGCTGTGGCCCACAGCGAAGGCGAGCCCCCATCCCTTGCAGTCACCACCAACTCATACTCAGATATGCTTTCACGGTCCAAGGCGCCATCCAGCACCAGCGAGTAGTAATTCTTGAAATTGGACATCAGCTTGAAGGGGACATGAGGCGTCAGGGAACAGGTCACCTGTCCATTGGCTCCAGAGTCACGGTCGGACACGCTGATCAGGGCAATGACTGTACCGAATTGAGCGTCCTCCCGGACAGGCAAGGATAAAGACGTCATTGCAATCTGCGGAACATTATCATTTTCATCCAAAACTTTCACTAAAACAGTGCAATGACCCACCATTGGAGGGTGGCCTTTGTCCGTCGCGTCGATGCGGAGTTTGTATAAATTTACTTGTTCAAAATCCAAATTCCCTCGAATTGTTATTTCTCCAATGTTTGCATCTATACTAAACTGGTCAGTAACCACGGGTGGAACAAGACTATTAAAAGAGTATGCAATTGCCCCATTTGTTCCTTCATCCCGATCAGAAGCATTCAGTCTCACAACTGTAGTTCCTTTGTCGGAGTTTTCTAATAGTCTCACTTCATATTCAGACCTTTCGAAACTAGGAGCATTATCGTTCACGTCCAGCACAGTGACCAGTAGTTGAACAGAGCCCGAGAGCTCAGGTTTGCCTCCATCGGTGGCTATTAGGAGTAAATTATGTTCAGGAGCATCCTCTCTGTCCAAGGATTTTCTTAACAGAAGTCCAATTTGTTTATTGTCATCGCTGTTTGTTTTCGCATCTAGTGCAAAGTATTCGCTGGGACTGAGTTTATAGTTTAAGATGGAATTTGATCCAACATCTGCATCTGATGCGCCCTCCAGTGGAAATAGAGAATCTGGCAGCCTAGATTCATAAATCAGCACTCTTTGTTCCTTTACTGGGAAAACCGGGGGGTTGTCATTAATGTCCTTCACCTCCACTTGCACATGGAAAACCTGCAGCGGTCTGTCCACGATCACCTCCAGGTGGATGCTACACTCTGCGTTCTTCCCACACAGCTCCTCCCGGTCGATCCGAGAATTCACAAACAAAATGCCATTCTGCAGATTTACCTCCAGAAGATCTCCGGGGCTCTTGGAAGCCACCCGGAACAGGCGAGGCACAAGCTCTTCCAGTTCCAACCCCAGGTCCTGGGCGATGCGGCCCACAAAGGTGCCGTGTTTTGCCTCCTCCGGGACCGAGTAGTGGAGCTGGCCGCTCCCTGCCTCCCAGGCTACGAGGAGAATGAAGGAGAGCAGCAGACATCGCATTCCCAGTCTGCCTTCAGTGGTAAAATCCATGTCAAATACTTCTTGTGTTAATTCCATTAGAATATATTTTCTGGGCATAAAGATGAAATGCTGAATGTTTCCTAGTCTATTAATTCAATTCTTCTTAGCTCGCCATCATTCAGCAGTCACGTATAAATGTAATAGGACGAAAAGGTTTTGTATATTGGCTACTTGTAACTTCGTGGTAGACAGCGACATCATGCGGTTCCAAAGAATAAGAAATGAATTCACTCAATGGGTTAAAGTATCATTCTTTGATAATTTGTATCTATATGTATATATCTATGTAGATATATACAAGATACATGAACAGAATATCAAAGAATGCTAGTATATATATTTTTTCTTTACCTTACTTTGACAGTAAATCTTGTCTTTATTATTGTCAAAGTCAGTGTCATCTTGCCTGACTTCTATTATTAGAGAAAAGTCTCTATTCATGGAGATACAAATTTTCTTCCAATATTTTAAGCATTTGTGTTTAAAAATTTAAATTTGATGACAACTAGTCTTGGAAAATTAGAAGTGTGGATGGATACGAAACTTGCCCATATATGGCTGTCACAAAACACAGCAATATTAATATATACATACATGTATATGTATACATATTGCTCTAGGGAAATAACAATTTAAAATTACCTAATTTTGTCTAAAATTTTAAAAGCTCATAGAGCACTGATGTCCACTGTTTGTACCATAAATATTATATACTCTTAAGGTTCTTTTATGTATAATAGAAGGTGAAACTTTAGTTAACATGCTTTATGGCATTTATTAATTTCTATGCAGCTTATATTATTCCTCCCACTTAAAAATATTTTCCTTCCATATATTTCACCACCTCAAATTCTAGTGAGAATTTTACCCGTCATGTTTTCCTACTCCTAATTCTTCAGTTGTCCAGAATGACCTCATCCTTTTCTCTGAACTTCAACCTACTGGTATATCTTTTAAATGTTCTCATCCTCTTCCGTGCTTCATGAGATCTTTCTAAAGTATTCCCGAGCCCACATCTTCATCTTCCCTTTCTGTTTCTGATTATCACTTTCACCTATACATGCTGACTCCTAGATTACAATCTGTTTAATGCAGGAGCATGACTACTCATTAATAACCCCCAAATTCAAATCTTCAAAATTCACATTTTGCTGAGCATGGTGACACATGCCTGTAATTCCAGTGACTTGGGAGGCTGAGGCAGGAGGATTGCAAGTTCAAAGTCAGCTTCAGTAACTTAGTGATTCTCTAACTTAGCAAGACCAGTTTTAAAATTTTTTAAAAAGTTAAAAGGGGCTGAGAATATAGCTTAGTGGCCAAGTACCACTGGGTTCAATTTCCAATACAAAACAAATTAATTAATAATTCACCTTTTTTTGTAGTACTATGCATTGAACCCAGGGCCTTGTGCAAGATAGGCAAGCACTTTACCACTGAACTATATTCCTAACCCCATGCTTTGTTTAATAGCATAAACATTATATATGCTATCCATAGTAATTTAGTATTACTTCTTCCCCTTTACCAGCCTTATTAAAAATCTGCCCACAGTCGACCTGACTTTCACATACACCATATCTATGTGAATGAAGTACAACTTTTCATTGACTTTTACTAAACCTAGAAATTCTAAGACATGAGAATCACTACAAGGTGACCTATGTTGTGATCATAAGCCAATATTTCAAGAGTTACTTTCAATTATTCTCCAATATGAATTGTATTTTGCAGGTGGTATAGAACACTTGTACTTCCTCTTCCTCAATACAGACTTTGCTTAAAGAGAGTTTTTTAATACCTCTATCATTATCTGTAAAAATGTTGTCATATATTAAAATCAAGCCCAAATATCACCTTCACCAAGAATTCATTTTAATGTCATCAAGTGAAGGTGATTTAATTCCTTCTTCAAAGAAGAAAATTAGAGTCACCAATAAAACTATGCAAATGAAGTGACCATCCCCACCTTTCTCCATAATTCTTACATACAATAAGTCTCACAAATGTAATATAAAGTTCTTCCTTCCATAAAAGAAATGTTAATGTAATTAATGTGGATCCATTTTGCAGTCTTTTTCACAAATTTCCTATTGCAATTATTTTGAAAAAACACGGAGTTCATTTGCTAATCAATAACAACCCCCAAAAGGAAAGATTCCTTTGCTTAGGTGAAGATAGGTCTTCATAAAAAATACATTGATCTGAAGTCTTCTGGTTGAAGGTTTTCTCTAGTAGCCAATGTTTTTCATATACTTTGATCTAAGTAAATTGAACTTTCTACACTAAATTTCTACCGGTAAAAATTAAGTAAAGTTAAGTATCTTATTTATCTTTCCATTGCAATTCTTAGCTATTCTCCAAAGCTTAATAATACAATGATTGGGATACTGTTAATGATATTATTGGCTCCAGGTAGAAAATTGTAAACCATAACTGAAATCCTTTATGTAAAATAAATTGATATGGGAAAGGAAAATATTGACCTACTGATAAGCAGCTTACACTTTGTCTTTATTTTGTTTATTCAAATAATTCATCTGGTAGAGAGAGATTATGTGAATAAAAAGGTCATTAGTCAATCTTTCTATAAACAAGCAGCTCCTTCCCCCCACAAAGAAAAATTTTATAGTGATAACATAAGCTAAAGAGTTATTTCAAAATTAACTTAATGTTTTAAATGTTGGCAGTTGTTAACAGTGGCAAGAAACCATTCTCAATTTCTAAGATTTCCCCAAAGTACCTCAAATATTAGAAATATCTAACTAGTATGGTAGAAGGGAATTATAAAATTAAATGCATGTGAGAATAAGAGAAATTGGCAATACAAAAAAACCAGGGAACTAAAATTTTATCATATGAAACATGTAATAATTTCTGTTAAACCCACACTTGCAAAAAGAATCAAATAATAACAAGAAAGTGGAGAAACATTATTTGATATGAAGAGGACTGTTGTCTGTGGAAAATTCCAATGTAGAGCTGTATGTAAACAACTCTATTTGTAAACAACAAACTCAAGAGAGGAGTTTGCATCATAATACATTTATTTTTTGTATTAGTCTGAAAATGAAAAGCTACAATATGTAGCATAAATTTCTAACTAATATGTTAGGATTTTTGCAACTCAAAGACATCACAATCATTTCTCACCAATATAAATAATTTACAAATTGAAAAATATGCAAGTTTCAGGTAAATTAAATAATTGTTCCATTAAATGTCAATGTTAAGCTTTGGGAAAATTAAATTATGATATATAAACACAATGGAACAGTATAGAACTAGATAAAAGAATGATAAATATCCTTATGTAATAAGTAATGATCACAACGACATCTTGTAAAGTGGGGGGAAAGCAAGATTTAGAAATTATTTTTGAAGTGCTGGGGATTGAACCCAGTGCCTCTTTGGGTCAGCTCTTTCCCACTGAGCTATATCCCCAACCCAAGCAAGATTAAAATTGTTAACTATTGTTACATTTTAAGGCAGTAAGAAAGTTTATTGTATATAAATTTAAAATCTGTAGAAGGATAACCAAGAAATAGAAATGTTTGAAGTGTTAAAAAGGGAATATAATGAATATTAAGTAGCTTTGTGATGAAGGTGAAAGGGATATTATAACTGTCCTCTTTTGTATTACTGGAACTTTAGGTGATAATACATGCATCTCCTATTCAGTAAAGCAATACAATGAAGACATTAACACTAAAATTTAAATTATGGATAGCAAATCCATAGTGAGTATCCAAAGTCAACTCTTTAGACAGAGTTGAAAGGAATATTGCACTAATGTGACTACAAAAGAAAATTAATTTTTTATAGTGTAGAAAAAGTAATTGCAATTAAACAGAAAGGGAAAAAGCATATTTGATGGACTGGTGTAAAAACACTTTTGTGTAGTCATAAAATGAAACATTGGAATAAATAACTCTAAAATACATGTCTTACAATATTTTCCAGAGACTAAAAATTAAGGTGTTTAAACTCTAAAAACTTTGAAAATATTATACAACATGGAAATAAGGCAATTGGTTATCTATTTTAATAAAATCTTATAAAAATTCTAACTGCAAGTCATATTAGTGCAAAGATATCTTGAATAAGCTAGAATGTTTAACATAATTTTAAGTATAAATTAATGCAAATATAAGAAATATGAGAAGCTGCTATAATTATTATTAATTTTCAAAAACTAAAGAAATTATGGAAGAAAACATGCAATATGTAATGTTAAAAGAATTAGGAGGGAAGGCTGGGCACGGTGGCACAAGCCTCTAATCCCAGGGAGCCTGAGGCAGGAGGATCACGAGTTCAAAGCCAGCCTCAGCAAAGGCAAGGCACTTAGCAACTCAGTGAGACCCTGTCTCTAAATAAAATACAAAAAAGGGCTGGGGATGTGGCCCAGTGGTCGAGTGCCCCTGAGTTCAATCCCCTGTACCCCGCCCCCAAAAAAAGAATTAAGAGGAAATAATAGGGTGAATAAGACTCACGTTGTCTGTAGAATTGGGACCTTGAGGTAAGCTGGGGCTGAAGGCCATGAGGTCGGTCTTGGGCGGGCCTTCGCCAGAGCACACCCTCTGCCTCCTCTGCTGCGAGTAAGACCAGCTCCCCACCGCGCTGGAGCACACCAGCGTGGGCTGCCCAGGCTTGCACAAGCCCTGGGTGGGCGTTGCCGAGCAGCGAAACGCTATGTACAGCAAGAGCGTGAGCACCAACAGGCTGGACACCGCGCAGATGGCGACGATCAGGTACACGTTGATATCCACCAGCGTTGACTCCTGGCTCGTAGCGCCGACAGACACCCGCGAGTAGGACTTTGGTGCCTGGCCACTCTCCACCAGAGACACCAGCACTGTGGCCGTGGTGGTCAGCGCTGGCTCTCCGTGGTCCTTCACAAGCACCAGCAGACTCTGGCGTGGCGCGTCTGCCTCGTCTAGGGAGTGCGTGGTGCTGATCTCGCCAGTGTACTGCCCTACGCGAAATGGACTGCGAGCGACACCCACCAGAGGCAAGAGCTCGTAGGACAACCACGCATTGTACCCTGAGTCAGCGTCCACCGCGCGCACCTTCGCCACCACCTGGCCTGCACCAACTGACCGCGGCACAAGCTCGCTAAAAGCGCCGCTTGTTCCTTGTTGCCAAGGTCCCAGTAGCGCCGGCGCGTTGTCATTCTCATCCAGCACGAACACTTGCAGAGTCGCATTGCTGCTCAGGGGTGGCACGCCAGCATCTCGCGCGCTCACTTGAAACTGCAACAGCTCCAGCTCCTCATGGTCCAGCGGCTGCAGCACATACACCTTGCCGCTCTCCGCGTGCACTGACACGTAGCTCGACAGCGCACGCTCGCCCACCCGACGCTCCACCAGAGAGTAGGACACACGCGAGTTCTCCTGCGCGTCCGCGTCATGCGCGGACACCGTGAAGACGTGGCAGCCTGGAGGGTTGTTCTCCTTCACGAACACCGTGTACTCGGGCTGCGCGAACACTGGCGCATTGTCGTTCACGTCGGCCACCGCCACGGACAAGCTGGCTGTGGTCCACAGCGAAGGCGAGCCCCCATCCCTTGCAGTCACCACCAACTCATACTCAGATATGCTTTCACGGTCCAAGGCGCCATCCAGCACCAGCGAGTAGTAATTCTTGAAAGTGGACATAAGCCTGAATGGAACATGTGACGTCAGGGAGCAGGTCACCTGCCCATTGGAACCAGAGTCACGATCAGACACGCTAATCAGCGCGATGACAGTACCCAAGGGAGCGTCCTCTTTGATAGGCAGAAAGAGGGAGGTTATGGCCATCTCAGGAGAGTTATCATTCACATCGAGGAGTTTCACTATTACTTTGCAGTGTCCTGTTAATGGGAATGTACTTCTATCTACAGCATCAATATTAATTTCATACAAGTTACAGTCTTCATAATCCAGTTCTCCCCTTAACTTTTATTTCACCACTATCAGAATTGATGGAAAATTTAGATTTTACATCATCGGAAACAAGATGACTGAAGAAATACGTTATTTCCTTATTGCTACCCTCATCTGCATCTGAGGCGTTCAGTTTAATAACCAAAGTCTCATTTGATGTATTTTCCAACATTTTTACATTGTAAATGGATTTATCAAATTCTGGGGCATTGTCATTCGCATCCAATACATTGATCAATAACTGAACTGTACCCGTTAGTTCAGGTTTTCCTCCATCAATTGCAATTAGTAATAAACGATGTTCTTGTGTTTCTTCTCTATCTAAGGGTTTCTTCAAAACTAGCTCTAAAACCTTTGTTTCTTCTTCATTTCTTTTAACATCCAAGTCAAAATATTCGTTAGGATTTACCTTGTATCTCAATTCTGCATTTACTCCTATATCCAAATCAGATGCGCCCTCTACTGGAAACCGCGAATCTGGCATTCTTGATTCTAAAATATTTAATCTTTGTTCTGATCGAGAGAACCTAGGCGGGTTGTCATTAATGTCCCTCACTTCCACCTCCACATGGAAAACCTGCAGCGGTCGGTCCAGGATCACTTCCAGGTGGACGTTACACTCTGTGTTCCGCCCACACAGCTTCTCCCGGTCGATCCGAGAATTCACAAACAAAATGCCATTCTGCAAATTTACCTCCAAAAGTTCCCTGTGGTCCTTGGACGCCACACGGAACAGGCGAGGAACCAGTTCTGCCAGCTCCAGCCCCAGATCCTGGGCGATGCGGCCTACGAAGGTGCCGTGTTTTGCCTCCTCCGGGATCGAGTACTGAAGCTGGCCGCTCCCGGTCTTGCATGCTGGGAGGAGCAGCAGTGAGAGCAGCAGGCGCCAGGATCCTGGACTTCCTCTCTGGGAATATGGCATCGCAATCTCGCGATCTCCTTGCAGCTTTCCAATCTCTAGTGCATCGCTACAAAATATCTTCTGGAAATTTAATCCCAATTTACTTTTATTTTCAATCCCCTCGCTTGTTTGATCTTTTACAGCAGAGCCACAAATGGAAGGTCTTTTTCCTTCCTGTTAAAAATGTACTCACCGTATGCTTTGGATGTTGGAGGAAGGAGAAAAAAATTGTCGGTGTCCAGCGACATCATGTGGATGAAAGGGTAAGTATTTTACCCTGTTTTGCTTTAATTACCTTATGTTTGTCAAATGTTTATCAAACATTACCCAGTTTCAGTGACATGTTTTCTATGACTCTGTATATCTCTTTTCTCTAGTCAAAATAGTAAAACCTAAATTGAAATGAATCAATACAAGCACATCACTAAAATATTACAAAATAACTTCTGAAGTCATGACATACCAATCCCTACTAAGGTAATTTGCAATGTTCTATTTTACTTAGTTAAGGGTTTATATATTCCCAAACAGATAAAAAATATTTTTCCAGTATCAGGTTTTTTTTTTTGGTATTAACTGTTTATTTAATATTACTATGTAATTGTCAAAATACATAAAATTTTGAGATTATCAAAGATTATTAAATGCTTCTGATCTTTTTAAAAAATCGGATTTGCTCTTTTTAGTTATACATGACAGTAGACTATTATTTAGACATACATGAAGTATAACTTCCCATTTTTGTGGTGTATATGATGTGGCAGTTGCAGCTATTTTTATTTTTGTACTGGGGATTGAATGCAGGGGGGCTTAACCACTGAGCCAAGTCCCCAACCCTTTCTATTTTTGTTTTTTATTTTGGTACAGGGTCTTGCTAAGTTGCTGAGGCTGGCTTTGAACTTGCAAACCTCCTGCCTTAGGCTCCCCAATCACAGGACTACAGGCTGGCCCTTTTTTATTTTTTCATTTTGAGACAGGACCTTGCTAAATTGCCCAATCTGGCCTCAAACTTACAATCCTCCTTCTTTAGCCTACTTAGTTGCTGGGATTATAGCATCTATAACCAGGCCTGGCATAATAACATTTAATAAAGTTTTGATTTTTCTTTCTCTACTTAGATATGTCTTACTTAAATTTTTTATGTATCTTTTTAAAGGATATTTACTACATCTGTGTTACTCATTAAACAAATTTTTATTCCAATTTGTAATGTTTAGTCCTGAATTTTTATTGATGTTATCTTTAAAATAACTAAACTATTTCATGATATCCTTTCTAGAGTTCCTTTTTGGAAGTCTAGTTTCCAAATTAATGAAAATTTTGTTCTTTACTTTTTTAATAATATCACCTGCTTTTATGTTGATGCAAAAACTGTAACATGGAAATTTCAATTTTCTAGAAGTCAAAATATAGTAAAATAATTTTTGTAAGCATCTTGACACTATTTTCAAATTACAAGTACCTAAACAGCATTTCCCCAAATTGCTATTACTGTATAATTTGAGTAATCGCATCTCTTGTGTTTATTCAGTAAGTCAAAATCCTACAATCTCTGCCAAATGTGTAGGTTACAGTAAGAGTAATCATGTTGAAAAAATGCCATTTTATTAATCAGCTTACTTCATATTTATTACTTCTATATTAGTTTCATTGTTCCTTCAACTGTTCTTCTGCATGGACTTACATTTGAACTTTACTTAGTCAATATAGTTGACTTCACTTAATAAATATAGCCAAAAAAAAATGTCACCAACATTTCTATTGAAATATTGAATTTTCTGCTTTTATATACACTCTATAGATTTCCTTCAACATTACAAAATCTTTTTTAAAATATTTATTTATTTGCCTTAGTTGTACACAATGCAATGCATTATGTTTACGTGGTGCTGAGGATCGAACCCGGGCCACACATGTGCTAGGCGAGCTCTCTACCGCTGAGCCACAACCCCAGCCCTACAAAATCTTCCTTACCTGTGAAGACAAGAAGAACTAACAGAACCGTAATTATACTTCTGCATACTTTTACATTTAAAACATGTAATCCTCCTCAATGCCAAGAAATTAATAAAAACAAAATATAGCTTTGTAAAAATAACAAATTACCAGAAAATGCAGTCAAAATTTACTTGATTTCCAGAGGTCAATCTTGTAAAGAAATAAAATAATGTCACAGAATTTGTTTTGGTCATAATCTTTGAAAATGTGTTTATCGTTGCCTTTATATTTTGTAAGATTATTACTATCCCCATTATAATGACTTTTCCTTAACATTCAGATCACTTAAACATTGTTAAAGTTACTATCTTGATTTCCCTAAAGGTCCACAAGGCAAAGTCTTTCTCCTCAGGGTGACACTTTTGGAGGCAAGGAGTCTTTAAGAGATGGAGTATAATTGAAAGGTTTAGGTCTCTGGGAGGCATGCCTTTGAAAGGGATTTTGAGACCCTGGTTCCTTCCTCTTTTTCTTTTTTACTTCTTGGCCACAGGTGAATATTGTAGACCCCTAACAATGAGGTCCTGCCTCACCACAGGTCTAAAAATGAGGTGGCCAACTGATCATGGACTGGAACTTTTGAAACCATAAACCTAAATAAACCTAGTAAGTTGATTATCTTATGTATTTGTTATAGTGACAAAAGGATGATTAATAAAAACACTGATCAGTTTTTAATACTATTTATTGAACATTATTCATGATAATTTTAAAATATTTTAATACACAATGGAAGGAAAAAAGAAAATGATAAGTTTTTTAATAATAAAAGCAGATGTTACTCACATTCTTTCATTTTTTGTTTGTCTGTTTTTTCTTTGGTAGCAGGGATTGAACCCAGGGATGCTTAACCACCAATCCACATTCCCACATTCCCAGTCCACTCTTTTTTTCTTTTTTATTTTGAGACAGGGTCTCGCTAAGTTGCTTAGGGCCTTGCTACATTTCTTGGGGCTGGCTTTGAGCTCAACCCCTGCCCCACATCCCACCTCCCCACACCCCACCTTAGCCCCCTGAACCTAATTGATGTGAAATGACAAGGCTATAGCATAAGTTATTGTAGAAAGTTATATGAAACATGAAATGTCCTTTCAAAAATGTAAATATCAAATATTAAGAGGTAAAACTGACAATATGGTATTAATAATGTGTGTATTGTACTTAATAGAATAGTTCTGGTAAACATCTAGTACTTAAAAATATATTCAATGAAGAAAAAAAATGATTCACATGCATGTCTTTGGGAAAATAATTCATGCTATTATATAGATATTTCAGGAGAAAATAAGATTCTTGAAATTTGATTTATCTTTAAACATATTAAATTATAATCGTGTTTTGAATTATCACTAGTATTCACTAGTGATATATACTATATAGTATATCACTAGTCTCAGGTAAGTTTTGTTATGTCTTGGGGATATAGTTGATTCATCATTAAATTGAGGGGAATGATATTCTCTTGGATTACACTTGGTTTAAAAATCCTAAGTAAAGTAAGTAGAAACTTGCAGGGAAGAAAGTTTCTTATGCAATTATTCAATATTCCAGGTAATCAAAGGAAAAAAGCTTCAATAATCTTGGTTCTTGTGATTCAGTACTGGGGAAGAAAGAAACAGGTTTTCAAATAAGGTACACATCCTGAGCCTGATGTTTATTTTGTTTTAAGTAGGTCTATAAAATAGAATGGGGAAATGAATTTAAAGAAACAAAAATAAGATGTTGAAAAGATTTGTAATGCCAGATTTCATAGTATCCAACAAAAAAAGAAGAGGTAGAGTACTTATTTCAAGTTAACCTTTCTCATAAATACCCTAACCCACATCTAGCAGATAACTAGTTCATTGTTCTGCTGAGGAAGAAGATAACATCATCCAGAACAATTACAGTTTTTTATTCACAATATCTAAACGCAATTCAAAATTATTAGGCATAACAAGAAAGAGGGTCATGTAAACAAACAATATAAAGAGACACACAAATGATTCCATTATTAAAATAATCAGAGAGATCACAAATAACCCTGAGTAATGTTTTGAATTAAATGCATAATAAAGAGCTCCACCAAAAAAAAAAAAAAAAAAACGGTAATGTACTTTTAAAGGAAAATTACATTCTAAAACTGAAAAAGCCATAATTGAAGTTAAGAATTTAATTGATGATTTTGATAATATGACTAAAAAGAAGAGAAAATTACTAATGTAAGAGAAGAGTCAGAATAATACACATACCATGTAACAAAAAGGACAACTGATATAATAGCAGTAATGGGGGATAATAGACATAAAGGATATGTTGAAAACTTTTAACATACACATACTTTGAGTCACAGAAGAGAGAAAATATAAGGTAAAAGCAATATTTGAAGGCAGACTGCTAAATTTTGTCTCAAACTGATATAAGAAACTTTAAATAAAAACTGTAAGGAAGATAAAAATAAAGCAAAACTTGGAATTAATAATAGGAAAGCTGTGGAAAATTTTAAGAAAATGTATAGAAGGTAGCTAGAGAGAGAAAAAGGCATAATATCTAAACAATAAACTTGATAGCCATATTCTCAAAAGAAGTCTGTGGGCAGGTATAGTGGCACATGCCTGTAATCCTAGTGACTCAACAGACTGGTATTAACATGTGTGCATTGTACCTAATAGAATAGTTCTATTCTTTTAAGAATCATGAGTTTGAGGACTGCCTGGGATTTTTTTTTTACCAGAGATGGAACCCAGGGACAATTAACCACTGCACCCTTTTTATTTATTTACTTACTTACTTACTTACTTACTTACTTTGAGACAGGGTCTGTTCAATTGCTCACTAAGTTCCCATGCCCAGCCTGCCTGGGAAATTCCAGTGATGCTTTGTGTCAAAATGAAAATGAAAAGGGATGGAGGATGTAGTTTAGTTGTAGAGTACCTCTGGATTCAATCTCCACTACAAAGGAAAAGGAGATGGAGAAGAAGTAGTGAAAGGAAAAGAAGAAAAAGGAGGAGGAAGAAGAAAAGAAGAGGAGGAGGAGGCAGCAGTAAAAACAACTACAACTATGGAATGTCATCTTTAAAGTGCTTTAAAGTACTGATCCATAATTAAATATCCAGAAAAACTATATCTAAAAAGTGGTGGTAAAACAAAGATATATACACAAACAAAAACTTGGGGATTTCTTCGCCAGCAGGTCACTTTAAAATAAATGATTGAAAATTTTTTCAGAAAGAAGCATAAACATAAATTTATGTTAACTGTACAAAACAATGATAATAATGCATTTTGTGTGCATATATGTATAACTAAAAGATATACCAGTTAAAGAAAGTGGGAAACAGGTGAATAGAGATACTATTCAAGGTCTCAGCATTGTTTTGGCATGGTAAAACTATTGATTTAGTTTAGGGTTTTTTTAACATTTATTTATTTGTTTTAGTTGTACACAATGCTTTTATTTTTACATAGTGCTGAGGATCGAACCCGGGTCGCACACATGCTAAGTGAGCGCTCTGCTGCTGAGCCACAACCCCAGCCCTAGTTCAGGTTTTAATAAGACTAGAATGTGGGGTTTTTTCAGAATGTGAATTTTAGTCTCTAGGA
Source organism: Tamias sibiricus (assembly GCA_025594165.1). NCBI lineage: Eukaryota > Metazoa > Chordata > Mammalia > Rodentia > Sciuridae > Tamias > Tamias sibiricus. The sequence goes on from CM046662.1 coordinate 70,934,524, forward strand.
AATTAAAGAGTTAGGAAAATTATATATACATACATATGTATACATATTATATGTATGTATATATATCATATATTTATATGTTACATATTATATAATAAAAGGATAAGAGAGGTTTTGACATAAGCATGATGATGTTTTAGTAATCCCTACACCCTCTACTAACAGACATACCAAGTCAAAACAAAACAAAACAAAAAGAGAACAGTTCCCATTTTGACAAATGTAGAAATGAAGTAAGAGACTCCTGGACTTCGAACAAATATAAAACTTTCATATTAAAGCTGGTTTAAAAAGTTCATGGCACCTTGTCATCATATTCCTCCCTTAGCATGGTGCCACTAAATTAGGAGGAAACACCACGCTTCTATTTTCTTCCCGGGGGAAACTACAAGAAGAGTGAAGCATACATCTCACATTCTGACTTTTCAGCACAATCTGCCCAAGGGGCTGGTTTCTGTCTCACCTGTCTCCTAATGCTAAGGGATTCCTGCAAATTCCAGATGTTTAAGGGCAGCTGAAAATAATAAAAGTTGAGTGGTGTATTGGTATTCCAGAGGACCTGCCACTCAATAAACACAACTTAACACAGTTTAGCAGACTCTCCTTTATAAGGAAAAGAGGAAAGTGGAGGAGGTATCCAATGTTCTGGCTTCTCAGTCTCATTTGAATCAAGGCACTGATAACACAACAAATTGTATATGCCTGGGTACTACTCAGAACAACAACAGCAACAAAAAGAGGTGAGCAAATACTATGGCTCCAGAGCATCCATGGTACAGCAGACAGACACCAAAGTGAACAGAGAATGAGTTACTGAAAAAAGAACCCAGTAAGTCCCTCTAAATAGGAATTAGGCACAAAAATCCAGAGAAGATGTATGCACAGAAAAGGTTTGAGAGAGCCACAGAATCTCTATCAAGACAACTGGTGAAAGGAGGATCAGAAAGACTTGGAAAAGATGACTGTTTTTTCCACATGAGGTCATATCAACAGAAGGGAACAGGAAATTATGGCATAATCAAAAGACTTTCAAGAATTTCCAGAAACTGAATCTAAAGAAATGGAGGCGGGGCTGGGGTTGTGGCTCAGTGGCAGAGCTCTCGCCTCGCATGTGTGCGGCCCAGGTTCAATCCTCAGCACCACGTAAACATAAATGCATTGCATTGTGTGCAACTAACGTAAATAAATAAATATTTTTTTTAAAAAAAAGAAATGGAGGCATATGAATTACCTGTCAAAGTATTCAAACTATCATGAAGATGCTCAGTGAACTCAAGAAAATAAAACATGAACTGAAGAGAATTTCAACAAAGATAGAATTTTTAAAATCTAAACATGAATTTTACAGTTGAAAAATACAATAATTGAGTGAGAAAATTCACTAGAGGGATTCAACAGAGGATGTGATCCAAGACAATGGGTGACCTAGTGAATGGGTCATTTGAAATTACTCAGGCAGAAGGGCAAATATTTTGAAAAAAAAAATTTTTTTAAAGAGCGAAGAAAACCTAAGGGACTTATGGGACACCAACAAGGGAGCCGATATATGCATTATTTTAGTTACACAAAAGGAAAAGAGAGAAAAACAGGCAGAAATCTTGTTTATAGAAAGTATGGGTTAAGAGTTCCCAAATTTGGAGAAGGAAATGGACATTCTTCAAATGGACAGATTCAAGAACCCAAACAGCAACAGATAGGATGAACCAAAATAAACTGACATCTGGACACTATAATTAAATTTTTGAAAGTCAACAACAAATAGAAGATTTTAAAGGCAGCAAGAAAAAAATGACTCATTACACACAAGGGAACACCCAAAACTCTATCAGCAAATTTCTTACCAGATAGATTGTAGATGTAATATGAACAATAAAACAAAAGATACCCCAGGAAATTATGTTCATGACATAAAGAAGAAAAGATTGATAAATTGAACTTAACTAAAATTAAGAATTTTTATTCACTGGAAGACACAATTAAAGAATAAAAAGAGGCCATAGAGTAGAATAAAAAATAAAACAAAAGTTTGTGTCCAGAATATTTTAAGTTTTTAAAGATCTAAGAAAAATAACAGCAAAAGAAAGGAATCTCCCTAGAAGAAATAAAGACAAAAGAAAACACAATATAGAAAACAGGAGCTTTAACAGCTATTAAACAAAATAAGATATAAAAATGTCCAATAATTACATGGAAAGGTGCTGCAACTAATTTTTATTTTTATTTATTTAAATAGAGTGCTGGGAGTACAACCCAAGTCCTTACCACACCTAGCATGTTATCTACCACTGAGCTACATTATCAGCCCACATTCTCACTTAAAATTCAGGAAACATGAAATGAATTCAAGAGAAAAATAAAAAACACACCCAGTGGAATGAATAACATGAAAATAATCTGAGAAATATACAGATAATAGAGAGCAGCAGGAACTCTCAAACACTTCTAAAAGGAGCAGAACCAGGTCAAAACAACTTGGAAAATTTGTTGTCATCATTTACTAAAGATAAATATGTCTTCTGTGATGCATTGACCCCACTCTTAGTTAAACACTTAGGATAAATGTATTTAGATGGACATAAAAAATGTACAGCTTATTTAAGAATAGCATTGTTTAGAATGGGCATAAACAAACACAAGGCAAGTTTCTCAACTATAGAATAAATAACTCACGGTATATTCATAAAATAATTCTATAAAATGGAATTAAATAAATGACAACTATGTAACAATACAGATGACTTCATAAGCAATGATGAGTGACAAATTCAAAGAACACACAAACAAATGCAGACACAACATATTTTATGCAATACTCTTTAGAAAATTTCAGGAAATATCACACAATTAACCACAGTTACGTTAAATGTGTGATTACATTAGAAGGACAATAAGAGAAAATTATTTGGAATGGGTATATGAGGAGCTTTAAGGGAAGGAGATGACTGGTTTTCACATTGAGACAACTGATAGAGTTGTTCTGTTTCTGTCTGGCCATATTTGTGTATGACTTATAGGTGAAAAACAGTAAAATGTTTTGTAAAGGTTAATTATCATTGAAAATATGACAAATATAATCCTCACAAAATGTTGGAAATTATAGCTTTATGAATGTGTTGAATAATAAGGAATAAAAGGAAAGCAATGTCTCAATTTCTATTTCTTCTTTGTTTTACTTCCTTTCTATTGATTTATTGTTGTTTTATTGTTGTTTGTTTTTGAGATGGGGTCTCACTGTTGCTGAGGCTGGTCTCTAACTCCTAGTCTCAAGTGATCCCTCCACCACAGCCATCCAAGTACCTAGCCCACCATCCTGCCTTAGCAGCAGAAGATTAGAGTTAAAAGAAACATATAAACAGAGAGAAAATTGATCCAGAGAAATTTGATTATGAGAAGTAAAATGATAGTGGAAAAGAGTGACTATTCAGATTGAACGAAAGGATATCATAAACTAACCTTTGCCAAGGAATCTCCAGTAGTTTGTGGTTGATCCTCTCTGTCCTTAGAGTCAGGTAAACTGGGGCTGAAGGCCATGAGGTCAGTCTTGGGCAGGCCTTCTCCAGAACACACCCTCTGCCTCCTCTGCTCAGAGTAAGACCAGCTCCCCACCGCGCTGGAGCACACCAGCGTGGGCTTCTCAGGTCTACAGGAGCCCTCCGTGGGCACCGCGGAACACCTAAACGCCGTGTACAGCAACAGCGTGAGCACCAACAGGCTGGACACTGCACAGATGGCAATGATCAGGTACACGTTGACATCCACTAGCGCCGCCTCGCGGCCAGAAGTTCCCGCCAGCGACCTGGAGGAGGCCTTTGGCGCCTGGCCGCTCTCCACCAGAGACACCAGCACTGTGGCGGTGGCAGTCAGCGCTGGTTCGCCGTGGTCCTTCACCAGCACCAGCAGGCGATGGCGTGGAGCGTCTGCTTCATTCAGGGCACGGGTCGTGCTGATCTCGCCCGTGTACAGACCCACACGGAATGGGCCACCGGCTACCTGGAACAGCTCATAAGACAGCCACGCGTTGTAGCCAGAGTCAGCATCCACTGCGCGCACTTTCGTTACCACGTGGCCGGCACCCACTGACCACTGCACCAGTTCACTCATGGTTCCCCCTGTGTCACCTGTCCCAGGTGCCAGCAGTGTTGGCATGTTGTCATTCTCATCCAGCACGAACACTTGGAGAGTCACGTTGCTGCCCAGGGGCGGCACACCAGCATCGCGGGCACTCACCTGAAACTGAAGCAGCTCAAGCTCTTCGTGGTCCAGCGGCTGCAGCACATACACCTTGCCGCTCTCCGCGTGCACTGACACGTAGCTCGACAGCGCACGCTCGCCCACCCGACGCTCCACCAGAGAGTAGGACACATGCGCGTTCTCCTGAGCGTCCGCGTCCCTTGCAGACACCGTGAAGATGTGGCAGCCTGGCGCGTTGTTCTCCTTCACGAACACCGTGTACTCGGGCTGCGCGAACACTGGTGCGTTGTCGTTCACGTCAGCCACCTCCACGGACACGCTGGCGGTGGCCCATAGCGAAGGGGAGCCCCCGTCCTTGGCCGTCACCACCAGCTTATAGTCAGATTTGGTCTCGCGGTCCAGGGCGCTGTCCAGCACCAAAGAATAGTAATTCTTGAAAGTGGACACTAGCTTGAAGGGAACGTGTGGTGTCAGGTGGCAAGTCACTTGTCCGTTGGCACCTGAGTCACGATCTGACACGCTAATCAGTGCGATAACTGTGCCCAGCGGAGTGTTCTCTCTGATTGGAAGTGATAGGGACTTGAATTCCAAATCTGGAACATTATCATTGGTATCTTCTACTTCTACAATAACTCTACAGTGGCCAGAGAGTGGAAGCTGTCCTTTGTCAAAGCCCTCTACAAGAATTTCATAAGATTTGCATTCTTCAAAATCAATATGTCCTTTTACGATAATTTGTCCTGTAATTGGGTCTATGTGGAACTTGGATTTCACATTTGGCGAAATATCAGTAGAAAACGAATAAATAATGTCTCCATTCAAGCCTTCATCTAAATCTGAAGCATTAACTTTGATTACCAAAGTTCCATTTGGAGCATTTTCTGGTAATTTCACCGTATAGAGTGTTCTGTCAAAAACTGGAGCATTGTCGTTAGCATCCAGTACTGTAATAAGTAACTGGACTGTGCCTGTCAGCTCAGGTTTGCCCCCATCAGTGACAGTGAGTACTAAAAAAATCTCCGGAGTTTCTTCTCGGTCTAAAGATTTCCGTAACAGAAGCCCAAGACCTTTTACCCGCGGGTCATCCGATGGTTTTTCCAAAGAAAAATACTCATTGGGACTCAGCGAGTAAGTGAGCAGAGCGTTGACTCCGATATCTGCATCCGAGGCGCCCTCTAGTGGTAGCCTAGTATCAAGTGGCTTGGATTCTGCAATGAACAAATTCTTTTGTGTCGCCAGGAACACTGGCGGGTTATCATTAATGTCCTTCACCTCCACCTCCACGTGGAAAACCTGCAACGGCCTGTCCACGATCACCTCCAGGTGGATGCTACACTCCGCGCTCCGCCCGCACAGCTCCTCCCGGTCGATCCGAGAATTCACAAATAAAATGCCATTCTGCAGATTTACCTCCAGAAGATCCCCGCGGTCCTTGGACGCCACCCGGAACAGACGCGGCACCAGCTCCTCCAGCTCCAGCCCCAGGTCCTGGGCGATGCGGCCCACGAAGGTGCCGTGTTTGGCTTCTTCGGGAATGGAGTAGTGGAGTTGTCCACTCCCTGCCTCCCAGATTGCGAGGAGCAGAAAGGAAAGCAGCAGGCGCTGGGATTCCTGGCTGCTTCCCCAGGAAAATTCCATCTCAAGTGCACAGAGCTTTGTTATTTATGATTAGGGATCTTGTCCTAAAGTTAGGAAAAATCTGTTTGGTCATTTCCGTGCAGCTGCATCCTCCATTTTTCAGACTCAGGATTGTAGATGCAGCTTCTTTCCAATAAGAATAGAAGAGATATTTTCCCTTTTATTCTTTTTCCTGTCAGATGTATTTTATGGTAAAGAGCGACATCATGTGGCTTCAAACCGTAAGTATCGACTCTGGAAATCCATACTAGAACTCCCAGGTCTTATTTTATTTGGTGGCTTCTCCGAACACATTTCCAGTTTTGTATACAGGAATACACTTTCTACTACTTAGGTATACATTCTACACCAAAGAAATTTGATTGTGATTCTTAGTTTTACCACAAAAGTAACTTCTACTACAGAGGAAACCCTTTTTTATACAGATCTTAAGTATAGAGAGAATCAACTATAGTTAATGCATACTTTGTAAATATACAATTGTGAAATGTTGATAAGGAAAATTAATGATAGTTTCCTTGTATTCTTTGGCATTCTGGAGGTTATTATTAATTTTGACACCCCGCTTATCCTTGCACTTGCATTACTGGTGTTGAAGCAAAGGGAATGGTACCTAGGGAAACTAATTTGCAAATTTTTTTAGAAGTACTCAAAGACTACCATGATTTAGTTGAAAATCTTCCTTGAGTCACCTAAAGGCCAAATGCTCAAGGAGGCTTTAACAAGAAAGTAGAAATTGCTAGTAAAACCAGAGATATGAAAAATTGTGCTATATATGTGTAATATGAGTTGAAATGCATTCTGCAGTCATATATAACAAATTAGAATAAATTTCTTTGTAAAAAGAAACTGCTAGTAAATAGCTTGTGTGGGGAAGTACTCCAGATAATGTTATTGACTGTAACTTGTTTACCTCCTATGAGCAAGAATACTTTTCTAATTTTTACTCTAATGGTTTATAAATACCTGCCTGTTCTCCAATGTATAAGATGACTATGTAGACTACTACTTCTCTGGTGTCTAAGATTTCTACTTTCTCCTATTGTACTTATATATTTTAGTCAAACAGGATAATTGGCTACTTTCAATGTTTTTCTTAAAATTCTCCTTTTGTCCCCTACCAAAATAAACCCATCATTTCTAAGCTCTTTTCAAACCAATTCCCCCACTTTATAACATTTAAAATCTCCCGGACCCATGAAGAATTTCATTATCTAACCAATTGGACAGGTGTTCTTACCTTCTTTAATAAACTGTAGCACCCAGATTGAGTCACTTGAGACATTTATTACATAATTTCCCTTTTGCAATCACTTGGGTATGCATGTCCTTTTTGGAAATATAATTTTAAAGGAAGTTGTTTTCTCTTACTAGTTTAATATCATAGAAATAGACACTTAACATTTGCTGGATATTTATAACAATAGAAATGGTTTGGTTTAAATTACCTAATAAAATGAATTAATATAAGGTGATCACAAGATTAATCTGGAAATATGATGTCTTAGCACTCTCTATAACTTTCTAAAGAACACAAAAATATTTTCCCTAGGAAATTGCCCTAATTAAGATATATTTCAATTTCCATGTGGAAAATGTGGCTTTTAGCTTGATTTTCATGCCATTTTTTTTTTTGCAGTCATCATCTCTGAATCATCCTGGGTCTTAATGAGCAATTGTATCTTCCCAATACAGTATTACACATTTTTCCAAATAAACAATATAGAAGGAAATAGTGGTAATAGCAATTTTCAAACTTTTTGCTGCTTAAATACTTAAATTCATTTCCTTCATGTTTGCCTAAACAAAAAAAAATGCAATCTAGTGAAAATAATTTTGGGTTCTCCTTCTCTATGAAGAGCCACATTCACAGAAAACAAATTTTGGAATCAAAACACAAATCAAAGTACTTTCTCTGTTTGGGGACCAAACTTTTGATTTTTACAAAATGATCATAGATCAAGCATACTGGGATAAACTGAAAATAATTCAATTCTAAGTCATTTTATTTTAAAAACACTTAAGTGTATAGATAAAGAATGCAACAGAAGAGAAATATTTATTTGAAATAATAGCTATTCACTGTTCGCTTAGTATAGCATCAATACATCTCTAAGAAGAAAAAAACTCAAAAATCTTCAAGACGTTTTTATCAAGAATCTTGTTAGAAGGTGCCAAAAATGTACAGTGGAGAAAGGATAGCCTCTTCAACAAATGGTGCTGGGAAAACTGGAAATCCATATGCAACAAAATGAAATTAAACCTTTATCTCTCACCATGCACAAAACTCAATTCAAAGTGGATCAAGGACCTAGGAATTAGACCAGAAACAATACACCTAATAGAAGAAAAAGTAAGCTCCAATTTCCAACATGTTGGATTAGGCCCCAAGTTCCTTAATAAGAATCCTGTAGCGCAAGAATTACTACCAAGAATTAATGAATGGGATAGATTTAAACTAAAAAGTTTCTTTTCAGCAAAAGAAACAATCAGTGAGGTGAATAGAGAGCCAACTAATTGGGAACAAATATTTAATACATGCACATCAGATAGAGCACTAATCTCTAGAATATATAAAGAACTCAAAAAACTTTACACTAAAAAAACAAATAACCCAATCAATAAATGGGCTAAGGAATTGAGAAGACACCTCTCAGAAGAAGATACACGATTAATCAACAAATACATGAGAAAATGTTCAACATTGCTGGCAATTAGAGAAATGCAAATCAAAACTACTCTAAGATTTCACTTCACTCCAGTCAGAATGGCAGCCATCAAGAACACAAGCAACAATAAATGTTGGAGAGGATGTGGAGAAATAGGCACACTCATACATTGCTGGTGGGACTGCAAAATGGTGCAACCGTTATGGAAAGCAGTATGGAGATTTCTTGGAAAACTGGGAATGGAACCATCCTATGACCCAGCCATCCCACTCTTGGGTCTATTCCCAAAGGACTTAAAAACAGCATATTACAGTGACACAGCTATCTCAATGTTTGTAGCTGCGCAATTCACAATAGCTAGGTTGTGGAACCAACCTAGATGTCCCTCAGTAGATGAGTGGATTAAGAAAATGTGGTATATACGCACAATGGAATTTTACTCAGCAATAAAAGAAAACAAATTAATGGCATTTGCAGGTAAATGGATGAAGTTGGAAGACATAATGCTAAGTGAAGTTAGTCAGTCTCAAAAATCCAAGTACCAAATGTTCTCTCTTATATAAGGAGGCTATTTCAAAGTATTGTTGGATGGGGGTACATAGGAGGATTAGAGGAACACTAGAATGGTCAAGGGAAGGGAGGGTAAGGGAGGGAGCAAGAGGGGAGGGAGGGGGGAAAAAAGGTGGTTGAATGAGACGGATATCATTTTCCTTAATGCATGATTGAAGACCTGAATTGTACGAATATACTTTGTATACAAACAGTTGTATGTAAAAAGATACTAAATATATGCACTATGAGTTGTACATATTAAAAATTATAAAAATAAAAAATAAATAAAAAAAGAAAAAAAAGAATCTTGTTAGTCAAGAATTTCAAGAAGAAAGCTCAATTTGAAGACTGAAGTCTCATATCCATCAAGACAAGAACTTTGGATGTTCCTATTATTTACAAAAGAATGATAATAGGACTAACAAAATAAACATTAAATTGAGGCTGGATTAATATTTGATGAACAAGTGACAGCAAAAGATGATGCTAGAAAATAAAATGGAAGTGGGAAAAGAGAGGAGTGAGGAACATAATTATTTTACATTTTGTACTCTCCACAATGTCATTCAGCAAAAATTGGTTTCAATTGGTTAGTAATTGAACACAAGGGGGCTCTACCACTACTACAGTCCCAGCCCTTTAAATATTTTATTTTGAGACATGATCTCACTAAGTTGTTTTAGCTATGAACTTGTGGTACTCCTGCCTCTGCCTCCAGAGTCACCAGAATTACAGGCATGTACCACCAGGCCCAACTTAAAAATTCTTTTTAAAATAACACTTAAACATGCCACAGAAGAATTAAAATTTCACTTCATATTGGTATATTCATTATTGCTAATAGAGATAATGAGAAAATGAAGATAACCAAGCATCGTGGTGTATGCCTCTAATCTTAGAGACTTGGGAGGCTGGGACAGAAGGGTCAAGAGTTCCAGGCCAGCCTGCATAATGCAATGAAAAAAGGTAAAAGATACAGTTATTCTGCAGGGAGCAGTTGGTCACAAGTTAGAGTTGAATTCTGTAAATAATGAAATTCGTCCAAGAAAAAAAAATTCTTTTATTTGTACCCAGACATTTAGCAATAAAATAATCCTGCTACTGCACTTATCAACAAAACAAAATAACATTACAAATGTAAATCTCACTGCTTATTTCTTCATTCAAAATTTAGTCATAAGGAATCTGACCATTTTAATCACAAAAACAGCAACTGAAAAGTGCTAATTACTAGAACAGAGTGTAGTATAATTAACCTTAAACATGTTTTCAAGAAGGTGAAAACACTGAGGAATTTTTTTTAAAAGAGAACATTTAGGAAAGAATAATAAATTACTCACTTTGGCGGAGAGATCCATGTCCACCAGTTGCTCCTCTCTATCCTGGTTAACTGGACATGGTGGAAGACTGGGGCTAAATGCCATGAGGTCGGTCTTGGGTGGGCCCTCTCCAGAGCACACCCTCTGTCGCCTCTGCTGTGAGTACGACCAACTCCCCACCGCGCTGGAGCACACCAGCTTGGGCTTCCCAGGACTACACGTGTCCTTGCTGGGTTCCGAAGAGCACCGAAACACTGTGTACAGCAGCAGGGTGAGCACCAACAGGCTGGATACCACGCAGATGGCGATGATCAGGTACACGTTCACATCCACCAGCGCCGCCTGGCGGCCTGCAGCGCCAGTCAAGGCCCTTGAAGAGGCCTTTGGCGCCTGGCTGCTCTCCACTAGAGACAACAGCACTGTGGTTGTGGCAGTCAGTGCCGGCTCCCCGTGGTCTTTGACCAGCACCAGCAGACGGTAGTGCTGCGCATCCGACTCGTCCAGGGCTCGTGTGGTGCTAATCTCCCCTGTATACAGTCCCACGCGGAATGGACTTCGTGCACTACCTGCCACCAGCTGCAGCTCATAGGACAGCCACGCATTGTAGCCAGAGTCAGCATCCACTGCGCGTATCTTAGCCACAATGTGGCCAGCGCCCAGTGACCGAGACATGAGTTCCCTCACTGTATCTGCTGCGCCACCCACCTGAGAGGCCAGCAGCACTGGCGCATTGTCGTTCTCATCCAGCACGAATACCTGCAGAGTCACGTTGCTGCCCAAGGGCGGCACACCAGCGTCGCGGGCACTCACCTGAAACTGAAGCAGCTCAAGCTCTTCGTGGTCCAGCGGCTGCAGCGCATACACCTTGCCGCTCTCCGCGTGCACTGACACATAGCTCGACAGCGCACGCTCACCCACCCGACGCTCCACCAGAGAGTAGGACACATGCGCGTTCTCTTGCGCGTCCGCGTCCCTTGCAGACACCGTGAAGATGTGGCAGCCTGGCGCGTTGTTCTCCTTCACGAACACCGTGTACTCGGGCTGCGCGAACACTGGTGCGTTGTCGTTCACGTCAGCCACCTCCACGGACACGCTGGCGGTGGCCCATAGCGAAGGGGAGCCCCCGTCCTTGGCCGTCACCACCAGCTTATAGTCAGATTTGGTCTCGCGGTCCAGGGCGCTGTCCAGCACCAAAGAATAGTAATTCTTGAAAGTGGACACTAGCTTGAAGGGAACGTGTGGCGTCAGGTGGCAAGTCACCTGTCCGTAGGCACCTGAATCACGATCAGACACACTGATCAGGGCTATGGCGGTGCCAAGTGGAGAGTCTTCTAAAACAGGCAACAATAATGATTTGATAGCCAACTCAGGGACATTATCATTGGTGTCCACAATTTCCACTAGAACCGTGCAGTGATCTGTCATTGGAGGATTTCCTTTGTCCGTCGCCTCTATTTGGATTTCATATGACTTAGTTTTTTCATAATCTATGTTACCTTTTACACTGATGTGCCCACTAACCTGATCTAAGTGAAATTTAGACAGAATCTCTGCTGATACATCTGTATTGAAAGAATATACAATGTCCTTATTTACTCCTTCATCCAAATCAGAGGCGTTAACGATCACTACTAACGTACCATTTGGTGCATTTTCAAATAATCTGACTTTGTAAACCGATCTCTCAAATACTGGGGGGTTATCATTTACATCCAAGACAGTGATCTTCACTTGAGTGGTGCCAGTGAGTTCTGGTTTCCCGGCATCAACGGCGGATATTAGTAAATGATGCTTAGGAGTGTCCTCTCGATTTAAAAGTTTTTTCAATACGAGTCCAAGGGATTTAATTTCCTCATCATTTCTTTTAACGTCCAATGCAAAATATTCACTGGAATCAAGACTGTACGTCAACAACGAATTTGTTCCGATATCTGCATCAGATGCGCCCTCTAGCGAAAACCGAGAGCCAAGCGGTCGGGACTCATAAACAAACAGATTTTTGACTGCCATTGGAAATACTGGTGGGTTGTCGTTAATGTCCTTCACCTCCACCTCTACATGAAAAACTTGCAGCGGCATGTCCACGATCACCTCCAGGTGAATGCTACACTCCGCGCTCCGCTCGCACAGCTCCTCCCGGTCGATCCGAGAATTCACAAACAAAATGCCATTCTGCAGATTTACCTCCAGAAGGTCCCCGCGGTCCTTGGACTCCACCCGGAACAGGCGAGTCACCAGTTCCTCCAGCTCCAGCCCCAGGTCCTGAGCGATGCGACCTACAAAGGTGCCGTGTTTTGCTTCCTCCGGGACCGAGTAGTAGATCTGGCCGCTCCCTGCCTCCCAAGCTGCCAGGAGCAAAAGCCAGAGCAGCAGATGCTGAACTCCAGGATGTTTTCCCCAGGAAAACACCATTGCAAGCCTTTCCTAAGTATTTGGTCGCTCTTACATCGATCCAAAATTAAAAAACAATAATTTGATTCCCTTATTCTTCATTTCTTAAACTCCCACGGATACCATACTTCAGTGATAATGAAGAAAAGCATCATGTGAATACGTAATGCAGGCTGCATTTCTTTTGTGGAGAAAGACCTTGTGGTAGACAGCGACATCATGTGGCTAAATGCGTAAGTATTAAATGTATTTATCTTCTTTTCCTTATACGTCCTTCGAAATTTTCCAAATTTTAATTTTTTGGTTTACATATACTTTGGGTACTCACTGAATTCTTTATGTTTATCAAAATGTGCCCTTAGAAAGTTTGTACTAACTCATCAGTTTCAATTATTCCAATTCATAACATACAGTAAAATATTGATAGATTTTGTTATAACAATGAACATCTATTGAAAAAAATTCCCATGAAAGGCACTGTCCTATTTGTCTTAACGGAATCATTCCATTAAGTTTTTACAACATTTCTCTCAGAAAGGCATTTTTTTTAGATATGAGTAGGATTTTTTCTTTTATTGGTGCATTATAATTATATAATAGTTGGGTTCAATTTGACATAATCATATGTGCATGGAACTTGACTTGCTCCATTTCAGCCCCCAGTTCTCCCCCTTTCCCTCCTCTTCTCCTTTTCCCTCTTCCCCTTCTTCTACTCTACTTGTCTACCTTCCACTTATTTATCTATTTTTGATTTGTGTTTTATAGGTATACATTAAGGTGGAATTCACTGTGTATTTATACATGCACATAGTATGATTTTGTTAAATTTATTCCTCATTTCCTCCACTTTCTCATCAGTTTTCCCTTACCCTCAGTCTCCTTCTTCTACTCCACTGACCTACCTTCAATCTTTATGATATTCAAACACCCTCACCCCTTTCTTCCCCTTTGCTCTAGCTTCTGCAAATGAGAGAACATTGAAGCCTTGATTTTCTGAGTTTGGCTCATTTCACTTAGCATGATGATCTCCAGTTCCATCCATTTACTGGCAAATGCCATAATTTCATTCTTCTTTGTGACTGAGTAAAACTCCATTATGTATATACATCACATTTTCTTAATCTATTCATCTATTGACAGGCACCTGGACTGGTTCCATATCTTGGCTATTGTTAGTTGCACTACTACAATATGTCTGTATGCTGATTTTAGTTCTTTGAGATGTATATCAAGGAATGGGATAATTGGATAATATGATGGTTCCTTTCCTAGTTTTTTGAGACATCCCTATATTGCTTTCCAGGGTGGTTACACCAGTTTGCAGTCCTATCAACAGTGTATAAGTGTACCTTTCCCCCCACATCCTCACCAGCATTTATTGTTATTTGTAATGTTGTCAGAAACATATTAATATAATTCCCTTTTTACAAATACATAGAAGTAAGTAACTTAAGAATGACTTTAGTAGTGTCTGGGTAGGATGTCAATCTGATTTAAGGGGCCATACCTTTAATCACTTGGCCTCCCAGCCTACATTTTATGGAAAAAGCAAATTTTTGAGATTTGTGACTATCAAAACAGAGAAACTGAAGCATTTGTTAAAATGTATGTATACATGAATATATATAAACATACTTTTATATCATTATGTCAAATGTCAAAATTCAAAATAGGTTCATTTATGCTTATTAATTTCTAGGACATCTGTAAATCACTCTTACGTCCCTTATTCTAGAATTATATCCTTGTTAACTCTCTTACCTGTTATTTGAATAAAGATGTAAGAAGTCAGTCTTTTCCAGTGAAATTGTTTTGTAAACTGATTTCCTGTTGTAGGACAACACTGTGTAATTTGGATATTTGTTACACTTATATCACAACAAGTAAGAACATATAGTTTTTAAATTTTCCACACCATTTGTGTTTTTCAATTTATCCGTATAGACTAAAGTGTTCACAAAATGAGATAATTTTATTTTTAAAAATATCTCCACTCTGGTTGGACACAATGGCACACTCATCTAATCCTAGCAACTTGGGAATATGAGGCAGGAAGATCTTAAATTTGAGCCCAGCCTCAGCAACTTAGGGAAACCCTGTCTCAAAATAAAAATAAAAAGAGCTGGGGATATAGCTCAGTGGTAGAGCACATCGGGTTTAATCTCCAGTACCAGAAAAAAAAAATTCCACTCTGGATGAATTTTTGAATTTCCAAACCAGAAAAAAAAATCCATTCTGGATGAATTTTTGGATTTCTGTTACTTTAAAAGTTGTTAATTGAAAGAATTAGTGATTTAACCAATGAAAAAAGAGAGAAAAGTAAGCTCGGAACATGAGTCACTAGTCAATACAGGTAAGAGTAGGTGATGAAATATTTCAAACCTCTCTCTAAATTCAATGAGAGACATGAATTCCCTGAGCATTTGTAAGTTAAATAAGAAAATTCATTGGAAAGGGTCTATTTTAGAGATCAGGAAGAATAAGAGTATTCCAAATTCTTGCATACAGCCAGACAATTTTTAAATGCAATCCAATGTTTGATTTAAGAATTTGTCGAACAGTTTTCATTCAAGTTTTTGTTTCTTGTGTTTCACTAAATGGAAGCCATGATACAATTTATTCATAGTTTATCACTTACATTTAGAATAGAATAAATTATCAATTTTAGTTAGTAATTTAATTTTTAAATTAACTTTCTCAAGCAAGATAAGTAAAGCAGTATATTAAGATATTAACATAAAATTTCATAATTTCTAATTGATTATATTGTGCTAGCTCATGAAGAAGAAAGTAAATTTTAAAGAATTGTTTGTAAATGACATGGATCTAGGAAATAAGTATAGATATCACAATGCCAGTTATAACTTTGATAAATATTGAAAGGTGGTAGTTAGTTTGAAAATGAAAGACAAAATTAAAATTTTATACCACCACAGACTTCATATTAATGAGATACTTTTGACAACTTATTGTAATATTATGCTTTGCATTACTTTTAAGGGTTATACTAATTGAAAAATGGAATGGCACACAGAAATTTATAGCAGAGTAGACTCCAATACCGATTATTAGGAAATAAGATAAGTTAAAGGAACCATGAATTCAGAAGATTGGACCAATGTGTGCATAAGGTATTGGGGGATAGTTTCTATTAGATATATCCTTAAACAATTTAACCAAGAAAAATGTAGATGAGAATAAGAAATTAATAAGAATTTATTGAACAATAGATTGTAACTCTTGGAGATCTAGGTACATCTGAATACATTTATATATATATATTGTGTGTGTGTGTGTGTGTGTGTGTGTGTGTGTGTGTGTGTGGTACAGGGGATTGAACTCAGGGGCACTCGACCACTGGGTCACATCCCCAGACCATTTTTGTATTTTATTTAGAGACAGGGTCTCACTGAGTTGCTAAGTGCCTCGCCATTGCTGAGGCTGGCTTTGAACTCGCGATCCTCCTGCCTCAGCCTCCCAAAGTGCTGGGATTACAGGTGTGTGCCACCGCGCCCGGCTTGAATATAATTTTTTAAAGGTTATAATTTACATACAGTAGAAACACAGTGGCCAGACTTCCAGTAGGACAGACTCCACCTGACCATTCATACATTCTGCACACCATACTCTAGGTAGGATGACAACTCCCAGGAAAAAGCTTCTTCCTCATTTGTCCAAACCATTTGTTTTTCTCTGTAAAGCCTCAAACTTTTCTGATTTTCAGGAAATGTATACTTTGCATGATAAGGCTTATCAACTCTGAGTAGATAAGTTTCCTGTAGGCATGGACTTTGCTTGACTGTAGGTCAAAATTTATCCACCAAGCCGGGCGCGGTGGCGCACGCCTGTAATCCCAGCACTTTGGGAGGCTGAGTCAGGAGGATCGCGAGTTCAAAGCCAGCCTCAGCAATGGCGAGGCACTTAGCAACTCAGTGAGACCCTGTCTCTAATAAAAATACAAAAAAGGGCTGGGGATGTGGCCCAGTGGTCTAGTGCCACTGAGTTCAATCCCCGGTACCAAAAAAAAAAAAAAAAAAAAATTATCCACCAAGTTTCCCAACTCCTTTAAAAGGAGATTTTAAATAAAAATTCTGGACTAGCTGTGAAATGACTGAGGCTAAGATCATGTAGTGGAAGTTAATGATATGATTCATCAATATTCACATATTATCTGGAAAAAGAGCAAATAACTGATAACCAAATAATAGAATACAGTTTTAGACAGTGATTTAACCTCTTTGGTTTGAAAAAAACTTTTTAAATGTCATTTTCAATTATCACATCTACTGGTCAAGGTCATTGTTTTTACTACCCATTATAGGAGTTTCTAATGAAAATGTAATCATCCAAAACCAGGCCTTACCTTCTGGGGAAACTTCAATTTCATTAGGAATATGGATATTACCTGGTGAAACTGAGTGAGCTCACAGTGATATAATCCCTGGCACAGTGAGATGCCAGCAAAAGTTTGCCAGTCTGTACTGTGAGAGCACTGCATGCACTAGCCTAATGATAATGATACTGGAAGGATGATTTAATCAAACATGAACACAAAAATTGGGTTAGAAAACTCTTCAATTGTAGAAAGAAAAAGTCTCACCACTGGGTCATATGATTTTAAAGTGTTAAGAATTAAAAGGATCTTTTCTTAGTGAATTCTTTATTTTGTCTGAAAACTCAAAGATTTTGCTACTGTGAAATTCTTATCCCAAGTAATAGGTTATTTTACTTATAAAAGACAAATCCAAGATTAACAAGTATTCCTAAGTGTATTGTATTGTAATGATGTGCAATAGATACTTTTAGAGGTCCTCAAATTGAAGATTCAGGATGCTTTCCAATACAAGGTAAGAAAAAGCAACACACTAACTGTTGCATGAACAGATAAAGAGAAATGCATAATTGGTCCAAAGAACAATATAGGAAATGTCCAGAACAAATATACCCTATTCCAAACATATTCTGATAGAATGGATAGCTGGTATAAACTGGAAATTTTTTCCAATTGTGATTTTAAAATTTTAAGAAATTTAAATATTTACAGGTAATGTGAAATTATCAATTTTTGCTTAAGTGTGTTTCAATCCTTCAAAGTCCTATTACTCATGAAGAGGTTTAATTAAGGAAAAGCCAAAGTATAAAGAAAAAATAACATTTAAGAAAATTGTTCTATTACTCTCTAATTTAAGAAAATTGTTTTTTATTGATTTCTGATATATACCCAATGTTGGATGGCAGGACAATTATTCAAAATAAAGGCAGAGCTATGAATCTAAATAATTAGTAGACATCCTAAAGAATAAAACATGGAAAATTGTAGAATTGGCAAGAAAAATTAAAAACCCACCTTTCCGAAGTATTTTGATTCTAAATGTTGTTGTCCCTCTTCTGCAGAGTCTGGACCTTGAGGTAGGCTGGGGCTGAAGGCCATGAGGTCGGTCTTGGGCACGCCTTCCCCAGAGCACACCCTCTGCCTCTTCTGCTGCGAGTAAGACCAGCTCCCCACCGCGCTGGAGCACACCAGCGTGGGCTTCCCAGGCTTGCACGTGCCCACAGTGGGCACAGCAGAGCAACGAAATGCCGTGTACAGTAGCAGCGTGAGCACCAACAGGCTAGACACTGCGCAGATGGCTATGATCAGATACACGTTGACGTCAACCAGTGCGGTCTCGGGGCCTGCAGCTCCTGCCAATGCCCTTGAAGAGGCCTTTGGTGTTTGACCACTCTCCACCAGAGACAATAGCACTGTGGCTGTGGCGGTCAGTGATGGCTCACCGTGGTCCTTCACCAGCACCACCAGTCGCTGGCGTGGCGCGTCCGACTCGTCCAGAGCGCGTGTAGTGCAGATCTCACCAGTATACAGCCCCACGCGGAACGGGCTGCGGGAGCCGTCCGCCGCCAGTTGCAGCTCATAGGTCAACCACGCATTGTAGCCAGAGTCGGCATCCACCGCGCGTACCTTAGCCACAACGTGGCCAGCACCCACAGACCATGGCACCAGATCACTCGCCACTCGCCCTGCGCCACCCACCCCAGGTGCCAGCAGCGTGGGAACATTGTCGTTCTCATCCAGCACGAACACTTGCAGCGTCACGTTACTGCCCAGGGTTGGCACACCACCATCGCGGGCACTCACCTGGAAATGTAGCATCTCAAGCTCTTCGTGGTCCAGAGGCTGCAGAGCATACACCTTGCCACTCTCCGTGTGCACTGACACATAGCTCGACAGCGCACGCTCACCCACCCGACGATCCACCAGAGAGTAGGACACCTGCGCGTTTTCCTGCGCATCTGCATCCCATGCGGACACGGTGAAGATGTGGCAGCCTGGCGGGTTGTTCTCTTTCACGAACACCGTGTACTCGGGCTGCGCGAACACTGGTGCGTTGTCGTTCACGTCGGCCACCTCCACTGTCACGCGGGCAGTGGCCCACAGTGAAGGTGAGCCCCCATCCCTGGCCGTCACCACCAGCTTATAGTCAGATATGGTCTCACGGTCCAGGGCTCGGTCCAGCACCAATGAATAATAATTCTTGAAGGTAGACACCAGCTTAAAGGGACCATGGGCCATTAGCGTGCAGGTCACCTGTCCATTGGTACCAGAGTCCCGGTCTGACACTGTGATGAGGGCAATGACAGTGCCCAGTGGAGCATTTTCTTGGATAGGAAGTGAGAGTGATGTTATTGAGACTTCTGGTGTGTTATCATTGATATCCACAAGTTTTACTGAAATTTTACAGTGTCCTGACATTGACGGGGTGCCTTTGTCAGACGCAATGACATGAATATCATAGAATTTCATTTCTTCATAATCTAATTTCCCCTTAGTTCTGACTTCCCCTGAGCTGGTATCTATTTTGAACTTTGCCTGTATAGCAGAGGACATATCACTACTGAGTGAATACACAATCTCACCATTTGATCCTTCATCTGCATCAGAAGCATTTAATTTAACCACCAAAGTTCCATTTGTAGTGTTCTCTAACAATTGCACTTTGTAAACTGATTGAGCAAAAGTAGGTTCATTGTCATTCACATCTAATACCTTAATAAGTATTTGAACAGTGCCGGTGAGTTCAGGTTTCCCCCCATCTGTAGCTTCCAGTAACAAATTAACCTCGGCAGTTTCCTCTCTGTCCAGAGATTTCCCCAACACAAGAAACAAGGATTGGCTTAATTCATCATTCGTCTGGATGTCTAGAAAGAAAAACTCACTAGAGCTGAGCTTGTAGGAGATAAGAGCATTTACTCCAATGTCTGCATCAGATGCTACCTCTAAAGGAAACCTTGAGTCAAGCAGCCTAGATTCAGGAAATCGGATAGTCTTTACTGTTATTGGAAATACCGGCGGGTTGTCATTAATGTCCTTCACCTCCACTTCCACATGGAAAACCTGCAACGGCCTGTCCACGATCACCTCCAGGTGGATGCTACACTCCGCGCTCCGCCCGCACAGCTCTTCCCGGTCGATCCGAGAATTCACAAACAAAATGCCATTCTGCAGATTTACCTCCAGAAGATCCCCGCGGTCCTTGGATGCCACCCGAAACAGACGAGGTACCAGTTCTGCCAGCTCCAGTCCCAGGTCCTGGGCGATGCGGCCCACAAAGGTGCCGTGCTTTGCCTCCTCGGGGACCGAGTAGTGGAGCTGGCCGCTCCCCACCTCCCAGGCTGCCAAGAGCAGAAGGGAGAGCAGAGGACACTGCCAGACCTCTCGACCCCTTCTCAGAGATGACACCATTACTAATCCTCAATGAGTTGGTCAAGTTAAAGGATCATGTTCTGCAAATTTTTAAGTATTCTAATCTCTGTTCAAGTCCTGCTGCTTCTGTTACTGTTCCGTTTGTCTGGAGTAACAAAGGGGCTCTAGGTATTTTTCTTCCTAGAGAATACTCTGTGGTAGACAGCGACATCATGTGGCTAAAACAGTTTCTACTTTTACCATGCTATAACCACGTTTAAGTGTGTAGTTTAGAAGTTAAATATATTCACACTGTTGTGAATTTTTCATCTTGTAAAACTGAAACTCTGTATCCAATTAGACAACAACTCCCATTTTCCACTTCCCCACCCATGGTAACCACCATACTACTCTGTTTCTATAAGTTAGACTATGTTAGATATTTTCTATAAGTAAAATCAAACAGCATTTGCTTTTGGGGAATGGCTTATTTGATTTAGCATAATATCCTGAAGGTTCATCCATGTTGTAGCCTTTTAAAGCTAAATAATATTCCCTGTGTGTATGTACTACATTTTGTATATCCATTCAACCATTCTTGGCATTTAGATTGCTTACACCTGTTGACTAGTATACATTGTGCTGCTGGGAACACAGGTGTGCAAAAATCTCTTGAAGATCCTGCTTTCAATTCTTTTGGACATACTACCATTTTTAACTGTTTCTTCAAAGGAAGCACATATAAATTAAAGGGTATTTTAGTCAAAGGTATACTGCTATTTTGTGATTTAATTTTTATTTTTGAATTACTTACAGATGTTTGGACATTAATAACTTATTGTTTCTCAGTTGAATTATTAATTTAGGAATAGTCCTGTTACATTTGAATTTATGCAAAAACAATACAATACATTTTTAATGTTAATTGTTTGAGACTATCTTTTATTAATTCTTAGCTGGTCCCTTTACATGTAAAAGTGTGAAAATAGAATAAAATAACATGGAGATGAAATAAAATGAATCAAGGAGTGTTAAATGTACAAAACACATAATAAAGGGTGATTTTTCAGTTACTCCATGTCATAAATTTTGTTTTTAGCTTCCTAGAGCAAAGAGGAAAACAAAAAAAAAAAAAATGCAAATTTTAGTGTCCATGAAAAAGGCAAAATTCTTGCTAAAGAAAAACTAGCTTTTCCTGGTGCTGGAACCCAATTATAACTTTTCCCTAGAGTCCAATATCTTAAAGTACTTAACTCCATCTATGCAAGTGAACATTTATATTAATCAAACTCTAACAACGAACCCTACATAAACTGACTTAAGAAAAAAGTAAAGCATAATTTAATGGCTTATACATGAAATAAGTCGTTATTTACTGGTTTTAGGCAGAGCCATGACTACATATCTCAATAATGTCATAAGGAATATATATTTTCCACATTTACAATTTCTTTTCTTCTGTTGACCTTTTCAGATAGACTTTTACTATGTGATGGGAAATGGCTTCAGTAGCTTTCAGGTTATATACTACCAGTTTAGTGACTCTCAACATCAGGTGCCCCTTTTCTAATAGACCCAACAAAAATCTTAGATATCACTTCCTGTGGCCTGGCTTGAATGATGTGTCTTTTCTTTAGTGAATAGTTGTACTTGTTCTACCACTGACCAGGCATGGGTCACTTGTTCATTTCTGAAGCCAGCAGTTGAAATCAGCCTCAATTTAATTAGGTGAACTACATGGGGGTAGGAGTTGGTTCTTATACAGGCCCTAGCACACGTTCAAATTCTCCTGGAGCATAAACTAATTGCACAGAGGGTCAGACTGTACAATTACATGTGTATGATACCTAGAACTTTTTATACATTCAGTGGCCAGTATATTGACAACTATTGCCACATTAAGAAATTATAGCCAAAATCGATATAGCTCTAAGAAACATGGCTTTCTTTAGGCATTTTTGTAATTGTGTAAGATAATTACACCAGATTTTAAGAATGACAAATAGGGGTATAAGAAGCATTTTGAGCTATTATTCAGTGTTTATAAGGACCTAGAATAATTTTCTCCCTCCTCCAGGGAGTTAGAGTACCTTTGCCAGACATGCAAGCACTATCCTCCAATGGGGAAAGAAAAATGAAAAGCCAGCAATACCTCCCCTCACTCCCATCCCCACCCCAACTTGATATCTCTTGGTATCTGTAATGGATTGAATAGTACCCTAAAATATACCTACATTCAAATCTGCAGAATGTGACCTGTTTGTAGTAAAGGCCTTCACAGAAAAAAAATTAAGGCAAATATATTAATATGAGATCATCCTATGAGTTATCCACAAGTTCAATGCCAGTTGTTCCTTATAAGAGAAAAAGAGAAGATATACAGTGACACAAGAAGATATGAATACAGAAACAAAAATTTGAGTTATATTGCTACAAGTCAAGGAATGCCAAGAGCTGCCAGAAACTGGAAGAGGTGAGGAAGAATTTTCCACTCGAGTCTTCAGAGGCAACATGGCACAGACAACACCTTGATTTTGGACTTCCAGCCTTTAGAACTGTAAAAATGATTTTCTGTAGTTTCAAGTCACCGATTTTGTGGTAATTTGCTACAGCAACCCAAGGAAACTAATATAGAATACACTAGTAAAACTGTACTCTTTGCATCTACCAAAACAAACCAAGTTCCATAATATTTATGAGTCTGAGAATTCACTCTTGCAAAACCTTCAAACTGATCATTATCAAAAGTACTACAAAGACCCAGAAGAAAAAGAAGAAGGGGGAAAGGATAATGAGCAAGAAAAAAGAAAGTGTACCTATGCCATTTTGAATTTCACTTTGCTATTTTTCTTCTACTACATTTTATATATAAGAAAAAGAAATCATAATGAAAACTTTTTCCATAAAACCCATTATCTAATCTGCCTAATGGTCAGCTGCATTGGTTAAAAATATCAATAATAATGTTCTGTCACTTGTATTACCTGTTGTTAATACTTTCCCCTTAAAATGTATTCTTTTCACACTAATTAATGGCAGGAGCACCAATGAATATATTGTTGTGCATTCACTATTTCATTCTTTAGCCTTAAATAAACTCTTAAATTTTATTTCATGCTCCTGCAAAGTTCTCTGTAGTTATAGAAGACTCCTATGACAGCTTTTCTCCATACATTGGCTTAGCATCCCAGTTTTCTTATGGCATCTCAATATCAGTGTCAACCTGTGCTTCTGTAATTGCTGCAACAGGAAAAAAATAGAAGACAGTCTTGCACTGACCATTACATAACTCTGTTTGAGAGCAACATGTACTTGAATTTCATTGGCCAAAGAAAATCACACAACCATACTACATTAAGGCAACAGAGAAGAGAAATCTTCCAGTGGTCTCAGAAGGAGGAGAAAAGCAACCACAAGAATGGGATCAAAATTGTAATAGGTTACACACTATGTATGTATAATATGTCAAAATACACCCTACTGCCATATATATCTAAAAACAACAAATTAAAAAAAAGAAGGAAGAGAACAGAAATAGTGATAGTGGCTATTAAAGTAAACAATTAGTTCTCATTCTCACCTATTTGTATATTTTACTGACTAGCAGTCTCAGAGATGCCTCAACTGATACTTCACTTTTCTAATTATTTATTATATTAGAATATATATAACTGTAATTCCAATGTTTAAAAAGATAATTTTTTAAAGCAGGATCACACAAAAACAAAATCTTCTCAAGTTTTCTACCTTTTATTTCAGGAAGTGTAAAAATATTTTCCTAAAAATTAAATTGCATTGGTAGCAGCACACCAACATAGCTTGAAAATAAATTACCATTCTTAAAATCATAAAAATGAAACCAAAACTAATTACTGAAGTCAAATAATCCCAAATTAAAAATTTATATTTTATCAAGATTTCACTGAAATCAATGGTATTTTGTTCCCATTAGCTCATTTGAAAATTGTAGACTCCACAAAAAGATAACACAGTTATTACCAATATGCACAGTACATTCATCCTTGCCTAGTTTTTTTAGATAGACAATAAGCAATGCCCTTAATAGATAATAAAGATTAACCAAAATTAATCCTAGTACATAACAATGATTATAAACTGCTAATAAGATCTCAGCCTTCATAATATCACCTCTGAAGGATATGACCACTTTTAAATCAATATATTTCCTAAATGAATGTCTAATTTAAACTGCAAACATATTGTGAAATAGCACTAAAGAACAAATTTCCATAAATCTATATTATTTTATGTTCTTCTTAATACAAAAATAACCAATTCATAACAAATGAATCATAGGAAATAGCAGATGGGAAAATAGGAAAATAAAGCAACTGTTTCATCTTATGAAGAATAAGAGATGAAGTAATACAATACATTTGGTTTAGGATTAACCCATGTCTTTTGGTTTAATGGTAATAATATTTGAGATTCATCTCCAAGTTAATACCTTCAACCAACCCAGAAAACATTTAATCTTTACAACAGTCATTATAATACAGAAGGAATTATTTGTTCTTAGATCCATAATGTACTAATCTAAAACTTTGTT
This sequence comes from Tamias sibiricus, assembly GCA_025594165.1. Taxonomy (NCBI): domain Eukaryota; kingdom Metazoa; phylum Chordata; class Mammalia; order Rodentia; family Sciuridae; genus Tamias; species Tamias sibiricus. The sequence goes on from CM046662.1 coordinate 70,959,535, forward strand.
TTTGACAGTGATTCCAATGGATTTGTGTGAAGGTATATATGAATGCCTTCAGGCCATTAAAAGGCTACTGTATTATCAAAAGATGCTCACTTCCATTAATAATATTATGGTTAATCTCTCATTAAAGTGCTGTGAGATAAGTACTTTTTCAAACTACATAAATTCTTTAATGAGTTTTGCAATTGTAGTTTTTTAAATGCCAACAACTAACTCCAGTTTTTCTGGTGTATTAGAAAAAACATATATTTATCCTTTACACACCACATATGATTTTCAGTTTGACCTCAAACCAACGTTCCCTCTATCCCTTTTAATCAATCAATTTAATTGCCCTTTTCATGGCATCCAACTAGTTGATTTTTTTCTGCTATATTGTAGCAAGGAGAATTACATGGCATTTTCTCTTTCTGGTGCTGGAGATTGAACCCATGGCCTCCTGAATGCTACACAAGCTCTACCACTGAGCTACACCCCCACTCCTACACACAGTTTTCTAAGCAATATTTGTATAAAGAGAAAATGTCTTAATGTGCCTTTTTCCTCAAGAAGCTTACTTAAAATGCTCAGACTTATTGTTTAGTTTTTTAAAGTCACAAATAGAATGAGATCCATTTTTATGGACAACTTGGTTTGACAAAGTAAACTGCAAAAGCAATATTACATCAAATCCAAGATTTTTTATAACCCAATTGTTAAATAGTGGGAATGTTGTCCCCTTGAAGCCAGAGACCTTGCCTACCTTGTTTCACTTTTGCAGCATCTCCAGGAATCTACAATGGGACTTAGTTTGTGCTAGCTCTCAATATGTGGTTGTTGAATGAATAATAATTAAATATTAAATGTCAATAGATGCAATCCTAAGCTTGGTCATTAATACTGTTAACAAATATAGTTAAGGGGATATAGTAGCATGAGTTGGAAAGAAAATTTATTTTGTGATTTCCAAGTCTAGCTTTTTCCAATTTGATAATCCTGAAAATTTTATCTTATGCATAGAATAAACAGGATGTTTTCTTGACATCACTAAAATTATACTTTTGCTGATGCTTACCAAAAGACTAGGTATGAAAATTAGTATTTGGAAAGATAAGGAAACACACTTTCAGTCTAATTTTTACAATGCTCTAAGGAATGGATCTGTACCAACTCAAATTTTTGAAAATTTAACTAACAAATTATATTAATTTCTCATAAAATATTTTCATAAAGGGACTTCTATGGGACGTTTTCTGTATGTTTCTTTGAACATTTGGTAAACAAAAATATTTTTATTTAGTACTCATGTAACCAGAATTAAACATAGGAAACAAAACATAATATTATGCTTGGGGCTGAATGACTAGTAAATTCAATGATGTTTATATCCAATATGTATCAATTGATTTTGCAAAACTGCTATAAAACATACTGCCCAGTACAGTGCACAAGTATATTGACCAACATAATAATCAATAATCAAATTTTTCTTGATTGTATAGCAGGAGGAAAATATTTTTCCTTTAGGAAGAATGGGTATAGAGAACTTTCTTTTTTATTTTTTATATTTCTATATTCACTTCCAGAAAGATGGGTGTTAGGATTTGCATTCCTCTGTCTTGATCTTTTCACACTGACTTTTAGCAGAATTTTTAAAATTTTCTTTTGTAAATTTCTTCCTTTGTAAGATACCTTATATATTTTATAAAAGGCAATAGAATGTACTAGAACAAACAAGTTTTGTGTGTCCTTGGGAAATTTAAAGAAAATCTAGTAAGTATGCTGAATATGGTTTTGCTACAACTCAGCACCTTCAACCATAAAGTTTCACCTTGCAAAATCATTGGAACAATTAAATGAGGTAAAAATTAAGGGTTTCAGAATATTAGCAAGTAAATGGGAGGTGCTTTATTTTTCCCAACTGGATCTTTTAAATACCAAGTTCATGCAATATTAAGCCTTCTAGACCCAGAGGAAGCCAGTATTTTTAAAAAATATTTATTTATTTGCTTTAGTTGTACACAATACGTTTTATTTGTACGTGGTGCTGAGGATGGAACCCGGGCCGCGCACGTGCTAGGCGAGGATCGAACCTGGAAGCCAGTATTAATGGCAACAAGAAATTGCCCATAATGACAATGAAGCAGTTGTAAATTTAAAGTATCACCTAATAAAATATATTTTAAATTACATGTACTTAAAATTATTCTGTTTATTGCCCACTTTGATATTTAGCAATGTGAAGGGAAAGCAGATGGTTTATATAATTGGTCTTTAATTATTTGTAAAGAGTTTTGACATTTCACTAGGGAATGGAAGGTAATAAATAAAGCTGAAAATATCACTGTAATATGATCCCACTGAGATCCTGTTAAATATCACAAGCACTACTTAGTGTTGGAGTATTATTAAAAGTATGCTACCATTTAAATCAATGAATATGATAGTTTTCCCTGATAGCTTTCATTTCCTAGTTCTATTCAACACACAGCTACATTTAATAGAGCATCTACATTAAATGGTAGGGTTTGTTTCAATGCTAACAAACACCATGAACATGTTTTTAAAGTGACACTTGAAAAGCTCATTAGATAAGTTATATCTGATTTTTTTAAATTAAGGCAAAGCTTAAAAACTTGACTTACATTACCGGAAAGATCTGAATTTGCTTCTGGATGTTCATTTCTGTTTGATGTGTTCAAACCTGGAGATAGACCAGGGCTGAACGCCATGAGGTCAGTCTTGGGCGGGCCCTCACCAGAGCACACCCTCTGTCGTCTCTGCTGGGAGTAAGACCAGCTCCCCATCGCACTAGAGCACACCAGCGTAGGCTTCCCAGGCACACACACGTCTTCTGTGGGCGCCGAAGAGCACCGAAATGCAGTATACAACAGCAGCGTAAGCACCAACAGGCTGGATACTGCGCAGATGGCTATGATCAGGTACACGTTCACATCCACCAGGGTCACTCCAGGGCCAGCAGTAGTGACCGATGCCCGCGACAAGGTCTTTTGCGCCTGGCCACTCTCTACCAGGGATAACAGCACTGTGGCTGTGGCAGTCAGTGCCGGCTCGCCGTGGTCTTTCACCAGAACCAGCAGGCGCTGGCGCGGAGCGTCCGCCTCGTCCAGGGCGCGCGTTGTGCTGATCTCGCCAGTATATAGACCCACTCGGAATGGGCTGCGCTCACCACCTGCCACCAGTTGCAGCTCATAAGAGAGCCACGCATTGTAGCCAGAGTCAGCATCCACCGCGCGCACCTTGGTCACTACATGGCCAGCGCCCACTGACCACTGTACCATTTCACTTACAGTGCCTCCTGAGCCACCCGCTCCAGGTACCAGCAGTGCTGGCATGTTGTCATTCTCATCCAGCACGAACACCTGCAGCGTCACGTTGCTGCCCAGGGGCGGCACACCAGCGTCGTGCGCGCTCACCTGAAACTGCAGCAGCTCAAGCTCTTCGTGGTCCAGAGGCTGCAGCGCATACACCTTGCCACTCTCCGCGTGCACAGACAGGTAACTCGACAGCTCACGCTCTCCTACCCGCCGCTCAACTAGAGAGTAGGATACCAGCGCGTTCTCCTGCGCGTCCGCGTCATGCGCCGACACCGTGAAGATGTGGCAGCCTGGGGGGTTGTTCTCCTTCACGAACACTGTGTATTCAGGCTGCGCAAACACTGGCGCGTTGTCATTCACGTCGGCCACCTCCACTGACACGCTGGAGGTGGCCCACAGTGAAGGTGAGCCCCCGTCCCTGGCGGTCACCACCAGTTTATAGTCAGATATTGTCTCGCGGTCCAGGACACTGTCCAGCACCAACGAATAGTAATTCTTGAAAGTGGACACTAGCTTGAAGGGGACGTAGGGTGTGAGGGAGCAAGTCACCTGTCCGTTGGCACCTGAATCACGATCTGACACGCTAATCAGAGCGATGGCAGTATTAAGTGGAGCATCCTCTCTGATGGGCAAAGATAGTGAAGTGATTGCCAATTCTGGGGCGTTATCATTTACATCCAGCACTTTCACCAAAAACTTTGCAGTGATTTGACATGGGAGGACTTCCTTTATCAACTGCCTTTACCTGGATTTCATAATATTTTGTCTCTTCATAATCCAGATTACCAATTACTCTAATTTCTCCTAAAGTAGAATTAATTTTGAATTTTTCTTGAATGTTAGGAGAAACATCACTGCCAAAAGAAAAGACAACTTCCCCATTTACACCTTCATCAGCGTCAGATACATTTAATGTGGTCACTAATGTTCCATTTGCTGTCGTCTCTAATAAATGGACTCTGTATATAGTTTGTTCAAACAGTGGGGCATTATCATTAACGTCAAGCACAGTGATCAGCAGCTGAACTGTACCTTCCAGTTCTGGTTTACCCCGGTCGGTGGCTGTCAGTAACAAATGAAGTTCTGGTGTTTCTTCTCTATCCAAAGATTTCCTCAATTCAAGTGAAACGGATTTACTAAGTTCATCATTTGCCTGTATGTCCAAGGAGAAGTAATCACTGGGGCTAAGGGTATAAGTTAGAAAAGCATTGGCACCAATGTCTGCATCATCAGCGCCCTCTATCGGAAAACGAGAATCCAGCTGTCTATTTTCAGGAATAAATATCCTTTGTTCTTTGCCTCTGAAAACTGGTGGATTATCATTGATATCTTTCACCTCCACCACCACATGAAAAACCTGCAGCGGTCTGTCCACGATCGCCTCCAGGTGGATGCTACACTCCGCGCTCCGCCCGCACAGCTCTTCCCGGTCGATCCGAGAATTCACAAACAAAATGCCATTCTGCAGATTTACCTCCAGAAGATCCCCGCGGTCCTTGGACTCCACCCGGAACCGGCGAGGCACCAGCTCCTCCAGCTCCAGCCCCAGGTCCTGGGCGATGCGGCCCACAAACGTGCCGTGTTTTGCCTCTTCAGGGACCGAGTAATGGAGCTGACTGCTTGGGGTCTCCCAGACTGAGAGAAGTGAGAGAAGCAGTAGCCAGTATCCCAGGCCTCCTCGCCTGAAAAACAGCATTGCAAAAACACTACCCCTTTCCTCCTGTTATCACCTCACTTAACAATCTTACTTTTTTACTTCATATTTTCAATCATGTATCTCCTTACCGTTTTTGTCTTCTCTCCCGTAGTGACAAAATGAAGCTTCCTCCTTAGCTTTCAGTGATAGGTACCTTATTTCTATTAGCAAGACTTTGTGGTATACAGCGACATCATGTGGCTATGTGCATTTTCCATCCATTCAATGATTTTTCAAAACACAATCTCTATATTCATTTGCGATTTAAGCAATGAAATCATTTTCGATTTAAGTCCTTTAAAGATCCAGGACAGGGGCTGGGGTTGTGGCTTAGTGGTAGAGGACTTGTCTAGCAAGTGTGAGACCCTGGGTTCAATCCTCCGCACCAAATAAAAATAAAATAAAGGTATTCTGTCTATAAAAACTAAAAAAAAAAAAAAAAAATTTAAGATCCATGACATTTTCTAATTTCATTTGAGAATATATAGTTCAGTATTTTCCTTTAGTTATTTTCACAAACATATTTAAATTGAATTTGAGAACATTCAAGATATGCTTTACCACTCATTAAATCATTGTATTTAAAATAATTTATCAGCTCAAATAGTTTTATTATTAAACACCTGTAACTGTATACAGAAGCTTTAAAACAGTGCACTTTGACCACTAAAGTTCACTTTATTCTAGAACAACTTATTTAAGTGATATATATTTATATTTATATGTACTTATAAATATATGGTTATCAAAGACTTACATATGACATTTTTAGAAAATTTTCTGGAATACATTTAAAATTTCCTCAATGTTGTAAGAAAAAATGTCACCATTTTCTGATACTTTAAATGCTTGAATGAATATATTTGGGAATTCCCTATTGCTTGTTATGTAACATAATGACCTAAGTTTTGAACTTATAACTTTGACTTCAAAAAGTCATTATTCCAAATTTAATTAATGTAAATTGAATCTTTATTCTTACATCAAAAGTTCAGTCATAGTTTTTCTCTTACTCAGATCCAAGATTGTCACATTTCAACAAATATAATAAGGATGTTGAATTGCTATCATGTACACAAACTGAAAAATCTCATAACAGTTCACAATCAAAATGAAAAATATAAGTCTAGTGCAATGATTAAGTTTTTAGAAGAAATAATCTGAAAATAATCTATTAATAAACCTCTCTTTCACCTTCAGTCCAATTCATAATCAGAATCCCACAATTACAATTCATAATCAGAATCCCACAAAATTTGACTAAAAATGTGGTCAGAATAAACTCACTAGTTATTTTTTTAAAGAATAAACTTTAGCCAGTCAGGGTGGCACATGCCTATAATCCCAGCTACTCAAATGGCTGAGACAAGTAGATTCAGGTTTGAAGCCAATCTGAGCAACATAGCTAGACTTAAGTCCATCACACTTAGTCACTACTCTGCTTCCCCAAGTCTGGCAACCCTAGTCAGAGGAAACATGCCCTGCAGGCGACCTGAATAGAATCTCCTCCCTTTGTTCTTTCCACTAATGCTAGAATGTCTAGTATGTTGATAGTCTAATGCACTTCAATGGAAATTGATAATACACTATGAGGGCAGTCCTGTCCCACGTGCTCACCAAACCTACACCCTGTCCTGGGAAGTCCCCATTACAGCTATACCACTGGAGGAACAGAGGCTGCATATTTATGTGTTCAACAAACATCTGCTTATTGTCAGTATCTCATCATGGAGCAAGATAAGCATGGCCTTGACTCTGAAGACTTTACCCATAAAATGCAGGAATATTTCAAAAGCAATTACAGAACACAACACATTCTAGAAATAGCATAAAAAGACTGCTGATTTAGATGGAGGAAGAACTTTCTTGAGGAAAAGTTTTATGATCCAATACCCCTACTTGAATAAGGTTGTTTACCCAGCCTTGAGTGGTGGTCTTGAATTCTCTCAACAGCCCCAGGAGGTAGGTAACACTGATGATTCTTATTTTGTAAATGAGGAAATCAGAATACAAAGTTTAAGGAATTCTGGAAAATATAGAAGTGGTGGTTGGCAGTGTCTGGATTTAAAATGAACAGAACCTCATGTAATATAACAAAAGATTATAGTCAGCCAGGTGTGGTGGTGCACACCTGTAATCCCAGCACTTGGGAGGCTGAGGCAGGAGGATCATGAGTTCAAAGCCAGCCTCAGCAATGGCGAGGCACTTAGTGATTCAGTGAGACCCTGTCTCTAATAAAAAAAAAAAATACAAAAAAGGGCTGGGGATGTGGCCCAGTGGTCCAGTGCCCCTGAGTTCAATTCCCGGTACAAAAAAAAAAAAAAAAAAGAATCTAACTTAAAATTAGCAATATAAGGAAGTTGAAATAAAAAAAAAGATATGTCACACAACCATTGAAAAGAAAGCAGGAGTATCTATCACATAAGAGTTTAGAGCAAAGAAAATTACTGAAGACAGGGGGAAATTATAAACAATAAGGGGGTCACTCCAAGAAGATGTAGCTATCCTAAATATGTATGCATTAAACAACAGAGATGGGAAACATATGAGGCAAATATGATAGAACTGAAAGAAAAAAGTAGACAAATCCATAACTAAAATTGGATATTTCAACACTCCTCTCTCGACAACTGGTAGAACACCTAAAGAGAAAATCAGCAAGGATAGAGAAAAGTTCAGCAACACCTTTAACCAATAGGAGAAAATTGTCATTTATAGAACATACTACACACACACAAGAAAAAAAAAAAAGCACACATTCTTTCAAGTGCCATGGAGTTATTTCCAAAATATATCATACCCTTGGTCGTAAAACAAAACTCAATAAACTCAAAAAACATGAAATCAGAGTGTATTCTATGATCACATAGAATCAAGTTAGAAACCAATAACCAGAAAGCTAAAGAACATACTTTTTAAATAATCCATGTATTAGGACTGCTCAAAAGAAATAAAAGAGAGCCATCTTTCAATTGTGTTGGCAGCCGCTGTGCCTGGCCACCATCACTCTCTAATGCCAGTGCCACCTCTAGCTTGCTGAACTCCAGCCAAAAGAGAAATGGGGTAAGTAAGGAGGTCTTTCTATCATGGCTCATACAAAGCAGACTGCCCACATATTGACAAGTGGTAAAGCACCCAGGTAACAACTGGCTAAAAAAGCCACTGGAAAGAGTGTACCCTCTACTGAAGGATTGAAGAAACCTCATCATTACAGGCCTGGTACAGTGGCACGCCATGAAATTAGACATTATCAAAATCCACTGAGGGGCTGGGGTTGTGGCTCAGCTGCAGAGCACTCGCCTCGCACGTACGCGGTCCGGGTTCGATCCCCAGCACCACGTAAACATAAATGCATTGTATTGTGTACAACTAAAGTAAATAAATAAATATTTTTTTTAAAAAGTCCACTGAACTGATTTGCAAACTCCCCTTCCAGCCTCTAGTGCAAGAAATTGCTCAGAACTTCAAAACAAATCTGCACTTCCAGAGTGCAACTATTGGTGCTTTGCAGGAGGCTAGTGAGGCCTATCTGGTTGGCCTTTTTGAAGACACCAACCTGTGTGCTATCCATGCCAAATGTGTGACAATTATGCCAAAAGACGTCCAACTAGCACACTTCATACTTGGAGAACATGCTTAAGAATTCACTATGATGGGAAAACATTTCATTCTCAAAGGTTTTTTTTAATCTCTCCTTCCTGTTATTGGTAGTTCTGAACATTAGATATTTTTTCCATGGGATCAAAAGGTTACCTAAGTATACATATGATTGCAAGTGGAAAAGCAGGGGACAGAAATCAGGTATTGGCTATCTTTCCATTTTCATTTGTGTGTAAGTTTTTAGTATAAATTCAGGGATGTAAAGCATTAATGAAAGTCAAAATGTTTCAGTGAACATGTTTCAGCTGTTCAACTTTATAACAATTATAAATAAAACTGTTAAAATTTTCTGGATGATGCCAGCATTTGGATTTTTTAAAACAGGTAAATTTCTTATATACAGCAACTAAATGGTGTTTGTAGCATTTTTATCATACAGTAGATTCCATCCATTCACTATACTTCTCTGAGTTGTCCTACATGCAAGTACATGTTTTTAATGTTGTCTGTCTTCTGTGCTATTCCTGTAAGTTTGCCATTAAAATACATTAAACTATTTTTTTAAATGAAAGAAAAGAAAAACATTGAACTGGATAAAGATTAAAATACAACATAGCAAAAATTGTGGAACAAAGCTATATCAGAGCAGAAAGGGAAATTTATAGTGCTATCTCAGTCCATTTTCTGTTGCTATAATTGAATACCACAATCTGAGTAATTTATAGACAATAGAAGTTTACTCAGTTCAAGATAGTAGAGGCTGAGAAGTTCAAGGGAATGGCAACAACAACAGGTGAGAGCCTTCATGTTCTGTCATCCCAAATCATAAGTTGGAAGGGAAAATGATCACACGAAACAGAGATAGGAAGAACTGAATTTATATTTTTGTCAGAAACCCACTTCATAAAATAATTAACCCACTCCCACGATAACAACATCAATTCATTCATGCAAGTCAGAAACCTCTTGACCTAATCATTTCTTAAATATTCTACTCAGTACTGTCACAATGACAAATGACATTAGTTTCAGGGACATTAGCACTATAGCAAGCAATAAATAAATACATTAGGTAAGAGAGGAACTCTCAAATTAAGGGTCTAGAAATAGAGCTGGGATTGTGGCTCAGTAGTAGAGCCCTTGCCTGGCACGTGTGAGGCACTGGGTTCAATCCTCAGCACCACATAAATTATTTAATAAAGAAAATAAAGGTATTGTGTCTACAACTAAAAAATACTTTTTAAGGAAAATCTAGACCAATGGTACATAATAGAGGACACAGAGACAAACCCACATAACTACAGTTATTAGACAAAGGCACCAAAAACATACATTGGAGAAAAAATAGCCTTTTCAACAAATGGTGCTGGGAAAACTGAAAATCCATATGCAACAAAATGAAATTAAACCCTTCTCACCATGCACAAAACTCAAAGTGAATCAAGGACCTAGGAATCAAACCAGAGACACTGCGCCTAATAGAAGAAAAAGTAGGCCAACCTCCATCATGTCAGATTAGGCCCCAACTTCCTTAATAAGACTCCTATAGCACATAATTAAAATCAAGAATCAATAAATGGGATGGATTCAAACTAAAAAGCTTCTTCTTAGCAAAAGAAACAATCAGTGAGGTGAATAGAGAGCCTACATTTTGGGAACAAATTTTTACTACACACACATCAGATAGAGCACTAATCTCTAGGATATATAAAGAACTAAAAAATCTTAACACCAAAAAAAAAAAAAAAAACCAATCAATAAATTGAAAAGACACTTCTCAGAAGATGATATACAATCAATCGACAAATACATGAAAAAATGTTCAACATCTCTAGCAATTAGAAAAATGCAAATCAAAACTAACTCTAAGATTTCATCTCACTCCAGTCAGAATGGCAGCTATTAAGAAGACAAACAACAATAAACGTTGGCAAGCATGTGGGGGAAAAGGCACACTCATACATTGCTGGTGGGACTGCAAATTGGTGCAGCCAATATGGAAAGCAGTATGGAGAGTCCTTGGAAAACTGGGAATGGAACCACCATTTGACTCAGCTATCCCACTCCTGGGTCTATATCCAAATGACTTAAAAACAGCTTACTACAGGGACACAGCCACATCAATGTTTATTGCAGCACAATTCACAATAGCTAAATTGTGGAACCAACCTAGATGCCCTTCAGTAGGTGAATGGATAATGAAAATGTGGTGTATATACACAATGGAATACTATTCAGCATTAAAAGAGAATAAAATTATGGCATTTGCAGGTAAATGGATGGAGTTGAAGAATATAATGCTAAGTGAAGTCAGCCAATATCCCCAAAAAACAAATTCTAAATGTTTTCTCTGATTCATGAAGGGGTTTAGGATGGAGAGCATGGGAGGATTAGATGAAGGATTAGATTAGATAGAGCAAAGGGGAGGAAAGGAAAGGGAGGGGGCATAGGGGTAGGAAAGACAGTGGAATGAGATGGACATTGTTACCCTAAGTACATGTATGAAGACACAAATGGTGTGACTCTACTGTGTGTACAACCAGAGATATGAAAAATTGTGCTCTATATGTGTAATATGAATTGTAATGCATTCTGCTGTGACACATAACAAATTAGAATTTAAAAAATCACAAAAAAAATTCTAGAAACAAAGGCAAACACACAAAAGGAAGATCAGGAATCAATAAAATTTAAAACATAAACAACAAAAAAATAAGTGAAAAGACAGATAGTTCTTTGAAAAGATAAGTAAAATTAACACATTTAGCAAGACTGCCAAAGAAAAATTGAGAGAAGACATGGATCAGCATTATCATGAATAAAATAGGGAGTATCGCTGCAAACCCTGAAGATATCTAAAGGAAATAAATGCTGCACATGACAACTTAGGTGAGACAGATGGATTCTTTTGAAAACAAAAACTTCCATACTCACCCAATATGAAGTATATAATATTAATAACCCCATAAGTAAAAAATGTGAACTCATGATTTAACAATTCTTGAAAAAGATATCTCTGGGCTCAAATGGTTTCACTGAAATTTTATTAAACATGTGAATAAAAATTAATATCAATTCTACAAATCCTCCCTAGAAAATATAAGAGGAGGTAACACTTCTCCATTCATGCTATGAGGCTAGTATCACTGTAACACAAAACTAGACAAAGCCAGTTTTTAAAAAAAGGAAAAATATACAAATCAATACCATTCATAAACACAAATTTAAAAGTTCTATGCAAAATATTATTAAATAAAATTTATAAAATAAGAATTACACATCATGACCAAATGGGACTTCTAGGTATGCAACAATGGTTCAATATTTGAAAATAAATCCTCATAATTCACCATACAATGGGCTACAGAAGAAAAGTCATATGATTACATTAATCGATGTAGAAAGGAACACTTCGCAAAATACAATACCAATTTGTATTAAAAAAAAAACTTTTAGAAAAAAAAATAGCAATAGAGGAGACCTTCCTCAACCCAATAAAAAGCATGTATGAAAAATCTGTGAACTGCCGGGCGCGGTGGCGCACGCCTGTAATCCCAGCACTTTGGGAGGCTGAGGCAGGAGGATCGCGAGTTCAAAGCCAGCCTCAGCAATGGCGAGGCACTTAGTAACTCAGTGAGACCCTGTCTCTAATAAAAATACAAAAAGGGCCGGGGATGTGGCCCAGTGGTCGAGTGCCCCTGAGTTCAATCCCCGGTACCAAAAAAAAAAAAAAAAAAAATCTGTGAACAATAAAATACTTGGTTGTGAAAAACTGAATACTACAACCAACAACAAAGCAAAAATATCTGTTCTCCCCATTCTTACTCATTTTACTACTGGAAATTCTACTCTATGCAATAATGCATGAAAGGAAATACAAGGCAGGAAGAAAGATCTCCCCATCACAAATAACAAAATTGCATGTAAATATATATATATATATTAATATTTATAATAATATATAATATATTTTAAATACCAAGAATGAACAAAAAAAAACAAAAACTCTCCTAGAATAAGTGAGTTTGTCAAGGTCACAGAAAACAAGATGAACATACAAAAATAAATAGTTTCTTACATACTAATAATAAAATGATGGATATCAAAATTAAAAATGCAGATCTGAGATGTAGTTCAGCAGCAAAGTGTGTGCCTCACATTTGTAAAGCCTTAAATTCAATTCCCAGTTCCCCCCCAAAAAAATTAAAAATGACAAAACAAAAATAATGCTTAGGAGTAAATGTAACAAAACATGTACAGGAGTTGTATTCTGAAAACTAAACATTAATGAAAGAAAAATTTTTAAAAATCTAAATAAACAGACAAATATACTATGTTTATGAATTGGAAGATTCAACATGTCACAGATAAATGTCAGTTTTCCCTGAATTGATACATTGATTTCAAACAATTCCTGTCAAAAATGCTAGCAAGGTATTCTATAGATGTAGATGAGATTATTTTAAATTTTTTATGGAATAACAAAGGAACTAGAGTATCTAAAATAAAAACAAAAGTAAGAATAATCATTGTACTCTATTTTGTAATTTATTATATATCTATGGTAGTCAATACTATGTGCTATTTGGCAGATGAGTAGACATGTAGATAAACGTAACAGATTAATATAAAAATAGGCCCATGTACTCCTCTAACAGGGAATTAATATCAAGGTATTTAAAGAACTCAAAAAACACTAAAAAATAAAATCAATCAATAAATGGGCAAAAGAATTAGACGTTTCTCAAAATAAGGAATACTAATGGTCGAAAAATATATGAAAAAATATTCTATATCTTGAAAAGTCAGGAGAATGCAGGTCAAAACTTCATTGAGATTTCATCTCACTCCAGTTAGAATTCCATTTGTCAAGAATACAAGTGATAATAAATGCTGGTGAGGGTGTGGGGGAAAGGGTACTCTTGGTGAGACCACAAATAAGTACAACTATTCTGGAAAGAAGCATGCAGATTTCTCAAAAAACTAGGAGTAGAATCACCGTATGTCCCACTATCCTACTCTTCAGTATTTATCCAACATAGCCAAAAATTGGTATATCATGGCAATACAGACAACATCAATGTTTATAGAAGCACAATTCACAATAGCCAAGTTATGAAACCAGTCCAGGTGTCCATCAACAGGTCAATGGACAAACAAAAGGTGTTAAATATGCACAATGGAGTTTTACTCAGTCGTAAATAAGGATGAAATTATGGTATTTTCTGGTAAATGGATGTAACTGGAGAACACCATGATAAGTGAAATAAGCCAGACTCAAAAAGTCAATGGTTAAATGTTCTCTCTTATACACTCAAGTGGGCACAATTACACACACCTGTAATCTCAGCTACTTGGAGGGCTGAGAGAGGAGGATCACAAGTTTAAGGACATGCTCAGAAACTTAGCAAGACCCTGCTTCAAAATAAAAATTAGAAAATAAAAAGGTCTGGGCATGTAGCTCAGTGGTGAAATTCCGACGTTCAATCCCTTGTACTGAAGAAGAAGAAAAAAACCTCAACAGTAAAAAAGCAATGACAGCCTGGGATAATGTGCAGATGATAAGAAACACATGAAACTATTTTCAATACTAGTAGCTGCTGAGGATATAAATGGAAACTACAATGAGATATCACATACAACAATCAAAATGATTAAAATAAAAATGATAAAAACATCAAATGTTAGCAAAAATTCAGAGAAACTGTATTACTCAAATATTGCTGGGAAGGATGTAAAATACCACAGCCACTCTGTAAAATAGTATGACAGTTTCTTTAAAAAGGTACAAGTACAAGCTGGGCACAGTGGCTCATGCCTGTAATCCCAGCTGCTCAGGAGACTGAGACAGGAGGATCCTGAGTTCAAAGCCAGTCTCAGCAAAAGCAAGATATTAAACAACTCAGTGAGACCCTGTCTTTAAATAAAGTACAAAAATAGGTGTAGCTTGATGGTCAAGTGCCCCTGAGTTCAATCCCTGGTACCAAAGGGGGAAAAAAAAGGTAGGTTGTGGTGAGCAACTACAGATAAACCTGTCATATAATCCAGTAACAGAATCCTTGGGCATTTATCCCAAGAAACAAAAGCTTACATTCACACAAAAAAAATTACACATATATTAAAAGAAGCTTTATTCATAATATCCCCGAACTGGAAACATCCCAGATATCATTCAGCGAGTGAATGGTAAAACTTAACTGTGGAACATTCAAATTACGGAATTCTATTCAGTGATAAATAGGAACAAACAATTGATAAATGCAACAACATGGATGAATTTCCTAATAATTATGCTAAATAAAAAAAAACTGATCCCAAAAGGACACATACTGTATTATTCAATTTATATGTCATTCTTTAAATTGTAACATTTTAGAAATAAATTATAATTAGTGGTTGTAGGGGTTAAGAAAGAGATGGGTCTGGGAGGGAGATGTGGGCCTGAGAAGGCTTGTGAAGGTATAAAAGAGCAATATGAAAGATCCTTAGGGTGATGTAAATGCCCTATTTCGTTTTTTTAATATTTATTTATTTGCTTTAGTTTACACAATGCGTTTATTTGTACGTGGTGCTGAGGATCGAACCTGGGCCGCGCACGTGGTAGGCAAGCACTCTACCGCTGAGCCACAACCCCAGCCCCCGATGCCCTATATCTTGATACAACCAATATCCCAAATGTGATATTGTACTATAGATTGCCAAATTGTTATATGGGGGAAATTGGGTCAAAGATAGGTGGGATAATTATTTGCTACAACTGCATGTAAACCTACAATTATCTCAACTAAAATTTTAATTATAAAATCAGGAGTTGTGTCAACAAAATAGTGGACTAGAAATATCCAAACTCATTCCACAATGGAAACATAAAAACCACAGAAGCAGTATGAACTAAACTCCCAGCAGCTCTGGAAAATAAATGTTTTCAGAAACCAAGCAAATGCCTAATCAAGAATAATTCATCCTGAATGTTTTCACCATAAAAAAAATTATAAATGTTTGAGGTGATAAAATATGTGCAACCAGATTTGAACATTGTGAAATGTATACATGTATCAAAACCCCACATAGTACCACCCCATTAGTATACATACTTTACTTTTTATGTGCTAGTTCAAATAAATTTAATTAATAAAAATATAAAAAGAGAAACCCCTCTTCAAATTGATGAGAAAGTTTTGCGGTATTTTAATTCGTCCTTTCCCCAACCACTCCTTAGTACAGCATTAAACTTGGTATTGAATAGGTGGCATCCTAGTTTCCAGTTCTCTCCCTTGAACCAGAAGGAACAGAGAAGAACTTATTTGCAAAATTTTTTAATTTGCCTCTTCTAGCCTGTGTAGGACACATCAGAAGTACTAACACAAGGTTGTCTATTTCCATGCCTGGAATTCAAAAAATTCTGTCAAAATATTAGCTGAATGCAAGGAAAAAAACAGAGATTTCAGTGATCACACTCAACAAGGAATAGTCTTTGCAAGAAAACCTGAAAATATATCAAAAGCAAAAATTATTAAATCCTTTGACAATTAAAAAATATCAGCTCTATGAAAAGTTAATAATCTGATTTCCATAATCACCACATAATAGCCAAATGTGCAATCTTCAACACAAAAAAAGATATAAAAATATAAATTTAAAACATGAATTATTCAAAGGAACAGAATAAATGAACAAGAATAATTCCCAAGGCAGTCATACATAAAACTTAATGGGTAAAGACTTTAAAATAATTGTCTAAATTAGTTTCAAAAACCTCATGGAAATATGTACAAAGAAGTAAAGGAATTCAGGAGAACAATACATGAACAAAATAAGGATATAAATGAAGATATAAAAATTATGAAAAAGAACAAGATTCCGGAGGTGAAACATACAATTACTAAAATAAAAAGTTCACTAGAGAGCTGGGCGCGGTGGCACACGCCTGTAATCCCAGCACTTGGGAGGCTGAGGCAGGAGGATCGCGAGTTCAAAGCCAGCCTCAGCAATGGTGAGGCACTTAGTGACTCAGTGAGACCCTGTCTCTAATAAGATACAAAAAAAGGGCTGTAACCCAGTGGTCGAGTGCCCCTGAGTTCAATCCTCAGTACCTAAAAAAAAAAAAAAAAAGTTGACTAGAGGAGTTTGCAGCAGATATGAGTATGCAGAAGAAAGCAAACTTGAAAAAGGAAAAATTGAAATTATCAATTATGTATATTTATGGGAGTCTTAGAAAGAAAGAAAAAGAGAAGGGAGCAAGAGTCAGAGACGGAAGACAGGGAGTGGCAGAAAGATTACTTGAAAAAATAATAGCCAAAAACTTCCCAATTTTAATGAAAGACATAAACCCATAAGTTCAAGAAGTTCAATGAACTCCAAGTAGAGAAACAAAAGAAACTCATACTAGGAAACATTATAATCAGACAGGCTAGAAGAGGCAAAACGGAAATTTTTGCAAATAAGTTTTTCTCTATTCCTTCTGGTTTAAGGGAGAGAAATGGAAAATAGGATGCCAACTATTCAAGACCAAACATTATAAACAAACCAACTCTGGAGATGGTGCCCAAGGACCTTAGCATCTGCAGGCTTGTCTGCTGTGTTCACTTGTCAAGATACAATAGACCATTTGAATATAATGGTTGTGATAATTGTGATTCATACCTACAAATGAAGGGTAACTGAGAGATGGTGTGTGACTACACCAGCTCTTTCTTTGACGGAATCATTATGGTGATGACTCCAGAGAACTGTTGGGTCTCCAAGTGGCAGCAAGTCAGTAACTTTAATCCAGGTGTGTATGCAGTTTCAGTCATTAGTTCCTGCTGCAAGGAATTGTGGAGAAGCTGAAAAGTGTCCATAAATCCTGGGATATGGCTATAAATACCTAGAAAGATGCAGGCTGCCAGCATCTTTGTTCTCCATCTCCTTCTTCTGCTTACTTTTTGTTGTGGAACTAAATAGGCAGGAACTTCAAATACTCCTTGTCCTTCAACACTGAGAATGAGCAGACAATTGAGAGATCAACACATCCTGTCCCTAAGACATTTCACCTTCTTAGGACTACCGGTAAAGTTGGAGGGGGAGCTGGGCCCAGTGGCGCACGCCTGTAATCCCAGCACTTGGGAGGCTGAGGCAGGAGGATTGCAAGTTCAAAGCCAGCCTCAGCAATGTCAAGGCACTTAGTGACTCAGTGAGACCCTGACTCTGATAAAATATAAAAAAGGGGCTGGGGATGTGGCCCAGTGGTTGAGTGCCCCTGAGTTCAATCCCCAGTACCAAAAAAAAAAAAAAAAAAAAAAAAAGTTGGAGGGGGGCGTTGGACTGAAGGATTCAGAGACTGAATTGGGTGGGGGTGGGGAAAGCAGGGTGCTGGTTTTCCTACCCATGCCTGGGTCTGTTTCCTTGACCATGGGAAGTACTCTGGATCAAATGCCAATCAACATCAACCCCTAGAAAATTCTTAAATCCATGGCACGTGCCTTACCCCCCTCTCCCTTTCTCAGGCACATTAAGAGTTCACTTGCCCAGTAAGCACCATCCCAGCACAGCAAAGGCCTTTCTGCTCTTGTTATCTATCTCTGAACCTCCAGAGGTGCAGCCTTCCTAGTGTACTTGCTTGGGTTTCTTTGGAAGGTCTGGAATCCTGAGACAAGTTAACCCCTCAGTGTGGTAATCCCATTGTCTAGTGGTTGTATCTTCCTGCCCTCTAGACCTGGAATAGCAGTCTCCCTTGAAGAAATCTTGAGACTTCTTTGACCCTTGATTATGTTTAATATTACTTCTTTTCCTTCTTTGTTTCTGTTTTCTTTTTACTGATCTTCCTATACATTTAGCCAGTTGCATCTACATTTTACATTCTCGTCCTGGAGAGCTTCTAACCTCACATGGCTACTGGGTCTTGTCTGGGTTGTTTGTGTTTCCAAAGAAAGTTAGCCTTTTCTTCTCTGGCCTAGTAGGATACATTGAATAAAGTACATTGACCAAGGTGAGTTATTTGTTTTAGAATAAAACAATTACCATAAATTTGAAAAATATATTGGAAGCCATATGGCTGTGGTATATTTAAAATATTGAAAAAAACTTTCAAAAAGAATACCAAGGCCGGGCACGGTGGCGCACGCCTGTAATCCCAGCACTTGGGAGGCCGAGGCAGGAGGATCACGAGTTCGAAGCCAGCCTCAGCAATGGTGAGGCACTTAGCAACTCAGTGAGACCCTGTCTCTAATAAAATACAAAAAAGGGCTGGGGATGTGGTCCAGAGGTCAAGTGCCCCTGAGTTCAATCCCTGGCACCAAAAAAAAAAAAAAAAAAAAAAAAAAAAAAAAGAATTCACATCCAGTAATCCAGTAAAACTGTCCTTCAAAAATGAATGAAAGTTAAGACATTCCAAGATAAATAAGAAATGGGAGTGTTCATTCCCATTAATCTTGCTGTACAAGAGGTGCTTCAGTTTAAATGAAAGAATGTTGGACAATAACCCCAATCTGAATGAAGACATAAGAATTTCCAGGAAAGATAATAACATAGACATATATAAATGCAAATATTATTGTAATTTTCATTTATAAATCCACTTTTTGTATTCTATAGGATTCAAGGGACAAATGAATAAAAATAACTATAAATCTATGTTATTGGACATAAAATGGATAAAGATAAATATGTAGCCAGGTGTGATAGCACATACTTGAAATCCCAACTACTTGGGAAGTTGAATTAGGAGGGTCACAAGATCAAGGCCAGCCTGGGCAACAGTAGGACCCTATCACAAAATAAAAATAAAAAGGGTCAGGGCTGCAGATCAGTGCTAATCTACCATGTGGAAGGCCTTGGCACAATCCCCAGTATTAAAAAAAGATATAATGTATAACATCAATGACATAAAGGGGAAATGAAGCTTTATAGGAGTAGAGTTATAAGTGAAATCAAATTGTTATCAATAGCAATTAGATTGCTATAACTTTATGATAATGCCTTACTCTGTTTTGTTTGCTTTAAAAGGGTACCGTAGACTGGTTAATTTATAAACAATAGAAGTTTCATTGTTCCGTGGATCTAGAGGGTTAGAAATCCAACATCAAGGTGCTGGCATCTTGTGAGTCTTCATCCCATTGGGAATAAAATGCAAGAGAACATAAAAGCAGAAGGATGTCAAACTCACTTTTATAATAAATCCAGTTTTTTAGTCAGTTTTTACTACTTTGACTGAAGGACCCAACCAGAACAATTATAGAGGAGGAAAAGTTTATTTGAGATCTCACAGTTTCAGAAGTCTTAGTCCATAGCAGGCTGGCTCCATTCCTCGGGGCTCAAGGTAATGCAGAATATCATGGCGGAAGAGTGTGGCAGAGGGAAGCAGCTCACATCATGATCAGGAAGTAGAGAGAGAGAGGTCTCCACTTGCAGATACAAATATGTACCCCAAAGATATGCTCCTAACTCCCACCTTTTCCAGCCACACCCTACCACTTCAGTTACCATGCAGTTAATCCTCATCAGAAGATTCATTCACTGATTGGGTTAAGACTCTCACAATCCAATAATTTCTCTTTTGAAACTTCTTGCATTTTTTCACACATGAGCTTTTGAGGTACTCCTCACATCCAAAACATAATACCAGTCTTGAAATAGCTAACAAATTCCAATATCTATAACATGAATCCATTAATGAGAGTAGAGCTCTCATGACCTAATCAACTCTTATTGTGTTCCAACTCCTGATGCTATTGGATTGGGAATTAAATTTCTAACACACGAAATTTGGGGGACACATCCAAAGTATAACAGGTGTTAAATATAATTTTCATGTCATTCATAAGGGTAATATCTACAGAATATATGCAAAATTAAATGAGAAGAGAATCAAAGCTTATTACTTTATAAAAATCAACTAAACAAAAAATAAGGCAGTGCTGAAGTAAATGAGCAGGGAAAGCTATCAAACATACAGAAAACAAAAACCAAAATGACAGAAGTCCTTTGTTATTAATCGTTACTCTAACTAGAGATGTCCCACCCACTGTCCCCTATGGACAGTGGGCACGGAGTTCCCGTTGGTGGAATGGGCTGGCTGAGAAATAAAATCTAGGAAAAATAGAACAGAAAAAAAAATCACAGAACACAGAAAGTAGTTTTAAAAGTGGGGACAGGATGGGTAAGCTGACCATATGGATCCAGCTTCTGACAAAATGGAGCCCATGCCTGCTTTATTTATATTGGGAGACATCAAAGAGATTCTATAGAATGTTCATTTCCAAAACAGGTTAAAGCTGGGCTGTTCAGTTCCTAACAGGTTATGCCCATTTCAGTGCTAATATGCTAGCAGAGTGCCGAAGACCAGCTTCAGCAGTGGGGAAAGGGTTTCTTGTCTAGGTGCTGGTGAAAAGTGTCGGAGAATGGAGGGGAGGGGGGGGCGGCGGAAGAAATTAGCACACAGACACGCGAGTCAGGCTGCTAAAATCCTCTGCATTTACTTTCTCTTTTGCAACAATAAAAGCATATTTTTGGGCAGTATGCATTCTTTTGTGGTTACAAAAACAGTCACAAGATCCAGGGAAATAACAATCTCTGTTGAATAGATTCTTAGACTTTGCCATTTTTTTCTAACATCTCAAGGTCTTGTCTAGACAAGAACGATATACATGCTGTTTTGAAACTCCCTACAATCTTTTCATGCTTATCTGACCTAGCCTGGGTCCGACTCAAACTTATGAATCTCTTGAAACCATTCCTCCGCACACCTGCTAAGCTAGCTGATAGAAGTTAATTTTTTCTGCCTGGTTTCAAAGCACCATTGTCTCTTTACAATAGTCTTTTTTTTGAACCCAAGGGCAGAGAAAAGGGAAACATAGCCAAATATTAGCTCTGAAGGACGTTTACCCTAAGGAATTTCTTTGCATTTATTTCAAACTACTCTGAAAGTAAAAGAAGTCTTTTTCAGTCACAAAAGGACTCTTAAAGTTTTTTCTTGCTGCAAGTAATTATAACAAAGGAGGTTAAATGGCAAGCATTTATCAAGCTGCTTTTTAACTAAAAGCTAGCTATATAAGTACAAATTTAGAAAAGGTTATTATGCTTCCAGGCTAGATTCCAATAAGGTTACATATTTCCGGAACTAGTCTTATTCTAATTAATTGAAATAGTGACACCTGGCGGCCATACATATGAACAGAACAGTAAAGATAGACAGGAGACAGTAGGAACATACATAGATAGGGTTAACTCCTTCAATGCCGCGCTTGAGTGGCATCTCTCCAGCAAAGTGGGGTACCTTTGTACCATGCCCCTTTTACGTCAGAGGAACTTTTTAGTTCAACCCTTTCGCGTTAATGAAGGGGAACTTTCAGATCAACTCTTTCGCATTGGGAGATGCCACAGCAGAGCAGAGGAGAAGGTCATGAACTTTGGGTGGTCTGCCACCATGGAAGAGCCATGAGAAGTTCCCAATGCCAGGCCTATTTCCCCTGGATTCCATGCTGAAAGAAGTTTCTCATGTATCTCACGGATGGCTTCTGCCTAAATGTATAAAATTCTCTATTCAAAAGGCAGAAATTGACAAAATAGAATTTTTAAAAGCCATAATCCAACCATGTTATCTACAAGACCACACTTTTGAATCAAAGATAGAGGTACATTGAAAGTAAATGATTAGCAAAGGATATATGCAAACAGCTGATATACAAAAGTTAAATTAGCTAAACTTACATCAAACAAAATAGACTTGAATATGAAAATGTTACTAGAGACAAAAATCAGTATTTTATATTGGTAAATGTTTCAGTCCACATTGAAGTTCTAAAAAGTATAAATATGGATACACATAATAGAACCTCAAAGGATATGAATCAAGGTTGCCCAAAGGGAGGGTAGACATAGTATTGAACAATAATAGTGGGAGAATTCAATACCCACTGTTGCATTTATTTTTATTAATTTATTTTTAATTTGTTAATTTTAGATATACATGACAATAGAGTGTATTTTGACATATATTACGTACATGGAGTATAACTTCCCATTCTTGTGGTTGTACATGATGTGGAGTTACATTGGTCATGTATTCATATATGAACATAGGAAAGTTATGTATGATTCATTCTACTGTCTTTCCTATTCCCATCTCCCACACCTTCTCTTCATTCCCCTTGGTCTAATCCAATTAACTTCTATTCTTCCCTCCCTTCATTCTTCTTGTGGGTTAGCATCTGCATGTCAAAGAGAACATATGGCCTTTGGATTTGGGGGATTGGCTTATTTTATTTAGCAAGATAGTCTTCAGTTCCTTCCATTCACCAACAAATACCATAACTTGATTCTTGTTTATAGTGGAGTAATAGTCCACTGTGTATATATACCATGTTTTCTTTATCCTTTCATTTGTTAAGGGGCATCTAGGTTGGTTCGATAGCTTAGCTATTGTGAATTGAGTGGCTATAAATATTGATGTGGTCTCATCACTATATTATGCTGATTTTAAGTCTTTGGGGGTATATATCAATGAATGGGATAACTGGGTCAAATGGGGGTTCCATTCCAATTTTTCTGAGGAATCTCTATACTGATTTCCAGAGTGGTTGCACCAGTTTTCAGTCCCACTGGCAATGTAAGAGTGTACCTTATTTTCCAAATCCTCACCAACATTTATCATTACTTGTATTCTTGATAATTGCCATTCTAACTGGAGTGAGATAAATTCTCAGTGTAGTTTTAATTTGTATTTCTCTAATTGCTAGAGATGTTGAACACTTTTCCATATATTTGTTGACCAATCGTATTTTTTCTTCTGTGAAGTGTCTGTTCATTTCCTTTGTGTATTTATTGGTTGGATTATCTGGGTTTTGGTGTTAAGTTTTTGAGTTCTTTATGTACCTTGGAGATTAATGCTCTATCTGAGGTGCATATGGCAAAGATTTTCTCCCATTCTGTAGGATCTCTCTTCATGTTCTTGATTGTTTCCTTTGCTATAAAGAAGTCTTTTAGTTTGATGCCATCCCACTTATTGATTCTTGACTTTACTTCTTATACTTTGGGAGTCTTGTTGAAGAATTAAATTCCTAAGCTGACATGATGGAGAGTTGGGCCTAATTTTGAATGAATGGGTGCTGTATTTTGTCAAACGCTTTTTCTGCATCTGTTGAGATAATCATATGATTCTTGTCTTTCAGTCTATTGATATGATGAATTAAATTTATTGATTTCTGTATGTTGAACCAATCTTGCATCCTCAGGATGAAACCCACTTGATCATGGTGCACTGTCTTTTTAATACGTTTTTGTACACAATTTGCCAGTATTTTACTAAGAATTTTGCATCGATGTTCATCAAGCATATTGGTCTGAAGTTTTCTTTCCTTGATGTGTCTAGGGTGATAACTAGCTTCATATGATGATTTTTAAGGGTTCCCTTCTTTTCTTTTTCATGGAATAATATGAGGAGGGTTTGTGTTAATTCTTCTTTGAAGATCTGGTGGAACTCGGCTGAGAATCCATCTGGTCCTGGACTTTCCTTTGTTGGTATGTATTTGATGACATCCTCAATTTTATTACTTGAAATTTATCTGTTTAAATTTTTTATGTCCTCCTGATTCAATTTGTGTAGGTCATATATCGCTAGAAATTTTCCAATTCTTCAAGATTTCTTATTTTATTAGAGTATAAATTTTCAAAATAATTTGATTATCATCTGTATTTTAGTAGTCTTTCATGATATTTCATTTTTCATAACAAATTTTAATAATTTGAGTTTTCTCTCTCTTCATTAGCTTAGCTAAGGGTTTATCAATTTTATTTATTTTTTCAAAGAAGCAACTTTTTGTTTTGTTGATTTTTTGAATTTTTTTGTTTCAATTTCATTAATTTTGACTCTGATTTTAATTTTTTCCTGTCTTATACTGCATTAGGGTAGCTCTATTTTTATTTTAACATTTATTTCTAAATTTATTCCACTATGATCTGATAGAATGAAATGTATTGTCTCTATTTTTTTGTATTTTCTATGAGTTGCTTTGTGTCCTAAAATATGGTCTATTTTAAGAGAAGGATCCATGTGATGCTGAGAAGAAAGTGTATTAATTCACTGATGCATGAAATATTCTATATAGGTCTGTTATGTCTAAATTATTAACTGCATTTTTTAGTTCTATAGCTTCTTTGTTTAGTTGTTTTTGTTTTAGGTTTTTTTTTTTTTTTTTTTTTGAGGGGGGATACTCTACCCAGTGGTGAAGGAGGTGTGTTAAAGTCACCCAGTATTATTGTGTTGTAGTCTATTTGAATCTCGAAATTAAGAAGTGTTTGTTTGATGTATGTAGATGCTCCATGGTTTGAGGCATAAATGTTTATGATTGTTATATCTTGTTGATGTATAATTCCCTTAAGCAGTATGAAATGTTTGTCTTTGTCCCTTTTGATTAACTTTGTCTTAAAGTTCACTTTACCTGATATGAGGCTTAAAAACCCCTGCCTATTTATAAGATCCATGTGCATGTATATCTTTCCCATCCTTTTACCTTTGGCCTGTGGATGTCTTTGCCTGTGATGTCTCTTGCAGATAGCCTATTGTCAGGTCTTGATTTTCAATCCAATTTGTCAGTCTATGGTTTTTGATTGATGAGTTTAGGCCATTTACATTCAAAGTTATTAAGAAATAATTTTTATTCCCTGTTATTTTTATTTACTTTTGTTTTTTATTTGAATTTGTTTCTCCTTGGATTGACCATTCTTCTAGTGTAGTTCCTCCTTTTGCTGATTTTCACTTTTATTTCTTCTTCATGAAATATTTTGAGTTTGTCTTGTAGTGCAGACTTTCTAGTTGTGAATTCTTTTAACATTTATTTATTGTGAAAGGTTTTTATTTCATCATCAATTCTGAAGCTTAATTTTGCTGGGTATAGTATTCTTGGCTGCTGTCTATTTTCTTTCAGAGCTTGGTATATATTATTCCAAGCCCTCCTAGCTTTGAGAGTCTGGGTTGAAAAATCAGCTGAGATCCAGCTTGGTTTCCCTTTAAATGTGACCTGTCATTTTTCTCTGGCAGCCTTTCTCTATCCTTATTTTGTAATTTAGATGTTTTCATAGTAATGTGTTTTGGTGTGGGTCTGTTGTAATTTTGTATATTTGGAGTAATGTAAGCCTCCTGCATTTGATTTTTCATTTCATTGCTTAGGTTTCAGAAATTTGATGACATTATTTCATTGTAAAGATTGTGCATTTTTATGGTTTATATCTCTGAGCCTTCTTCAATCTTGATAAATCTTAGATTTGGTCTTTTCAGGTTATCCCCTATTTCTTGGAAGTTCTATTCATGGTCTCTTAACACCTTTTCTCCATGGTCAACATTTTTAATATTATGTATTTTGTCTTCATTGCCTGAAATTCTATCTTCCAAGTGGTCTGTCTGTTCGCAAAACTTTCCATTGAATTTTTAATTTGGTTTACTTGATTCCTTCATTTCCAGGATTTCTGCTTGATTTTTTTTTCAGAATCTCTCTTTATTGACTTGATCTTTCACATCCTGTTTTTTCTGATTTTACTCCTTATGTCATTCTTTACCTCAAAAATCAGTTTAACTATGTACATTATAAGCTTCTTCTCTGACATTTCTTCCACTGTGATGTGATCAATACTTTTGCTGAATTATCTTGGTGTGTTTGTGGTGATTTTCTCCCTTGCTGTTTTATGTTGTTTATGTGTCTACCCATCTAACAGTATGGATCTGAGCCAGTAGAATTTCTACACTGTGGACTTATAGTATCACTGAAAGTTTCCAGTACCTCACTGATTAGGGGGTGACAAATAATAACAACCAGTGCAAACAATATACAGCATTCAATTATATAGTTTCTGCTATGACATCTAGAATGTTAACTGTCACATGAAGTGACATGATCATTGACTGGCTACAGTAAAAACAGTAATTTTGCAAAGGGTTTACAACTTCAAATAGTAAGGAGAGAACAGAAATAAGATGTTATAATTATGAGGGAGGAGGAGAGAAGAAAGAAGTAAAAAATTAAAGAAAGTGTGAAAGAGAGAACAATAGAATTGGCTGTTAGCAGAAGAAAGGAGAGAAAAAATACCCAGGGAAACAAATAATTGAGAAGGAAAAATATATATATAGAGAGAGAGAGAGAGTATAAATTTAAAAGTTCAAAATAAAAGAATACAAAACACTACTGAAATATACTTATCAAACATCCTAGTTCTCAAAATACTGATCCATGAAAAATAACTGGCTTCAAAAATGCTATAAATAGCCAGGCATGGTGGTGCATGCCTATAATCTCAGCACCTGGGAGGCTGAGGCAGTAGGATCACGAGTTCAAAGACAGCTTCAGCAATGGCAAGGCACTTAGCAACTCAGTGAGATCCTGTCTCTAAATAAAATACAAAAAAGGACTGTGGATGTGGCCCAGTGGTCAAGTGCCCCTGAGTCCAATCCCTGGTACCAAAAGAAAAGTTAAAAATATATGAATATGTGTAAATGTCCATGAACTACTAAGATCACAATTAAAAATATAGAAGATCTCAATGAAAGTTAAAGAATTATTTTTGTTGGAGTTCAAATGATTCTTAGCTTCTCTTCTCAGCACTGGTAGGTGGGGTCATCTGGAGTGTGATGCTTGCTTCACCCTCAGGGTGGGGTTGCTGGAGTGAGAAAGGTAATTCCACAAGCAGAACATGTAGAGGCAGGGTTTAGGCCTAGGTATGCTCCAGGTTATTCACTAAATGACAATAGGCCTGGAGATTTTAAATCAGGGTACATCCAGAGCCCAGCAATTGCCCATCCATGCTCAAAGACCCCCACCATGGAGATCTCCCCTGGGTTCCACTCATGTGACATAGAAGGCCATTTTAGTCCACTATGCCACCTGTGGACCCCGCATTTCCTGGTTTCAGATTCAGTTTCCAGATTCAATCTCTCCCACCCCGGCCCTTTTGAATTCCCAGTGAAGCAGGTCTCTCTCAGCCAGTTCTTTAAGCAGCCAGATTGGAGGGGAAGGAGGAGAGCTGGGTGGATTTCCACAACCAGTAGTCCCTTGTGTAAATTTATCTCCATGTTTTATTTTCTCCTGGTCATGCAGGCACACTCTGTTTTGCAGTGTGGATTTGCCAGGACTGTATTTTGGGCCAAGCTTGGGTTTGTCAGAAATTGGCTCCCCAGCTGCCAGCTCCTAAGCCACAGCTGCAAAATGGTTTCTTGCTCTGTCATCTGCAAGTAACCGGGAGAGGTGTGGCTCTTTCCCACACAATGATATTGTGCAGCATGCCTCTAAGTTTACTAAAGCAATGTCTTTGATCTCTAAACTCTCCATATACAAACAGACCTCAGGTCTCCTGAAAATGTGGGTTTCTTTAATTCCCTTATCCCTTCACTGTGCTCATGGAGGAACCATTATGGATTGTGCCTCCAGTCACAGCAGTGGCAGTGGTGCTGGGGATTTCTTCCTTATTTTATTATACCCAACCTCCTGAGTCTCTAATCTGCTTTGAATGTCCAGTATTAAATTCCAGTAAAGTCCCCACACACACACTTTTCTTTGTTCACCCACCTTGCTGAGATGCGGCCTATCTGATTTCTTGGTTTCATGCCATGGAGCAGCCAGGAAAGTGACCTTCTCCATTCCTCCATCTTGAAACCCTCTGAAGCTGTCTATTTTATATTGAGGGTTGAGACCATTAAAAGCAGTGTTATATGGTGGAGTTTTATTCAGTCATAAAGAAAAATGAAATTATGGCATTTCCAGAAAAATAGATGGAGCTAGAGACCATCATATTAAGCAAAATAAGTCAAACTCAGAAGATTAAGGGTCATATGTTTTCTCTCATATGTGAAAGCTAGAGTGGAAGAAGGAAAACAAAAGTGGTGTTTGATCTCCTAAAAATCAAAGGGAGATCAGAAAAGAAAAATGACCAAGGGGTAGAAGGCAGGGAGGGATGGGGTAAATGCTGGCAAGTGATACTGGCCAAGTTATATTGTGTATATATAACAAATTGCTTTGATATATACAACTATAGTGCATCAATAAAAAAATAAATTCAGGGGCTGGGGTTGTGGCTCACTGGTAAGAGCACTTGCCTAGCACATGTGAGGCACCACATATAAATAGAACAAAGGTCCATTTGCCACTAAAAAACATTTAAAAATAAATAAATAAAATCAGTGTCGTTATGGAAAGATGTGTATTACATCCTACTACTTAATTTCTGGTGTTTATTATGGTCCTAATAATCAATTGCTTACCTCCTAATGAAATTTGTCCATTAACAAGCTTCAGAGTTTGATTTTTACTTTTTTTGGGGTGTGTGTGGTATTTCTTAATGTATTTTCTGCATACTGGCTTAGTAACCATGAATTTTTTTAGATTTATGCTTATTTATTCAACTTCACATCATTGCAACCAAAATACCCAACAAGAACAATGTCAAGGAGAAAAAGGTTATTCTGGCTCATCGGTTCCAGAGATTCAGTCAATGGTTAGTCAACCCTATTACTTTGGGCCTAGGTGAGGCAGAACATAGTGGTGGAAGGATGTGGGGGGAGGAAATCTGCTCACCTCATGACAGCCAGGAAGTAGAGAGAGAGGAAATCAATGAGGGGAAAGTGGCCACAGAGCAGATGAACATTTCCTGTATATGCCTATAGTTAACACACAGTCAGTCCATTCAAACTAAGTTGAACTGATAAGGTTATAGTCCTCACAATCTTATCATCTCACCTCCAAACATTTATACATTAAGATGAGAGCTTTTGGGGAACATCTCATATCCAAACCACAATATTCTACCACAAGTCTCCCCAAGCTCAGGTCCATCTCATAATGCAAAAGGTATTTAGTTTATCTTCCCGAATCCCACAATCTTAAAAGTTTCAGTATAACCCAGAAGTCTGTGTCCATAATCTCCTCTAAGACTCAAGAAAAACTCTTGGCAATGATCCCCTGTAAAAATCAAAAGAAAGTTACATATATACAATATACAATAGCACATAGTAAACATCCCCATTCCAAAAGGGAGGAATAGAAAGAATAGATGGGACCAAAGTAAGACTGAACCTCAGCTAAGCAAACAGATTCTGTAACTCCACATACATCATCTATGACACGTGATGGTGAGATATTCTCTCCAGAAGGCTTGGGCAGCCCCAACTCTTTGGTCTTGCTGGTTGTATCACACATGGGCTCTGTTTTAGCCTGGATCTCTCCACAGCCAGCAGCTTTTCTCAGCAGTCATTCCATATAACTGGTGCATCATAATTCCCCAGTTCTCCATTCTAGTTTCAATTTTTACCTTCACATTTTATGCAGTACCCTCTCAGGAGCAGTTCTTAAGGATTCCAATGCTGCTACATTCTGTCTGGCCTTGTAGGTCCTTCTTTGAAAACTCATTGGAAGTGTCCATGATACCCTAACTCCAGCATTCTGCATTCCTGAAGAACCAGTATTACATGGATGATGCCAATGTCTAATATCAGCTTGCTCAGTACCTGGGCCTCTGGAATCATGGCTTCAGTAGCTTTTGAGTGGTGGCATAGCTGAGCATGGCGGAACAAGTTCCTAAGCAAGCAACATGATCTCTTCTAAAATTTTTTCTTCTACATCCATGGGTCTGAAATGAGTATGGTCTTTCAAATTCTAAAGATGCCTTCAAGTCATCTTTCCAATTATCTCTGTGCAAAGTACTTAGCATCTCTTTAGTTACTATAATCTCTTTAACAACATCTTCCTTGTCCCCTGTTTTACATGCACTTTCTGTTCATACAGCAAGCTTTTTTATTCCTTTGGTTCTAATTTCTGCTCTTGATTCTCATAAATAACTCTAAGAGACTCTGGCACTATGGTGATGGTGAAGAGGACCATAATGCTGAAGAGAAACAGGCAGGGCACCAAGGCTCAGGATTTCTATAATTGGCCTGATGAATCATTTGATGAAATGGACAGTACACCTGCTGTCCAGCAATATATTCAACAGAACATACAGGCAATATTCCTCCAATACTGACAAAATTCATGAACCACCTGAAGGCCAAGATGAAAGTGTATGGAAATATGAACATTCAAGGCAATTCTGAACCAATGCCATCCAGATACTTGTACTCAAATGATAGCAAATAAATGACGGATTTTTCTTTGCACAGCTTGTAAAATTCCAGAAGAGTGTCCTGCTATTGACTTAAAGACAAACACTTGATTGTGCTGCATGTCTTCTGAATAGCAATAAATATTTCAAAGCAGGATTAGCATAGAAGACTCATCTGTAGCAAAACTAGAATGCTTATATGCTATAAAATTTACAGAATATTTTCACATACTTATTTTCATCACTAGCAGATATTTGATGAATATGAAAATGAAACATTTTTATGTCAGCGATTTATTAAACTCATGTTGAAATATAATTTGATGTTGAAGGATAATCTAATTGTATCAGTTTTAGAAAAGAAAGTTCAGAATTCGGTTTCTGGGTAAAGTGAAGCATGAAGGTAACCATAGATAAATGTACTGATCATATCACTAACATTAATATTGTACTATATATATCATTTTATAAACATCAATTACCCATATTATAGCTTCTTTGTTTTTGTATGCTGGGTGTTGCCTTTAGAAATGGGAAATACTTTTTAAAGTTATTCATGAGCTACATACTCACCAGTGTGGTACTCGTGGTTTTTAAATAAGATTAGCATTATCTATTTATAATGCTCATTAATAAAATAATTTACAGTTTGGTTAAAAAAAAAACAACTGCCTAAAAGCTGATCCATACCAATGTTCAAATTCCATGTTGCCTTAAAACTTAGTCCATCACCTTTAAATTCAGCTTCACATCAAGTCTCAGAATATGGGCAAAATGTAGACAAATTTTTGCCATCATGAGTATAGTCTGCATTTCTATTTGCATTCTCATCTTCTGAGCTCTGATGTGAATTGCTCATCAACATTCCAAGTCTTCTCCAACCTGCATTTTCAAACTTTCTCAAGCCAGTTACAAAGGCTTTTGAAACACGTGGTCAGGTTAGTCATAGCAATGACTCTACTTCTCAGCACCAATTTTTGTGTTAGTCAGTTTTGTGTCACTGTGACAAAAATACACAAGAACAACATACAGGAGGAAATGTTTACTTTGGTTCATGGTTTCAGAAGTTCAATCTATGGTAAGCCAATTCCATTGCTTTGTGTCTAAGGTGAGACAGAACACCGTGATGTAAAGCTGTGTACCTCATGGCAGCCATGAAACAGGGAAGTAAGGAGCTTTAGGGAGGATAAATCTTTCTAGGGCATGCCCCCAATGACTCACCTGATCCAACCACAGCCCAGCTACAATTAACACAGTCTGTTCATTCAAACTAAGATGAACAGATTAGATTATAGCTATCACAATATAATGATCTCACTTCCAAATATTCTTGTGTTAACTAATAGGAGCTTTGGGGAGACACCTAATATCCAAGCCATAACACTTACCTTTGAATGTTTTTCATTCTACTTCAATTCTGAAGGAGAGTTTTTGAGTATATAGCAATGTTGGTTGGTGTTTATGCTCAGGGCTTGGAACACATCTTATTTTCAGGGCTTGGAACACATCTTTCTAAACCCTCCTAGAGCTTAGCATTTCTGCTGAGAAATCAGAAGTAATTCTGATAGAAACAGCTCTAAATGTGAGCTGACATTTTTTTTGAAGCTTTAAAAACTCCTATTCTTAGACTATAAAAGTAGTAGATCAATGTTGAACTTCATGGGGTTAATAACTGGTCTGTTGTTATATAAGAATACTCTTTATTTTTTTTTTTTTTAGCACCAGGAATTAAACTCAGGGGCACCTAACCACTGAGCCACATCCTCAGATCTTTTTGTATCTTATTTAGATACAGGGTCTCACTGAGTTCTTAGGGCCTCACTAAGCTGTTGAGGCTGGCTTTGAAGGTACAATCCTCCTACCTCAGCCTCCTGAGCTGCTGGGATTACAGGCATGTGCAACCACACCCAGCGAATAGTTTTGTCCCTTAGAAATACAGACTGAAGCATTTTAAGGGTAAAAGTACACGATTTAAATTATTTACTCTTAAATGGTTTAGAAAAAAATTGTGTGTGTGTGTGTGTGTGTGTGTGTGTGTGTGTGTGTGTGTATGCACACACAAATAGAGAGATGGGGGCAGGGAGGAAGAGAGTCAACATTCAAATAAATGAGTCAAAATTAAGAGCTAACACATGTGAATAAAGATCATAAAATAGGTTTTTTAAAACTCCTTGTTACATATGTTGGGCACTTTAACTATAATATGTCATAGATTTTCTTTTTATCTTATGTATTTTTTCTGAAATTTTTCACTGGAAAGGTTATCAATGCCATTAGGCTGTATCTCAGACCCCTCTTCTATTCCAATGATTCCTAAGTTTGCACTTTTAATATTGTCATATTTCTTATATATTCTGAAAATGGTTTCTTCCTATTTTATCTTTATTGTAGAATGAGTATTCAAATACAAATACCTTGTAATAAAGTCCTGAAAATCTGTCTTCTGCATGATTCTTCTGCTCTGTGTGTGTGTGTGTGTGTGTGTGTGTGTGTGCAGAGAAAGCCTTGTCAGGTGCCTGCAATAAACCTGTTTCTGCCTCTGTCCTTGGTGTGTGTAATCAGTTCTGTGCCAGTTTTCTTTCAGAGAGTTTCAACAGAATTTCTTATTTGGTATATTGTGTCTGTCCTTTCCAGGATTTCTGTTGATTCTTTTTCAGAATCTCTCTTTATTGGTGAAAGGGTTGGCATAACCACAGCCATCTTCCTTTCCCCACCCTACTGTTATGAGTACTGTTTTTATTCTCAAGAAATAGAAACTTGCCCATCCTTGAGACACAGAAACTTGCCAGTCTCTGTTCTCTCCTTGAGAGATTGAGACTGGCTGGTCTCTTTTCTATCCCTGAGATATAAAGACTTGTCCATCTCTGTTCCCAAAAAATAGAAACTTGCCTTCTGCAAAATCAGGTGATGCTTGCTATGCCAGTCACAAGGGCTAAACCCGCTCCTAACAGGCAGCCATGATTCTGGCCTATAAAAAGTAACTCTCCAGGAGAGCGGCTGCTCTCCCTCGCTTGCTGCTGCCTGGCAATAAATATGTTTCTGTTTCTGTCCTTGCTATGTGATCAGTTCTGTGCCAGTTTTCTTTCAGAGTTTCAACAGACTTTCTTTTTTGGTATATTGTGTTTCTCATTTCTGGGATTTCTGTTGATTCCTTTTCAGAATCTCTATTTATTGAACTGATTCGCCTTCTGTATTTTTTATCTTAATTTATTCCCTAGATCTGCTTTTAGTTCATTGGTCATTTTAACTCTCAACTTTTTGAATTCTTTATCTGAAATTTCATTCACTTTTTTACTTGTGGATTCAGTGCTTGGGAGGTTACAAACTCGGAGTCATCTTGTTTCCTTGATTTCTCATATTTTCTGTATTTCTGTGTTTAAATTTGCCCATTTGCTGAAATGTATCCCCTCCCCTACTGTCATCTGGAAGACTTTTTAGTAGGCTTCTTTCACGTTACTCTGTGTCCTAAGCCAGCAATATATCTCTGTGCCAGAGGACCCACTCAACTTGTTCAAAGTGCTTTGATCAATCCCTTACACCACTTTGAGTGGCAATGATGATAAATGCAAATATGATTCCAGCAGGAAGTGCAGGTCTGCCCTTTAGTCACACTGGTTCATTATACAGTAAATTTGCTTTATACACTATATGCCTATTGACCTGATGGTGGAGACTAAATTTCTTGAAATATTTATGATTTCTTTCTTTCAACTCTCTAGGGAGGAGTTTCTCCTCCCCCACTGAATAACCAATCTCCCAGGAATGGTGTAGTCTTTTAATCTGTCTTTTTTTTAAATTTGATATTATTCTTTTTTTTTTTTTTTTTTTTTTTTTTTTTTTTTTTTTTTTGTACCAGGGATTGAACTCAGGGGCGCTTGACCACTGGGCTTTGCAGTAAAATTTGGAGTAAAATTTGTACATTTGTACATTCTGAAAATGGTTTCTTCTTATTTTATCTTTATTGTAGAATGAGTATTCAAATACAAATACCTTGTAATAAAGTCCTGAAAATCTGCATGATTCTTCTGCACTCTCTCTCTCTCTCTCTCTCTCTCTCTCTCTCTGTGTGTGTGTGTGTGTGTGTGTGTGTGTGTGTGTGTGTAGAGCAGCCTTGTCAGTTGCCTGCAATAAACCTAATAAAAATACAAGAAAAGGGCTGTGGATGTAGCCCAGTGGTTGAGTGCCCCTGAGTTCAATTCCCAGTACCCCCCCACAAAAAAAAAAGATGTTTACCTAATTAGAGGTTTCTTCATATTCTATACATTCATAATTTGCACAGTATAAATTTAGTGAAAGGTACTAAGGTTTAAATTATATCTAAAAATCTTTTCACCTTACTTGTATATATAGACATTCTCAACAATATGAATAGTCTGATCTCCAGTAATTTGTATTTCTCCAGTAAATTGTATTTCAATGCACCTTAAAGATTTTTACACTTTATTTGCATTCATAGGGGTTTTTAAAAAAAACAGTGTTTTTATGTATAGTAAATTATTCAAACAGAAAAGCTTTTATTTCATTTCTTACATTAACAAGAACTCTCACCAGTATGAATTCTCTAATATAGAGTGAGGACATAATCAAGACTGAATATTTTCTTACATTTCTTACATTCATCAGGTTTCTCACCGGGATGAATTTTCTGATTTCTCTTTATATTACATATTCCTTAAATTCATAAATATAATTTATCCAGTTTTTATAAGAATTCAACTAGGTGTAAATACCTTTTTATATTTCTTGTATTTATGGAATATCTCATCCATATTAAATCTATGACATAGGGTAAATTATGCACAAGTAATTAAGACATTATTGTATTTCTTATATTCATAATGCTTCTTACCAGTATGAATTCTCTAATAAATACCAAGTTATGAATTCTAAATCTCTTCCTTATTTTTCACATTTATCCAATTTCTCACTAGTATGAATTCTCTGATATTGAGTAATTTGTCCACAAACAATAAAGGCATTCTCCCATTCTTTTTTTTTCCCCTCCCAGTCTTAATATTCTAAAGTTTACAACCAGTATGAATTCTCTGATTTGCAGAATAGATTCATTTAATTTTAGATACATTCCACATTTCTTATACTAATGGGATTTCTTACTAATATGAATTCTCTTTTTTTGACTAACATGTCCACACAGTAAAATTTGCTCATATTTTCAACATTCATTTTACCTCATCAATGTAAATTCACTCTGGTGTACTAAGAACCCAATCAAATGAGACATCTATTCACATGTCTTAATTTATTGTTTTTTTTTTTCCACCAGTATGAGTTCTCTAATGTTGGGACAATTCATATTCACTACTAATGGCCTTCCCTGATTCTTCTCTTTTTATGGTCAAATGATTTTTTTCTTTATTCTTTTTAGTTATATATAACTTTAGGATATATTTTTATGTAATTACAAAAGCATGGAATATAATTTATTCTATTTCAGTCCTCAACACTTCCCCTTTTCCCTCCCCTATCTCCCCACCATCTATTCTACTGATATTTCTGCAATTTATTTATAGTTTTTTAAGTTAGCATCTTGTGGATTTACTTGATGTTGGGATTCACTTGGCTATATTCATGTACACATGAAAAATCTGTCAGATTCATTCCACTTTTCTTCCTTTTTCCTGTCCCACCTCCTCCCCTTCAGTTGCCTTTATCTATCCTACTGATCTTTCCTCTGTTTTGATAAAATTTCCTCTCCTTTTTCCTCCTTTCTTCTTCCACCTGTGTTGTGGTTTAGATTTGAGATGTCCCCCAAAAGCTTATGTGTAAAATGATAAGAGTTTGGAGGTAATATGAATGGATTCTGAGCTTCTTAAGCTAATCAGCATTTTAATCCCCTGATAAGGATTAAATGGTTGGTAACTGTAGGCAGGAAGAGGGAGGCTGGAGAAGGTGGGTCCCTGGTCACACACCTTTGGGGTATATATTTTGTCCTGGCTGATTGTTCTATAGTTTTCATTATAGAAAATGATTGGAACATTATCTATCTATCTATCTATCTATTTCTATCTGTCCCCCCTCCTTCCTGCTGCCATGTTCACAGCTGTTCTATCCACCACACCCTTCTCCCATGATGCCATGACGTTCTGCCTTAATCGAGCCCCAAGGCATATAGCCAACTCTCTTTGGACTGAGATCTCTGAAACTGTAGCTCCCAAATAGGCTTTTTCTTCTCTAAAATTGTTCTTTTTTATCACAACAATAAAAAAAAATCCAACTAAAACAGCATCCCCCTTATTTTGGATTAGCTTCTGTATATCAGAGAAAACATTAATCCTTTGACTTTTTGGACTGACTTATTTCACTTAGCATGATAGTCTCCAGTTCCATCCATTTACCAGCAAATGCCATAATTTCATTCTCCTTTATCGCTGAATAATACTCCATTGTGTATATATAAATTTTCTTGATCAATTCATCTGTTGAAGTTCACCCAAGTCTGGTTCCTTAGCTTGACTATTTTGAATTCAACTATTATAAAAAACTGATGTGACTACATCAATGTAGTATGTTGATTTTAAATTTTTTGGATATATACTGAGCAGTGGGATAGCAGAAGCATATGATGATTCTAGTCCTAATTTTTGAGGAATCTCCAGAGTACTAATTTGTACTAATTTGTAGTCCCATTAACAATGTATGACTGTACATTTTCTCCCACATCCTCAACCATTTATTATTTGTATTCTCTTTTTTAATTTTTTAGTTTTTTATTTTTTTAATTATTTTTTTTAATTTGTATTCTTGATAATAGCCATACTGACTGGAGATGAAATCTCAAGGTAGTTTTGATCTGCATTTTCCTAATTGCTAGACATGTTGAACATTTTTCATATATTTATTGGCCATGTGTATTTCTTCTTTTGAGATGTCCATTTAGTCCTTTTGCCCACTTATTGGGTTTGTGTGTGTGTGTGTGTTAAAGCATTTTGTGTTATTTGTACATTCTGATATTTATGTACTCTCTGAAGAACAGATACTGGATATTCTCCCATTCTGTAGGCTCTCTTTATGCTTGTAATTTTTCCCTTTGCTGTGCAGAAGCTTTTTAATTTGGCCACCCCACTTGCTTATTTTTTTATTTTACTTCTTGTGCTTTAGAATTTTAAGGAAGTCAGTTCCTGTACCAACATGTTGGAGTATTGGGTCTACATTCTCTTCTATCAGTTTGCTGTTTCTGATCTAATTCCTAGGTCTCTGACCCACTTTGAGTTGCTTTTTATGCAGGGTGTGGGATGGATGGGGTCAAATTTCATTCTTCTACATATGTATTTCCATTTGTTAAAAAGGTTATCTATTCTCCAATGTATGTGTTTGGCACCTTTGTTTAGTATCAGATAACTGCATTTATGTGGGTTTGTCTTTGTGTCTTCTACTATTCCATTGGTCTTCATGTCTGTTTTGTTGCCAGTACCATGCTGGTTTTTGTTGCTATAACTCTGTAGTATAATTTGAGGGCCAGTATTGGATATCTCCAGCTTTACTTTTCTTGCTAAAAATTGTTTTGCCTATTTTGGGTCTCTCTTTTTTTTTTTTTTCCAAATAAATTTCAGCACTGGTTTTTCTAGTTCTGTAAGGAATGTAGTTGGTATTTTGATGGGAATTTCATTGAATCTATACAACACTTTTGGTAGTATGGCCATTTTGCGAATGTTAATTCCACCTATGCAAGAAGTTGGGAGGTCTTCCCATCATCTAAGTTCTTCTTCAATTTCTTTCTTTAGTGTTCTATAGTTTTCATTGTAGAGGTTTTTTGCTCTTTTGTTAGATTAATTCCCAAGTATTTTATTCTTTTTTGAGGTTATTATGAATGGGATAGTTTTCCTAATTTCTTTTTCATCAGGTTCATTATTGATGTATAGAAACATAATTGATTTATGAATGTTGATCTTGTATCCTGCTACTTTGCTGAATTCACTTATCAGCTCTTGAAGTCTTCTAGTGGATTTGGGTGGGGGGGTCTTCCAAATATAGAATAATAATGTTGTAAGCAAACACAAATAATTTTGGCTTTTCTTTTTCCATTCACATATCTTTAATTTCTTTCTCTTGCCTGATTGCTCTGGCTAGAGTTTCAAGCACTGTGTTAAATTAGAGTGGTAAAAGTGGGCATCCTGTTTTCTGTTTTTAGAGGAAAATTCTTTGTGTATCCATTCAGTATAAGTTGGCCTTGTGTTGTCATATATAGCCTTTATAATGTTGAGGTAAGTTCCTTCTATTTCTAGTTTTTCTAGTGTTTTGAACATAAATGGGGGGTTGGGGATATAGTTCAGTAGTAGAGTGTTTGCCTAGCACATGTGAGGCACTGGGTTCAATCCTCAGCACCATATGAAAATAATTTTTTTGTCAAATGCTTTTCCCACATGCTATGATTATGTGAGTCCTGACCTTAAGTCTATTTATTTGATGAATTACATTTATTGATTTCTGTATGTTGAAACAACCTTACTACCCTGGAATGAAACCCACTTGATTATGGTGCATTGCCTATTTAATGTGCTTTTTTATGCAGTTTGCCAATATTTTATTAAGACTTTTTGCATCTGTGTTCATCAAGGATATTGGCCTGAACTTTTCTTTCTTTTATATGTATTTTCATATGTATATTTTATATCATATAGTTTTGGTACCAGGGTGATACTGGGTTCATAGAATAAATATGGCAGGTTCCATCATTTTCTATTTCATGGAATAATTTGAGCAGGATTGGTATTAGTTCTTCTTTAAAGGTCTGGTAGAACTCACCTGAGAATCCATCCAGTCCTGTTCTTTTATATTTTAGATATTAATGCTCCATCTCTTCTGATTTGTCTCTTTTTCTTTGTTGGAAATAAAAGCTATATTTGTTGATAGCTGTTTCAACTTAATTACTTGATACAGATATATTTAAGTTCTTTATATCCTCATGGTTCAATTTTGGTAGTTCATGTCTCTAGAAATTTGTCAATATCTTCAAGATTTTCTAACTTATCAAAGTATAAATTTTCAAAATAGTTTCTGATGATTCTCTGAATTACAGTAGTGTCTGTGGTGATATTTGATTTTTCATCTCTAATTTTATTAATTTGAGTGTGTTTCTCTCTGTCTTTTGGTTAGTTTGTCTCAAAGATTTATCAACTTATTTATCCTTTCAAAAAACCAATTCTATGTTTCATTGATCTTTTGTAATGTTTTCTTTGTATTCAATTTCATTGATTTTTGGCTCTGCTTTTAATTCCTGTCTTCTACTAATTTTGGTGGTTTGTTCTTTTTCCGGGGCCTTGAGACATAATGTTAGATTACTCATTTGGTATCTTTCTATTCTTTTCATTTATGAACTTAATGCTATATACTTTCTTCTCAGAATTTCCTTCATACTGTTCCAGATATTTTGATATGTTGTATCATTATTCTTATTTACCTCTATGTATTTTTTTTTATTTTACCCTGGTTTATCCTGCTATCCATTCACCATTTAAAAGTCTCCAGGTGTGAGAGTGGGTTCTACTTTTTATCTTTGATTTCTAATTTCATTCCATTATGATATGATTGGATGTGAGGTGTTATCTCTATTTTTTTTTTTATTTTCTAAGAGTTGCTTTGTGGCCTAATATATGGTCTATTTTAGAAAATGTTCCATGTGCTGCTGAGAAGAAAGTGAATTTTGTCATTGATGGATGAAATATTCTATAGATGTCAGCTATATTTTTAATTCTATAGAATCTTTATACAGTTGATGTCTAGATGATCTATCTAGTGGTGATAGAGGTGTGTTAAAATCACCCAATATTATTGTACTGCAGTATGTTTGATCCTTAATATTGAAAAGAGATTGTTTTATGCACATAGATGCACAATTGTTTAGGGCATAAATACTTGCACTCATTATATTTTGTTGTGGTATGATTCCATTAAGAAGCATGAATTGACCTTCATTGTCTCTTCTGATTAATTTTGGCTTGAAATCCACTTTGTCTGATATGAGAATATCTACCCTTGTTTGTTTATGAGTACCATTTTCATGGTATCTCTTTTCCCATTCTTTCATCTTCAGTCTATGGATGTCTGAATGTGCTTTGAGTCTCCTGAAAAGAGCATATTGTTGGGTCTTTTTTTAAATCCAATCTGCCAATCTATGTTTGAAGAGTTTAGACCATCTATGTTCAATGTTATAGAGAGATGCTGTTTATTTCATGTCATTTGGATGTATTTCTAGTGTTTAAATTAGACTTGATTCTCCTTTCATTGGCTATTCTTCTAGTTTAATTCATCCTTATGCTGGTTTTCATTTTTATTTTTTATTTCTTCTTCATGAAATATTTCATTGAGTATGTTCTGTAGTGCAAGTCTTCTGGTTATGAATTTATTTAGCTTCTGTTTGTCATGGAAGGCTGTCTTTTTTTCATCTTTAAATCTGAAGCTTAATTTTGCTGAGTATAATATTCTGGGTTGGCATCCATTTTCTTTCAGAGTTTGGTATATATTATTTCAAGCCCTCCTGGCTTTTAGGGGCTAGGTTGAGAAATCAGTTGAAATCCAGATTATTTTACTTCTAAATATGACCAGCCATTTTTCTCTTGTAGATTTAAATTTTTTTATTCTATATGTTGGACATTTTCATTATAATGTGTCTGGAGTGGACCTATTGTGATTTTGTATATTTGGAATTCTATATGTCTCTTGTATTTTAATTTCCATCTATCTTTTAAGGTTTGGAAATTTTTCTGATACCATTTCATTGAATAGTGTGCATTCCTTTAGCTTGTATCTCAGAGCCTTCATCTACCTCCAATGATTCTTAATTTTGGCCTCTTGATGTTCCCGATTTCTTTTTTACTTTTCTTTTGTTTTAAGTTTTTAATTTAATTTTTAATTTTTATTTGTTCTTGTTAGTTATACTTGACAGTAGAGTCTATTTTGACATATTTATACAAACATGGAGTACATCTTATTCTAATTAGGATCCCAGTCTTGTGGTTGTACATGATTCTTGAATATTCTTGTCATGGTCTCTTAACAACTTTTTTAAAAAATATTTATTTTTTAGTTGTATGTGGACACAATATCTTTATTTTATTTTTTATGTGATGATGAGGATCTAACCCAGTGAACCTCATGCATGCTAGGTGAGTACTCTACCTCTGAGCCACAACCGCAGCCTCTTCTTAACATCTTTTCTTTATGGTCAACTTTATTTTCAAACTTACATTCTTTCAAAATTACATACTTTGTCTTTGAGACCAAAAATATCTATCTTCTAACTGGTCTAATCTATTGGTAATGCTTTCCACTGAATTTTAAATTTTGATTATTTTCAGGATTTCTGTTTAGTTCTTTTTCAGAATTTCTCTATTGATCTTTCACTTCCTGTATTTTCCCTCTAATTTTACTCCTTATATTTTAATGTAGCTTATGAACTTTCTAAATTCTTTATCTGACATTTCCTCAGCTGTGATATTGATGAAGTCAGTTGTTGAACCATAATTAGCTGTTTGGGATGGTGTGTTCCATTGCTTTTTCATATTGTTTGTATGTCTACTCATCTACTGGGATAGTTATCACTCTTTCTTTTAAGCAAGGGACTAATTTGTGAGCTCCTTTCTCTTAAGAACCCTATGTTGGGCAGATATCCAGATGTTAATATTTTTTTTAAAAAAAAAATATTTGTTTATTTGTTTTAATTGTACACAATGCCTTCATTTTTACATGGTGCAGAGGATCAAATCAGACCGCGCATGTGCTAGATGAGCACTCTACCACTGAGCCACACCCTAGCCCCAGATATTTATACTTTAACTCAATCTGTAACTTATACTGATCCAAATATCCATACTACTTTGAGAGATGCCACTGAGCATTATGTACTACAATCACTTCAGAATCAAGCACCATACAATTCAGCCTTATGAAAAATGGAAAGCTTGTTGATATTATTCTCCACAGTTCCTCAAATTCATGCATAAACTTGTAGTAAAATTCTGTAATAGTTCAAAAATTAGTTATTAAATTTAGTAAAATTGGGGCTGGGGTTGTGGCTCAGCGGTAGAGTGCTCACCTAGCATGTGCGTGGCCCAGGTTCAATCCTCAGCACCACGTAAAAATAAAGGCATTGAGTACAACTAAAGCAAATAAATAAATATTTTTTAAAAATCTAGTAAAATTGCTAGGACATTAAATGAGGGATTAAAGAAGGGACCAAAAGAGAGAGAAAGAGAGAAAAGACAGCAAAAATAATACACATCAAAGAAGAAAGGAGAAATAGATGGATGGTGGGTATTTGAGGTAGTAGCAGATAATGTAAGAGGTTGAATAGGAAATGAGAGGAGAAAGTACAAACTAGAGCTAGGAAACAAAGGTAGTAACATTGATTCTAATTTATGCTTTAAAAGAAGGCATAACAATTCTAAATTATAATTCTAATTTATGCATTAGAAGAAATACATTCAAATGGGTTGAAGGTATAATGTTAGCTGTTAGAGCAATAATTATTAATCAGTTATAGAATAATATACATATGACCAAAGTTGATGTTAAAATTGTTTATAGTAAATCATGCCAAGGTGAAGATAATTTTTTTTTTTTGTACCAGGGATTGAACTCAAGGGCACTCGACCACTGAGCCACATTCCCAGCCCTTTTTTGTATTTTATTAGAGATAGGGTCTCACTGAGTTGCTAAGTGCCTCACCATTGCTGAGGCTGGCTTTGAACTCCCGATCCTCCTGCCTCAGGCTCCCAAGTGCTGGGATTATAGGTGTGTGTCACAGCGCCCAGCAAAGAAAATTTTTGATGAATCTTGGCATGAATTTCACTGGGATTTGGAATTTTAGCATATCCATCATTCTTTGGCTATGGATCCCTCCAAAATTTCTGGGACAATCTGGTTCTGATTTGTCAAGTCAGGGGCCTGCTGTTGACTGCTCAGTAGGTTCAGTGTTAGATCTTGATTGTTTCTATTATGTGCAGAAGTTCAGAATACAGACTCAGGAGTGTCCCTGTGATTGCTGTGGGTTACCATGTACCCGATCCCCTCTACAGGATCCTTTTCATGGTAGCATAGTTCATAGTGGCTGTCTATAAGCACAGGTCCTCTGGTTGTGGACTTCCCATAGGTGTTCTGTTGTACAGAAGCATTTCCCCAACTGAAGTCATTCTCTTGGGTGCTGTAGTAAAAGGACTCAGGTGGTTTACCTGCATTCTAATTTCCACTGCCTCAGGTTATAAACTGTAGTCGCCTGAAGCGATGGCCGCTTGGAGCAAAGAAGCCGCGGGAAGAAGTTTTGAGACAAACTGGAAACAAACACAGCTCTTTATTCTGACAACTTTTCTCCCTGGATCTAACTACACCCCTACACGCAGTCCACGCTCCTCTAACCTCCAAAATGGCGCAGACCTCCTCCGCAATCTCGCTCAAGTCCCTCGAGATCTCCGGCCAAGTCCCGCGAGATCCCGGGCCAAGTCCCATGAGACTACGGAAGGCGCCAATGCCCAAACATGTCCAAAGCCCGTAGTCAACCGCAATTTAAGCCATCTCCCCAAACAGGGCTCCTGCAATAAACAATGGGCACAAATTTCCTCTGTTTACAGTGACTGATGCAAGGTCCAGACAGTGTCAGATGCTTTCACTCATCAGTTGTAACCAGGGTCAGGCTGGGTGCTGGGTCAGGCGAGGAGCAGTCATTCCCTACTGCCTTGGATAAGGCATCTTATGCCTTAACTCTGTTTATGGTTGTATTTGCCTTCTGTTTACATTTCCTGGAGCATTCATGCAACTTCTCCTATTGGCTTTCAGTTGGCAGTTGACACAAACCGGGAGCCAAGTCTCTGTCACTGGAAAATCAGTCAGCTTCCCTCTGGTATAGCCCTGAAATCAAGGAGCAGTCCCTAGGTTTCCCATGGTGCCTCTCCCTAATGTCACTGGTTGGGTGCTTGTGTAGTCCTGATGGATCCACTTTCCTCTGCT
Source organism: Tamias sibiricus (assembly GCA_025594165.1). Taxonomy (NCBI): domain Eukaryota; kingdom Metazoa; phylum Chordata; class Mammalia; order Rodentia; family Sciuridae; genus Tamias; species Tamias sibiricus. The sequence continues at coordinate 71,004,160 of CM046662.1, forward strand.
CAGGGCCAAAGCTGCTTTATTGCTTGTCTCTGCCTGGGTCCCATGGAGGCTACACAGAGCTTTCTGCCTCTGTCTGGGTCACAAGAAGGCTGAGCAGAGTACTGGGTTAAGTATAATTCCCCATACAAGTCTGCTCCACACCACTCTCCTTGTTCATGGTGAGGGAGGGGTTTCAGCAATTTTAAGCTACTAGTGACCCCTCTAGGAGTTCTTTCTAGCCAGATTCTTAAAGAGATCCCACTGCAGAGGAGATCCCGCTAGCAAAACTGCAGATGTCTGGATACGGAAAGAGGCCATGTTGATTTAAGAAGGTAACTAGTTGGCTGAGGGCTCCACAAAATGGCTACAGATCCCCAGCATGGCTTTCTTTTCATAATTTGGTTTTAAGCTGTTTGATCTTCTTCAAGGACACTGTTGTTCCTGTCATACTTTAAATTTTGTCTGCTTTCCAAATGTTCTTAAGTGGCTGTACTTAAGAGTCTTTCCATGCACACACACACCCCTCTCCCCCCCGACCTTACGTGCATGCATGCTCTCTCTGTTGCCCCTCCCCATCCTGGTTCAGGCTAGGGTTTATGGAACTCTGTGCTTATTTTCCTCTCTGATAACCAATCTTCAAGTCTCTCAAGGTCTCAGACTTTGTAGTATTGAATCTTAGAACATTTATTTTGTCACCCACCTCTCAATTCTGCTTTTTTCTTCACTGCCTCCTTTCTGTACTGTGAGATTGAGAATTGATGCCTAACTCCCTTCTGCCATCATCTCTCTCCCTCCATGTATTCTTTATTGATCACATTATATTTAATAAGAACAAATTTATCCTAATCTGAAAAGGGTTTGATTTATATGATTACATAGAGATTATTTCTATTATAAATTACAGACATAAAATAAAAAATGCCTATAAGTGGCCATTATTGTAGGAAATAATGTAAGTAAAATATTCCTTTCTCAAGTATGCTCTCAAATTTTTAATAATTTTTAAAAAATAAGTCTCATGATCAATTTTGTTACATCTTAATCTGGTTCCTAAATTCCTGGATGATAAATTTAGTGTCTACTCCCCAGAATTTTGACCCCATGAGCTATTGTGCTGTTGGAAGAATATCTAGACCTACACTGCATTATATCTAATGACAGTCTAAAAGGAAATTGTTGCACCTTGTGAAATATGGATTAAAACTCCAAGCCATGTCGCACTTGAGCCAAAAATAAAGCCTTTATTAAGCTGATCAGCAGCCACCATCCTCATACATCACACAGTGTGACAAGATGGTGCACTGGCAGTTGTTTTAAATGGTTTATATTTGGTTGTTCAGCCAATGCAAGCAAGCCACAGTACAGAAGCTGAATTTGGGCAGTTAGCAAGACAATGCAATGGGTACAATGGTATTTCCCATGGGACTTTCCAGGTTGGCACAGCAACAAGCAAGTAGAAGGGAAGGGAGTGTCGAAATGACCCTAGTTGAGTACACATCAGAAGATGGTTACTAACATCTAGGCAATCAATCTCTGACAAGGTACATTGCCCAAGAAATATGTAAATTAAAGAGAACAATTTTACATTGTACAAGAATTGCTGTTTTTGTGTTGCCAAGTATGTTATGCTAGGTAACGATTAATGGGTACAGAGGCAGGACTTTCTGTGTTCTATAATTTCTGAAAAACAGAACTATTTCTTGGAACTCCTAAATGGCTGCTGAAAACCAGGCCTGGTGGCACACACCTGTAATCCCAGCACTTGGGAGGCTGAGGCAGGAGGATCACGAGTTCAAAGCCAGCCTTAGCAATGGTGAGGCACTTAGCAACTCAGTGAGACCCTGTCTCCAAATAAAATACAAAAAAGGGCTGGGGATGTGGCCCAGTGGTCAAGTGCTTCTGAGTTCAATCCCCGCTACCAAAAAAAAAAAAAAAAAAAAGATGGCTGCTGAAGAAAAAGATGGAGTACCATTAGTTCTCTTATCACAAAATAGTTTTACTAGTAACCCAGTTTTATGCAGCTTACTACTTAAGTCTTTTGAATAATATTTTAAGCACAAAATTTTCTGTATGATGCTCCTCCCAATTAAAAATACCTGGATTTTTTTTTTATTTTGACACTATACATTAACTAGATTGACTATGTAAATAAACTAAAGAATAAAAAGAACACATGTATTAATTTTCTAGGGTTGGATTACTGGTTATGTGACAGATCAAAGTAAAAAGTTTAACGTCTCAGTTCTAGAGGCCAAATGCTCAGACGCTAGCAAGGATAAACTCTCTGCAAAGACTCTAGGTGAAAATCTGTTCGTTACCTGTCCCAGCTTTCGGTGATTGTCAGCATTCCTTATGAATATTTCACTCCAATTTATGCCTCCATTTTCCTCTTTCTACTTCTTTCTTTTTTCATTCTTCTATTTTTTTTTCTTTTTTGCTTTCTTTCTTTACTTTTTTTTTCGTGTGGTGCTGGGGTTGAACTCAGTTTTGAACATGATACTAGGCCCTAAGGACTTAGCAACACCCTGTCTCAAAATAAAACATTGAAAAATGGCTGGGGAAAAAAAAAAGAAAAGAAAAAGAAAAATGGCTGGGGCTGGGGCTTAGTTATTAAGTGACCTTGGTTTCAATCCCTGGTACATATAGATATAGATATAGATATAGATATAGATATAGATATAGATATAGATATAGACATAAACATAGACATAGACATAGATATAGATATAGATATAGATTATAGATAGATACTACAATCTCCCTGTTTTAGTTAACTTTTCATTGCTTGTGACCAAAATATCTGACAAGAACAACTTTAAGGTGGAAAAGTATATCTGGGGCTCATGGTTTTGGAGGTATCAGTCCATAGACAAGTGTCACCATGGCTCTGGGTCCAGTATGAGGCAGCATATCATGGGGGAAGGACACAGCAGAGGGAAGCTTCTCTCCTCATTGCAGCAAAAAATAGAAAATGAGAGACAATGAGTCTTATGAGTCTTTTGGAGCATACCCTAATGATCCACCTCCTCCACCCATACCCCATTATCTACCTAGTTACCACCCAGTCAGTCCATTCAAACTAGAATTGACTGATTAGATTTACAACTCTGATGACCTTATCACTTTACTTCTGAATATTCTTGCATTAGCAGGAGCTTTTAGGGGACACCTCATATTCAAACCATGACACTCCCCAAGTTAATATAAACAAAAAATCATTGACATCAATGTTTCAGTTGGATTTTTAAGGCTACTTGAGAAACTTAATTTAACACTTAAATAGAAATGCATAATCCAATGAATTTTAAATCAACATTGAAAATGAAATGAAAAGATGGAGAATTTGACTTATGAGCTCTTAAGTAGTGCCACAAAACTATACGGAAAGAAGTAAGTATGTTGCCAGTGTAAGAATAGTCAAAGAGACCAGTGGGGTAAGAAAAAAAATTAAATAAATTTAAATTAACATAAAAAATAATAGTAACACAAATCAGTGGATAAAGGATAGATTGTTGGGCTGGGGTTGTGGCTCAGTGGTAGAGTACTCGCCTAGCACGTGTGGGGCCCGGGTTCAATTCTCAGCATCACGTAAACATAAATGCATTGCATTGTGTACAACTAAAGCAAATAAATAAATATTTTTTTAAAACAAGTATAGATTGTTGTGTAGATGGGTATGGAAATTTTTGTTTTGCTCATTATCTTATTCTGTTCTTTTTGCTATAACAAAATGCCTTTCACTGGGTAATTTATAAATAATAGAAATTTATTCTCAGTTCTGGAAGCTGGGAAGTCCAAGAGCATTGCATCAACACATTCAGTTCCTGTGGAAAGTGATGACAGTTAATGGGAGAGCAGTGTCTGAGATTAGGGTCTCTGATGACCTCCTGGTAGTAGCTTACTTGGTGCCTAGGAAACTTTCTGTGCAAAGGTGCAGGATGCCTAGCTACTGTGGTAATGCCTTCCATGAGGAGGCTCTGTGCTAGAGTCTTATCAGCCTCAACTTTAATCTCAGGCACACAGCTCCTGGGAATACAGGAACTTTCTTCCTAGACAACCACAATGTTTCACCAGCTCCACTGCTCCTGAACCTTCCTGCTTAACAGTAACTTCAAACAATGGACTTTCTTAAGAGCTACACAAACCTCTTAACCTTGCACATTGCAAATGTAGAATGCAACTATGAGAAAGCCACATATTTTGCTAACCCTGTAACTTTCCTGAATACAAAGAATAATGCATAATGTTTGTGTAGTATTTAACTTGATAATGAGTCATAAAAATAAAGATTGCTGGTGAAAGGCTTTTTTTTTTTTTTTTTTTTTTGGTACTGGGGATTGAACTCAGGGTCACTCAACCACTGAGCCACATCCCCAGCCCTTTTTTGTATTTTATTTATAGACATGGTCTCACTGAGTTACTTAGTGCTTTTCCCTTGCTGAGGCTGGCTTTGAACTCATGATCCTCCTATCTGAACCTCCTGAGCTAATGAGATTACAGACATGTGCAACCACACCCAGAAATGGCATAATTCTTTAGGCCTGCTTTTCCATCAGAAAGCAGCGCTCCACCTGACCCCAGCTGTATCTTCAAAAGCATGTGTGAGGGCTTTTTTTAATCTCCATTTACCCCTCTCTGAAACCTGCTAGATTGGCAGCCCTGGTAGAGGCAAGTTCCTAGTTAGGGTGTCTTCTCACAACATCCTCATGTGGCAGAAAAACTTTAAAAGAAGGGCAGAAAAGAATAAACTAACTCAAGTCTTTTTTATAATGGTACTAATCCCATCAATGAAGGCAATAGTTAATTACCTCCCAACAGATTCACCACTTAATACTATCACATTGGAATATAGGTTTCAGCACAAGAATTTTGGAGGGACAAACTATTCAAACCAGAATACACTGTACATATTATGTATTTAAAAATAAAAGTAACACTATAATCAAATATAGACACCAAGTGGCCAACTGACATGAAAACAAAGCTATAAAGTTAAAAAATGAAAACACATATGACACAGAGGCAAGAAAGGGCTTTTTAAATGAAACTTCAAATATAAGGCCAGCACAAATATAAATTTTATTATAAAAATGTACTTAATCAATGGTATTTATTAAACACTTATGTTCTAGGCACTAAGGCTGATAATACATCTAGTTCTAAACGCCACTATTCACTGAAAAGAAACACAGCTCCTTTGAGAAATGTATTACCCAGGACCGTGGCTAGGAAAGTGCAAGATGAAACTGGATTATCTTTTTTTCTTTAGAAAGTGAGGAAGTGCTCAAAATTGTGAGGGCAATTTTAAAGAACAAAAGATACTTAAGGAGGATCTCTCAGAGGCAAAAAATGAGACAAGTTGAATGAGAAAATGAATATTGACAGTAAGTTAATATAACAACATGTATAAAACAGAATCCATGATACTAACAACTAATAAGTTATATAATGAATAAATCAATATTCAAAAATATGAATGCAACCTAAAATAGGAGAAAAGTAAAGTTCTTATGGAAAATTTAATATATGTAGAAAATGACTGTGTAAAAGTCACTCTTTTGTAGTTATCATAGAAAATAATTTATTTGAATAATAATCAAAAGATGATAAAACATTTCCTGAAATTGTGTTAGTGATTACTCTTCAAGCATCTTCCCACAAACTACTAATTACAAAAGAAAACTAATATATTTATAGTTGAGAAACTTGGTTTATTAGTCCATTTTGTGTTGCTATAACAGAATACCTGATGCTAAGTTCTTCATAAAATAAAAGGTTTATCTCTGCTTCCTGAATACCATGAACTAAGCAGCTTTCCTCCATCATTTCCTTCTGCCATAATGTCATTGCTGTGCAGGCTCAGAGAAATGAAGTGAGCCAACCATGGAATATAACACCTCTGAGACCAGAACCAAAAAAATTTTTTTCTCCTCTAAGTTGTTCTTGTTCAGACCAAGTCTGCAAAAGCTGCCAGTATACTCCTTTCTAATTCTGAAGAAAGAACTTAGAGGTATCAATAGAGAAGATTTGAGCATTGTATTACTCATGCACTTCTTGGTGGCAGCAGTTTGCAGAAAAATGGAGGGCCATACCACACCCAAAAGCAGGGGAATATATAGGAAAAGTTGCATGTTCACTGAACCGAGGGAATTATTCAGATGTTTTATGGAGATGTTTCTTTTAGTTTAAAACTAAGGTCATTCTGCTTTAATCATTACCTAAAGACTGGTGACAAAGAAAGACGTCAGATTCTTCTCCATTTTCTTCAGTATCACATTCTTTTTTTTTCTAAAATATTTATTTATTTGCTTTAGTTGTGCACTACGTGTTTATTTGTACGTGATGCTGAGGATCGAACCCAGGCCACACACGTGCTAGGCGAGCGCTCAACCGCTGAGCCACATCCCCAGCCCACTATCACAGTCTTTAGAGTACTGCTGATCTCACTTCCTCAATAAACTTTCTTAGGCACTGACTAGTGTTTTCACCAACAGGTATTTTGGTTATAGTAACTAAAAGTTGACTAACACAGCCAAAAAGTGGAGTTGTTGCTGTCATCATATCTGACCATGTTGTTCAGAAGCCTTGGAAACTGGTTTGAGGGAGGATTTTTTAAAAAGTTTAGAGATGCAGTTTGGAGATGCCTTAGAATGTTGCAAACAGAGCTTAATGGGTGATTCTGTTGGAATTCACAAGACCAGAATGCAGGAAGGAAAAAATTGTGCTCATGAAGTTCCAGATTTCCATCTGGAGGGCTCTATTGGGAAGTGGACTAGAGGGCACTTATGTTAAATTCTGGCAAAGAACTTGTCTACATTTGGCTCATGTCCTGAGACTTTCTGTGAGGCTAAATTTTATAATAATGAACTAACGAATCTGCTGGAGGAAATTTCAAGGCCACACACATTCGGGCAATGGTATGGTTATTGTTAACAGGTTTTAGCCAGGTTTACTATGAGAATTTGAAGTAAAAGACTGAAGGAAATATTTGAAAAACTTGTATTCTGGCCAGAAAAACATGTGTAAAAATTGGGGCCAAGGATGTTTTGGTTGCTGAAGAGATTACCACTACCAAAGAGAAGTTAAGTACTTTGAATAGAGATAATAGTAAGATACTTTGAAGGCATCTCAGGAATCAGCAAAACAACACCCATTTCTACTCAAGGATGTAAAAATGAAATCTATCTATCCATCTCTCATCTCTTTCCTCTCTCTCAGCCAGGGATTAAACCCGGGGCACTTAACCACTGAGACACATCCCCAGACCTTTTTTTATCTTGAGACATGGTCTCACTAAGTTGCTTAAGGTCTCACTAAGTTGCTGATGCTGGATTTGAACTTGCAATTCTCCTGCCTCAGCCTCCAAAGCCACTGGGATTACAGGCATGTGCCACCACACCCAGCTGTGAAAACTCATTTAAGAGATCATAGGGGCATTCTGCTCACACAAAGGTGGCTAGAAAGGTGTTTTGCTGGGATTCATTTCACCATGTTCACCTACCCAGGAAATGAAAGACTGTTGTAACCATGGTTCAAGGGGGCCCCAAACACTGCTTGGGCTGGTGAGAGAAATTGATTCTGCTCATGTGGTGCTGGTTTGACAGAAATGGAGAAGCTGGAGGTAAAGGGTGATGGAGGATTTCAAAGGAAGGCCTGAGAAGCCATGAAAAGAGTTATAGGGTTGGAATCCCCTCAGGCAGCCTCTGAGAAGGCAATGGTATAAAAGAAAGTGAAGCTGAAGCTGCAGTGGAAACCCCTGGAATTAAGAGAGGTGAGTAACATGGAATGTCTGGCAAGGAAAACTGCAGGAAGTGAATCAATCCAGGCCAAGAGAGAGCCCATGTGGGCTTCAACAGGCAAGGTCATGGAGACAGGGTTCCAAGTCCTTTGGAGCCCATATCTGGTCACCATATGCTCAGATGCTGGAGCTACAGGACCTAATATATTCCCAGCTGGTTTTTTTATCTTGTTTCAGTTCCATTCTTTCCTTCTATGCCCCAATTCCTCCCTTCTAGAATGGCATTGTGTCTGTGTCATTGTATATTGGAATTGTGTTATTTGCTTTTAATTTTTACAGAGGCTCACAGTTAAGAATTTGCATTGAATCTCAAAGGAGACTTTGGACTTGGGCTTGTGAACATTGCTGAAACTATTAAGACTACAGAGATTCTTGGAGATAAACTAATGCATTTTACATTGTGAGATGGATATGAACTTTGTGGGGGCAAGGGGTAGAATTTTGTTTTGAATCTAGAAATATCCCCCCTAAAGCTCATATTTTGAAAGCATGTCTCCCAATGCAGAAATGTTCAGAGGTTGATCTAGGCAATGATGAGAGCATAACCTCATTAGTGGATTAATCCATTTAGTGGGTTAATAATTGGAATGAACTGTGGTAACTGTAGGCAAGTGGGACATGGATGAAGGAAGTAGGTGACTGGGAGTATGCACTTGGAGATTATATCTTGTCCCCAGCTTCTCTCTTTTATTTCTGGCTGCCATGAGCTGATAAGCTTTTCCTCTGCCACACCTTCTACCATTGTGTTCTGCTTCACGGCAGATTCAGAACAATGTAGTTAGCAACCATAGAATGAGACCTCTAAAACCATGAGCCAAAATAAAATTTTCCTCCTCTAAGTTGTTCTTGCCAGGTATTTTTTCCCAAAGTGATGAAAAGCTAACTAATGAAGAAATACTTGTGTTGTCTCCAGTTTTTAGCTATTATGAATAAATTTTGTTATGGGGAGACAGCATCTTGTTGGGGGGTTCTTCTTCCCTGCTGAGAAGAGTGGAAGCCACCTGAGAAATTAAAGTCTAGAGCAATTACTGAAGAATAAAAGACAAAGAGTCTGAAAGATATTTCCAAAAGCAGAGCCCCTGATATGTCAAGTCCACACAGGAGCTGGAGCTAGACAATAGAAAATGGCTCCAGTGGTTTATTTAAGGGGGTACATCTAAGGCAGGGGTAAGGTTTCAAGGGTGGAGTCTTGCTTCATGATGTCTTGGAGTCAGCAGGTTGATTGGCATCTTCTCAGGTTACACCCATCTCAAAGGGGCTGTGTGACTACAGGTCACCCCATCTCTAGTGCTGTGTGGGACATGTAGAGTGGAATAGGAATTCACAATGTGCAGTCTTACACAGAAGAAATGTCCACTAGAAGTTCCCAGACACCAGATATTCCTGTTCACTAGGCTGCAATGCCAACAAAGTTTACACCAGCCCATGGACGGCTCTCAACATTTTGTGGCTATGTGCATTTTTGTACAAGACTTTTTTGTCAACATTTTGATGTCATATCCTTGGAGTAAAATGTAGGAATAGAATAGCTGAACCATTGGTAGATGTTTATTGAACTATATAAGAAATTGCAAAAAAAAAAAAAATTCATGATGGTGGATTAGAGGAAAGTTGCATTTCCAGTTGCTCCATGATACTGGATTGATTCAAGCAGTAGAAGTACTGCTTCTCAATGAAGTGGGTGAAAGAGGGAATTTACTGAAATTCAATAGTGGACAATCAAAATCTGTTAAAAGACTCAAGTGCATTGAACAAAGAACAGGAAAGAGCACACTAGACTCAACACAGTTGGAGCAGCAGCAGCAGTTCTGATTCAGTGCAGAAGAAATGGATTAACACAGAGACACAATAGGTAAATTTGGCATAGAAATATCTGTAGAACAGAAGAAGAACCTGAACTTAGCTGATCCAGGGGCTGCACAGCAAACTGGCATTTGAAAAGCACTATGTGTTTCTCAACTGGCAAGAAGAGAGCTGAAGCAGGAAGTCATCTTGAGGAGGCCACTTTGCACCTTGCTGTTGTGGGAGCACAAAAGATCATAGGAAACATTGTCTTACAGTCTAGCAAGCATATACCATGTGGGCTATGGTGTACTTAGAAGAATGTGAGTGAAACAGGCACACACAAAAAATTTTATCCAGGGAATTCAAGTCAGAGATATGGAGGGGTATGTGACTAGCATTCCCTTTGAGTCAGGGAGCTCATGTGACAGCTGAAGAGGGTACAGGAACTGAACAGGTGAGCATAATTACATTCAGGGATTAATCCTGGAAAGGCCATACTCATAGGCAGTAGAGTATGTGAAACACATGGAGGGCTGCCTCCCCTACCCCATGAGTGGGGATTCTCAGGAAGTTCCTAAAACACTGACTCCCAGCAGAAATCAGCATCTGCCCAGCCCTAGGGGTGTGTTGATCTAATCTCTCCAAAGCACACACCACCCAACAAAGTCAAAAGCCTGATTAGAGATAAGCCCAACTGCTTAAACTCCCCTCTTAGAACTCTGAAGCAACCCACCTGGGAGTGCATCAATCTGGTCTGTCCACATGAAACTCCAAATAACAGTACTTCTCATTCCATCCTATGTTATACTGGTGTCAAGGGAAATTGAAAGCTATTTCAACCAGCTTCAGTTTTAGACCACTCCAGCTGGCATCTCAGCAAACAACACAGAGAGAGGAAGGGCTTAACAACACCAAACCTTTCTCTAAGAGGTAGCCCAAGAAGAAAGAGAAAGGACAGTTGGGCACAGACAGTGATCTCATTGACAGTTTTGACCACCTCAGTGGAGAAATTCTTTCAATAAGAAACTTATTTCTTTACTTGTTTTTGGTGTTCTTGCTGTGCTAATTGGTTTGTGTGTGTGTGTGTGTGTGTGTGTGTGTGTGTGTGTGTGTGTATTCATTTATTTATTTATATTTGCTTCTTTTTCTTCTCGTAATGAATTGCATTTTTACCATCTTGTGTGATTCTTTGGTTTATCTAAGTCTTGCACCCACCATTAATGTTGTTGCAGTTATTAGTACTATGGATAGCATAGTTGATACCTGCTGTTTAATGCCAGATCTAGCTCATGTGTATGTATTGTTTTTTATTTTGACAATTGCTCACCCCCCCCTATTCCTATTTCTGCACTAATTCATGTTGCCAACATCATAGTAGGCACCAGGTACCTTTGGCACTTTTTCCCCTTCTCTTTTTTAATGTTTGTATTAGTGCATCATAGTTATACATAATATTGGGGTTTATTTTGACATAATCATACATGATGGACTATAATTTTATCAACTTTAATACCCAGAACTTCCTCTTTCTCCCTTCTCCTTCCTCCTCCCATTTCCCTTTATACTGGACTTCCTTCTATTTATTTGTAATTTTCTAAATTGGGGCTTTATAGGTATATATAAAGGTAATTCACTGTGATATATTCATGTGTACACACCATAATTATGTCAATTTCATTTCGCCAACCCCCTTCCTCTGCACTACTTATCTCACTTCTATTTTCATAAGATCCCCAAACAAACACACACTTTTCCCCCTTATTTTGTTCTAGCTTCCACATATGAGAGAAACATTGGACCCTTGACTTTCGCAGTCTGACTTATTTCACTTAGAATGATGTTCTCCAGTTCCATCCATTTGCCACATAAACACTGATGTGCCTCTACCACCATAGTATCAGCATTTTAGTTATTTTGGATAAATACTGAGGAGTGAGATAGCTGGGTCATATAATAGTTCTAATTCTGGTCTTTTAAGGAATATCCATACTTCTTTCCAGAGTAGTTGTACTAATTTACAGTCCCACCAAGAATATATAATTGTACCTTTTTACCAACTTCCTCATCAGTATTTATTATTAATTGTATTCTTGATGATTGGCATTCTAACTGGAGTAAGATGGAATCTCCATGTAGTTTTGTTTTGTTTTGTTGCATTTCCCTCATTGCTAAGGATGTTGAACAGTTTTGCATATATTTTTGGTCATTTGTATTTCTTCTTTTGAGAAGTGTTTGTTTAGTTACTTTGCCTATTTATTAATTGGGTTATTTGGTTTGGTTTGTTGTTAAGTTTTTTGGGTTATTCATATATTCTGGATATTAATCACCTGTCAGAGGATCAGCTTGCAAAGATCCAAAGATCTACTATTCTGTAGGCTCTCTCCTCAGGCTCTTAAATTATTTCTTTGCTGTGCAGAACAAATTCATAAACTAGACACTCTGCTGCTGAGTCAAACCCAGCCTAGAGACAGTGCATGTTACTCCACACACAAATTTTCCATGCTCAAATTTTAGCAAAACTTTAATACAAAGAATATGAGAAGCCAGGCGCGGTGGCGCACGCCTGTAATCCCAGCACTTTGGGAGGGTGAGGCAGGAGGATTGTGAATTCAAAGCCAGCCTCAGCAATGGCGAGGCACTTAGCAACTCAGTAAGACCCTGTCTCTAAATAAAATACAAGAAAAGGGCTGGGGATGTGACCCAGTGGTCAAGTGCCCCTGAGTTCAATACCCAGTACCACAAAAAAAAAAAAAAGAATATAAGAGACAAAACCTCCAAACTAATGACCAGGCCTCAAGTAGGAATGACTTGAGGAGGCCTCTCAGGTCCTACTAATGGACTTCAACTCCTACAGCAAAATCAAAGAGAATGAACACAAAGGCTGTGGATACCACACCTACAGGGGTTCTCTATCTAGTTCACTCTAGTACACACTGGCAAGAGAAGGCTGTCCTACAAAAGCCCACACATTTGAGTAGAAGAGAAATCCACCTCAATAGATGCACAAAACCCAGCACAGGAGTACAAGAAGTATGGGGGGGGGGGGGGGAATGAGGTAACATGACATCTCCTAAAGTTCATAATTGAAGTGGATGAAATGCATGAAAAAGAATTCAAAAGAATGATTATGTAAATTATCAAAAAAAATTCCAAGGGAATATAGAAAAACAGTAGAAGTCAGTAGAGGATATAAATGAGAAATTCATTAAAGAAACAGATATTAAAAACCAAAAGGAAATCTTGGAAAATAATGACAGCAAATCAAATAAAACACTCACTTGAAAGTTTCTCTTATAGAGAAGATCATGATGAAGACAAAATCTCTGAGCTGAAAGACAAAGTGGCTGGCTTTGGGCATCCAAACAGTATTTTTTAAAAAGAGAATAAAAATTACAATGACCATAATATACAAGAACTCTGGGATGACATTAAGAGATGAAATTTAAGAATCATTGGAATTGAAGCAAGTTGTCAGATGCAGGCTAATGGCATGGAAAATATCATTAAGGAGATAATAACAGAAAGTTTTCCAAACTTTGAAAATAAGGTGAACATCCAGATACAGGATGCATTCAAAACCCCAAATAAACAAGATCAGAAAAGAACCTCTTCATGACACATTAATATTAAAACTTCTAACATACAGAACAAGGACAGAATTTTAAAAGTCTCATGATAAAAATGTCAAGTCACATTTGGAGAAAAGTCAATCAGAATTATTTTCAATTTCTTATCACAAACTCTACAATCCAGGATTTGGGACTGAAAAAAAAAAAACAATAACTGCCAATCAAGATTGCTATATCCAGCAAAGCTATTATTCAAAATTAAAAATGGAAATAAAAACCTTTCAAGATATGAAAAACTAAAAGAATTCATGATCACTAAGTCAGCACTGCAGAAATCACTTAAAGAAATAGTACACATAGAAGAAACAAAAAACAAGTTCTGAAACTCACAAATGAACAAATCTCATTTGAAGAATAGCTAACTGAATAAGAAACACAATCAAATTGGACATTAGAAATAATCAAAATAGCAGTATTTAATAAACATCTACCTCTAATAATATTAACTTTAAGTGGTCTCAATCTCTAAGACATAGGCTATTAGAATGAATTTAAAAACAAGACCCAACTATATGTTGTTTGAGGTACTCACCTTACAGGAAAAGAAAGCTACAGGCACAAAGTGAAAGGATGGAAATGGATGTACTATGCAAGTGGAGCCCAAAAGTAGGGAGTCACTACTCTCATAGCCAACAAAGCAAACTTCAAGCCAAAATTAATCAGAAGAGACAAAGATGGTCACTTCATACTAGTAAAAGGAAGAACCCAACAAGAAGATATAATGATAGTAAATATTTATGCCTCAAACATTGGTGCACCTAATTATGTAACACAGAGACAACTCAAATTAAAGACTAAATAGGCCCCAAAACAACAATACTTGTCAATTTCAACATACCTCTCTCACCAATGGATAGGTCCATCCAGAAATAAACTCAGTAAAAACTCTTCACACCTAAAAATATAATAAATCAAATGGACTTAACATACATCTATAGAATAATTCATATAATGGCAGCTGAATACACTTTCTTCTCAGCTACTCATAGAACCGTATCCAAAATAGACCATATTTTGGGCCACAAAACAACTTTTAGCAAATACAAAAAAAAACAATATGTGGCAGAAAGAGCAACAGAAAGAAGAGAGCTGGTGTGGGGAGTAGGAAGGGGAAAGAGAGGTACTGGGGTTTGAATTACAACAAGGTATATTCCAAGCTTTGCTAGGAACCATGAATAAATTATGGGTTTGGGGACAGGAGTTGTGGCTCAGGGGTAAAGAGCACTTGCCTGTCAAGTGTGAGGCCCTGAGTTTGATATTCAGCACCATATCTAAATAAATAAATAAATAAATAAATAAATAAATAAAATGAAAGATCCATTTATAACTAAAAAATATTTTTTAAAAATTATGGGTTTGTTTGACCTATCTCAAGGCAGAGGCTGTTCTGAGAATTCTCAGTGATAGCTCACTGATTCAAGACTGCTCAATCACCTGCTGATGCCCTGCTCAAAGAGAATTCTGTTTCCATGGAATTTATTGGTTCAAACAGCCCTAGGTTCAAATGCAGTTCCCATGGCAGTGGAAGAGATATCAGTGTGCTCAAATAGCCTTGAGGAACTAGCTGCCTGGAAGAGGAAGAAATACTGTGCAAATTGAGAAGCCCCCAATTGAGCTATTTTCCCCACAGCCTCATTTTTGTTCATCTTGGAGAAGTTTTTTCTCACAATAAATCTCTTTGGTGTTTTTGCCTATAAAATAAAGTATTCAGGCTGCCACTCCTTTTTAGAGATCAGACCCATAAAGCCTGTCCTGACCACCAAGTCCTGCTATTCAATTATAATTGAGACTTTGTCTTTATTTATTATTATTTCTTATAACTTCTAATTTTCTTAATCCGACCCACTGCCTGTGTTTGGGGAACATTCATTCATTGTGCAGGATGCAGCAAGACTTGTTTTTTAATAATTATGTCAAAATGGATTATAACTAAAAGGAACCAAAACAAAGGTCTAGTTCCTTGCATTTTATCTGATCCTAATGAATGAAACTACAAATCAACAGGAAATAAAAACTACCAAAACTAAATAAACACATGGTGATTGAGCAACACACTTTTGAATAATGAAGTAGTGACGAGAAATCAGGGAAAATTTTTAAAATTCTCAGAGTAAAATGAGAATAATGATACAACATATCAGAACCTCTGGGGCATTATGAAAGGAATTCTTAGAGAAAAAGTTTTAAAGCTACAAGTTCCTGCATAAGAAAAGCAGAAAGATCCAAAATAAACAACCTAGTGATGCATCTCTAGGCCCTTGAAAAACAAGAACAAACCAATTCTAAAATCAGTAGAAGGAAGCCTGGAAGCTCCTATAAAGGCTCTGTGCAAGTGGATTTTTTCCACTGTTTAAAGGGGATCCATTACTCTAAGCTTTTGACCTCATGCCTGTGTAGTAAATAGAATTTGGGTATTTTCTGTTTTGTTTTGTGAGAGGGTTATGTTTTGGTTTTGTTTCCTTTTGCTCTTATTTTGGCCTTTCCTCTCTTTGCTTTTCATGTAGACCACATATTTTAAAGGGCAGACAATGGCTAACAATGTCTGGGCAGCTTTGTTTATATTTGATGTGGGGAAACTTTTACCTTGGATGCAAAATGGCATCATGGACTCACCTGGCCATGCTGGACATTCACCCTCCCTCCCATCCATTTCAGTACCTGCTTTTTCTCCTTTCAAATATGTGATTTTACTAGCTCTTTCCATATGTAAGAACGCTCCTTATTTAAAGAAAAGAAAAAATTTAAAAAGCTGAAAAATACTAATTAATAATATCAGAGTCAAATGAATTAATTTGATGATAAAGAAAATTTTAAAAATCAATGAAAAGAACAGTCAGTTCTTTTAAAAGATAAACAAAATTGATAGGCCATTAGCAAAACTAATAAAAGAAAAATAGAGAAGACCCAAACTAATAAATTAGAGATAAAAAGAGAAATCACCACAGATTTCACAGAAATCCAGAGTATCATTGGGAATTTTCAAAACTTATACTCTAATAAACTGGAAAGCCTAAAATAAATAAGTACATTTCTAGATACATGTGATCTGCCAAAACTGAACACAAAAACTCTCTGCAATTTCTGTTCAATATTTTGTACCCCTAAAACTGCTCTAATATACATAAAAGTGAAATTCACTGTTTATCTATAAAGCACTAATTGTGTAACTATCAATACACAGAAGGAAAACCAGTAGAGTAGAGAAAGGAGGACATGGGGAGGGAGAGGAGGGCAAGGAGAGGTACTGGGGACTGAAATGGAGCAATATAATCCACACTTGTATGATTGCATCAAAATGAACCCCAATATTATGCATAACCATAGTGCACTAATAAAAATTTTTTTAATATTTATTTATTTGCTTTAGTTGTACACAATGCAATGCATTTATGTTTACGTGGTGCTGAGGATCAAACCCAGGCTGCGCACGTGCTAGGCGAGCACTCTACCGCTGAGCCACAACCCCAGCCCCTAATAAAAAATTTTTAAATTGCTCTAATAAATAATGTCTATTTGTACTTAAATGCTAAATGTAGCACCCAAACCAATGATATATAGGGGTTTTAAAGCACAACCAAAATAATAAAACTTCCCTCCAATTATCCCAGGAAAATTTGCTTCCTATACAGTGGCTATTGCAACTACTGCAATACAATCAGCAGGAATTAGTGTTTCTATGAATTTGTGAATGTAATGGAAGAAAGGTGACAAAACTTTAAGAGAAACTTGAACTTAGGAATTTGAGACCCAAAGTCCCTTTTCCTTATTTGACAAAACTTTTTCTAAAATCCATCAAGATGTCAGGCTAGAAGAAAGCTGTATTTCTTGTTGTTCTCTGACCTGGGATTAAAGCAGCAGGAGTACTGCTTCTCTGCAAGGTGAGTGAAAGAGGGATTTCATTAAAACTCAATATTGGACAGTCAGAGTGCCTTATAGACTTAGAAATGTGGGTACATTAAACAGAGAAAAAAGATCAGATTGGAACCAAGCTGGTAGCAGCAACAGTGGCAACACCAGTAGTGGTACTGCCTCAGCACAGAATAAGGGAAAATACAACTGACAGATTTAGTGCAGAAAATCCTAAGACGGAGGGGTATTCTGCCCTAGGCTGAACCAGAGTCTGTACTATACTGTACGCTGGTGTATGAAGGGTGCCCTGTGTTGTGCAACTGTCCATGAACAGCTGAGGCAGGAGCCATTTCAGGTAACCATGCTGGCAGCAGCTGCTGCAGGAGCAGGGAACTGGAGATCTGAGCTTCCAGATCTAGCATAGTGAGCAAAACAGACATGGGGATTATTTTACCTAGGGGAATACAAGTCAGAGAGATATGGAAGAGTCCATATCCCTCCCCTCTTTGAGTTTTGTGGCAAGTAGGGAATTTGAACAGGCAGGTATTAATATGCTCATGGACTATACATGGGAAACCCAGAGGCATTGTCCATGGGCAGCAAAGGGAGCAAAGGATTGCCTACCCTTCCCCATCAGTGGAACCCTGCGAAGACTCTGGGGGTACAGTCTCCCAGTGGAGATCAGCAACTGCTGGGCCCTAGAGGTGCAGTGA
The DNA here is from genome assembly GCA_025594165.1 of Tamias sibiricus. Taxonomy (NCBI): domain Eukaryota; kingdom Metazoa; phylum Chordata; class Mammalia; order Rodentia; family Sciuridae; genus Tamias; species Tamias sibiricus. The sequence continues at coordinate 71,021,913 of CM046662.1, forward strand.
TCTAATCTCTCCAGAGCAGTCACCACCTGAAGCCTGGCAAAGCACCTGGCCTGGCTAGACATAAGCTCCACCTTCAGGAACTCCACCTGTGGGCACACCTCTCACAGAACTCTATAGTGGCTCCAACTTGGGAGTGCATTGAACTGGTCTATGCAGCAAAAACTCTCCAGCTGACAGTACTTCCCATCCTATCCTACCTCATATTACCAAGAAGGGAAGTGAGAATTTTTGAACTCCTACTGGCAACATGGTGAGCAACATGAAAAGAGGAAGGGTTTTAAAAACTCAGCCCTTATGCTTATGCTAAGTACCTACCTCAAGAAGAAATGGAAAGAAAGATGATTGGGCATAGAGGGTGGATGCATACTCTCACTGGCTGTTTTTACCACCTCAGTGGAAACAATTCCTTGATTTTTCATTAAAAATCTTTTTTCTCTTTTCTTCTCTCTTGTAGTGTGTGTGTGTGTGTGTGTGTGCGCGCGCGCACACGCACACGCACACACGCTGGATGGTTCATGGACATTTATACATATACATATATGTTTCTTTTTATCATCCATAGCAGTTTTTGAATATAGTTATTTTTCCTTGCCTTTTCAGGTTCAGGGTTTTTGATTAGTATATTTTGGTTTTATTTTGAATTTTTTTTTCATTTGTCTGTTTCTCTTGCTTCTCTTTTCTCTTTTCTTTGCCAATATACAAATTCTATTGCTTTTCCTTTCTCTCTTCCTTTAATTTTGTACTTCCATTTTTCTCATCCTTCCTCAAAACCATCACATTCTACATCTCTTCTGCATTTTCTCTGTTCACCTTTTGAAATTGTAAACTCTTTTCTACCCACTTATTGCATTTTCTTTCCTCTAAATAAACTCTATTTTATCATTTTTTAGCACTAATTGGTTTACATAATCCTTTCTCCCACCATCAATGCTGTTGCAATTATTACTGCTGTGGATGCCATAGTTGGCACCTGTTGTTTGATTTAATGCCAGATATAATACATGATTACTTTCTGTTTTTACTGAGGGCAATTGCTGACCCCACCAATTCTGTTTATTGTGCCAATTAACATTATAGATGTCACAGTAGAAGCCAAGTGTTTACTTTAATGCTATATATTGTTTGCATTGGTTGTTGCAATTATTTGTCTCCCCACAATCTTTGAGGTACTGGAAACCTACAGGGACACTACAAGTTCACAGGTTAGAAAACTCTGCTGCTTCAACCATACTAATAGATGGGTAGACACAAACAATATAAAAAGGCAAGGGAGCCAGGTGTGGTGGTGCACGCCTGTAATCCCAGCACTTGGGATGCTGAGGCAGGAGGATTGCAAGTTCAAAGCCAGCCTCAGCAATGGCAAGGCACTTAGCAACTCAGTGAGACCCTGTCTCTAACAAAAATACAAAAAAGGGCTGGGGATGTGGCCCAGTGGTCGAGTGCCCCTGAGTTCAATCCCCAGTACCGAAAAAAATTTAAAAAAAAAATAATAAATAAAAAGGCAAGGGAACAAACCATTCCAAACAACCCAAAATGCCTCAACAACCATTGACACCACAGTAGAGGAAATGTCAAGGAAGGAATTTAGAAAGTTCATAGATAAACTCTTTTATGAGATAGAAGACAATGTAAGGAGTGAAATCAGTGAGAAAATACAAGAAGTGAATGATCACTTCAATTAGGAGATAGAAATTATGGAAAAGAATCAATCAGAAATCCTCAAAATGAAGGAATCAATAAACCAAATTGAAAATTCAATGTAAAGCATTACCAATAGACTAGACCACTTTGGAATTAGATTGTCAGGCATTTAAGACAAAGTATATAATCTTGAAAATAAATTTGACCATTGATAAAAGATGTTAAGAGACTATGAACAGGATATTCAAGAACATGGATAATGCTGGGTGCAGTGGGCAAGCCTATAATCCCAGCAGCTCAAGAGGCTGAGATAGGAGAAGCATGAGTTCAAAGCCAGCCTCAGCAACAGTGAGGTGCTTAGCAGCTTAGTGAGACCCTGTCTCTAAATAAATTACAAAATAGGGCTGAGTATGGGCTCAGTGGCTGAGTATCCTTGAGTTCAATCGCCAGTGCCTCCCCCCAAAAAAGAATATTGATAACATTAAAAGGCCAAATTTAAGATTCATCAGGATAGATGAGGGCTATGAAACACAAACTAAATGAATGCACAGTCTTTTCAATGAAATAATATTAGAAATTTTTCCAAGCCTTAAAAATGAAATGGAAATTCAAATACAGGAGTGTTATAGTTTGATGTGAGTTGTCCCTCAAAAGCTCATGGTGAGACAATGCAAGAAGGTTTACAGGAGAGATGATTGGGTTATGAGAGCCTTAATCCAATTAGTTACTTGATCCCATGATGGGATTAACTGAGTGGAAACTGAAGGGGGTAAGGTGTGGCTGGAGGAGGTAGGTTATTGTAGTGTGGCTTTGGGCTGTATATTTTGTATCTGGTGAGGGAACCTCTCTGCTCTTCTTCCTGATCAACATGTAAGCTGCTTCCCTCTGCTACACTATTCTTCCATGATGTTCTGTCTCATCTGGAACACCAGAGAATGGAGCCAGCTGTCGATGAACTGAGACCTCTGAAACCAAGAGCCCTCAAATAAAATTTTCCTCCTCTACAATTGTTCTAGTCAGGTCTTTTAGTCAAAGCAATGAAGAATCGGACTAAAACAAAGAGGCATACAGGACTCTGAATCTACAAAGTTACAAGATCCACTCTAAGACACATTATTATGAAAATGCCTAACATACAAAATAAGGATAAAATTTTAAAAGATTCTAGAGAAAAATGACTGGTCACATTTAAAGGTGAACTTTTCTGGATCTCAACTGATTTCTCAACCCACACCCTAAAACCTAGAATGAAGTAGCCCTAATTAGGAAGGGCTGTTGCAGCTAGCTGGAAGCCATAAGTTCCACCTGATATGTATGTGACGCACCTGTAGGCACCCGCAAAGCTGAAGGTATATAACCGGGTGAAAGCGGTCCGAGTTAGGAGAACGGAGAATTCAGTCAGTCGGGCAGTTACTCGGTCGGTCAGAAGAATCAGAGCGGCCAGAACGTAGGCAGAGCGGTTACAGAAGAGAAACCAGATAGAAGACAGAAGAGAAACCAGATAGAAGAAGTAATGACTGGTCAGAGTTAGGCCGAGGCTCCCAAGGAAGACAGAAGACAGAAGAAAGAAGAGAGAAGAAAGAAGCTCTAATCTTTCTCTAAGCTAAGCTCTATCTTTCTTTCTCTCTAAGACTCTAAGAAGCTCTATCTTTCTTTCTCTCTAAGACTCTAAGCTAAGACAAGAAGAAAAGCTCGCTTTAATCTTTCTCTCTAAAAATCTTTCTTTCCCTCTCTAAGCTCTAAGAAAGTAGAAGTAAAAGTAGTAAAAGCTTTACTCTGCCTCCGAGAGTTTTCCTCCTGGTTTTCGGTACCAGGCAGCTTACACTAGAAGATCTTGGAATAATGTATACCAAGCTCTGAAAGAAAATTGATGTCAATCCAAAAAAAAAAAAACACTATATCCAGCTTAATTTTAGCTTCAGAATTGAAGATAAAATAAAAAACCTTCTACAATACACAAAAGCTAAAAGAATTCACAGCTAGAAAGTATGCACTACAAAACATACTCAATAATATATTTTATGAAGAAGAAATGAAAAATAAAAGTAAAAACCAGCAAAGGGAGGAAATTCACTAAAAGAATATCAATCAAAGGAGAATTAAATGCCATTTAAAAACCAAATATAAAATGACAGGGAATAAAAATCATCTAAGATTAAATGTAAATGGTCTAAATTCTTTAATCAAAAGACATAGATTGGCAGACTGGATTAAAAACAAGACTCAACAATATGTTGATTCCAAGAGACTCACCCACAGACTGAAGGTGAAAGGATGGGGAAAAAAAACTAACCATTCACATGGATCTTGTAAACAAGCAGAGGTTACTACTCTCATATCAGAAAAAGTGGATTTCAAGCCAAAATTAACCAAAAGAGACAAAGAAGTTCATTTATACTGCTTAAGGGAACCATAGAAAAATAAGAAATAACAATCATAAATATATATATGCCCCAAACAACAGAGCATATGTATACATCAAAAAACCCTCTTGGGCTGGGTTTGTGGCTCAGCAGTAGAGCGCTCGCCTAGCACGTGTGCACGGCCCGGGTTCAATCCTCAGCACCACGTACAAATACATGAATTGTGTACAACTAAAGCAAATAAATAAATATATTTTTAAAAACCCTCTTAATATTAAGAATCAAATAGACAACAACACAATAATACTGGGTGACTTCATTATGCCTCTCTCATCACCGAATAGATCATCCAAACAAGAACAAACTAAAGAAACTACAGAACTAAAATATACAATTAATAATTTAGAGTTAACAGACATCTATAAAATATTTCATCCATCAATGACTGAATTCACTTTTTTCTCAGTGGCACTTGGAACATTTTCTATAATATACATTGCCACAAAGCAACCCCTTAATTAATACAAAAAAAGAGAGATAATATCTTGCATTCAATTAGATCATAATGACATTAGAAATCAACCATAAGATAAAAAATAAAAACTAACACCTAGAGACTAAGTAATACACTGTTAAAAATATTTTTTTTAGTTGTGGATGGACACAATACCTTTATTTTATTTATTTTATGTGGTGCTGAAGATCAAACCCAGTGCCATACACATGCTAGGCAAACACTCTACCACTGAGCTACAGCCCAGCCCAATAATATACTTTTAAATAATGAATTGATAGCAAAAGAAATTAGGGTGAAATAAAAAATACTTAGAGGTAAATGAGAATAGTGATACAACATATCAAAATCTCTGGGACATTATAAAAAAATTGAAGAAGACTTTAGAAGATGGAAAGACCTACAATGTTCTTAGATAGGCATAATTAATTATGGCATTTTCCAGTAAATAAATGGAACTGGAGATGATCATGTTAAGTAAAATAAGCCAATCCCAAAAAAACCAAAGGCAAAATGTTCTCCCTAATATATGAATGCTAACACATAATAAGGGGAGTGAGGGAAGAATAGAAGCTCATTGAATTGGAAAAGTAATGAAGGGAAGAGAGTGGAGATGGAAATAGGAAAGACAGTATAATGAATTGGACAAAACTTTACTGTGTTCATAAATGAATACATGATCAGTGAAACTCCACATCATGTACAATCACGAGATCCTAATTAGAATAAGTTATATTCTACATATGTATAATATGTCAAAATACACTCCACAGTCATATCTAAAAAGAACAAATTAAAAAATAATAAAAATAAATGTTACCCAGAGGATCAGGAGGCTGAGACAGGAAGATCGAGAGTTCAAAGCCCACCTCAGCAATGGCAATGTGCTAAGCAACTCAGTGAGACCCTGTCTGTAAATGAAATACAAAATAGGGCTGGGGATGTGGCTCACTGGTTGAGTGCCCCTGAGTTTAATCCCTAGTACCGAATAAATAAATATTGGTGATGATTTGGGGGAAAGGGTACACTCATACATTGCTGGTAGGACTACAAACTGGTGCAACCACTCTGGAAAACAGTATGGAGATTCAAAAAAAAAAAAAAAAAACAGGAGTGGAGCCACCATCCAACCAGTTATCCCACTCCTCAGTATATATCCAAAGGATTTTAAATCAGCATACTACAGCAACGCAACAACATCAATGTTTATAGCAGCACAATTCACAATAGGTGACCTATGGAGCAAACCTAGGTGTCCTTCAACAGATAAATGGATAAAGAAAATGTGGTATATAAACACAATGGAGTATTACTGAGCCATAAAGAAGAATGACTTTATGTCATTTGCTGGTAAATGGATGGATCTGGAGACTATCATTCTAAGTGAAATAAACCAGTTCCTAAAACTGAAAGGTCAAATGTTTTCTCTGATATGTGGAAGCTAACCTACATTAAAGATAGTGGGGAGATCAGAAGTTCAGTGGAGTAAAGGGGAATGGAGGGAAGGGAGGGTGATAGGAAAAGAAAAGACAGTGGAATGAACCTGACATAAATCTCCAATGTACATATATGAATAAATCACATTGAATTTCACCATCATTTATATCCACAAGAAATTAATTTTTAAAAAGTAACTTTGTGTAAACAGCAGAAAGATCAGTAAAGAAAGGGATCAGGGAATGGGGAGAGGAAACAGTAAGGAGAGGTACTTGGGTCTGAATTAGAACAGGATATATTCCATGCTTATATAATTAATGTCAAAATGGATTCTACTGTCATGTGTAAATAAAAAGAACCAATTAAAAAATTTTTTTCTAAGTCATCTTTGTAAAAAGTCCTAGACCTACAATAAACTGTTTTAAGTATATAAGATGCTGATATCTTCTCTTCATCTACAATTAATCTGGTAATTATTTAATATGATATACAGAACCTTCAACAATTTTTTTCCTTTTGGTACCAGGGATTAAACCCAAGGGCACTTAACCACTGAGCCACATCCCTAGTGCTTTTTATTTTTTATTTTGAGACAGGGTCTCACTAGGTTTCTTACAGCCTAAGTTGTTAAGGCTGTCTTTGAACCTATGATCCTTCTGCCTCAGCCTCCCAAACTGCTGTGATTAAAGGCATGGGACACCACACCTGGCCCTTCAGCATTGTTTTAAAAAAAACTTTTTTGTAGTTGTAGATGGAAAGCGTGCCTTTATTTTATTTCTTTACTTTTATGTGGTGCTTGAGGATTGAACCCAGTGCCTCACATGAGCTAGACAAGCACTCTGCCACTGAGCTACAGCCCCAGCCCCTTTAGCATTTCCTGAAGAAACATCTGACAATTCACTCTGCCATTTGAAATTCATGTTTCTTATGGGGGTGAGTCAGAATGACAGCAGTCTATTTCCAAAGTTGAGTAGAGTCCATGTGATCACCATTTAAAATATTATTATGGTTTGAATGTATTCTCCAAAATTTCATGTGTTGAAGATTTAATCTCTAAATTCATATGTTAATGGTACTTGAAGGTGGGGTCTTTTGGAGGTAATGAAGATTAGATGAGGCCATGAATATGGGATCCCCCTGATAGTGTTAGTGGCTTTATGAGAAGAGTAAGAGAAAATAGTGTAAGTATGCTTGCTCAGTCTTGCTATATGATGCCTTTGGCCATGTTAAACAGCAGAAGATCCTCATTAGATACTATACAGATGCTAGTGCCATGCTTTTAGAATTTCCAGTCTTCAGAACTGTAAGTTAAATAAAACTTTATAATTTGTTCAGTCGTGAGTATTTTCTTATAGTAACAGAAAATAGACTAAGACAAATATGCTGGAATTGTGTTTTCTCTCTTGCTTGGGTTTAGAATGTTAATAATCTTAAAATTATACTTGGAGGGGCTGGGGTGGTGGCTCAGCAGTAGAGCACTCACCTAGCACGTGCGCGGCCCAGGTTCAATCCTCAGCACCACGTAAAAATAAAGGCATTGTGTACAAATAAAAAGAAACAAATAAATAAATTTTTTTTAAATTACACTTGGATGGAAGGGAAATTTTTGAAGTGTTTATTTTTTAATGCTAATTTTAATGCTGACAAAAATACATGGGAAAAGACCATTTATACACTGTAGGTGGGAATGTAAATTATTGAAACCACTGTGGAAATCAGTATGAACCATCCTCAAAAGACTAGGAATGGTACCACCACATGATCCACCTATACAAATCCTTGGTATTTATCCAAAATAATGTGTAAGCCAGGCATTATGGTGCATGCCTATAATCCCAGCAACTCAGGTGGCATAGTCAGGAGGATTTCAAGTTTGAGGCCAGTCTTGGCAATTTAGCAAGACTTTGTATCAAAATAAAACAAATATAAAGGACTGGGGAAGTAGTTCAGTGGTAAAGCATATCTGGGTTAGACCCCCAATAACATAGAAAAAGAAAGACAGGAAAAACATTGAAAACCATTAGAAAAACATGGGCAAAAGATATAAACAGACAGCTCACAGAAAAATACATTAAAAGGCTTTTAAACATATTAAAACTTTATTAACTTCATCTAGAACAAGAAACATACTAATTAAACCACAAGAGATATGATTTATCCTAATCAGCACACAATCAAAAAGTTGACAATATACTCTTATAAACAACTCTGTGGGAAAGCAAGCATTCTAATAGGAGTGGGGGGAAAAATGGCAGGACCACAGTGGAAGGAATGTGGCAACATCTCTAATGAACAAAATGTTTGGCTTTTGCACTAGCAATGTCATCTATAAGAATTTTCTCGGGCTGGGATTGTGGCTCAGCGGTAGAGTGCTCGCCTAGCATGTGCGCGGCCCAGGTTCGATCCTCAGCACCACGTACAAATAAACGCATTGTGTACAACTAAAGCAAATAAATAAATATTTTTTTTAAAAAAAAGAATTTTCTCAAAATACATGCTTCACAATATTAAACACTACACAAAGTTCTTCGTTGTGAATCATTTGTAATATGAAAATACCTAAGAAACAAGATAATGTTGCTGGGCATGGTGGCACACCCCTATAATCTTAGTGACTCAGGAGAATGAGGCATAGCAAGTTTAAGGCCAGCCTCACCAACTTAGTGAGGTCCTTAGAAACTTAGTAAGATCCTGGTCAAAATAAGAATTTTAAAAACTGGGATGTAGCTCAGTGGTAATGTGTTAGTTGACTTTTTATCACTGTGACCAAAATATTTGACATAAACAACTTGGAGAATAAAAAGCTTACTTTGGCTATTTGAAAGATTTTAGTTCATTGTTAGCTAGACCCATTGATCTCAGCCTGAGGTGAGGCAGAAATTATGGTGGAAATGTGTGAAAGAGGAAAGCTGCTCAGCTCATAGCAGTTGGGAGGGAGGCAGAGAGAGAGGGAGAAAGATAATCTGGGGGACAAGATAGAGTCCTCAAGCGTGTACACTCAAGACCCACTCCATTCTATTAGGTCCCACCTCTTATATTTTCCACCCCCTTCCAATAATTCATTCGAATTAATAATTCATCAAATGGATTAATCCACTTATAAGGCTAGAGCCCTCAGGATACAATCATTTCCTAAAATCCCCACCATGAGTCTTTGGGTGACACTTCATATCCAAATCATAACACACAATAAAACGAAGTATAATAAAGTGAGGTAGGGGCTGGGGTTGTGGCTCAGCGGTAGAGTGTTCACCTAGCACATGCACAGCCCAGGTTTGATCCTCAGCACTACGTAAAAATAAAGGCATTGTGTACAAGTAGAACAAATAAATAAATATTTTTTAAAAATAAGGTAGGCCTGTATTAATATTCAGGAATAAAAAAGGTAACAAAGAGCACATGTGGTGCACCTCAGAGTATTAATATTCAGGATATATATAAAGAACTCAAAAAGCCTCAGCTCAAAAAAACTCAACACCAAAAATAAAAATAATAATAATAATCCAATTAAATAAAGGGACAAAGGAATTAAACAGACACTTCATAGAAGAAGAAACACAATTAATTAATAAACATATGAAAAAATGTTCAACATCTCTAGCAATTAGAGAAATCCATGTCAAAACTACACTGAGATTCCATTTCACTCCAGTCAGAATGGCAATTATCAAGAATACAAGCAACAGTAAATGTTGGTGAGGATGTTGGGGAGAAGGTACACTCAAACATTGCTAGTAGAGCTTCAATTTGTTGCAACCACTAGGGAAAGCAGTATGGAGATTCCTAAGAAAATTTGTAAAGGAACTACAATTTGACCCAGTCATCCCACTCCCAGGTTTATAACTAAAGGATGTAAAATCAGCATGCTACCTTGATTCAGCCACATCAATGTTTATAGCAGTTTAATTCACAATAGCTAAACTATGGAACTAAACTAAGGTCCCTTCAACAGAAAAAATGGATAAAGAAAATGTAGTGTATATACAAATGGAATATTACTAAGCTTAAAGAATAATTAAATTATGGCATTTACAGGCAAATGGATGGAGTTGGAGAATATCATGCTAAGCAAAATAAGTCAATCACCCCCCTTAAAAAAACGCCAAATGCTTTCTCTGATAAGTGGATGCTGATCCATAATGGGAGGGGCTATAGAAGAATGAAGAAACTTTGGATTGGGCAGAGGAGAGTGAAGGGAGGAGAGGGGGTATAGGGTGGGAAGGATGATGGAATAAGAGGGACATTATTACCCTATGTACATGTATGATTGCAGGAACAATATGACTCTGCATCATATACAGCCAGAGAAATGAGAAATTGTGCTCCATTTGTGTACAATGAATTGAAATGCATTTTGCTGTTATGTAAAACTAATTAGAATAAATAATAAAAAAGAATACAAGCAACAATAAATGTTGGTGAGAATTTAGGGAGAAAAGCACTCACGTACATTGCTGGCGGGACTCAAATTGGTGCAACCACTATGGAAAGTAGTATGGAGATTCCTAAGAAAACTTGTAAGGAAACCACAATTTGACCCAGTCATCCCACTCCTAGGATTATACCCAAAGCATTTAAAATCAGCATACTACAGTGACACCACCACATCAACGTTTATAAAAGCTCAATTCCCAGCAGCTAAACTCTGGAATCAAACTAGGTGCCCTTTAACAGATGAATGTATAAAGAAATTGTGGTATATATACACAATATAATATTACTCAGCTTAAAGAAGAATGAAATTATGGCATTTGCAGGTAAATGGATGGAACTAGAGAATAGTATGTTAAGAAAAATAAGCCAATCCCAAAAAACCAAAGGCCAAATGTTTTCTCTAATATGTAGACAATAATTCATAATGGATGGGGGAAAATAGAGGTATTTTGGACTAGACAGAGGAGAGTGAAGAGAGGAGAGGGTCATGGGGGTTGGAATGATAGTAGAATAAATTGGACATTTTTACCCCATGTGCATTACATGACCTGTTTAACTCTACATCATGTACAACCAGATGAATGAGAAGTTATATTCCATTTATGTATGGTGTGTCAAAATGCATTCTACTGTCATGTATAACTAATTAGAACAAATATTATACATATGCTGAATTGTAGCTCAGTGGTAGAGCACTTGCCTAGCACGTGTGAGGCACTGGGTTTGATCCTCAGCAAATTAAAAATAAATAAAATAGTAAATATTAACATTTATATACCTTAATATGTATAATATTTTATATATATATAAGAGCATAGGTGGTATATTACTTTTTGCTTAAGAAGAGAAAATTTGTGTGTGCATACACCTAGTTTTTCAAAAAGAAACATGAGAGGCATAGAGGATAAACCAGTAAAAGTGGTGAGAGTAGAGAGGTGTAATGAAAAGAAGGGACTGAAACAGGAATGAAACTTCTCTGAGTTGAACTTTTTAAATATAGTTTTGACTTTAAATCAATAATTTTAAATAAGTAAGAATATATCCTTTAAATGAATATAAAAATAAACACATGGACATAACAGTATATCAAATTGGTAAAGATTATAGTGGGACAGGGAAGAACTGCTTCAAATAACTTTTGAACAGAGCATCCTAACTCTTCACCCTAAGAAATATATATATTCTAAGAACAAAAGAGCTTCAAAAACTCTTAAACCTTACTAGATTTTTTGTTGGTATTTTTATTGATAGTAATTTTGACACTTTTTGTGTATTATAGGATAGAACAAATAAGTAAACATTTGGATAACCAGAGATTTCTCTATAAAAGGAGTAAGATAAAAATACAAGTTCATGGGCTGGGGCTGTAACTCAGTGGCAGAGACTTGCCTAGCATATGTGAGGCACTGGGTTCAATCTTCAGCACCACATAAAAATAAACAATAAATAAATAAATAAAGACATGCTGTCCACCTATGACTACAAAAAAATTTTTTTAAGATTCATTGTCTGGTGAGGGCCTCCTTCTTGATTCATAAACAGATATCTTTTTATTCTGTCCTTCACCTCCACCTTTAACATTCTGACAAAGGAGTTCTCTGCAGTCTTTTTCATAGGGGCACTAATCCCATTAATAATTGCTTCCTTCATGACCTAATCATCTCCCAAAGACCCCGCCTCCTAATGTCATCATATTTGAGATTTGATTTCAATATGTAAATTGTATGGGGACAGAAGCATTCAGTCTATAGCATTTCCCAAACAAAAGACATAAATTGGCTGAATGTATTTTGTATTAGTCAGCTTTTCATTGATGTGATTAAGATACTTGACAAGAAGCCGGGCGCGGTGGCGCACGCCTGTAATCCCAGCACTTTGGGAGGCTGAGTCAGGAGGATCGCGAGTTCAAAGCCAGCCTCAGCAATGGCGAGGCACTTAGCAACTCAGTGAGACCCTGTCTCTAATAAAATACAAAAAAAAAGGGCTCGGGATGTGGCCCAGTGGTCGAGTGCCGCTGAGTTCAATCCCCAGTACCAAAAAAAAAAAAAAAAAATACTTGACAAGAACAGGTTAGAGGAGGAAATTTTTGTTTGGGCTCACAGTTTCAGATCTGGGTCCATGGTCAGCTGAATCCATCACTCTGGGCCCAAGGTTAGCCAGAACTTCATGGTAGAAGTGGGTGGCAGAGGAAAGCTACTCAGCTCATGGTAGCTAAGAAGCCCAGAGGGAAAGAGAAAGAAAGAAAGAAAGAAGAGCCAAAGACAAGATATATAATCTCCAAGGGCATGTTCCCAGTGACCTACTTCTTCCAGCCACACCCCACCTGCCTACAGTTACTATCCAGTAATCCATTATTAATCTATCAAATGGATTGGTCCACTGGTTAGGTTACAGCTCTCATAATCATTTCACCTCTGAACATCCTTTCATTCTCTATCACATGAGCTTATGGGAGGATATGAGGTATCTTATAACTATAGCATATTTTTAAAAGGATAAAGAAGATAGTAGATCAGAAGAAGGATGCACTTTCCAGCAGTTTCTCAACCCAGATTTACAAATAAGAAAGACTGCTTTTCAGCAAGGTGGTTGACTAAGGGAATTCACTGAAATTCAACATTGAACAGCAAAATAATCTTAGAGACATAGAAAGTTGGAAATTTTGAACATAGAAATAATACGTTAGAGATGCTTCAGCCCAGTGCAGAGGTAAAGGGGAGCACAGGCAGAGAGAGGGGAAGGTGCAGTGAATAAAATTGGCTTGGAAGAACCTGTGGAATAGCAAGGGAGACTGACCTTAACTGACCCAGAGATGGTGGGGACAGTTGTTGAGTGAAAATCAATTAAAAGCACTCAGCTGAGTGGCTAAAAGTACAGCCAGAATCAGCATTTTAGCAGCAGAAACCATTTTTGAGTGGGTGCATGGTAGCAAGCATAGGTTGGAATAGAGAATTCATAAAGGAAGTTACCAGCCTGACCCAGAAGTTACCCATTGTGGGGTTCAGATTATGTCTGGACCAGAATGACTGAAACAGGTGCAGAGAGGACAGTGCCTAGCATGATACAGGCTGGAGGAACAAGGAAAGAGAGCTCCCTTTGTTGCTGGTGTCCCATTGCAGCATCTGGGAAGACACCAGTAACCCATCAGAGAGGCATGTCTCTACTCCAGGTCTGATCCTGGGTAATTTACAGCCATAAAGATGGACTACGTGAAGCCTGTTAAAAGTTTAGACTCCTCACCCTAAAAGTGGAAATTTCAGGAGTCCCCTGAGACCCAGACATCCTGCAGAGATCAGCATTTCCTCAGCATTAGGGGATGTGGATGAAATTTCAAATACCCATTGACAGTTCCAAGAGTTGAAATCAAACTCCAGATACTGGAACTTCCAGTTTTGCAGTCTGCACCAGCCCCACTACACACCAGTTGTCAATATTCCTCAGTCTATCCTATTCTATAGTGGAAGACAGGAAGCTGAAAGCTGCTACAACTGGATTTGGCTCCTGGTCACAACAGCTGTCAGCTCAGGAAGAGACAAAAAGACATGGGATTTTAAAAACCTCATATCTTGACCTGAGATTACAGACCACCCCCCCCCCAAAAAAAAAAAAAAAAGACTGGAAAAACAGCATAAGTAATGAACATCCCTCCTTGCCAACAGTTTTGACCATATCAGTGGAAACAAGCCCTTTATTTTATCTTATTTTTCTCATTAAGAAGTTTTTTTCATGGGCTGGGGTTGTGGCTCAGTGGTAGAGCATTTGCCTAGCATGCATGAGACACTGGGTTTGATTCGTAGCACCACATACAAATAAATAAAATAAAGGTCCATCAACAACTAAAAAAAATTTTTTAAGAAGTTTTTTTCTGGGGCTGGGGTTGTGGCTCAGTGGTAGAGCACTCGCCTAGCACGTGCACAGCCCGGGTTCAATCCTCAGCACCACGTACAAATAGACGCATCATGTACAACTAAAGCAAATAAATAAATATTTTAAAAAATAAGTTTTTTTTCTGATTGTGTATTCAAATACAAGGATAGGAAAGTTATGTCCAATTAATTCTATTGTCCTTCCAATTCCCCTATCCCCTCTTACTTCCCCCTTCATTCCCCTTTGTCTAATCCAATGGACTTCTATCCTTCCCCTCCCCACCCTCCTTTGTTGTGGGTTAGCATCCATATACCACAGAGAACATTTGGCCTTTGGTTTTGTGGGACTGGCTTATTTTGCTCAGCACGATAGTCTCCAGTTCCATCCATTTACCAACAATGCCATAATTTCATTTTTCTTTATGGCTGAGTAATATTCCATTGTGTATATATACCATTTTCTCTATCCATTCATCTGTTGAAGGGCACCTAGGTTAGTTCCCTAGCTTAGCTATTATGAATTGAGCTACTATGGCTGCATCACTATAGCATGCTAATTTTAAGTCCTTTTGGAATAGATTGAGGATTAGGACAACTGGATCAAATGGTGGTTTTATTCCAAGTTTTGCAAGGACTCTCCACGGCTGTCCATAGTGCTTGCACCAATTTGCATCCCACCAGCAATGTATGAGAGTACCTTTCTTCCCACATCTTTGCCAACATTTATTGTTACTTGTATTCTTTATAATTGCCATTCTGTCTGGAGTGCTATGGAATCTCAGCATAGTTTTAACTCTGCATCATGTACAACCACAAGAATGGTATCCTAATTAGAATAAGTTATACTCCATGTATGTATAATGTACAAAATTCATTCTATTGTCATGTATATCTAAGAAAAACAAATAAAATAAAAATAGATAAAAAGAAGTTTTTCCTATTTTCTCATTTTTCTCCCTTTTTAATTTTTATTTTTTTCCATTCTGTGTGCTTGTGTGTGTATATGTATGTGTGTGCTCTTGTTGCACAGATAGATTTGAGAAAATACATACATCTACATATTATTCATATAATTCTTCTTTCATTTTATAATTGCTCTCTTCTTCACCAATTTATTGTTTAGCCTTGGTTTGCCTTTGGTTTGGTTTGTTAATGTTACATCTCAAGGTCTTAGAAAAGTAAGAACAAACTAATTCCCAAACCCCACTTGGTTTTCCCCCTCTTGTTATCCTTTCTTCACTGTCTTTCCCCACTAATAACCAAGTTTTCCTGTTCCCTCTCCCTCTCCTTTTTTATTATTTTCATTATTTTTACTCCTCCATCTTTTTTTAACATTTATTTATTTGCTTTAGTTGTACACAATTTTTACGTGGTGCTGAGGATCAAACCCAGCCGTGTACGTACTAGGCGAGCACTCTACTGTGGAGCCAAAACCCCAGCCTGTACTCCTCCATCTTTATAGCCATCATCTCTTATCTATCTCCTAGCTTCTGTTCTGTTCACTTCTTAAATACTTCAAACTTTCTCTTTCCTTCCTATCATATTTTCCTTTCACTTTGAGAAATTTAATTCCACTATCTGATAGAATTATATAGTTCATGTAATTCCTACCCATTCATGTTGTTGTGATTGTTAATACAGTGTATGACATATCAAACACCTGATGGTTTTTGTTCATTCGTGGTTCACTAGTTCATCTAGTTCATGGTTGTTTATTGCTGATGTTCATATGAAATCCTGACCCCAGCATTTCTCTGCAGGTGGTAATTGATGTTAATAGAAATCAAAGTATATATCTACATGTATTTGAAGACTGTACATTGGTAGTTAACATTGCTAGTCCTTACTCCCTCTTTCTGTAAGGAGGAGCTGGGTAGTGATTGTGACACTTCAAGCTCACACAGTAAAGATCCTATTGATGAACAACACTCACAACTCAGCCAAGTAACAGCAAACCTCACTCCATACATTAACTAGTCTCTCTTGAGCCTCAATAACACTGAAACACATAGAACAAGTAAGAGAAAGCCCCCCCAAACAACCAGAGCTTAGGTAGGAACAACTAGATGGGGACCTTGGGATAGAAGATAACATGTAGATACAGACTAAAGGCATTAAGAACCTCTTAAGTGAGACAGTAGCAGAAATTTTTCCCCATCTTAGAAATGAGACATTCACATAGAGGATGCATATAAAACCTCAAAATAGACCAGATCAATAAAGAACCTCTCCAAGACACATCATAATTAAAATGCCTAACATAGAATATAAGGAAAGAGGGCTGGGGTTTGGCTCAGTGGTAGAGCACTTGCCTAGCATGTGTGAGGCACTGGGTTCAATTCTCAGCACCACATAAAAATAAATAAAATAAAGGTCCATTGACAACTAAAAATTTTTAAGGAAAGAATATTAAAAACTGCAAGATCAAAATGTCATGTCCCACTTGGCTTGGTGGTGCACACCTGTAATCCCAGTGGCTTGGGAGGCTGAGGCAGGAGGATCATAAATTCAAAGCCAGCCTCATAAAAAAAGCAAAGTGCTAAACAACTCAGTGAGACCCTGCCTCTAAATAAAATATAAAAAAGGGCTGGAGATGTGGCTCAGTAGTCAAGTGCCCCTGAGTTCAATCCCCATTACCAAAAAAAAAGGGGGGGGGAGGAGAAGGTCCCATTTAGAGGCAAACCACTAAGTCTCACTTCTGATTTCTCAATTCAGACCCTAAAATCAAGTAAGGCGTGGAAAGAAACAGACCAAGCTCTGAAAGAAAATAATTACCAGTCAAGATTGCTATACCCAACTGGGCATGGCACATACCTGTAATCCCAGAAGTTTGGGAAGCGGAGGCAGGAAGATAAAAAATTCAAAGCCAGTCCGCAATTTAGTGAGGCCCTAAACAATTTAGCAAGACTTTGTCTCTAAATAAAATATAAAATGGGCTGGGGATGGGATTCAGTGGTTGACTGCCCCTGGGTTCAAATCCCCAGTACCAAAAAAAAAAAAAAATTATACCCAACAAAGCTATCTTTCAGAATCAATGCAGAAGTAAAAAAAAATACATGATAAGAATAAACTAAAAGAATTCATTACCACTAAAGCCATCACTACAAATAATAAATATATACCATGCATAGAGGAACCCAAAAACAAACTCCAAAGCTCTGAAATAAATGAAACTCAATAGAAGAGAAACTAACTAAATAAAACTCAAGACAGAATTAAATATAGCAAATAAATCAAAGTGGCAGGATATAACAATCATATATTCATAATAACACTGAATGTAAATGTTCTTCACTCCTCAGTTAAAATATATAGATTGGCATAATGGATTAAAAAATAAAACATAGCAGGGCACAGTGGCACGTGCCTGTAATCCCAGCACTTGGGAGGCTGAGGCAGGAGGATTGCGAATTCAAAGCCAGCCTCAGCAATGGCTAAGGCACTTAGCAACTCAGTGAGACCCTGTCTCTAATATAATACAGAAAAGAGCTGGGGATGTGGCCCAGTTATCAAGTGCCCCTGAGTTCAATCCCTGGTACCAAAAAAAAATTAAAATAAAATAAAATAAAACATGCCTAAAAGTTGTTTGCAAAAGACTCATCTCATAAAAGAAGATAGATAGATAGATAGATAGATAGATATAGATATAGATATTGATAGATATATAGTCTAGAAGATAAAGGATGGTTAAAATACATATATATTTATAATATGTAATAAATTTTTATTTATATGTATTTATTTATGTCATGCAAAGAGAGTCCAAAAATAAGTGTGAGTAGCTATTTTCATATCTAAAAAAGCAGATTTCAAACAAAAGTTATTCAGAAGGGACAAAGAATGCCACTACATACTGGTAAAGGAAACATTCCAAAAGAAGATACAACAATAGTAAATATTTGTGCCCCAAATATCAATGCATATAATTACATCAAAAAAGTACTTTTTGACATTTAATCCCAGATAGACCCTAATATAATAAAACTGAGTGATTTCAAGGCACTTCTCTCACCAAAGGACAGATCATCCAAACATAAAATCAACAAATATATTTTGAACCAAGTAATACTATAAATCAAATGGACCTATAAAGACATCTACAGAATCTTTTACACACACACACACACACACACACACACACACACACACACACACAAAGCTGAATTCACTTTCTTCTCAGCAGCTCATGGAACATTTTCCTAAATAGACCATATACTAGATCACAATATAAGTCTTAGCAAATACACAGATCATAATGAAATGAAACTAGAAATCAATAGCAAGGAAATTATAGGCACCACATAAAGACATGGAGATTGAAGAGTACTCTTTTAAATGAGGAATGGATTATTGAAGAAATCAAGAAATTTTTTGAAAGAAATGAGAACAGATTACAACATATCAAAATCTCTGGGACAGCACGAAGGCAGTTTTAAGAGGAAAGTTCATACCAATGAATGCCTAATCTTATTTTTTCTTTGTAATTATATTTTGATTACTAAATTATTTAGTAAATACTCTAAAAGAAATATTGACACATTACCCATGTACAACCACATTATGCATAAAGAAAGCAAGTGCTGAAGAAATCCCCCATGTTAAAATTAGATATAGAAAAGTCTAAAACATTATAATAAACAATTCTTTATACAGTGGTCATTGCTACCTAAAAACATGAAAGTATTTTAAAACCGTGTAATTAGCAATATTAAGTTAGCTTTATATTGCTTCTCTCCCCCCTTCATTATTGCAGGGGGTGAGTCATACAAATTCTTCTATTTTTTAATTGGTCTTTTTAGTTATTCATGACAGTAGAATTCATTTTGATATAATTATACAAGCATGGGATGTAACATTTTAATTAAGACCCATTTCTTACAAATGTACATGATTGTGGGATTCACTGTGGTATATTCATATATGTAAATAGGAAGATTATGTCAGATTCATTTCACTACCTTTCCTTTTCCTATCCCTCACCCCTTCCCTTCATTTCCCTTTGTCTAATCTACCGAGTTTTTATTCTCCCCCACCACCTTATTGTGGGTTAGCTTCCTCCATATGTCAGCAAACATTCAACCTTTTGGGGACTGAATTGTTGCACTTAGCATGATAGTCTCCAGATCCATCCATTAACTGGCAAATGTCATGAAGTCATTTTTCTTTATGGCTGAGTAATACTCCATTGTGTACATATGCCACATTTTCTTTATCCATTTATCTGCTGAAGGACACCTGGGCTTGTTCCATACCGTATCTATTGTGATTTGTGCTGCTATAAACATTGATATGGCTGCCCCACTGTATTATGCTGATTTTAAATCCTTTGGATGTATACTAAGAATGGAATAATGGGTTGCATGGTAGTTCCATTCCTAGTTTTTTGAGGACTCTCCATACTCTTTTCCAGAGTGGTTGCACCAGTTTGCAGTGCCACCAGCAATGTATGAGAGAACCTTTTCCCCCACATCCTCACCAACATTTATTGTTACTTGTATTCTTGATAACTGCCATTCTGACTACAGTGAAATGAAATCTCAGTGTAACTTCCATTTCTCTAACCCAGTCAATAAATGGGCAAAGGAACTGAAGAGACACTTCTCAAATATATGAAAAACATTCAACATCTCTAGCAAATATAGTGCCTAATTTTTAAAAAGGAAAAAAGATCTCAAATAAATAATCTAATATTACACATCAAGTCCTTAGAAAAGTAAAAACAAACTAACTCCAAAATCAATAGAAAACAGAAAATAATTTTAATATCAGAGCTAAAATTATGGTCAAGAATTAAAAGGACAATGCAATTATCAATATAACAAAGAGTCAATTCCTTTAAAAGATAGACAGATTAATAAACCCCTAGCCAAAATAAACAAAAGGAAAAGAGAGAAGATCCATATTAGAGATAGATAGATGGGCAGGAGCCAATAGACTTAAAGGATACCAAAGGTCACTGTCTTCCATAGGCAAAGGGCCAAAAGGTTGCTCTGTTCTCCGGGCAGGATGTTTCATCTTCCCTGGGCAGGAGCCAATAGGCTTGAAGGCTGCCCTCTCCCCACAGGCAGGAGCCAATAAGCTTAAAAGTTGCCAAAAGGTCTCCCTGTTCCACAGGCAGAGGGCCAAAAGGTCGCTCTGTTCTCTGGGCAGGATGTTTCATCATCCCCAGGCAGGAGCCAATAGGCTTGAAGGCCGCCCTGACACCACAGGCAAAGAGCCAATAGCATTAAAGGTTGCTCTGGTACACCCCCACCAGAAATCCCTATATAAGTTCCATTTGTTTGGAGTTTCGGGAAGACACAGACACAACAGCTTGTCCCTGCTGAGAGGAGGCAGCCACTGCACCAGGCTTAGACCCACCACTTCCAGCCTGATGGCAGCTGCCCCAGCTGACAGCTCCAGCCTCCAGCCCAACAGCAGCTGCCTTAGCCAACAGCTCCAGAGACCACAGCCAGCGTGACCAGGCACCCGCCTTCCATTCAGAGCTTGCACACTCCTCTCTCCCTGACTTCTCTCTCCCACCATACCTTGCACACTCCCCTCTCCCTGACTCCTCTTCTACCTCCAACCAGCCATAAAGGCTAGTGAATAAATCTCATGGCCACACTGTTTTCACCAGTGTGATTTTTGCCCTTCAGAGATTAAATAGAAAATGTTACTACAGACACTTCCGAAATACAGAGGATCATTAGAAACTATTTTGAAAATTTATATTCCAAAAAAAGTGGATAGAGACATTGACCACACAAACTGAACCAGGAAGATATTGAAAACCTGAGTAGACCAATATCAAATAATGAAGTTGAAACAGCAATTAAAAGCCTTTCAATGTATGTTTTTGGCAACTTTGTATAATATAAGATAACTGTAGAAGTGTGGGTTAGTCTCTGTGTCTTCTATTCTGTACCATTGGTCTCCTGGTCTATTTCGGTGCCAATACCATGCTGTTTTAGTTACTATTGCTTTATAATACAATTTAAGGTCTGGAATAGTAATGCCACCAGCTTCACTCTTCTTGCTAAGAATTGCTTTGGCTATTCTGGGTCTCTTATTTTTCCAGATGAATTTCATGATTTCTTTTTCCATTTCTACGAGGAATGATATTGGATTTTGATTGGGATTAGACAAAGGTGCCAAAAACATACACTGGATAAAAGACAGCCTCTTCAACAAATGGTGTTGGGAAAACTGGAAATCCTTATGTAATAAAATGAAATTAAGTCTCTGTCTCTCTCCATGCGCAAAACTCAACTCAAAGTGGATCAAGGACCTAGGACTTAAACCAGAGACCCTGCACATATTAGAAGAAAAAGTAGGCCCAAATTTCCAACATGTTGGATTAGGCTCCAACTTCCTCAATAAGACCCCTATAGTGCAAGAATTAAAACCAACTATTAATAAACGGGATGGATTAAAACTAAAAAGCTTCTTCTCAGAAAAAGAAACAATCAGTGAGGTGAACAGAGAACCTACAGAATGGGAGCAAATTTTTACCACAAGCACATCAGACAGAACATTAACTTCAAGGATATATAAAGCTCTCAAAAACCTTTACACCAAAAAAATAAACAACCCAATCAATAATCGGGCTAAGGAAATGAACAGACACTTCTCAGAAGAGGATATACAATCAATCAACAAATATATGAAAAAATGTTCAACATCTCTAGCAATTAGAGAAATGCAAATCAAAACTACTCTAAGATTTCATCTCACACACCAGTCAGAATGGTAGCTATCAAAAACACAAACAACTAGCCGGGCGCGGTGGCGCATGCCTGTAATCCCAGCACTTTGGGAGGCTGAGGCAGGAGGATCACGAGTTCAAAGCCAGCCTCAGCAATGGCGAGGCACTTAGCAACTCAGTGAGACCCTGTCTCTAATAAAATACAAAAAAGGGCTGGGGATGTGACCCAGTGATTGAGTGCCCCTGAGTTCAATCCCCGGTACCAAAAAAAAAAAAAAAAAAAAAAAAAAAAAAAAACACAAACAACAAAAAAATGGGTGGTCAACAAATTAGAATAAAAAATTTTAATAGAAAAAAAACAAAAAGCATAAATTATAAAAAGGGCAATAGGAGGCAGGTAAGCCTGAAAGTGCTGTGTCTATATGTGGATGCTAATTCACAATAAGAAGGGGGGCACTAAGGAAGAATAGCATTACCTTAGATTAGGTAGAGGGAAATGTTGGGAGGGAGTGTGGGGATAGGAAAAATAGTAGAATGAAACAGACATTATTACTATATGTACATATGTGACTACATGACCAATATGATTCTGCAACATGTACACTCAGAAAAATGAGAAATTATATTGCCATCTATGTACGATATATCAAAGTACATAAATGCATTCAACTGTCATGTATAACTAATTAAAACAAATAAAAAAAATTTTTTAAAGCCTTTCAATAAGGACTGGGATTGTGACTCAGTGGTAGAGCACTTGCCTAGCACATTTGAGGCACTGGGTTTGATTGCCAGCACCACATATAAATAAATAAAATAAAGGTCTATTGACAACAAAAATATATATTTATATTTTAAAAAGTCTGTCAATAAAAAAAAAGTCCATGTCTAGATGGATTCTTGGCTGAGTTCTACCAGACCTCTAAAGGAAAACAAACACAAGTCTTCCTCAAATTATTCTATAAAACTGAAAAGGAGGAAACACTCCCAAACACAGTCTATGAAGACAGTATAATCCTGATATCAAAATCAGACAAAAAACACATCAAGGAAAGAAAACTACACATAAATATTCCTGTCAAACCTAGATGCAAAATTCCTGAATAAAATAATTGCAAACTGCATTCAAAAATTCATTAAGAAGGTAGTACACCACAATCAGGTGGGTTTCATTCCAGGGATGCAAGATTTTTTCAACATACACCAATCAATAAATGTAATTCACCACATAAATAAAATCAAGGATAAGAACCATATTGTTATCTCAATAGATGCAGAAAAGCTCTTTGAAAAAAATCCAGCACTCATTCATGTTTTTAAAAAACTGAACAAACTACTGATAGAAGAAACTTATCTCAACATTATAAAGACTATGTCAGTATTATAAGGCAAATACCATAGGAAAATAGAGAAAACCTGAAAGTATTTCCTTTAAAATCAGAAATAAGACATGGATGTCCAGTCTTATCTCTCTTATTCAATATAGTTCTTGAAACTCTAGCCAGAGCAATCAGGCAAGATAAGAAAATTTGAAGGAGCCCCAATTAGGGAGATGGCTATTGCGGTCAGCTGGAAGCCATAAGTTCCACCTGATAATAAGTATGTATGTGACGCACCTGTAAATGCACGTGAGGCACCCGCAAAGCTAAAGGTATATAACCGGGTGAAAGCGGTCGGAGTGAGGAAAAGAATGAATTCATTCAGTCAGTCATGCAGTCACTCGGTCGGAAGAAGAGTTCGGGTCGGAGAAGAAGAAAAGAATCAGAGCGGCCAGAACGTAGGCAGAGCGGTTACAGAAGAGAAACCAGATAGAAGAAGTAATTCCTGGTCAGAGTCAGGCAGAGGCTCCCGAGGAAGAAAGAAGAAAGAAGAAAGAAGCTCTAAAAGCTAAGCTCTCTCTCTCTCTCTAAAGAAGAAATCTCTCTCTTTCAAGCTCTCTCTCTTTCTAAGCTCTAAGAAGAAAAGCTCTATCTTTCTTTCTCTCTCTCTAAGCTAAGAAGAACAGAAGAAAGAAGAAAGCTCTCTCTAATCTTTCTCTCTAAGCTCTTTCTAAGAAGAAAAAAATCTTTCTTTCTCTCTCTAAGCTCTCTCTAAGAAAGTAGAAGTAAAAGTAGTAATAGCTTTACTCTGCCTCCGAGTTTTCCTCCCGCGGCGCTGTGGCTGGCCATGACAGGCAGCTTACAAAAATTAAAGGTATACAAATAGAAAAAGAAGAAGTCAAATTATCTCTGTTTGATGATGTATAAGACCCCAAAAAATTCCAACAAAAGACTTCTAGAACTGATAAATAAATTCAGAAAAGTAGGAAGATACAAGATCAATATTCACAAATTTGGGGCTGGGGTTGTGGCTCTGTGGTAGAACACTCATTTAGCACATGCATGGCCCTGGGTTCAATCGTCAGCACCACATATAAATAAATAAATAAAATAAAGGTATTATGTCCAACTACAACTAAGAAATAAATATAAAAAATATTCACAAATCCATCACTTTTCTATACTCCAACAGTGATTTTGCTAAGAAAGAAACAGGAAAACTATTCCAGTCACAATAACCTCAAAAAATAAAATAAAATAGTTAGAAATTACTCTAACCAAGCAGGTGAAAGACCTCTACAATGAAACTTATAGAACATTTAAGAGAGAAATTGAAGAAGACCTTAGAAGATGGAAAGATCCCCCACATTCTTGGATAGGCAGAATTAATATTGTCAAAATGGCCATATTACCAAACGTGTTGTAACACAGATTTAATGCAATTCCCATCAAGATATCAATGACATTCTTCACAGAACTATAAGAAACAGTCCTAAAATTAATGTGGAGGAATAAAAGACCCAGAATAGCCAAAGCGATCCTGAGCAGGAAGAGTGATGCTGGAAGCATCACAATACCTGATTCAAATAATACTACAAAGCTATAGTAACAAAAAACATCATAGTATTGGCATCAAAATAGACATAAAGATCTGTAGAACAGAATAGAAGACACAGAGACAAATATACAATCAATAAATGGACAAAATGACTAAACATACATTTCTTTAAAAAAAAAACACAAGTGGCCAAAAATTATATGAAAAAATTTTCAACATCCCTAGCAATCAAGGAAATGCAAATCAAAACTACACTGAAATTTCATCTTACTCAAGTCAGAATGACAATAATCAAGAATATAAATAATAATAAATTCTGGAGAGGATGTGGGGAGAAATTTACACTTATACGTTATTGGTGGGAGTGAAAATTAGTACAACAAATTTGGAAGGTCATACAGAGACTCCTCAAAAAATTAGGAATGAAAACACCATATGACCCAGCTATCCCACTCCTCAGTGTCAAAAGAACTAAAATTAGTATACTATAGTGATATAGTCACATCAATGTTTATAGCAGTGCAACTCACAATAGCCAAGGTACGGAACCAGCCCAGATACCTGTCAATAGATAAAAGGATTAAGAAAATGTGGTATGGGCTAGGCATATAGCTCAGTTGGTAGAGTGCTTGCCTCGCATGCACAAGGCCCTGGGTTCAATCCCCAGCACCACAAAAAAAAAGAAAAGAAAAGAGAAAGAAAGAAAGAAAGAAAAAAAGAAATAGAAAATGTGGTATATATATTCACCATGGAGATTTAATCAGCCATCAAGAAGAATGATATTACAGCATTTACCAGTAAATAGATGGAACTGGAGAATATCATGCTAAGTGAAATGAGCCAGACTTAGAAAATCAAGGATTAAATGTTCTCTATGTAGAAGGTAGAGCAAGCCGGGCGCGGTGGTGCACGCCTGTAATCCCAGCACTTTGGGAGGCTGAGGCAGGAGGATCACGAGTTCAAAGCCAGCCTCGGCAATGGCAAGGCACTTAGCAACTCAGTGAGACCCTGTCTCTAATAAAATACAAAAAAGGGCTGGGGATGTGGCCCAGTGGTCGAGTGCCCCTGAGTTCAATCCCCGGTACCAAAAAAAAAAAAGAAATGTAGAAGCTAGAGCAAAGTAAAGGGGAAGAAAGGGAGATCAAATATCTGATATGTGGATGCTAACACAAAACAAGGCAGGAGGGGAAGAATAGAAGTTCAGTGGATTAGACAAAGGAGAATGAGGAGAAGGGAGGGAGATAGGAAAAGGAATAACAGTTGAATAAATCTGACATAACTTTCCTATGTACATCTATGAATACATCACGGTGAATCTCATATGTCCAGAAGACTAGGATCCTAATTAGAATAAGATATACTCCATCTTAGTATAAATATGTCAAAATAGACTCTACTGTCATGCATAACTAAAAAGAACCAATTTAAAGAGAGAGAGAAGGAAGATGAGTAGAATAGAAGGAGATTGATGGGGAGGGAGTAGGGATGGGAAAGGGGAGGAAATGCAGAATGAATTTGACAAAATTACACTATGTGCATATACAAATATAACATGGTTAATTCCACCTTTATGTATACCTATGAAGTGCCAATTAAAAATATATAAATGAATGCAAGGTAGACTAGTACAATGGAAGAGGGATAAGGGGAAGGAAAAAGGGAGGGGAAAAGAGAGGCACCAGGGACTGAAATGAAGTAAATTAAATTCCATGCATGTATTATTATGTTAAAGTGAGCCCAACTATTATGTACAACTATAATGCACCAATGAAAGCAAAAGAATAGGATCAACTACATGCTATACAAACATTTTAAATCTAAGGACACACATAAACTGCAATAAATAAACACAAATAAACTGCAATGTGGGGGAAATCCATGAAAATAGAAGAGAGATCAGTAGTGTAGAGAAAGGGGATTGAGGGGGAGGTAGGAGGAACAGTAAAAGAGAAGAATAGTGGAATCAATTTGATCTAACTTTCCTATGTACATATATGAATATACCACATTGAATCTAACCTTTGTGCATATCCACAAGGCACTAATTTTTTAAAAAACTATAAATAAAAAAAGATCAGTGGACTAGAAAGAATGAAACAAGAAGATGGAGAAAGGGAGGCAAAGGGGAAAGACTGGGGACTGAATTTGGAGCAAATTACATTCCATGCTTATATAATGTCAAAATGAACCCTAGTATTATGTATAACTAAAATGAACTAATTTTTAAAAAAAAAACATTGTTGGTTATTATGAAATTCAAAGCATACAGAGACATGTCTCACCCAAAGATATCAAAAAGGCATATCAGAAATTGGCACTAAATTGATATCCAGATAAAAATTCTGAGAATAAAGAAGAGATCAGATTCCTGAGAATAGTTAGTTGCCCCTGGATTCACTCCCTGGTATCAAAAAAGAAAGATCTCAAGTCAACAACCTAACAAGGAACTGGAAAAAAAAAAGCACAAAAATGAATCCAAAACTAACAGAAAAGAGGAAATGAATATTAAAACAGAGATAATAGCCAGCACAGTGGTGCACGCCTGTAATCCCAGCACTTGGGTGGCTGAGGCAGGAGGATCACGAGTTCAAAGCCAACCTCAGCAATGGCGAGGCACTTAGCAACTTGGTGAGACCCTGTCTCTGATAAAATACAAAAAAGGGCTGCAGATGTGGCCCAGTGGTCGAGTGCCCCTGAGAGTTCAATCCCTGGTACCAAAAAAGAAAAAAGAAATGAAGAGGGGAGCTGGGCATGGCAGTGTAAGCCTGTAATCCCAGTGGCTTGGGAGGCTGAGGCAGGAGAATGGCAAGTTCAAAGCCAGCCTCAGCAAAAGTGAGGTGCTAAGCAATTCAATGAGACCCTGTCTCCAAATAAAATCTAAACTATGACTGGGGATGTGACTCAGTGGTAGAGTGCCCCTGAGTTCAATCCCTGGTACCTGCCCTCCATGCCCCCACCCAAAAAAAAAAAAAGAAAGAAAGAGGGGATGTTAAATCCAATGCCACAGAAATTAAAATGAGGCTTCACTCATGTACAGAGGGATGATCCAATCCTCTTACAGAGGGATGTCTGGATCCTAAGATTAATCCAGAAGTACTGTTTTATGGCAAATGAGGGGCCAACTGGTCTGCCACTCCATGGACAAAACATGAATCTTGCAGCACTGGGTCTGGTCAGGTCATGGCAGCTGGAGGTCAGGAACGCACTTCAGGAAATTTCCATAAAACATATCATCAGCTCCCTTGATAGCTGACCTAGCCATGGAAAACCTCATTGGATTCTCACTAGATCTGACCATCACTGGTACTCTTAAAAACTCTTCCCAAAAAATGTATCTGGAGAGGGGCTGGGGGTGTGGATCAGTAGTAGAGCGCTCACCTAGCACGTGTGCGGCCCGGGTTCGATCCTCAGCACCACCTAAAAATAAAGGCATTGTGTACAACTAAAGCAAATAAATAAATATTTTTTAAAATGTATCAGGAGAGATAAAAAGTGGCAGATTGGAGGAAGAGTGCACTTTCTAGTTGCTTCATGGCTCAGGATTCAAGTAGCAGGAGCACTGCTCTCAGTAAGGTGGGTGACAGAGGAAATTCACTGAATTTTAATGTCAGTTAGATAATCCCAGAATCCCAGAAATCTAGGTGCAATGAACAGAGAACAGGGAAGATTACATTGGAACCAAGTGGGGGTGGCAGTAGTGCCAGTTCACCAAGAGAGAGGAGGGGTAACACAAACAGAAAGAGAAACACAATGGACAAATTTGTCTTGGGAAAATCTGTTGAACAGGAAAAAAATCTGAACTTAGCTGAACAGAGGCTGCACTGCCAGTTGGTGTTTGAGAAGTGCTCTGTGTTTCTCAACTGTCAGTGGAAAGCTGAAGTAGGAAGTTATCTTGAAGATGCAGTAGGACAGCTTACTAGAGCAGGAGCCCAGGAGATCACAGCAAATATTGCCATATGGTCCTGGCAAGTGTCTACCATGCAGCCTAGAATGTGCTTAGTGGAGTGTAATTCAAACAAGCACAAGGAGGATTGTGCCCAGGGGGGTTCTGATTGGGAATACAGAAGGGAATGCCCCTCACTTTCCCTTCAAGTCTGGTGCTCACATGACCAGCTGAACAGAGTCCATAAACTGGACAAGTGGGCACAATTGCACTTGTGGCCTGAGCCTGGAAAGGCCATATTTATTGGTAGTGGAGTGTTCAAGACCTATGTAGGGTTGGTAACCTCATCCTATGAGTGGAGTTTTTGGAAGGCCCCCAAGATCCAGATGCCCAGCAGAGATCAGCATCTGCCCGGCCTTAGGAGATATCACACGATGAAGTTCCAAATCAGAGCTAAGCCCCAGCCACCAGAACTTCCCTTTAGAAATTTGCATCAACCTCACCCTGAAAGTATATCAATATAGTCTGACTGGGCAAAAATACAATTGACAGTATTTCCCATTCCATCCTACTCAGGGAAGCTGAGAGCTATTTCAAATAGCTTCAGTTCCGGGTCACTCCAGCTTGATAAGAAACACAAAAAAGAGGAAGGGTTTAACAACCTAAAGCCCTTGCCCTCTGTCAGGAGTATGTGGCCCAAGAAGAATGCAAAGAAGGGCATTCTGGCATAGGCAGTGAACATCCATCTTTGTCGATAGTTTTGTTTGCCTCAGCAGAGAAAATCCTCTTTCATTTCATCAAGAAATTTTTTATTTTTCTTTTTTTTTCATTCTTATCATTTTCTTCATCCATTTGTTATTTCTCTGTTTTGTCTTTTGAGGATTAGGGCTTCTTTGTTTTGTTTGTTCTACTGTTACTCCTTCTCTCCTTTCTTCTTCCTCTGATAATGAAATTCTCTTGGTCTCTCTCCCTTTATTTTGTTTCTTTTTTTTTTATCCTTCTTTATAACCATCACTTATTGCCTCTCTCTCTGTTCACATTTTGAATATTCCAAACTTTCTTTTGTCTTGATACCTCCTTTTCTTTTCTCTCAATGAACTGTAATTTTACCATTTTTTAGAACTATTTAGTTTATATAATTTCTGCCCCTACTATTAATGTTGTTGTTATTATTATGAAGATGATGGCATAGTTGACACTTGCTGCTTACTTTAATGATAGATCTAGTTCACAGCTGTTTATTTTATTGCTAATTTCTGACCTCACTATTCCTCTTTTCATGGTAATTAGAGTTGTTGATGTCATAGTAAGCACTGGGTATTTGTGTTAATTCTGTATATTGTTCACTGTTATTGTTGATGTTGCTTGTTTCCCCCTTTTCTGAAAG
Organism: Tamias sibiricus; assembly: GCA_025594165.1. Lineage (NCBI taxonomy): Eukaryota > Metazoa > Chordata > Mammalia > Rodentia > Sciuridae > Tamias > Tamias sibiricus. Next base: position 71,052,002 of record CM046662.1, read on the forward strand.
GTGCTGGGAATCTACTGGGACACTAAGAGTTCACAGAGTAAGCTGAGTACAGTGACACATGCCTGTAATCCTAGGAGGCTGAGGCAGGAGGATCACAGTTCAAAGCCAGCCTTAGCAATTTAGCAAGACCCTAAGCAACTCAGTAAGACCCTGTCTCTAAATAACATATTTTTTTTTAAAAAAAAGGGCTGGGGAGGGCTTGGATTGTGACTCAGTGGTAGAATGCTTGTCTAGCACAAGTGAGGCCCTGGGTTCAATTATCAGCACTGCATATCAATAAACAAAATAAAGTCCATTGATGACTAAAAATATATTTAAAAAAAAAAAAGGGCTGGGGATGTGGCTCAGAGATTAAGTGCCCCTGTGTTCAGCCCCTGGTACCAAAGAGAGAGAGAGACAGAGACAGAGAGACAGAGAGAGATATCACAGGGTGAAAACTCTGCTGCTGAGTTACATCCACACCCAGCCAAGAGACCACACACCTTGCTCCACACACAACTAATCCTGCTCAAACTTCAACAGTGCTTTAATTCCTAAAGTAGGGGAGACAAAAACCAGAAACTGATGACCAGGCCTCAACTAGGAATGGTTAGGTGGGTCACTTGGGTCTCACTCAAAGACATCTGTTCCTACAGCAAAAACAAAGAAATTCCAAAATGGTGGTGGCTCAGAAGAATTCATAGTGTTGCATTAGTGCTCCAAGATTGAATTAAATTAGCAGTCTGCAGTGGCAAACTCAGAGACCTTGGAATTTGAAATTAGTACTTAGATTACACTGAGCCTACGTGTTGAAGCTAAGAGATACTGACAGCACAAGAATTATTACAAAAGAGATAACTACTCACCAAAGGACACCCTGATAAAAGAGAAAGAGGAAACCATCCCAACAGACCTCTGAAAACATAAGAGGCAAAGAAGTCTCCCCTTGGCCAAAAAAAAAATTTTTTTTACAAACCCCAACAAAGGAACTCACTATTGAGTAGGATGAAATTCCAGATAAAGACTAAAAAATTATTATCAAAATTATTAATGAGCTGGGCTGGGGCTGGGGCTGGGGCTCAGTGGCAGAGCACTTGCCTAGCATATGTGAGGCAATTCATTCCATCTTTAGCATTGCATACAAAAATAAGCAAATAAGATAAAGGCATGCTGTCCATCTACAACTACAAAAAATGATTTTAAAAAATTATTAATGAGCTTAACAAAGATCCAAGGAACAAATCAAGAGATTTTAAAAATAGGAGATGAAAGACTATTTCAAACAAGAGATTAGAGATTCTGGGGAAAAAAAACTAATCAGAACTGTTAGAAATGAAACATACAATAAGTCAAACAAAAAAAATCAGTTGACAGTATCACCGATGGATTAAATTACGCAGAAACCAGAATTTCAGGCCTTGAAGACAGGGTATATGAGCTTGAAAAGTCACTAAGCAGATTAAAAAAAAAAAAAGACCATAATCAGAATATACAAGAACTCTGGGACAACATTAAGAGACTAAATTTAAGAGTGACTGGAACTGAAGAGAGCATGGAGTTACAGGTAAATGGCATTAAGAACCCTTTCAGGAAAATAATAGAAATGTTTCCAAACCTTAGGAATGAGATGGACATTTACCTACAAGATTAAAATCGAACCCCAAATAGACAAGATCAAAAAAAGAATCCAAGACACATAATAGTTAAAATGCCTAATAAAGAGAATATGAGGGAGGATCCAAGATGGGCTGGAGGGAGGTTGCATTCTGTGTCTCTCTGGGACAGGGGATTCAAGTAGTGGGAATACTGTTTCTCTGTGAGTGATTAGAGGACTCCCAACAGCTGTTCCCATGCAGATCCTCAGGCCCCAGTGTCAGCACAGGACTCCCAGCCACTTGTCCACACAGATCCTCCAGGTGCCCGAGCAGGACCATCAGCATTAGCACACATGCAAGACTCCTGGATGCCCATGCATGCAGAAATCCAGCCACCACTCCCATGCAGGACACCCGGCAGCTGCCCATGTGCAGGAACTCCAGCCGCCACTCCCGTGTGGACCCCCATCTACCAATGTGAGGTTCCTCCAGTTGCCTCCATCTTGGGGCACTACAACTATCACCACAGTTCCCTACATGTGGTAGCCTGTACCTGCAGACACTGCACAGGGTCCAGAGACAGTCGCCGGCCACAATACTGCATGCCACAAAGCTGTATCTCTGAACATGCCACTCAATGCCACTGCCAGCCCCACTTGACACCCCCCCACATACACCCCTTCACTGAAAGCAGCCACCTCCATCTTGGGACTCCTTCATCGCCATCTTTAGTTGGGGCAACTCCCAGCTTGGAACACCAGATAGGGCTTAGAAGCATTATCAAGGTATTGAAAGTCCCCAACTCCCACCTCTTCCCAGAAGCTGCTAACCCGGCACAGTCCTGTGCCTAAGCAGATAGTCCATACCTCACAAAACCGGGTCCTGAGCTGCCCAATATAAAACAGCTCTCTGGGACAGGTGCACAGCCCACAAGACCTCCAGAGAAAGATTTCTGAGTGGAAATCATAAAGGGAGGGGGTGAGTGGGATACAGTTTAGAGACTAAATTAAAGAGCAGCAAGGTCTACAGGTGAAACAAGGAGATAAGACCAGGAGCCCACATCACATGAATGGGCCCCAAAGGAAACCCTTGAACCAATTCCCCCACACTAATAACTTTCACCATCCTGAGGGTGGAGATACCAGCATACAACAGACAATCTCACCTACTGGATGAGAAGGGAAGCTGGAAAGATACTGATCTCCAACAAAAACAATCCTTGTATCTTCCTTCAAGATTCTTTCTTTCTCTCTCTTTCTCTCTCTCTTTCTTCTCCTGCCATCACATCCCCAACATTTGTGAAACCAAGAACTTTTCATGAATTAGTCTACTGAGGACTGAGATGTCTGACTAGTATATTACAGTGGTGTTGTTTATTCTTTTATCCCTATTTTTACATGTTTTTACTTTTCTTTCTTTTTTTTTTTTTTTTTTTTTTTTTTTTTTTTGTACCGGAGATTGAACTCAGGGGCACTTGACCACTGGGCCACATCCCCAGCCCTCCCCCCCCTTTTTTGTATTTTATTAGAGACAGGGTCTCACTGAGTTGCTAAGTGCCTTACCATTGCTAAGTTGCTAAGTGCCTCAGCCAGCTGAGGCTGGCTTTGAACTCACGATCCACCTGCCTCAGCCTCCCAAGTGCTGAGATTACAGGCGTGTGCCACCACGCCTGGCTTACTTTTCTTAATATACGAATTTGTTTGTTTTCTGTACTCTACTATCTTCCCACTTATATGTCTCCCCAAAACCACTTTGTCTCTCTGCTCCTGCTACTAACCAACTTCTTTAGATTCCTCTTTCATGCTTCCTAAAATCTAATAACTCTATGTCCTCGCCTCTTACCCCCCCTCAACATCTCATCCTACACCTCACCCCCAGTTCTTTGTCCACCATCAGAAACTGTAGACCCTTTTGCAAACCTACTGTTTATATTGTAGTGTTGTACCAAAAATGTTGTATCCAGCATAATGCCAATTAAAACTCCAAGCCACGTCACACTTGAGCCAATAAAAAGCCTTTATTAAGCTGATCAGCGGCCACCATCCTCACACATCACACAGTGTGACAAGATGGCGTGCAGGCAGTGATTTTTCAAGGGTTTATAAAGAGCAAAATCACAGAGGGCGGAATATTCAATTGCAGGGTTTTAGCCAATGCAAGCAAGCCACAGTACAGAAGCTGAATCTAGGCAGTTAGCAAGACAAAGCAATGGGTACAATAATATTTCCCACGGGACTGTCCAGGTTGGTATAGCAACAATCAAGTAGAAGGGAATGGGGTCAAGATGACCCTAGTTGAGTACATGTTAGAGAATGGTTACTAATGTCTAGACAATCAATCTCTGACAAGGTATTTGCCCAGGAAAATGGAAACCAAAGAGAGCAATTTTACATTGTATAGGAATTGCTGTTTTTATGCTGTCAAGCGTATTATGCTAGGTAACGATTAATGGGTACACAGGCAGGACTTCCTGTATTCTATTATTTCTGAGAAACAGAACTATTTCTTGGAACTCCTAAGATGGCTGCTGAAGAACAAGATGGAGTCCCTTTAGTTCTCTTATCACAGTAGATAATAATTGAACTTACCATTTCTGTATATTGTGACAAAACTGTAAACATCTTAATAGCAGATATTTGTTTTAAGGTTGTATATTGTTTATTTTGGGATCTGTTCAGATTGTTCTCCCCATTAAAGGAGAGGTATTGGAAACCTACTGGGACACTATAAGCCTATACGGTAAAAAACTAATGCCTCGGATCTGCAGTGCCAGAAGGGAAAACACATGAACAACATGAAAAAACAAGGGAAGAAAGTGCTCCTAACAAACCAAGATATTACATTATTAGAATCCATGGCCAGCACAACAGAAGAAATGACAGAGAAGGAATTCAGGATGTACATAATTTAAATGTTCCGTGAATTAAAGGATGACATAAGAGAGCAAATATAGGCAGCAAAAGATCATTTTGATAAAGAGCTATATAAGCAAATACAGGAAGCAAAAGCTTACTTCAATAAGGAGATAGAGGTTCTGAAAACAAACAAACAGAAATCCTTGAAATGAAAGAAACAATAAACCAAATTAAAAGCTCAGTAGAAAGCATCACCAACAGATTAGATCACTTGGAAGACAGAACCTCAGACAATGAAGACAAAATATATATATTTTTTTAAATATTTATTTATTTGTTTTAGTTGTACCCAATGCCTTTATTTTACGTGGTGCTGAGGATCGAACCCAGGCCACGCATGTACTAGATGAGTGCTCTACCACTGAGCCACAACCCCAGCCCCAAAATATATAATTCTGAAAAGAATTTTGACCACACAGTGAAGATGGTAAGAAACCATGAGCAGTATATTCAAGAATTATGGGATAACATAAAAAGACCAAATTTAAGAATTATTGGTATAGAGGGGGATAGAGTTCCAAACCAAAGGAATGAACAATCTATTCAATAAAATAATATCAGAAAAACTTCCAAGAATGAAGAATAAATTGGAAAATCAAATACAAGAGGCTTACAGGACACCAAATATACAAAATCACAAACATACCCACACAGAGGCACATTATAATGAAAATGCCCAGCATACAGAATAAGGAGAGAATTTTAAAAGCCACAAGAGAAAGGAATCAGATTACATATAGGGGGGAACCAATTAGGATATTTGCAGATTTTTCAACCCAAACCCTGAAAACTAAAAAGATTCTGGAACAACATATACCAAGCTCTGAAAGAAAATGGATGTCAACCAAGAATCTTATATCCAGCAAAATTAAGCTTTAGATTTGATGACGAAATAAAAACCTTCCATGATAAACAAAAGTTAAAAGAAATTACAACTAGGAGCCGGGCGCGGTGGCACACGCCTGTAATCCCAGTACTTGGGAGGCTGAGGCAGGAGGATCGCGAGTTCAAAGCCAGCCTCAGCAATGGCGAGGCACTTAGCAACTCAGTGAGACCCTGTCTCTAATAAAATACAAAAAAGGACTGGGGATGTGGCCCAGTGGTCGAGTGCCCCTGAGTTCAATCCTCAGTACCAAAAAAAAAAAAAAAAAAAAAAAAAAAGAAATTACAACTAGGAAGCCTGCACTATATAACACCCTTGGCAAAATATTCCATGAGAAGGAACAACAATGAAAATTTGCAAAGGGATGTATTGCACTAAAGGAAGTGCTAATCAAAGGAGAAAACAAGTCTTGTTAAATATCAAAAATAAACAAATATGACCAGGGGTACAAATAATGTCTCAGTAATAACCCTGAATGTTAATGGCCTACACTCACCAATCAAAAGACTTAGACTGGCAGATTGGATTTTTTAAAAAAGACCCAGCAATATGTTGCCTTCAAGAGATTCATCTCATAGGAAAAAACATCCATAGACTGAAGGTGAAAGGTTGGGAAAAAACATACCACTCATATGGACTGCAGAAACAAGTAGGGGTTTCCATCATCATATCAAATTAAGTAGACTTCAAGCCAAAGTTAATCAAAAAGGATAAAGAAGGACATTTCATACTGATTAAGGGAACCATACATCAACAAGACATAACAATTATAAATATATCTGCCCCCAAAATGGAGCATCTATTGTCATCAAACAAACTCTTCTCAAGTTCAAGAGTCAAATAGAACACAACACAATAATTTTGGGTGACTTTAACACACCTCTTTCACCACTGGATAGATCTTCCAAACAAAAGCTGAACAAAGAAACTATGGAAATCAATAATTATTTACAATCAATAGCTTAGACTTAACATGCCGCGTTACTTATTAAAGGGGCCAAGGTCTAAAGCCACCCCCTTTTGGGCCCAAAAGGAGGCCCTTTCTGACCGGCAGAAAGGGTTAAAGTAGCCTACCTGGCGAATACAAGCCTAGCGGGCAAAAGTCGCCGAGTGCCTTTCCCCCCCCCCCCCCCCCCGCCCATTTGCGGACACAAGGCCACTCTCGGGGAGTTTGGTCGGAAGCGGTGCCAGAACTCAACTTTATTAAAGATGGACTGAACTTATAAAGGCCTAAACATAACCAATCAGTGACCAGCAGGCGGTTCCTATTCTCAGGATATGTCATAGCCATGCCCCCTGCTTAGCCCCAGTCCTCCACAGGGCATGGTAAGCAACCAGAGCCAGAGTTTTTTCCATCCCCTTGGCAGACAGCGTCCGGAAAGTCCCAACATTTCCCCGTTTTCGTTTTTTCAAAATGGGGCTTCTCCACTCTTAATTCAAAAATGGGATGTCCCATTCTGTATTTCGAAAATTAGGGTGTCCATCTCATTCGAGAGTGTGCCTGCTTTAGATTGTTTTTCCTCTCTGGGAAAAATCTTACCCGTCATTGGCTACCACCCTAGCACTTCAGGTGGACACACCCAGGGCCAGCAAGTGGCCAGGGGAAGGACATGGGACAGGACAGTCACCTTTGGGAATGCTTTTCAAGGATGGCTGGTTTAAACCTCCGCATCCTGTTAAAGACCATGGCCAAGCCTGTAGGGCTCTAGTTCAGCATCGCTGACAGCAGACCACCAAGCTGTATCAATCTGGTCATTCAAAAGGGAAATTGAATAAATTTGTTGATTACATAGGGCCCAAAAGTGAACACAAAGACAATGACAATCAGGGATTTCACCAAAGGGAGACGGTCCACCCATTCAGTTCAGTCTAAAGGAAGCCTTCTGGCATAAAGTCCGGACAATTGTCACAGAAATAGCACTCTTCTCTCAGAGTCCAAAGGAAGCCATCTAGCACAAAGTCCAGACAATTGTCACAGGAATAGCATTCTTCTCTCTAGCACAAAGTCTGGACAATTGTCATAGGAATAGCACTCTTCTCTCAGAGTCCAAGACAGTGTTCTTGATGAATTTTGGAATGGATGTGATGAGAAGTTTAATCATAACAGGACAGGAGATCTGTCATGGTGTTTTTTCTTTCTTCTCATTTCTGTGGAAAAAAGAAAGGATCACCCCTCAAGAGCATGTGCTCCTGGGTAGTCATTTTGGTCAGATTGGCAGTATTTGAGATCTCTGGCAGGCACCCATATAGGGTTTTGTTCTCCCATTGGGAAGACACATCCAAAACCTCTGCCAGCACTTATTAACGGATCTGGACCTCTCCAGAATCCAGTCAATGGGTCCTTCCATCGGACCTCAACCTTTACATAAGGCGTTTGGTTAGACCAGTGTCTTTGAAACGCAGATAGAGGCTGCTGTTCAGAAAAATTTAAAATATTTAAAGTAAGCATAGCTGTTTTTAACTGGTCATGGGGGTTGCTTCCCCCATTTTGTTTTATTAATTGGTCCTTTAGGGTTTTATTGTGTCTCTCTATGATGGCTTGTCCTTTTGGGTTGTATGGGATCCCTGTGGTATGTTTAATATGCCATCTTTGGAAGAACTTTTGTAATGATTTGTTCATAAACAGGGTCCATTATCGGTTTTAACCTGTTTTGGCAATCCAAGAATAGCAAAGCATTGTAAAAAGTGACTTTCAGCATGTTTAGCCATTTCTCCAGAGTGCACCGTGGCCCAACAAGCATGTGAATAAGTATCTATGGACATAAATATATATTTTAATTTTCCAAATGGTGCATAATGGGTTACATCAGTCTGCCAGACAGCGTTGGGCTGTAGGCCTCTGGGATTTACCCCAGGGGACTGGAGAGGTGGGACCTGTAAGAAGGGCAAACAGGACTTACATGTTCTTACAATCTTTTTAAAATCTTTTATAGGAACCAAAGGAAATTTATGATGTAGTCCTCTCCAATTTAAATGAGTAAGGTCGTGAAGACCTTGGGCTAACTGAAGGTCTTGTTGATATGGGACTGTAACTATTAATACACCTGTGGTGGCCAAACAGTCAGCGGCCTGATTTCCCTCAGAGAGGGGCCCAGATAAGCCTTGATGTCCCCTAAGATGTTGGAGGAAAATAGGCTCATTATGCCCCTTTAACAGGGATCGTATCTGAATCATTAAAGGAGTGATAGGATTATTATCTATCTTTATATATGATGCATTTAGAGTAGGTAATAGGTTAATTACATATAAACTATCTGAGAAAAGATTCATAGGCTCTTGGACATGGGTCAAGGCTAATGCAACAGCATATAATTCTTTAAATTGAGCAGAACCAGTAACTGCTTCAAAGTATTGTGTCCTTTGGCCTGAGGATGGGTGAAAAACTACAACTGTTGACCCTTCTTTTCCTCCATCTGTGAAGACATTTACTGCCTTGGGGAGTGGCTTGACGGAAAAAAGGATGGGGGGAGTCCACTCCAGCTTGGGAAAAGAAGAGTTCCATTTGGTTGACCCGTAATGACAGTCAACCTTTCCTAAAAATCCTTCTAAAGCGTAGGAGACTCTAGGGTTGTTTCTCCGTATCCACTCAAAGTCTGACAAACGGTAAGGGTAAGGTTAAAACATCTGGATCTTTTCCATAATGCCTCAATGATGTATCTCTCCCTTTTATTATAAGATCTGCTAATTGATCTAATTGGGAATAAACTCGAGGTGCTCCTCCCACAGAGGAATGTATCCACTGTAAGGGGTTACCCATCTGGGTGAGAACAGCTGTAAGGAGCTTAGCACCTGAGAAAATCCACAGATATAGAGGTTGCTTTGGTTGGTATCGAGCCAATTGGGCTGAATTGAGGGCATCTCGGACTTTTTGTAATATTGACAGATGACCTTCTTCTAGTATAATCACATCAGAGGGGGATTTTCCCCATAGCAACTCTCAAAAAGAGGTAATAAATCCTAAGTAGAGACATGAAGCCAAGGTCTTAACCAGTTTAGCTCTCCTAGTAGCTTCTGTAACTCTGCCAAGGAATAAGATTTTTGAATGACTAGTTGAGGTTTGAGAGGACAAACCAAGTCTAGGCTAAGTTTTGTCCCCAATATTTTGAAGGGAGGTACAGTTTGGACCTTGTCACTGGATATGTGTAATCCTCCTTTCTCTAAGAGCTCTCGAAGGGCCAGGTAAGCTGAGCCCAGTTGCTGGACATCAGCAGCTCCCAGGATGATGTCATCCATATAAACATATAGGGTGAGCTGCGATTTTTCCATTAATGGTGACAGGAGACATGAAACATAATGTTGACAAAAAGCTGGGCTGTTCGCCATACCTTGAGGGAGAACTATCCATTCATATTGTTCATCCAGCCTTTGAAAATTGATAGAAGGGACAGAAAAAGCAAACTTTTCATAATCATCCGAATGTAGAGGGATAGAAAAATAACAATCTTTAATGTCAATCACAATTAAGGTTAAATCTCTTGAAATAGAAGGGATCCAGGGGAGGCCACACAGAGGTGTGCCAACAATGAACATCCTATCATTAATTTTCCGGAGGTCCTGTAACATCCTCCATTTCCCTGTGGCCTTCTGTATAACAAAAACAGGACTGTTCCATGGGCTAAGAGAGGGTCTAATGTGTCCTAGGGCTAACTGTTCTTGGACAATTGCCCTCAAATGGTTTTGTTTTTCAGTAGGAAGGGGCCACTGCTTGACCCAGATTGGGGGGCCATCTCGCCATTGAATAGCAGGAACTTGGGGAGCAGTGTCCCTTAGGATTGGGGGTGAGACCCTATTTGATGGTTGGAAGTTTCCCTCCCTGTATCTTTAATTAATATATCATCTTGAAGCTCTCTATGGGTTGTAGTAATGTAAGCTTCAGCTTCTCCTAAGATGTCCTGGCCTAATAAATTAGAGGTTAATCCAGGGGCCACAAGGGGGTGAACTTCCCCTTGATTTTCGTCTATGTCTCTCCATCTAAGCCTATCTTTGGTTTCCTCTGAATTAGTGTTTCCACCTACCCCAAGTAATTGGGGCCCTGGAATTAGTTTCCACTGAGGTGGGATCTCTTCCTTCCTTAGTATAGTACGATCTGCCCCAGTATCAATCAGGCAACGAAATTTCTTTCCTGATATATAAATATCCATCTTTGGTCTAATCCCTGGAACAATAGGAACTGTCCAATGGACCTTAGGGGGACTGTGAGCAGGGGAACCTCCTTGTTGTAACGGGGCTGGAGGATGCCCCTTTAGGAGTTTAGAGGTTTCCCCTGAATATCAAATTTAGATCTGCAATCTTTTTTCCAATGATACCCTCTTTTACATCTAGGACAAAGTGTTCTAGGGGCAGCTGGACTCTGAGTCTGGCCAGGGGAGCATTCTGGAGGATGACCAAGGCCATTGGGGCAGTCCTTTTTAAAATGGCCCTGTCGTCCACACTTAAAATAGGTCCCAGCCGGGCGCGGTGGCGCATGCCTGTAATCCCAGCACTTTGGGAGGCTGAGGCAGGAGGATCGCGAGTTCAAAGCCAGCCATCAGCAATGGCGAGGCACTTAGCAACTCAATGAGACCCTGTCTCTAAATAAAATACAAAAAAGGGCTGGGGATGTGGCCCAGTGGTCAAGTGCCCCTGAGTTCAATCCCCAGTACCAAAAAAAAAAAAAAAAAAAAAAAAAAATAGGTCCCTTTTCCATTTAAAACTGTTGCTAGTACCTCAGTATGGGCATTAAGGGCTGTTGTTAAGGATTGAGATTGATGGGTATGAGAACCGACATCTTTGGTTGCAATAATCCATCTCCCCATAGATCTATCCTTTAATCCTGCACAGGCTAGCTTGTGATCTGTAGTCATTCCTTCCCAAACCAGCATTTTAGCAAATTGATCTCTCAGAGTACCGGGTGGAAATTTCCTTTGAAGGTTTTTTCCATTCTCTCAATAAATGTGGCCAGATCCTCATTAACTTTTTGAATGATTCCAGCTATAGGAGGTTCTGTAGGGCCTTCTTCTAGCTTTTTCCATGCTGCCAGCCCTAAAGCCCGCACCTGCTCCTGGTAAGGGGCCGGTATTGCTGCCTGTTGAATGCCCATGGCATATTGGTCATTAACTCCTGCTAGCATCCCAAAAGTTATTGGTATGGGAGGATTAACAGAGCGGTTTCTCTCTGCCTGCATATGGCACTCATCAGTAAAATATGCGCACCACTTTATGAACAGAGGACCTGGAAGCACAGCCTTAGCCAAGTCTTTCCAGTCTTTTGTCGTGCATTGTTGATGTGCCAGACTTGATAAAATGCATTCTGCCCATGGGGAGTTAGGACCATCTTCTGAAACTGCCTTTTTAAATTCTTTTAATTCTTGAGTCTCCAGGGGTACCATAGATTTGGTCTATTCCCTCCGGGATTTAGATTAACTGGGAATGCCATTACAGGTGAAAGCCCTCCAGGGGGCGGCAGCAGCTGCTGAGAAACCAGCGCCTCCTGGAAAAGCGGCGGCGCAGATGGCCCTGAGGGCATTGTTTGTATTGGCTGCGCAGGCTCGTAAAATGGCGGATCCCACTCGTAGGGTGGTGAGCCATGTGGCCTATGGCCTTTGTCCTCAGGGAATTTTTGAGTGCTCTCGAAAGGAGGAGATGTAAGTCCCTGGCTGCTAGCTCTTCCTAATTCCGCGGAGCGGGAGAGATGGCCAGATTTCTCTACTTCCAGGGAGCAGTTAGACTTCTCTAAATCTACGGACCGGGAGGGGCTGTTTAATTCCGCGGACCAGGAGAGATGAGATTCAGATTTTTTATTTTCCCATAGGGCCTCTTCCGTTACCTCAATTCTGATAATTTGAGGTGCCTGATCTGTGGCCTCTGAAGATTCTTTTACTGGCTGCATGAGAGAGCATGCCTTCAGGGCGGATAGTGCTAGATAAACTCCCGGAGGTGGAATTTCCCCATATTCATTTTCTCGCTCCCTTAAAAGCTGTTCTGCACGGTGCCATGTCTTCCATGCGTTATAATCAGCCTTCGGGAGCCAGGGAGCTGCCCGTGTTAATGAGCTCCAAATTTTTTCAGCTTGAGAATCAGAATTTGGAAACCTTGCTTCCTTAAAATACATCGCCATGCCTCGAGGGCTGGGTCCTGAGATTTCTTAAATATTAAAGCTTGCCCCTTATTAGAGGATACTTTTGCCAGAGAGACGCTGTGTCTCTAACCGATTGCTAAGCCTGTCGATAATTCTCTTTTGTTTTCGTGCTCCGCGCTTGGGCACCAATTGCCGCGTTACTTATTAAAGGGGCCAAGGTCTAAAGCCACCACCCTTTTGGGCCCAAAAGGAGGCTCTTTCTGACCGGCAGAAAGGGTTAAAGTAGCCTACCTGGCAAATACAGGCCTAGCGGGCAAAAGTCGCCGGAGTGCCTTTCCCCCGCCCATTTGCTGGACACAAGGCCACTCTCGGGGAGTTTGGTCGGAAGCGGTGCCAGAACTCAACTTTATTAAAGATGGACTGAACTTATAAAGGCCTAAACATAACCAATCAGTGACCAGCAGGGTGGTTCCAATTCTCAGGATACGTCATAGCCACGCCCCCTGCTTAGCCCCGGTCCTCCACAGGGCATGGTAAGCAACCAGAGCCAGAGTTTTTTCCATCCCCTTGGCAGACAGCGTCCGGAAAGTCCCAACATTAACAGACATATATAGAATATTTTATCCTTCAATGAGTGAATACACTTTCTTCTCAGCAGCACATGGATCCTTCTCTAAAATAGACCATATATTATGCCACAAAACAACTCTTAGCAAATATTAAAAAAGTAGAGATACTATGCCTGCATTCTATAAGACCATAATGGAATAAAATTAGAAATCAATAATAAAATAAGAAATAAAAGCTACTCCAACACCTGGAGACTAAATAATATGCTACTGAATGAACAATAGGTTGCAGAAGACATCAAGGAGGAGATTTAAAAATTCCTAGAGGTAAATGAGAACACTGATAGAACATATTGAAATCTCTGGGACACTATGAAGGCATTACTAAGAGGAACATTCATTGCATAGAGTTCATTCCTTAAAAGAAGAAAAAGTCAACAAATAAACATTTCATCTTGAAGCCCTAGAAAAAGAAGAACAAATCAACACCAAAAGCAGTAGAAGTCAGGAAATAATTAAAATCAGAGCTGAAATCAATGAAATTGAAACAAAAGAAACAATTGAAAACAATGACAAAACAAAAAAATTGGTTATTTGAAAAAAATAAATAAAATTGATAAACCCTTAAAGCCATGCTGATGAAGAGAAGGAGAGAGAAAACTCAAATTACTAACATCCATGATCAAAAAGAAAAAAAATCACAATAGACACTACGGAAATACAGAAGATAATTAGAAATTGTTTTGAAAATTTGTACTCCAGGGCTGGGGTTGTGGCTCAGTGGTAGAGCACTCATCTAGCACGTGTGAGGTCCTGGGTTCCATCCTCAGCACCACATAAAAATAAGTAAAATAAAGGTAATTGTGTCCAACTACACCTAAAAATAAATATTAAATAAAAGAAAGAAAGAAAATTTGTACTCCAATAAAATAGAAAATATCGAAGGCATCAACAAATTTCTTGAGTCATATGATTTGCCCAAACTGAATCAGGATGATATACACAAGTTAATCAGATCAATTTCAAGCAATGAAATAGAATTCACCATCAGAATCCTACCAACCAAGAAAAGCCCAGTACCAGATGGATACACAGCTGAGTTCTACAAGACCTCCAGAGAAGAACTAATACCAATACTCCTCAAATTATTTCATGAAATAGAAAAAGAAGGAACACTTCCAAACTCATTCTATGAGGTCAACATCACCCTGATTCCAAAACCAGACAAAGACATATCAAAGAAAGAAAACTTCATACCGATATCTCTAATGAACATAGATGCAAACATTCTAAATAAAATTCTGGCAAATCGAATACAAAAACATATCAAAAAGATAGTGCACCACAGTCAAGTGGGGTTCATCCCAGGGATGCAAGTTTGGTTCAACATACAGAAATCAATAAATGTAATTCATCACATCAATAGACTTAAAGGTAAGTATCATATGATCATCTCAATAGATGCATAAAAAGCATTTGACAAAATATAGCACCCCTTCATGCTCAAAACACTAGAAAAAGCAGGGATAACAGGAACATATCTCAACATTGTAAAAACTATCTATGCTAAGCCCCCGGCCAACATCATTCTAAATGGAGAAAAACTGAAAGTATTCCCTCTAAACACTGAACGAGACAGGAGTGCCCTTTTTCACCCCTTCTATTTAACATAGTTCTTGAAACTCTAACCAGAGCAATTAAACAGATTAAAGAAATTAAAGGGATATGGATACGAAAAGAAGAAGTCAAATTATCACTATTTGCCAATTATATAATTCTATACCTAGAGGATTCAAAAAATTCCACCAGAAAACTTCTAGAACTAATATTTGAATTCAGCAAAGTAGCAGGATATAAATCAACAGCCATAAATCAAAGTCATTTCTGTACATCAGTGACAAATTCTCTGAAAGAGAAACTAAAAAAAACTACCCCATTTACAATAGCCTCAAAAAAATACTTGGGAATCAACTTAATGAAAGAGGTGAAAGACCTCTACAATGAAAATTACATAACGCTATAGCAAGAAATTAAAGAAGACCTTAGAAGATGGAAAGATCTCCCTTGTTCTTGGATAAGTAGAATTAATATTGCCAAAATAACCATACTACCAAAAGCATTATACAGATTTAATGCAATTCCAATCAAAATCCCAATGACATTCCTTACAGAAATAGAAAAAGCAGTCATGAAATTCATCTGGAAAAATAAGAGACCCAGAATAGCTAAAGCAATCCTTAGCAAGAAGAGTGAATAGGCAGAATCACTATACCAGATCTTAAACTATACTACAGAGCAATAGTAACAAAAACAGCATGATTTTGGCACCAAAATAGACATGTAGACCAATGGTACAGAATAGAAGACACAGAGACAAACCCACACAAATACAGTTATCTCATATTAGACAAAGGCACCAAAAACATATATGGGAGAAAGGACAGCCTCTTCAACAAATGGTTGAAAACTGGAAATCCATATGCAACAAAATAAAACTAAACCCCTATCTCTCACCATGCACAAAACTCAACTCACAAAGTGCATCAAGGACCTAGGAATTAAACCAGAAACACTGCACCTAATAGAAGAAAAAGTAGGCCCAAATCTTCATCATGTCAAATTAGGCCCCAACTTCCTTAATAAGACTCCTATATCACAAGAAATAACATCAAGAATCAATAAATGGGATGGATTCAAACTAAAAAACTTCTCAGCAAAACAACCAGTGAAGTGAACAGAGTGCCTACAGAATGGGAGCAAATTTTTACCACATACACATCAGATAGAGCACTAATCTCTCTAGGATATATATAAAGAACTCAAAAATCTTAACACCAAAAAAACATATAACCCATTCAATAAATGGACCAAGGATCTGAACAGACACTTCTCAGAAGATGATATACAATCAATCAACAAATATGTGAAAAAATGTTCAACATCTCTAGCAATTAGAGAAATGCAAATCAAAACTACGCTAAGATTTCATCTCACTCCAGTCTGAATGGCAGCTATTAAGAATACAAACAATAATAAGTGTTGGAGAGAATCTGGGGAGAAAAGCAAACTCCATAGATTGTGGTGGGACTGCAAATTGGTGCAACCAATATGGAAAGCAGTATGGAGATTCCTTGGAAAACTTGGAATGGAACCACCATTTGACCCAGCGATCCCACTCCTCAGTTTATACCCAAAGGACTTAAAAACAGCATACAATAGTAACACAGCCACATCAATGTTTATAGCAGCACAATGCAGCACAATTCACAATAGCTAAATTGTGAAACCAATCTAGATGCCCTTAAGTAGATGAATGGATAAAGAAACTGTGATATATATACACAATGAAATATTACTCAGCATTAAAAGAGAATAAAATCATAGCATTTTCAGGTAAAAGGATGGAGTTGGAGAATATTATGCTAAATTAAGTAAGCCAATCCCCAAAAAAAAAATGCCAACTGTTTTCTCTGATATGAGGATGCTGATACATAATGGGGGTGGGAGTGGAACATGGGAGGAATGGAGGAACTTTAGATAGGGCAAAGGGGAGAAAGTGGAAGGGAGAGGGCAGTAGCTAAGAAAGATGGTAGAATGAGATGGACATCATTACCCCAAGTACATGTATGAAGACACAAATGGTGTGACTCTACTTTGTGTACAAGCAGAGGCATAAAAATTTGTTCTCTGAATGTGTACTATGAATTAAAATGCATTCTACTGTCCTATATAACAAGTTGAATAAATAAATTTTTTTTAAAAAGAGAATGTGGATAGAATATTAAAAGTTGCAAGAGAAAAACATCACGTCAATTTTAGAAGTGAACCCAGTAAGACTTACTTCTAAAACCTCAGCTCAGACTCTAAAATCCAGAAGGACTTGGAATAAAATAATCCAAGCTCTGGCAGCTGGGGCTGGGGCTCAGCGGTACTGCACTTACCTGGCATGTGTGAGGCACTGGGTTCAATTCTCAGCACCATGTATAAATATAAAATATAAATTAAAAATAAATTAAAAAATAAAGGTCTATCAACAACTAAAAGAAAGTACATTAAAAGAAATCCATTGGGGCTGGGGTTGTGGTTCATCGGTAGAGCGCTCACCTAGCACGTGCACAGCCTGGGTTTGATCCTCAGCACCATGTAAAAATAAACACATTGTATACAACTAAAGCAAATAAATAGATTTTTTTTAAAAAAAGAAATAATCCAAGCTCTGAAAGAAAACAATTGCCAACCGAGATTGTATTATCAAAGCTATCATTCAGAATTGAAAGAGAAATAAAATTCTTCCAAAGTAAGAATAAACTAATAGACTTCATGGCACTAATCTATCACTGCAGAAAGTTGTTTAATACAATACTACACATGAAGAATTAAAAAATCAACTCCAGAGCACCTGAATGGATGAAACTCATTAGAAGAGAAGTTAAACAAATGAAAATTGAGACCAAATTAAATATATGAAACAAATCAAAATGACCAGAATAAACATCTCTCCATAATAACATTGAATGAAAATTATCTTGACTCTCCAATTGAAAGACAAAGACTGACAGAATGAATTAAAAATAAGACATCATTATATGTTGTTTACAAGAGACTCACAGGCAAAAATCATCCACAAGCTGAAAGTGAAAGGATGGAAAAAGATATTCCATGCAAACTTGAGTTCAAAACAAACAGAAGTAGCTATTCTCATATCAACTAAGAAGACTTCAAACAAAAATTAATCAGAAGAAGCCGGGCGCGGTGGCGCACGCCTGTAATCCCAGCACTTTGGGAGGCTGAGGCAGGAGGATCGCGAGTTCAAAGCCAGCCTCAGCAATGGCGAGGCACTTAGCAACTCAGTGAGACCCTGTCTCTAATAAAATACAAAAAAGGGCTGGGGATGCAACCCAGTGGTCGAGTGCCCCTGAGTTCAATCCCTGGTACCAAAAAAAAAAAAAAAAAATTAATCAGAAGAGATAAGGAAGTTCAACTACATATTGGTAAAGAGAAAAATACAAAAGAGAATAGAACAATAATAAATATTTATGCCTCAAATTTTGGTGTGCCTAACTACTTATTGACATTAAGTCTCAGATCCCAATACAATAATACTGAGTTATTTCAACACATTTTGCTCACCAATAGTTATGTGATCCAGACATAAATTCAATAAAGACACTTCTGTCATAAATAGTACTACAAATCAAATGGACACAACAGATATCTATAGAATATGTTATGCAACAGCAGCTGAATTCACTTTCTTCTCAGCAGTTCATGGAACCTTATTCAAAGTAGACTATTTTTTATGCAGGTGCATGGCTGTAATCTCAGTGACTCTGGAGGCTGAGGCAGGAGGATTGTAAATTCAAAGCCAGCCTCAGCAACTTAGCAAGACTTTGTCTCAAAAAATAAAAAGGACTGGGCATATAGCTCAGCGGTGAAGTATAACTGGGTTCAATCCCCAATACAAAAAAAAATAGGCCATATTTTAGGTCACAAAGCAAGTCTTAACAAACACAAAAATCAGAATAATTCCTTGCTTCTTATCAAATAATAATGGAAAAAATTAGAAATCAACAGCAAAGAATTATAGAAACCAAATTAATACATGAAGATTGAACAATACTCTTTTGAACAAGGAATGAATCATAGAAGAAATAAGAAGATAAATTTTGAAATTCCTAGAATCAAACAAGAATAGTGATACAACATACCAAAATCTCTGAGATACAATTAAAGCAGTTCTAAGAAGGCCAGCCTTGAAAACTTAGTGAGACTCTGTCTTTAAAAATAGTTAAAAGTGGGGTTGGGGCTATGGCTCAGTAGCAGAGTGTTTGCCTAGCACATGTGAGGCACTGGATTTGATCCTTAGCACCACATACAAAAATAAACAAATGGGCTGAGGTTGTGGCTCAGCGGTAGAGCGCTCGCCTGGCACGTGCGTGGCCCGGGTTCGATCCTCAGCACCATGTACAAATAAAGGCATTGTGTACAACTAAAGCAAATAAATAAATATTTAAAAAATAAACAAATAAAATAAAGGCATGATATCCATCTACAACCAAAAAGTATTTGGTTACAAAAAGGACTGGGGATGTAGCTCAGTGGTAGAGTGCTTCTGGATTCAATCCATAGTACTACAAATAGAGCACTTGCTTAGCATGTACAAGACCACAGGTTCAATCTCCACCACTGGGGGAAAAAAAGACATTCTTCACAGAACTAAAAAAAAAAAAAAGTCTTAAAGTTCAAATAGAAGAATAAAAGATGCAGAATTGCCAAAGCATAATAATACCTGATTTCAAATTATACCACAGAGATATAACAAAAACAGCATGGTAATGGCATAGGTCCAGACATAAAGACCAATAACATAGAATAGGGTACAAGACACAGAGAGAAATCCACATACAGTGACCTGATCCTTGACAAAGTTGCCAAAAACATACATGGAGAAAAGAGAGCCTTTTTAACGGATGGTGCAGCAAAAACTGGATATCCATATATAGAAGAATGAAACTAGATCCCTATCTCTCATCCTGCACAAAAATCAACCCAAGTGGATCAAAAATCTAAGTAATTAAATAAGAAACTTTTCAATTGCTAGAAGAAAACATAGGGTCAATACTGCAACATACTGGCACAGGTATCAACTTCCTTAATAAGACTCCTAAAGAACAAGAAACAAAAACAAGACTCTATAAGTGGAATGGCATCAAATTAAAAAACTTCTTCAGAGTAATGGAAACAATTAAGAACATGAAAAGAAAGCCTATAGAATTGGAGAAAAATCTTTGCCAGCTACTCTTATGACAGGACATTAATATTTTTTAAAAACTTAACACCAAATAAATTGATAAATGGGCAAATGAATTAAACAGTTATTTATCCACAGAAGACATACAAATGGCCAACATTTGAAAAAATGTTCAAAATCCTTCACAATCAGGGAAATACAAATCAAAACTATAGAGATTTTAGCTTACTCCAATTAAAATGGCAATTATCAATAATACAAGTGACAATAAATGCTGGGAAGGATGTGGGAGAAATGGCACACTTATACATTGTTGGTGGGACTGCAAATTAGTATAATCACTTTGGAAAGCAGAATGGAGATTCCTCAAAAGTCTAGGAATGGAACCACCATATGACACAGTTATCCCACACCCTGGTATTTATTCAAAAGAACTAAAATCAGCATAGTATAGTGATTCATGCACACCAATATTTATAGTAGTACAATTTACAATTGCCAAGTATGGAACCAACCTAGGTGCTCAGCAATAGAAGAATGGATAAAGAAAATACAGTATATATACATGTCATGGTATACATGGTATACATACACATCCCCCAAAAGCTCCTGTAACTGTAGGAATGTTCAGAGGTGAGAGGATTAGATTATGAAAGCAGTAACCTAATCAATCTGTTTGACTAATCTATTTGATGGATTAATAATTTGAATTAAATAACTGAGTGGTAACTGTAGGCTAGTGGGGCCACACTAGAGGAATTTAAGTCACTTAGGACATGCCTTTGGGGTTTATATTTTGCTCCAGGTGGTGACTTGCTCGCTCTCTCTCTCTCTCTCTCTCTCTCTCTCTCTCTCTCTGCTTTCTGGCTACCATGGGATAAAGCTATGCCCTTCTGCAATGAAGCTCTGACGCTCCTTAGGCCTAGAGCAATGGAGTTGACCAATTATAGGCTGAACCTCTGAAACCATGATTTTTCCTCCTCTAATTTGTTCTGGTTAGGTATTTTGGTCTCAAGCAATGAAAAGCTAACACAACACACCATGGAGTTTTACTCAGCCATAAATAACAATGGAATTATGTCATTTGCTGGTAAATGGATGGAATTGGAGAACACAATGCTAAATGAAATAATCCAGATTTGGAAAGCTAGTTTCTCTCATACGTAGAAGCTAAAGCAGGGGAGGAATTTAAAAAGGGAGATCTCATAATTATAGAAAGGAGACCAATAGAGTAGAGGAAGAGGATAAAGAGGGAGAGAGGAGAGGAAGGAATAGGGAAGTATTGGGGACCAAAATCTACCAAATTATGGTATGTCCATGTATGAATGAATCCTGCTTATATATAATCATAATGAACTAATTTAAATAATAATAATAGAAGATCAGTAGAGTAGAACAAGCAGATCAGGGGGAACAAGAAGGGAAACAATCAGAGGGAAAGGGAAGGTTCTGGGGAATTAGATTAGATCAATCAGATTGTGTTCTATGCGTGTCTGTTATGGTTTGGATGTGAGGTGTCCCCCAAAAGCTCATGTATGAGACAATGCAAGAAGATTCAGAGAAGAAATAATTGGGTTATGAGAGCCTTAAGCCAATCAGCGAATTAATCCCCTGACAGGGATTAACTGAGTGATAACTGAAGTGGTAGGTATGGCTGGAGGAGGTGGGAAATAGGGGCATGACTTTGGGGTATATATTTTGTATCTGGAGAGTGGAGTCTCTCTCTCTTTCTAATTTCTGATCATCTCTGTGAGCTGCTTCCCTCTGCCACACTCTTCTGCCATTGATGTCCTGCCTCACCTCAAGCCTTGAGGAATGGAGTTGGCCTTCTATGGACTAAGACCTCTGAAACCATGAGCTCTCTAGTTTTCCTCCTCTAAAATTGTTCTGGTCAGGTCCTTTAGTAACAGGAGCAAAAAAAGATGAGTAAAACAATGTATATAATGAATCTTACTATTATGTATAATTATAATTTACCAATAAGTTTTTAAAGTATCAGGAATGAAAATCTAAGATGATTCCTACCACTTCAAGAAGTTCCTATACAAGTCATCAATAGCTAGCAGATCAGCTAGCTTCTTTCACCATCAAGCAGATATTCAAGCCACCAACACAGCAGAGGGTACAAAATGTCTCTGTATCAATGTTTTTCTCTGTATGTATGTAACCCATTAGGGAGTCATGAAATCAATTCTGTGAGTCACAGTGAATATTTTTTAAACAAAATTATAAAATATCAGAAAAATAAATTGATTGTCTACCAATGAATTGGATAGCCTAGTGGAAAGAATAAATTCCTAGAAACACACAACTTACCAAGACTGAATCGTAAAGAAACAGAAAATCTTAACTTATACCTGATAAGGAGATTGTATCAATAATCAAAAACTTTCCAACAAAGAAAAATCCAGGACCAAGATGGCTTCACTACAGAATTCCACCAAGTAATTAAAGAAGAACTAATAGGCATCCTCTTCAAACACTTTAAAAAAAAGAGATTGGAATACTTTCAAATTCATCCTATAAAGCCAACATTATCCTGACCAAAAAAGAAACAAAAAAAAAAGTCAGACAAGGACACTACAAAAGTCAACTTACAGACCAATAGCCCTTATGAACATTGATGCAAAATCCTCAACAATATTCTGGGGTATAGCATTGCCACAGTACCACAAAACAAAGACAAACAAAAATGACAAAATACTAGCAACTGAATTCATCGGAATATTTAAATGTTTATATGTCATAATTAAGTTGTTTTATTCCTCAAATGCAAGAATGATTTAACATATAAAGATCAATTAATGTAATTCACCACATTAAGAGAACAAAACCACCACCTGATGATTTCAGGTGATGCAGAAAAAGCATATGGTAAAATTCTACAGCATTTTATGAAAAGAAAAAAGAAACATAAAACTAGGAATAGAAGAAAACTATCTCAACATAATAAAAGCCATATCAGAAAAGCCAGCAAAAAACATTATACTCAATGATGAAAGAGTGACAGCTTCTTTTCTATGATCAGCAAAGATACCCACTTTCACCACTTCTATTTCAGCATGTTACTAGAATTTCTAGCCATATAAATTAAGAAAATTTTAAAAATCTACAGTGTAAAGGAAGAAATAAAATGATCTCTATCTCATAGATGACATGATCTTATATAACTCTAAAGATTCCTCCAAATATCTAATAAATTAATTCAGTAAAGTAACAAAAATCAATTGCAGCTGGCATGGTGTCACATACCTGTAATCCCAGAGGTTCAGGAAGCTGAGGCAGGAGGATTGTGAATTCAAAGCCAGCCTCAGCAACTTAGTGAGGCCTTAAGCAATTCAAGGAGACCCCCCGTCTTAAAAAAATATATAAAAAAGAGGCTAGTGATGTGACTCAGTGGTTAAGTGTCCCTAGGTTTAATCCTAGGCGCGCGCACACACACACACACACACACACACACACACACACACACACACACAAAATCAGTTGCTTTTATTAAGGGGAAATTCCATTTACAATATAATAAAAAAATACTTAGACATAAACTTAACCAAAGAAATAAGAGCACCGAAAACTACAAATCATTGTTAAAATAAAAAAGATAAAAATAAATGGGAGGACTAGAGTTGTAGCCCAGTGGTACAGCACTTGTGTAGCATGTGTGAGGCACTGGGTTCCATCCTCAGCACCACATAAAAAGATAAGTAAACAAAATAAAGGTATTGTGTCCATCTACAACTAAAAATAAATTTAAAAAAATAAATAAATGGGAAAATATCCCAGTTCATTTATTGGAAAAATGAATATTATTAAGATGTGAATATTATCCAAGTGATCTACAGCTTCAGTGCAATCCCTATCAAAATCCAATGGCAGGGCTGGGGATATAGCTCAGTTGGTAAAGTGCTTGCCTTGTGTGCACACTGCCCTGGGTTCAATCCCCAGCACCACCAAAACAAGAACAACAAAAAATCCAATGGCATCGCCAGGCACACTGGCCCACACCAGTAATCCCAGCAGCTCAGGAGGCTGAGGCAGGTCCAAAGCCAGCCTCAGCAACTTATTGAAGCTCTATGTAACTTGGCGAGACTCTGCCTCAAAATAAAAAATTTAAAAAGGGCTGGGGAAGCTATCCCACTCCTAGGTTTATACTCGAAGGACTTAAAATCAGCATACTACAGTGACACAGCTACATCAATGTTTATATCAGCTCAATTCACAATAGCTAAATTATAGAACCAACCTAGGTGTCCTTCAACAGATGAATGGATTAAGAAATTGTGATATATACACAATGGAATATTACTCAGCCTTAAAGAAGAATAAATTATGACATTTGCTGGTAAACAGATGGAGTTGGAGAATATTAAGCTAAGCAAAATTAAGTCAATCCCAAAGAACCAGAGGCAGAATTTTTTATCTGATATGCAGATGCTAATTCACAACAAGGGGTGGTGGCTAGGGAAGAATAGAGGTACTTTGGGTTAGAAAGAGGGAAGTGAAGAGAGGGGAGGGGCTGTGGGGGTAGAAAGAATAATAGAATGAATCAGACATTATGACCCTATGTTCATATGTGATTACACAACCAGTGTAAACCCTACATCATGTACAACCAGAAGAATAAGAAGTTATACTCCATTTATGTATAATGTGTCAAAATGCATTTGATTGTCATGTATAACTAATTAGAACAAAACAAAACTTTGAGTTGAATAAATATTTTTTTCTTTATTAAAAAAAAAAAGACTGGGAGGCTGGGGCTAGGGCTCAGCAGTAGAGTACTCGTCTCACATGTGTGGGGCCCTGGGTTCGATCCTCAGCACCACATAAATAAAATAAAGGTGTTGTGTCAACCTACAACTAAAAAGGTATTTTAATTTTTTTTTAAAAAAGGCTGGGGACTTGGTCTGGTGGTTAAGCATCCCTGGGTTCAATACCTGGCACCAAAAAAAAAAAAAAAATCAAATGACTATTTTTGCAGAAATAGAAAAATCTATAACCTAAAACTCATATGGAATCTCAAGGAATGCAGCATAGTCAAAACAATCTTGAAAAAGAACAACAAAATTGAAAGTCTCATACTTGCTGATTTCAAAACACATTACTACAGTGATTAGAATAATGTGACATGAAAGCATATAAGCCAGTAGAATAAAATAGAGAGGCCAGAAATTTGTATATGCAAAAAATTATCTTTAACAAGGATGCCAAGACCAATCTATGAGAAAAGGATAGCCTCCTTCAAACAAACGTTGTTGGCAAAAGAATGAAATTGGATCCTTCACGCCACAAACAAACAAAAATTCAAAATGAATTAAGACCTAAATATACAAAACTCCTAAAAGAAAATACAGAGGAAAACCTTATGAATTGGATTTGGTAATGACTTCTTAGACATGATGCCAAAAGAACAGGCAACAAATGCAAAATCAGAGAAATGGGACTACATCCAACTTAAAAATTTCTTGTATCAAAAAACACAACAGGCAACCTATATAATAAGAGAGAATATTTGCAAATTATACATCTGATAAGATATTAATATCCAGAATACGTAATTCCAATAATTGATCAACAGAAAAATAACCCAATTAAAAATGGGCAAAGCCAGCAGTTTGAGAGGCTGAGGCAGGAGGATTGCAAGTTCAAATCCAGCCTAAGCAACTCAGCAAGACCCTGTCTCTAAATAAAATATAAAAAAAGGACTGGGATGTGGCTCAGTGGTTAAGCCCCCCTGGGTTCAATCCCTTGTACCAAAAACAAATAAATAAATAAATAGAAATGATGGCAACACAGGTATCCATTAACAGATGAGTGAATTAATATGAATAAATAAATAAAATGTGTTATATACATACAATATAATATCATTTACTTATAAAGTGAAAGGAAATTTCAGCACATGCTATAATATGATAAACCTTAAAACAATACACTAAGTAAAATAAATCAGCTATAAAAAGATACTGTATGATTCCACTTATATAAGATACTTAAAGTAGTCAAATTCATGGAGACAGAAAGAATTGTGGTTGCCAGGGGCTGGGTGGAAAAGGAATGGAAAGTTGTTGTTTATTGGGTATAGAATTTTAGTTTTGCAAGATAAAAAGTTCTGGAGCTCTGTTGTATAACAATATGACTATACTTAACATTACTAGACTGTGATTTTAAAATGGTTAGAAGGTAATTCTTGTTTTATTTTGTTTGCAGTGCTGGGAATTGAATACAGGGCCTCATACATGTTAGGCAAGTGCTCTACCACTGAGTTATATCCACTTCCCATGAAGATGGTAAATTTTGTGTTATGGGTTTGCGACAATTTTTTTAAAATATTTGTATTTTAGTTGTAGGTGGACACAATAACATTTATTTTATTATTATGTGGTGCTGAAGATTGAACCCAGTGCCTCATGCATGCTAGGCAAGCACTTTACCACTGAGCCACAACCCCAGCCCCTTGCTACAATTTTTAAAAATGGTTTTAAAACTATGTCAAGTGGGGATGGGGTTGTGGCTCAGCAGTAGAGCGTTCACCTAGCACATGCACAGCCCAGGTTCAATCCTCAGCACCATGTAAAAATAAAGGCATTATGTACAACTAAAACAAATAAATAAATATTTAAAAAAAAAAAACTATGTCAAGAAAGAGGGCTGGTACTGTGGCTCAGTGGTAGCATACTTGGCTGGAATGTGTGAGATACTGGGTTCGATTCTCAGCACTGCATATAAGTAAAATAAAGGTCTATCAACAACTAATTATATATATGTGTGTGTGTGTATATATATATATGTATATATATATATATATATATATATATATATATATTATTTGTTGTTGTTTTGGTTTGTTTTTGTTTTTTGGTGCTGGGGATTGAACCTAGGGCCTTATGCATGCAAGGCAAGCACTCTACCAACTGAGATATATATCCCCAGCCCAGTTAAAAATATATTTTTTTAAAAACCTATGTCAAGCCTAAGCAACTCAGCAAGACTATTTCCTATGTCAAGTGACATAGGAAACTGGAGAAATATAATAAATAAATAAATAAATGCAAAGAATGGTGTTTAATTGGTTCAAGAATCAAATATATGTGTTTGTACATATACCTTCATGTGTGTATACAACTGTCCAACCAAGTAACAAGTTTTATTCTCCACTTCTTGTGGTGTCGCTGACTGCAGCTATAGCTGCCTGCAGCAACAAAGCCGCGGGAATAAATTCAGAGGCAGACTGGAAACAAACAGGCTCTTTATTCTGCTAGCTTCTCTCTCCGGCTCCAAGAACAACTCCTACCTGCAATCCACACTCCTCCAACCACCACAAAATGGCGCCCACCCGATCCGCAATGTCCTGGGCCAAGTCTCGCGAGATCATGGAAGGTGGCAATGCTTAAACATCTTTATGGCTCACAGCTAACCACAATCTTAGCTATCTCCTTAATTAGGGCTCCTACATTATGGGGACTTGTAGGCTCCACAGATAAATCTTTGGGCCTTTCTCAAGAAAGAGAGAAGGAAGGAAGGAAAGAAAGAAAGAGAGGGAGGGAGGGGGAGGAGTATAGTAAAATTAATAAGAATAGCATATTTTCTGAATATAATAGTCAATATTCACCAAAGTTTTATGAGAAAAAAAATTGAGATTCATTACAAAAATAAATATCAAATTGGCAGTGAGAGAGTAACTCACAAATTATTTGATAATGACAAATGTGATTGTGAAAGGCCATACTTTGGCAATTTTTCTGCAGAATTTGGAAGTAATCCCAACAGTAACTCGGAAGCCCCCGAGTTATATTCAAAAAAGGATGAATATAATTCAGAAACATGTTTAGAGACAGAAAGAAATGCACCTTTTTTGTTTGTTTGTTTTGTTTTGTTTTGTTTTGTTTTGTTTTTTAATGCTGGGGATTGAATCCAGGACCTCATGCAGGCCAAGCAAACACTCCATGACTAAGCTACATACCCAGCCCCAGGTATTTCATGATCAATAAGTAAACAGAGAAGAACAAAAGGAAGAAGGGAGGGCTGGAGTTATGGCTCAGTAGTAGAGCACTGGTCTAGCACATGCCTGGCCCTGTTCAATCCTCAGCACCTATTTAAAAATAAAGGCATTGTGTACAACTACAACAAATAAATAAATATTTTAAAAGAAAAGGAAGAAGGGAAAGAGTATCAGGAGACTTATATGTATCAGAAATCTATGTGACATTTTGTTTTGTTTGTTCTGATTTTCTTCACTGTTTTATTCTTCTTGCCTTGATGTTATTCCAATATTCTTTAAAATTCTATTTTTATTTATTTATGATGTTTTGGCATTACCTTCCTTTAAGTCCCTTTTTATGGGGGTGGGGGCTAGGTAACAGAGGATTGAACACAGGGGCACTCGACCTCTGAGCCACATCCCCAGCCCTATTTTGTGTTTTATTTAAAGACAGGGTCTCACTGAGTTGCCAAGTGTCTTGCTTTTGCTGAGGCTGGCTTTGAACTTGCGACCCTCCTGCCTCAGACTACCAATCAACTATGATTACAGGCATGCACCGCCACACCCAGTGTCCTTTAAATCCCTTTTTCCTCTCCAATTTGTATTGTGATCTTAACTATTTCCTCTAGCTACATTTAGAATCACTTTGAACAGTATTGTAATTTTTTCTTCGACCATCAAACACAATATAGGAAACTCAACATAAGGAAAGCCTATTTTATTTGACCATATTCTTGTTTACTATGTTTTTTTTTTTTTTTTTTTTTTTTTTTTTTTTTTTTTTTACTTACTGGTGTTCCAAGTTCTCTTGTTTTGTCAGTTTCTTTTTGTAAAGAACATCCTTAGATCATTCTTTTAGGACAGATCTTCTGGCAGCAAATTCTCTGTTTTCTTTCACCTAAGAACCTCTTGATCCCCTCTCCCCCATTTCATTCTTGAAGAATATTTTGGCTGATTGAAGAATATTTTGGCTGACATAGGATCCTGGATTGCCAGTTCTTTTCCTTTAACACCTGAGAAATATTGTGTCCCTTCCTTCCAGTATCCACGGTTTTTTGGGGAAAAGAATTCACTGATATTCTAATTTTTTTTTCTTTGTATATGTTGTCTTTTTGCTCTTACTGGGTTTTTTTGTTCTTCTTGTTTTTTATTCTAAGTTATTATAAATGACAGCAGAATGCATTACATTTCATATTATACTCATAGAGCACATTTTTACATATCTCTGGTTGTATACAAAGTATATTCACACCATTTGTGTCTTCATACATGCATTTAGGGTAATGATATCCATCTCATTCTACCATCTTTTTTTTTTCACCCATTTGCCCCCTCCCTCCCCATTGGCCATTCTAGTGTTCCTCCTTATATCAGAGAAAACATTCAGCATTTGGATTTTGTGGATTGGCTAACTTCACTTAGCATTATATTTTCCAACTTCATCCATTTACCTGTGAATGCCATGATTTTTTTTTTTTTTTTTTTTTTTTTTTTTTTTTTTTTTTTTTTTTTTTTTTTGTACCGGGGATTGAATTCAGGGGCACTCGACCACTGAGCCACATCCCCCAACCTTTTTTTTTAGAGACAGGGTCTCACTGAGTTGCTAAGTGCCTCACCATTGCTGAGGCTGGCTTTGAACTCGCAATCCTCCTGCCTCAGCCTCCCAAGTGCTGGGATTACAGGCATGTACCACCACGCCTGGCTTTTGAATGCCATGATTTTATTCTCTTGTTCTTACTGTTCTCAGGAATTTTTAATTGTCTTGAGTTTTCCAAAGTTTACCACGGATTTCTTTGGGTTTTTCCTGTTTTAAGATTTGCTTACGTGGTGGCGCACGCCTGTAATCCCAGCACCTGGGAGGCTGAGGCAGGAGGATCGCGAGTTCAAAGCCAGCCTCAGCAATGGCGAGGCACTTAGCAACTGAGTGAGACCCTGTCTCTAATAATTACAAAAAAGGGCTGGGGATGTGGCCCAGTGGTCCAGTGCTCCTGAGTTCAATCTCCGGTACCAAAAAAAAAAAAAAAAAAAAAGATTTGCTTGGTTCCTTGAATCTTTAAATTTAGTCTCTTGTCTAAGATGGGAAGTTTCAGCCATTGTTTCTATATTGTTTTCAGTTCTGCTCTTTCTCCTTCCTTTTTTTTTTTTTTTTTTTAACCAGGGATTGAACTCAGGGGCACTCAAACACTGGGCCACATCCCCAGCCCTTTTTTGTATTTTATTAGAGACAGGATCTCACTGAGTTGCTAAGTTCTCAGCATTGCTGAGGCTGGCTTTGAATCTTCCTGCCTCAGCCTCCCAAGTACTGGGATTACAGGCGTCTCACTGAGATGCTAAGTGCCTCACCATTGCTGAGGCTGGCTTTGAATCTTCCTGCCTCAGCCTCCCAAGTGCTGGGATTACAGGCATGCGCCACCACGCCTGGCTTCCTTTAATTTTTTTTTGTGTGTGTGTGTGTGTGTGTGTGTGTGTTCTTTTTAAATATACATGACAGTGGAGTGTATTTTGACAATATATATATGCATGGAGTGTAACTTCCCATTCTTGTGGTTATACATGATGTGGAATTACACTGATCATTTACGTAGGGAAGTTATGTCTGATTCATTCTACTGTCTTTCCTATTTCTATCCCCCCTCCCTTCCCTTCATTCCCCTTTTTCTAATCCAATGAACTTCTTTTTTTTTAATATTTATTTATTTGCTTTAGTTGTACACTTTGCATTTATTTTTACGTGGTGCTGAGGATCGAACCCAGGCTGCGCACACGCTAGGTGAGCGCTCTACCGCTGAGCCACAACCCCAGCACTAATCCAATGAACTTCTATTTTATTCTTCCTTCCCCCACCCTTTACTGTGTGTTAGCATCAGCATATCAGAATCTTCAGCCTTTGTTTTTGTTTGTTTGTTTGTTTTTGGGGGGGCGGTTGGTCTATTTCACTTAGTATGATCATCTCCAGTTCTATCCATTTACTGGCAAATGCCATAATTTCATTCTTCTTTATGGCTAATATTCTGTTATGTGTATATATGTATGTATATATATATATATATATATATATATCTGTATATATATATCATATGAGTATATATATATATATATATATATCACATTTTCTTTATCCGTTCATCTGTTAAAGAGCACCTAGGTTGGTTCTATACCTTAGCTATAGTGAATGGAGCTCCTATAAACATTTATGTGGCCTCATCACTGTAGTATGCTGATTTTACGTCCTTTGGGTATAGATGGAGGAGTGAGATAGCTGGGTCAAATAGTGGTTTTATTCCAAGTTTTCTGAGGAATCTGCATAGGATTTTCCATAGTGGTTATACCAATTTGCAGTCCCACCAGCAATGTATGAATGTGTACCCTTTCTACCACATCCTCACCAACATTTATTGTTACTTGTATTTTTTTTTTTTTGTACCAGGGATTGAACTCAGGGGCACTTGACCACTGGGCCACATCCCCAGCCCTTTTTTTGTGTGTATCTTATTAGAGACAGGGTCTCTAAGTGCCTCACCATTGCTGAGGCTGGCTTTGAACTCGTGATCCTTCTGCTTCAGCCTCCCAAGTGCCGGGATTACAGGTGTGCACCACCGCACCTGGCTGTTACTTGTATTCTTGATAATTGCCATTCCGACTGGAGTGAAATGAAATCTTGGTGTAGCTTTAATTTTCATTTCTCTAATTGCTATCTCCTTTCCTCCTGATGTAATGAATAATAGATATTTTATATAGTCCCAAATATCCATGAGGTTCTGGTGATTTTTTTCCAGCAGTACTGAAAGGCAAGCTTACTTAAATACACCAAAGAACAAGAAAGGGTTAAAATAAATGAGCTAGGCTGGAGGTTAAATCAATGGTAGAGTCCTTGCCTAGAAGGTGTTAGCAGGTATGAGGCCCTAGGTTCTATCAGCACTGAAAAAAATAAAAGAATTGTCACAGGACAAGAGACACTTCAACATTTTAGAATAGCTGCTGTCAAAAACAAAAAGCACATTAAAAATAACAGTGTTGGGCTGGGGTTGTAGCTCAGTGGTGGAGTGCTTGCCTTGCACGTGTGAGGCACTGAGTTCGATCCTCAGTACCACATAAAAATAAATAAATAAAATAAAGATATTGTGTCCATCTACAACTAAAAAAATTAAAAATAAATAAATAACAAGTATTACCAAGGATGTGGAGAAATTTGAATAATTCTATATTTGGTGGGAATATAAAATGGTGTAGCCATGATGAAAAGCAGTACGGTAGTTCCTTAGGTAATTAAAAATTGAATTATCAGCCGGGCCCGGTGGCGCGCGCCTGTAATCCCAGCACTTTGGGAGGCTGAGGCAGGAGGATCGCGAGTTCAAAGCCAGCCTCAGCAACACTCAGCGAGGCACTTAGCAACTCAGTGAGACCCTGTCTCTAAATAAAATAAAAAAAAGGGCTGGGGATGTGGCCCAGTGGTCGAGTGCCCCTGAGTTCAATCCCCAGTACCACAAAAAAAAAAAAAAATTGAATTATCATATGATCCAGTAATTCCACTTCTAGGTATTGACCCAAAATAACTGAAAGTAGAAACTCAGTTATCTGTATAGCCATGTTCATAGCAGCACTATTCATAATGGCCAAAAGGTAGAAACAACCCAAATGTCCATCCACAGATAGTTATAAATAAAATGTAGTATCTACAGACTTTGTGTATGTGTGTGTGTGGTACTAGGGATTGAACCCAGGGCCCCACACATCGTAGGCCAGTGTTCTACCACTAAGCTGCATCCCCAGCAACCCCCACCCTTTTTTTTTTAAAGACAGGGTCTTGCTAAGTTGCTTAGGACCTAAGTTGCTGAGTCTGGCTTTGAAATTGTGATCCTTCTGCGTCAGCCTCTGGAGCTACTAGGATTATAAGCACGTACCACCATATTTCTGTTTATTTAGCCCTTCTAAAAGAAATAAAATTCAGCCAGGCAAGATAACAAAAGGTCTGGGTCTGTAGCTCAGGGGTAAAGTGTCCCTGAGTTCTACTCCCCATACTGCACAGAAAAGAAAGGAAATTCTGACATATGCTACAACATGGATAAACCTTGAGGAAAATACACCATGTGAAATAACCCAGTCACAAAAAAGCCCTGTACAGTGGTGTGCACCTGTAATCCCAGTGACTGGGAATGCTGAGGCAGGAGGATTGTAAGTTTAAAGCCAGTCTGGGCAACTTAGCAAGATCCTATCTCAAAAAAACAAAAGAAGCTGGAGATGGAGCTCAGGGGTAGAGCACCCCAGAGTTCAATTCCCAGAACTACCAAAAAACAAAATAACAATAATAACAAGAGACAAATACTGTATGATTCTACTTCTATGAGAGATCTAGAGTAGTCAAATTTAAAGAGACAGAAAGTATAATGGTGGTTGCTAAGGGGTTGAGGGTTGGAGGGAGTTACTATTTAATGGGTATAGAACTTCTGTTTTGCAAGATGAAAAGAGTTCTGCAGATGGATGGTGGTGATGGTTGCATAACAAAGTGAATATGCCTACCACAACTGAACCCTTGAAAATGGTGGTAAATTTTATCTTCTGTGTATGTTTGCCATAACCAATTGGGGGGGGGATGGTTACTAGAGATTTAACCCAGGAGTGCTTTACCATTGAGTCACATCACCAACACTTTTGTGTTATTTATTTACTTTTATTTTGAAACAGGGCATCACTAAGTTGCTTAGGGTGTCACTAAGTTGCTGAGGCTTGCCTCGAACTTGCAATCCTCCTGCTTCACCCTAGTAGCTAGGATTACAGGCATATGCTGCCACACCTGGATCCCATAATCAAAAATATTTAAAGAAAATCAAAAAATAAAATAGTTTTATTTGAGTTTTCCACATAAGCATGCCAGCCACCTGAATTTGAATCTTTGAAATTTCAGCCACATTTAAAAAGAATACACACACACAAAGTTAAGAAGAACAAATAAAACCATCTACACATACACATGCATCTACCATAGACATGCTAGGACACACTGGGACTTACTAAGCTGGTAGCCATAAGGAACAGCAGCCACAGGCATGCTTAGTCGTGACTGAACCCAATTGATAAGGACCATCATCTAGAGACAGACAGAACAACGCTGGAGTGTGATAACAATGAGCACCAACTTGGAACTGTATATTAACTGCTTGTCCTGACCCATCAGAGAGCTTCTCTCTGAGAACATCAGTGAAACTGGCCACCTCGCTGTCCGTCCCTGGATAGATTCCGCCATTCCCTGATGTCCAACCACCAGCTGGAGAGAATCACTGGACAATGACAACAGCTGCTCTTAGGCTAAGAGAAGTTGCATGGCATTGGAAGTACTTTAGGGCTTGTGGTTGCCCTAGGATTGTGTGATTTGCTTGTAGTGTTTAATTAGTGTGCACTGAATGCTAGTTGGGGTGTTCCAGCACACCCAACAATTTTGCATTGTGTTTGATGATTGGTGTGATCAAATGCATTTAAAGATCGCTTGCGCCGGGCACGGTGGCGCACGCCTGTAATCCCAGCACTTTGGGAGGCTGAGGCAGGAGGATGGAGAGTTCAAAGCCAGCCTCAGCAATGGCGAGGCACTTAGCAACTCAGTGAGACCCTGTCTCTAAATAAAATACAAAAAAAGGGCTGGGGATGTGGCCCAGTGGTCAAGTGCCCCTGAGTTCAATCCCTAGTACCACAAAAAAAAAAAAAAAAAAAAAAAAAAAAAAAAAAGATCGCTTGCATTTAAAGACAATCCACCTCTGAGTAATTATTAATAGCGCTGCTGGAGACATATATCTATACCATAACTCGAAGACAAAACTATAACTCTCAACTTACATATATGCAGGTAAATATACCTCCCAAATCAGCAGACCCAGTTACAGAGCCATGTTATAGAACAGAAGCCAAGATGGTGTTGAAAAAGACTAGAAAGAAGCAGAAACCTGGCAATAGTAGTGAAGCCAGAATCTGATAGGTAGTCAGTATAGATAGGTAAATCAAGTCAGGTCGGATCAAGAAAGCCAATTTGAGTGAGTCAATTTTGGGAAGTTGGAGACTTGTCCCCTGAGGGATTGAAATGTTAATTCCTTCAGAGCCCTTCCTCCACCCTTATCAAGAACCTGGCCTCTGCCCCAACCGGTTGCCAAGGTGACCTGTCCCAGGAACTGCCCCTCCATACAGGGAGCTTTAAAGTTGTTAATGTGTCCTGGGCTGCACCATCCTGCCCTTCCCCCTTCAGCCCATCTGCTTCTCAACTTTTGGCCATCCCACTGGGCCTGGTCACACAGGCAGGAGAGAGATAAGGGGAAAGAGAACTTGAGAACAAAGGAAGCCCTGGGACATATAAAAAGGCAGACCTGGCCGGGCATGGTGGCGCACGCCTGTAATCCCAGCACTTGGGAGGCTGAGGCAGGAAGATTCAAAGCCAGCCTCAGCAATGGTGAGGCACTTAGCATCTCAGTGAGACGCTGTCTCTAAAAAAATACAAAAAAAAAAAAAAAAAAAAAAAAAGCGCTGGGGATGTGGCCCAGTGTTTGAGTGCCCCTGAGTTCAATCCCCGGTACCAAAAAAAAAAGGCAGACCTGCCTCACTTCTTGGGATACCCAGAATAGCAGCAATGGCCCCCTTCTCCCCCCCAGGAGAAGTCTATGTTACCCCTTTTAAATAAACCCTGCTTTATATGCTTGCCTCAGCATGCTTCTCTAATGTTCAAACTTCAACATTTGGAGAGCAGAACACACCAGCAAATGGCTGTATCAGTAGAAGACAAGTAAAACCACTGCCACAAAAAGACAGTTACATATTAAATAGAGAAATACTGACAGTACCTCTGAGACCTGGTGGATGAAAGGAAAGGCGAACTCTAAAAGAAAGGCTTAAAAGTGTTTGAGTTTACCCCAGCACCACACACACACACACAAAAAAAAGAGTTTAGAAATGGCAACCTTGGGAAGACACCACTTCTAAAGAAGTGATGTAGAAAAGAACACTTTGAGTACTTGATGGTGACTAGAAAGAAGAAAATGCCAAGAGAAAATTAAGAATCCCTCAGAAATTAAAAAGAATATCAAAATCTGAAGGCAGCCCGTGCTTGCTCCTCCACCTCCCCCAAAAAAGGGCCAGGTTATGACCGGGAGAGGGTGCATTCTGTTCTTCCAACACAAGAGGGCAGCCGTAAACTGAGAAATCTGGTAAAGCACCCAAACTCCTGACTCATAAATTGTTGAAATGCACAAAAAACGAAGAAAATTTAAAAAGAAAATAGATATTAAAAAACTAACCATGAATCATAAACTAAAGCAAAACACCCCAAGATAAATAACCTCAAACAGGTGCTCGGTGACGTGAAAAAATACTGTGAATCCAAAAAGTAACTCATTGACAAAGAACAAAAAGAACAGAGTTGGTCAAAAACCATGAGATATTAAAGGAAAAAAAAAATTCAGATAGCCGGGCGCGGTGGCGCTCGCCTGTAATCCCAGCACTTTGGGAGGCTCAGGCAGGAGGATCGCGAGTTCAAAGCCAGCCTCAGCAATGGTGAGGCACTTAGCAACTCAGTGAGACCCTGTCTCTAAATAAAATACAAAAAAGGGCTGGGGATGTGACCCAGTGGTCGAATGCCCCTGAGTTCAATCCCTGGTAACCAAAAAAAAAAAAAAAAAAAAAAAAAAAAAATTCAGATAGTGAGGAAGAAGACGACTAAACTTATAAGATGTCCAAAGGGGAAAATATTTTAATTAAAATATTGACATTAAGGAAAAGAATTAAAATAGCTTAGAAAATAAAAAATCAAGAAAGCAGTAAGAAAACGTGAGAACGTGGTGTATACAGGCGCAAAAAAAATCCAACACGTATTACTGTTTCTGAAGAAGAAAATAATGGAACAGATGTAATATTCAAAAGTGTAATACAAGGAAACGTTCTGGAAATAAAAATTGTCTACCCATTGAAAAGTCTTCGATGAACCTACGAAAATTGATCCGGATTGGTTAACTCTGAGGTATATCTTTATTTTTTTTTTTTTTTTTTTTCTTTTTTTGTGGTACCGGGAATTGAACTCAGGGACACTCGACCACTGGGCCACATCCCCAGCTTTTTTTTTTTTTTTAAGTTGTACACAATGCCTTTGTTTTTATGTGGTGCTGAGGATCGAATCCGGCCACGCACCTGCTAGGTGAGCGCTCTACCGCTGAGCCACAACCCCAGCACACACACACCCTCCCCCCCAGCCCTAGAGACAGGGTCTCATCACTGAGTTGCTAAGTGCCTCGCCATTGCTGAGGCTGGCTTTGAACTCGCGATCCTCCTGCTTCAGCCACCCAAAGTGCTGGGAATACAGGCCTGCGCCACTACGCCCGGCCTCTGAAGTATATCTTTAAAAATCAACTAGATTTGAAAGAAAAAAAAAAAAAATCCTATAGGTTCATGCAGGCAAGGGAGGAAAAAAAGGACATTTAAAAAGATACAAGTATAATGTTAATTATTTGTAATTATTTGAACAAAAACGCAGATATTAGTAACTATAAAATTACAAAAGTTAAGTCTTGGCACTTAACGGGCGGGGTAGGGGTGGCTTTTAAGCACTCCCTTACTTTCCGGCACTACAAGATGCTCCGGGCTCATCTCTCCATTTCTCGCCCCAGTATTAGGATCCGCCTTTTCTCCAAGGAAGCCCTGATTCCCTCAATCGCGAAAAGGTTGCTGAACTTCGCGGGAAACGGGTCCTTCCCGAAGCTCCGGGTCGAGAAGGGGTTTCAAAACTCTCTCCAAAGTAGGTTAACAAGAAATGGGTGAGAGGAGGATCCTTAAAACTCTCCCGGCTGGTAACTTGGGAAAATAAAGGTTGGGGCGGCAGCAATAGGACTAGAGAGCACCCGCGGGTCTCGAACCACAGAGGTGGTTGTGGAGTCTCTGTCGAAGGAACCGCTGAGCTAGAGCCAGTCCGGGATCCTGCGGGTGATTTTATTTTCCTGACTGTTGAGAAAGACGCGCGTCACAAAGAGTGACTCAAGCTGGGAGCTCTCCGGGAAGACTCCGCGTTCCGCTGTCCAATCCGCTCCCAATTCCAGAATGCTCCTTTCCGGACGCACTGCAGCGAGGACTCAGAGGTTACACTCCGGTGATCTCTTCCTCAATAGTGTCCTCCTACCACCTTGCGGTCTCTCTGTTCCCCCAACAAACACACGGCGTCTCTCAATCAACTTTTACCTCTCCGTGACCAACTCTTTCAGGGAAGTGGAAGCTCTACATAAGGTTCAAACTGTAATTCAGGCCTTATCTTGGGACTTGCATGCTTAAACCAGATAAACCCCACAGACCCTCTTCCAGAAGTTATATACTTCTAGCATCCTTTCCTTTATTACGATTTTCTAAAATTATTTTAACCACAACAACACCTAATTAGCCGGGTGCGGTGGCGCACGCCTGTAATAGCAGAGGCTTGGGAGGCTGAGGCAGGAGGATCACGAGTTCAAAAACCAGCCTCAGCAAGGGTGAGGCTCTAAGCAACTCAGTGAGACCCTGTCTTTAAATAAAATAGGGCTGGGGATGTAGCTCAGTGACTGAGTGCCCCTGAGTTCAATACCTGGTAACTTCCCCCAACACCGACCCCCAAAAACATGAACACCTATTCCTTTACCAGCACTGTAAGCTGCTAACATTCCCCAAAATTCCAAAATTTTCTCCAATTGGCCACTTTTAAGATTTCAGTGTGTATCCTCCCAGTCCTTTTCCTCAATCGGTATGCCTAACTAACTGTACACATAATAGTTTGTTTTGCAGGGCTGAGGATCACAATATAAAATTTCCTTGACTGTAAGTCAAACTGAAAATCCAATAGCTGGGCGCAGTGGCCCACGCCTGTAATCCCAGCTCTTGGGAGGCTGAGGCAGGAGGATCGCGAGTTCAAAGCCAGCCTCAGCAATGGCGAGGCACTTAGCAACTCAGTGAGACCCTGTCTGTAATAAAATACAAAAAAGGGCTGGGGATGTAGCCCAGTGGTTGAGTGCCCCTGAGTTCAATCCCCGGTTAAAAAAAAAAAAAAAAAAAAAAAAAAAAAAAAGAACGAAAATCCAGTTTGTTATGCATTATTTTTGTTTACTTAATAGTATGTCTTGTGGAGGTTTCCTATCAGTACATATATAAGATCTAATTCATACATATTATAATGCCTGCATTATATGTAAGTTTAAATATACTAGTTTTAAGTGCTTTGCTATCATAAAGCTGCAATGAACATCCTTGTACATATATGTGCACATACACAGGTATATTGTTTGAATTTGTTGTGCTGGGAATCCAACCAGGGTCTCATGCACACTAGCATGACACAGATTGAAAATATGTGCTTTTAAGTAGACATGTTGGAAGAATCTGCGCATTTCAGTTTTTGTAGGAGGTTATGGGAGAAATGCCAGAAGCCCAGAGGAAGCTTGAAGCCACAACACCTAAAGCCATAAAGATCTTTTGTTCTTCAAGGTTTTTTTTTTTTTTTTTTTTTTTTTTTGGTGGACTTGTTTTGTTTTTTGTTGTTTTTGCATGTACAGGGAAGGGCATTCTTGGTAAAGGAAACAAAACAAGACAAACTCACTCACATTTACAAGTGTCATGCCCTCAGCTCCAAGATGAGCTCATTGAGAGCAGAGATCACTCCATATCTTACTCCCTGCATCATCAGCTCTGAGCATCCACAGCTTAATGAGACACACAGCCTCTTCCTGTCCAGATTTGCAATTAACCTACTTGGTTAGGTGTCTGATAACAGCCACCTCAGAGGCTGTGTTCAAAATCACAGCAGCTTGTGAGCCTTTGGCATTGCAAGTTCAAGGTGAGCCTCAGCAATTTAGGGAGGCCCCAAGCAACTTAGGGAGATCCTGTGTCAAAATAAAAAATAAAAAGGACTGGGGGTGTAGCTCAGTGCCCCTGGTACCAAAAAAAAAAAAAAAAAAAAAAAAAAAAAAAAAAAAATCAAGGAATTGCCTGTGAATTGCATGGAGTGGGCCAGGTCATCCAGGAGATTGCTGCAGTCACTTAAAATTCCTCCTGTGTTTGACCCACTGGTGCCCACCTTGGGACTTCCAATTTTATTAGGTTCCTACTAATTTCCCAATACCTAAGAACCTTTTTTTCCAGAACTGTGGAAGGAAAGCTTACCTTCCCCGTCTACCAAATATACCAGGAAAACAATAATCTCCCTAGCAGCCCTCCACTCTCAGTAGTGCAAAAACATTGAAGATCCTTTACCCTCCCCTCCAGGTAGGATAATTCTGAAACCAGTGTTCTATGTTGTTCTATGCTGAGTTCCACAACATAAGGCTCCAGTTGCTCACACTGGTAGCCACCCAAGTAATCTAACCCTCCTGTCTCAATTCTGTACTCTCGTACATAAATCTAAATGAATGACTTGCATCAAATCTCTGCTCCAGATCTGCTTCTTGGAGAATCCAGACATCTACCATGCACCTAGCACTTGATATACATTGATGGAACCTGCTTAGAAATAGAGAAGTCTTTCACAGTTAAAAGTCATGGCATGGATCAGAGGAGACATACACAATGTTACCTCTTAAGAGAAAGCTTCTTATTACAAGGCTATGATATGACTAGATAAGGTTATTTGTCACAACATGGAAACAGAAAAAAGATTGGGTAGTTCACAGGTACAAATATAAGCAGAGCTGATGTGAAAGAGCTGGGGTCACTGGACTCAGTGAAGGGCATTTTGTCCCCTGGGTGAGCTTTCCTTAAGGAAAAACAGATCCTTCAGCCCCTATCAATTCAATTGCCCTTGGCCACTGGGATCAAACCATCCACACCTCCTTATTCTGACCTGCGTTTACATAGTAAACATACCTAAGCATTTTCAAACAGCAATTTCACCAGAATGTAAATTCCATGACATTTGGGATCTTGATATCTTGCCCCAGAGGATACTACCAGCTAAAAATGATTGCTCACCTAAGCATTCACCAAATAAACACATCTAAGCCAGTTACAGGTACATTCTTCAACTAGAATGCAGTTGCAATGGATTTTATGAAGTTTGGAAAATAAATTTCTCTTCCAGAAATTTCTGAATAATCTGAGATTATTCTTGGTTCCTGAATTTTCATACCATCTCCTGCCTCTCCTTTTCTAAGCCAGCACCTTAAGCCCCTCCAAATACCCATGATTGTCTAGGTCCCTATAATCCCTGCTACTGAGAGGTTGAGGCAGGAGTATCCCAAGATCAAGGCCAGCCTTTACAATTTAGCAAGATCCCATCTCAAAATAAAAAGGGTTGGGAGCTGAGCGCAGTGGCGCACGCCTGTAATCCCAGCACTTGGGAGGCTGAGGCAAGAGGATCGCGAGTTCAAAGCCAGCCTCAGCAATGACGAGGCACTTAGCAACTCAGTGAGACCCTGTCTCTAATAAAAAATACAAAAAAAAGGACTGGAGATGTGGCCCAGTGGTCAAGTGCCCCCGAGTTCAATCCCCAGTACAAAAAAAAAAAAAAAGGGTTGGGGATGTACCTCAGTGGTAAAGCCCTGGAATTCAAGTCCCAGTGTGGGGGTGAAAGGACATCTCAAATCATTTACCAGCCCCAAGAGGGTTTAGAAAACCTGGAACTCACAATTGCTTTTTAGTAGAGATGACCAGATTCCATTGTACTAGAGAGGAAACCATTTAAAGCTAAGTTGAATTAGATGGTTTCCAAAAGAATGAATACTTAACCATGGAAAGAAT
This sequence comes from Tamias sibiricus, assembly GCA_025594165.1. NCBI lineage: Eukaryota > Metazoa > Chordata > Mammalia > Rodentia > Sciuridae > Tamias > Tamias sibiricus. The sequence goes on from CM046662.1 coordinate 71,093,444, forward strand.
TCCCATCAGTGATACATCCAGCCTGCCTTGAAAGGATGAACTTTTACCCAAGGGATTGGGATGTACATAATCCTGGCAAGAGCAACCACTGATCTGCCCCCTACCCCCAAATGACTATCTAAAACTTTGAGCCCAACCTTGAGTCATAGGTAGACAAATTGTTCCCAGTTGCCAGAGTCAGTATCAGAATTAGGCAAAAGGCATGCCTGAGAGCAAGGGCATTTTATACAAAAGCCCAAAGAGTACGATACTTTGCAGGACCCACAGTGGTTCAGATATTTCATAAAGATGAAGAGCCAAAAAGACCACAGAAAGGTGGCAGCCTTAGCCCAAATAGATCCTTCTTTTTAGGGTACAAGAGCAAATGTACTTTCAATCTGTTTGTCTTTGGCTTTTTTGCGTTTGTTATAGCTATTTTTTACATCTGCATCACTGGATGTAGATCACATCTTTGTTTTGTCCTTAGCCCATCTGTGCTATTTAATTCTCAAGTTAGATCCCAATAGGGAAGGCTTCTTCTCAGTGGTTCTCAGTGGTGGTTAGGAGGAGGCAATTTGCCTACCTCTTGAGAATGATATTTTTAGTTGTCAAACTAGTGGGTAGAGGCCAGGGATGCTATTAAACATTCTACAATGCACAGAACAGCCCCTATAACAAAGACTTATCTGGCCCAAAATGTAAATAGTGCTAAGACTGAGTAACTTGGTGCCTACCCTAACTGCAGATAAGAAAAACTATTAAGTTCAACTCTGACTTCTGTTCAGAGGAGGCTGAAATTATAGGAAGTTTTGTATAGATTCCTCTGGACACAGACCCTTCATCAGAGGAAAACAACTCATGCTGAAGGAATCTTAATATAAAAAGAAAAAGGTCAAATGAAGAAAGAAAAGGCTCTATGGTAAATCCTCAGTAGGGGAAGGAAAAACATACAGACAGGAAAGAATGTGGAATGTTCCCGCCAAATGTGAAACAGGCCCAGTCAATGCCATTTATTATATATCGTTGAATAACCTCTGAGACCCAAGGGCTCCCACAGTGAGTTTGTTGCTTGGTTGTATTTTTTTGGTTTTTGGTTGTTTTTTGTTTTCCATTTTCTTTTTTTGCATCAAACAGGTTCTTCCAAGAGCCTGCTCACAAGGAAGACAAAAACAAAGAAATCTTCAGTAAAATGAAACAAACTGGAGAAGGTAAAACAGTCCACATCTGAAGAACAATGTTAAAAAACTCAGCAGACAGAAACCACACCAAACACTCATCCCATTTAATTTCCTGTTACATGCGCTAAGGAAACCAAGAACATCAGGCCCCAGGGCAGCAATGCTCTGAGATTCTAGCTCAGGCTCCCCTCTTTGTGACGGATTCATGCACACAATCCACACATACCATTGACCCAGGCAGAAGTACACATGCATGCACAGGAGGAGGCTAGAGAACCATAGGACAGGATGGGAGGCAGAGCTGATCAAAAATATGGCATCAGCTGAAAAATGGGGACCCAGAGAATCCTTCTGTTGCAGGCTAAACAAGTCAAAAATAAAGGCAGAACACAGGATAAAGGTAGGATGCTCAAGACAAGAGGTTAGATTGATGAAGAGGGAAAGATGCAGAGGGAGTTTTGGGAAAGCAGTCTCAGAAGGGGAAGGCCTTTCTTTATTGGGAACTCAGATGGGCAGAGGTCTTGTGACTCCAGTGATATACTGGAAGCTAAAGGAATATGCCACAGCATTAACTCTGCATCCTGTGCCCTCTCCCACAGTAGAGGGAAGCCACAAACACCCACCCTTTATCCCTGCCCATGACACTCTTAAGGACTTTCCCCAGTACCCAAAAAGAAATGATCCCAACACACACACAAAGTTAGGTCCAACATAAGCCAAAGTTTGGCCAAGCATAGAAAGCCTCAGTAACTCTTCTTGGTGGAACCAAAGCCAGAGAAGCCCATCACAGCTGCCATCTCATCATCCTCTTCAAATGTCAAGTCTTCCTCGGCCCTCCTCTTCTTCTCCTTCTGTTTCTCTTTCTTATATGCTTTAGCCTTTTCCTCCTGGGGGGAAGGGTAGAAATTACTCAGAGTAAGTTCAGACTCCTAAGTCAAATGTTCTCAAAAGAGATATGGGAGGGGCTGGGGTTGTAGCTCAGTGGTAGAGTGCTTGCCTAGCACATAGAAGCACTGGGTTTGATCCTCAGCACCACATAAAAATAAAAAAAAATTAAAAAATGGTTTGGGTCCATCTACAACTAAATAATATATATTTTAAAAAGAAAGATATGAGCCGGGTGCGGTGGCGCACACCTGTAATCCCAGCACTTGGGAGGCTGAGGCAGGAGGATCGCGAGTTCAAAGCCAGCCTCAGCAATGGCGAGGCACTTAGCAACTCAGTGAGACCCTGTCTCTAATAAAATACAAAAAAGGGCTGGGGATGTGGCCCAGTGGTGGAGTGCTCCTGAGTTGAATCTCCGGAACCAAAAAAAAAAAAAAAAAAAAGAAAGAAAGATATGGGAGCCTCAAGATTCCTTTCTATCTTTAGGAGAATGTAAAATAAAACCTCAAGGGCAGAGTAAAAGCCAAAGTAAAGATTATAAGATATATAACAAATTAGAATAAACATTTTTTAAAAAAAGATTATAAGGGATAAGAAAGAAAAGCTTTAGCCTCTGGAACTTTCAATCCTATACTCCAGTTCATATCTACTCTTTTTTTTTTTTTCTTTCATCTCTAGTTCTTAACAGAGTATAGGTACAAAACCATTTAACATTGTGGAACATGTAGCATATGGAAGTACTTCTGAGTAGTTTATGTATTATTATATTAAGATCTCTAATATAGGGAAACTGAATCACAGGGAGGTTATATAACACACCCAAGTTTCCTCCATAGTCAATAAGTGGAGGAAATAGAATTCTGACTCTATCAACCTGGATCCATGGACTACTCAGAGACTAGGTACATTCAGCTAATCCATTTTTTAAAAAATATTTATTTATTTGCTTTAGTTATACACGATGCATTTATTTGTACGTGGTGCTGAGGATCGAACCCAGGCCACGCACGTGCTAGGTGAGTGCTCTACTGCTGAGCCACAACCGCAGCCCTCCATTTTTTTAATCTTATACTTTAAACGAAGAATGAGGAGGCTATGCATGTGGGGGTGTGGCAAGAGGTAAATGGAAAGTCTTTATATCTTCCTCTCAATTTTGCTATGATCCTAAAATTGCTCTAAAAAAACTAAGTCTTTTTAAAAAATTAAATGAAAAAATAGTTAGCCCAAATAGTCTAGGAAAATGGCCCAAACAGTCTAGGATAAAAAGGCACATTTGGAACCATTTCCTCTAGCTCATGAGCATTTTGAACAATGGTTTCCCCTAGTATACAGAAATTCAGGGACACAACAAGGGAAGAGAAAGCATGGCATGAGGAAGGGAGCAGACCATGAGTCACAAGATAAAATTCAAAGCTAAAGAGGGGCAGGGATAAGCGTCTCACCTCTTCTCTGAGCTCCTTCATCCTTTCCTCAAAATCATAATCTTTCTGCTTTTCTTCCATCTTCTTCTTGTTGACTTCAAAACGCTTCTTCACCTGATCCAGAGTGGAACGTTCCACACGCATAGACATACCCAGGTTTCGCTGATCTGGGTGGTGACAACAGGGAATAAAGCAAGGTCATTACAAAGCCCCTCAAAAAGTCCTGGATTTAAAAAAAAAAAAAAAAAAAATCATTTCAAAAATAATAATAAAAAATAAGAAGACATTTTTTTCAGGGCAAGGAGTGTAGCTCAGTGGTGGAATAATTGCCTAGCATATACAATGCCCTGGGTTTGATCCCCAGCACCACAAAATAAATAATAATAATAAATGACATCTTTTTGCAAAATACCCAAAATAACTATATAGCAAAAATAACTATGGCTAAAGGAAATTTTTGTCCTCACCTGTTCCCAGAAGCAGCATCACTAGATAACAAGATGCAGGTGGTTTTCAACTGCCCTTACTTAGCACCAGTGGGGCCACCTAGGCCCAGAAGGCCATGTTTGGGCTGAGAACCTAGAACAATCTCGCATCTTATGGCCTCAAGAGATATTAAACTAAGGAAATAAAGGATGGCCTGTCCTGAAGCAAATGGAAGAGTTCCCCGGGTATTAAAAAAAGGGGGGGGGGGCAAGACAAACAACCCTTCCCTACCCCACTTCCAAAACCCAATCCCAGCCCTAGTCACAAACTACCTCCAAGCCTTACGTTTCTTTCCATTAATGTGATCCAGGAAGTTGATAGAGTCTTTCACTACACAGTCACAGACGTTGCAGTAATATCTGACAGATGGAAAGAAATAGCACATGGGTCAAATCTGGTTTTAATCAAACAAGAAATTACAATTTCAGGGGGACAGGGTTACTGGTGATTGAACTCAGAGGTGCTTTACCACTCAGCTACATCTCTAGTCCTTTTTTTTTTGAGACAGGGTCCCACTAAGTTGCTGAAGTTGGCCTCAAACTTGGAATCCTCCTGCCTTGGTCTCCTAAGATGCTGGGGTAAGTGTAAGCCACCACACCCAGCAAGAAACTAATTTTTATGTTAGAAGTCTGAAGGCTTCATTTCCATTATGGTTTGACTCTTGGGAGAGGGTGGTAGCCAACCTCCAAAACAGACCCACCTTCTTATTCCTACCCTGTGCTACCTCCTCTCAGTCTGTACCAGAGTTGGTCTGTATGACCAATAAAATATGTCAAAAGTGATGATAAGACTAGCAGATTAAAAACCTTCTAGTCTTCTAAGACTAGGAGATTAAAAACCATGGCTTCTGTCTTTGTGTGGATTACTTGCTCAGGGCAAGTCAGTTGCTTTATTATGAGAAGTCCATGGGGTGAAGAACTTTAGCCTCCAAATCACAGGCCCGTGAGAGAGCTTGAAGGCAGATCCTCCAGCTTTATTTAAACCTCCACACCAATTCCTTGACTACTGCCTTACAAGAGACCCTGAGCCAGAACCACCTGGGTAAACTACTCCCAGATTCCTTGCCCACAGAAACTATGAGCTACTTGTTATTTTATGCAGCTAAACTTTGAGTTAACTTGTTAATTTACAAACAAAAGATAATACAGATAAAAATGATATCGGTGGGTTTACTAAACAGCTCAGAGAAGTGACACTAATTGGTATCTATACTGCCCTCCTGCTAGAAATCCTAATTGGACAGAGGAGGAGTGGTAGGGTGACAAAAGGGTAACAGGCTATTGTGGAACCCTACTTCCTACAGGTTGTAGTCTTGGTCTGGAAAGAAGATGCACAACCAGACACCTTCCATACAACCAATTTATAACAACTATGGACTTTGAAGCTAGTCTAGAACCTCAATACCCTTTCTTCACCATTAACAACCTCTCAGTTCCAATCTAGCTCTATTTAATTTCTCCCCTAAAAATCTTCTCAGTAATTCCTTCCTTCATTTCTTCTGATAGAACAAATAATCCCTTTCAAGATATTAAGAAGTAGTTACAGCACTAACATTAAGATGCCCACAAAGCAATTTCCTCTAGAGACCACAAACTTGAGACCTTGATGAACAAAGAAAAACACCCGAGTAGTCACAGGGCTAATATACAGAAGTCCACAAAGCAATCCCTCCCCTCCCAAAGACTGTTCACTAAAGACCTTGGAGAGACATAAAAAACACTTGTTTACATAAAAGGATAGAATTATGGTCAATAAGGTTGTTCCCTGGGGGCAGGGACCCTCCTCTACACTTCCTAAAACCAACAGGTAGTTTATTATGCACATCTTTGTTTTAGAGAAAGATGAAAAATCACTTACCCTCCCATCTCAGACTGCGGGGTGGTCTTGGTAATGACAATTGTCTTCCCAAGCTTAGATTCCAAGTCCACTTTGTAGTCCCTATGCCGCAGAAGTTCCCGCTTGACCGGCTGCACTGGTTTTCCTAAAACATAATGGGAAAGAAAGTCCCTTCAATATTAAGAGTTCTTCAACCAGAAAGAAAAAGAAATGAATGAAAGTAAAAATCCAGGGAACTACTCTCGTTTCTTTTTTTTTTTTTTTTTTTTTTGTGGTACCAAGGATTGAACCCGGCTGCACTCTATCACTGAGCTACACCTCCCAGCCCTTATTTTTTATTTTGAGACAGCTCTGGCCAGTTGTCCAGGCTGGCCTAGAACTTGCAATATCCTCCTGCCTCAGCCTCTTAAGTAGCTGGAGTTACAGGCATGTGCCACTGAGCCCAGGTTTCCATTTTTTTTTTTTTTTTTTTTGTGGTACCGGGGATTGAACTCAGGGGCACTCGACCTCTGGGCCACATCCCCAGCCCTTTTTTGTATTTTATTTAGAGACAGGGTCTCACTGAGTTGCTAAGTGCCTCGCCATTGCTGAGGCTGGCTTTGAACTTGCGATCCTCCTGCCTCAGCCTCCCAAAGTGCTGGGATTACAGGCGTGCGCCACCGCGCCCGGCTTCCATTTTTTTGATTCATGAAAGATGGAACACAACAGGCACCTCAAGCGGCAATTAGCAGCAGCTACATGAGAACCTGAACACAGAAAAAAGTGATAAGCAACCCCCAATTCGCTACAGCTTTTCTTCATTTTAAAGCCAGCAAGTCACCAGGCACGGCGGCACACACCTGTTAGCCCAGCAGCCTGGGAGGCTGAGACAGGAGGACCATAAGTTCAAGCCAGCCTCAGCAACTTAGCAAGGCCCTAAGCAACTCAGCAAGACCCTGTCTCTAAATAAAATATAAAAAAAGAGCTGGGAATGTGGCTCAGTGGTTAAGCATTCCTGGGCTCAATCCCTGGTGCCAATTTTAAAAATAAATAAACAAAGCCAGCAAGTCTAGAAGCAATATGTTTTCTGCTCATTAACTAAATTGAAGGGAGGAGTTATGTATTTGTGATAGAAGCAATCTTTTTTAAGAGAAGCAAGGCACTCAGTAAAGCTTTTATGCATATAGATACCCTAAGCACCACACAAAAAGGAAATTTCTGAGGACTCGGTCAAATTTTTAAAAAGGAGACCCAACATTTAGGAAATACTTTTTCATTTAACAGGCACATAAGTTACATAAAAAACAAAGAGGGTTAATGTTAGGCAAGGTGGTATGGAAGTAAAGCAGAAGACTGTATGTTTGAAAACAGAAGAGAAAACAAGGTATTTCTTTTTGTAAAATGAAACGGATATAGCAGAGGAGCACCAATTCCCTGACACTGTACCAGGCACTGAGAAATGGCATCCACTAAGCATCATATGAAACAATCACAAATTCCCTGGTGGGTACCCCTGCTTTTCTGAGACTATTCGGGAGGTTCCTGACTCCCTTAAGAAATTTCAAAAAACAGCAGTAGTGTTCAGCAGTAAACCAGAGACAGAAAACTATTCCACTTAGCTTATTCTTTGTTACTACTGCAAATTCCACTCTCCTCTTTGTATGTCCTTCAAGAAAGCACTAACTGAACAAGCAAAGGAAGGGCAAAGAAGCAGAGGATAACAGAGCTGAAAAGAAACTCAATTTCAGTCTACCATCTCGCTCTCATTTTATTATGTATTCAGAAATCGAGGACCAGGGAGGCCACGCTCCCAGAGATGACACGGGGCAAGAGAGCAGCGCATTTCAACTCCCACCCACTCTCCAGCCACTACATCGCCTCTATGATACCCTTAACCCTTGAAGTGGGCACCCACCATCCTTCTTTTCTCTCTCTTCTGTGAGCCTCTTCTCGGCGAGCTTCTCGTATTCATCTTTATCCCACTTTCGGCGAAAGTCCAAGTTTTTTGTCTGTAGGGGAAAAAAGCGCTCAAGATCCGTCGCTAATGGTGTCCGGACCCCTAGAGAAACTGAGGTGACCGCCAAGTCACCAAGTCACCCCCGGACTTTTTGAAAGCGAAGCTTCTCTGGACCGCACTAGGAGGCTAAGATGGACTCAGGACCCCAACCCGAGAGACCTCCACGAGTTCACCGTCTCTGCGCCTGGACCTTAAGGGGAGTTCTCGAACCCAGACCCTGGGATCGCCAAGAAGTGTTGGGAAGCCAGTCGGGTGCCGTTGTCTGTCTCTATTCAGCGACGAGAAAGCATAACCCCGCTTACCCGTAAACATTCTCCTCACACACAACACCTACCCCGCTGCCCGACGCCATCTTCACAGCGAAGTGAATGGAAAGCTGGAAAATGCCGTAAAAAGCGGCCTGGAGCTGTAAAGCAAGATCGCCGTCCAATAAGCTTAGAGTCCCATGTTCTGAACCGCGCTAAGGACTGCAGAGCTTCTAATACACGCTTGTTGGCCCCGCCTCCGCTCCAAGGAGATGGCGCAGGCGTAATGAGAGTATGAAGCAACGCGGAAGTAAGGGCGCCTGCAAGCGCTCTTTTCGCTCAGGCTTTCAAAACAACCAGCAAGGGATTATTAGTTCAACTCGTCTGTTTACAAAAATGGAAACTGAGTTTCGGAAACTAATCTAATCCAATCATCTGCGCATGTATTGTCAAAGAGTTGATCTAATCTAATCAACTATTCGTGTATTGTCAAAGAGTTTCTAAAGCTTTTAAAGGCTGAAGTGCTAATTAGGGGATCTAATTCACCCTCAAGCAGTAGGGATATGGTCCTAAGCTAAAAAGATGTTTGCAACAGCTGCCACCTTTCCCGAGGCACAGAAGAAAAGCTTTTTTTTTTTGCGCTTGGGCCCTAGTTCTTGAAATAATGGACACAACTATTCATTAACTCAGTTTTCTTCTAATTGGCAAATAAAGCCATTCAATCTATAGGGCACAATTTAATCAACAGGATTAAATTTGGAAAGAAAGGTCATCAGCAACACTACCCTAAAGTGAAGCATTCTGGCAAATGGCTCACAATATGGTGATTTTTAGTGACATAACTGTATGATGGGAGAGAAGCCAGAGGGAACTGTGGCAGCTCCCTTTACTAAATGCAGAAGTATCACCCCCAGGGAGGTTACTCCTAGCTCACAGAATTCTCCAGTACACACTCAACCATTTTCTATGGCCTATGCAAATGAACCCCATGATAACAAATTACCCAAACTATTACACTTAATATTTTATTTAATATTTTATCCAACCAATTCCAGAAGAGCCTTCATGGCAGAGTGTGGAATAGTCAGAGCAGTCAGTGATTCTGGCATAGAAAATGGTCTCCAAAATCTCAAAAGTTCAGATCTCCATCTAGTCAATTCACCTATTAAGTTCATTGTTCAATATTATTAAACAGACAGCCTCATCCTGCTACTGTTAACCGTAGATAGGCTAGAAATACTACCATGCTCTTGGGATACCATCTGTGACCTGAGATGTAGCAGAAAATAGCCACTGTCCATCCTTGCTGTCTTCCCAAAAACTCTCTGGACAGGCCAAGGACTCGTTGACAAATTCCCCAGAATCTGGTTCCAACACTACAATGAAAAGCTAAATATCTGGCATCTGATCTCAGTGGTTCAGAATCCACAGCCTGAGGCAACTCTTCCAGAGCCTTGATCACAGCAACCATTTTAGCACCTCTTCATAGCATTCAGAGGCATTTCAAATTTGCCTCTACAGCAGAGTAGCTGCTTACACTAGCCCAAGAGTCCTTAGGGCCTTCTATAGTTCTGTATTCAGAAAGGACAGAGGAGGCAGAAGGCACTTGTCACTCATCCTGGCCAGCTGTTGTGAAGTCTATCAGGAATTCAGTCCTAGATGATAACTTTTCTATAAAGAGCAGCAGATGGCAATTGACAAGGATCAAGACTCAGACAGTCGCTTCTGAATTTCAGCCACAAGATTTTCCCGTTTAATGGCAACCTAAAACATAAGAGAACCCTCATGTGACAAACTAGAAAGTGGTACTATCTTCTTAGGCATTGTTTTTCTAGATTCATTTTGCTCTGTATCAGTTCCCACTATTTATGCAACCAGTAGGGAGTAGTAAAGACTCCAAGCTTACCTAGAGAATGTATGCCCTGAAGACTAAAAGGATTCAAACATCTGACCTATTTTCTTGATTAGTCTCAAAACACCAATTCAGATTTCATTTGTCCTTCCTTCTGCCCACACAGCCAATATTCACTGGTTACAAATGTCGTTTGGGTTAGGTCTTCATTCAACCCTAACACTACTACCCCTGAATTTATCTCCTCAGCCAGAAAACACATATTTCTTAAGAAACTAGAACAGGTAGAAACACTTGATCCCTTCTATTTCTGCCTGCTCCCACTCACCTCCTCTCTGCTGGCCACTGAACGGAGTTTAATGACTCCTTCCTTCTGTTCTTCCTCACCAATAATAACCACCAAAGGAATGCCTGTGTTTTCACAATAGTGCAGTTGGGTTAATAGTTTAGGGTTGTTCTTGTATAGCATCTCTGCCTGAAAGGGGTCAAGACACAGTAGAGGAATTACTACTGTCACCATAGCACATAAACTCCAAAAATATACATTTCCAAGGAAGCCAGAAATAAGTGGCTGGCCCTCTAGTGGTATACTAAAAAGGTCTTGAGTTCCACATAGGCATAAGGTAGAAATCAGCCTGATACCTTGATCCCAGCATCCCAAAGCTCTGCAATTAGTTTCAACCGTTCCCGGAGAAAGTTCTTCTGGGGTGTGGCCACAAATACTTGGGTCTCTGTGGTCCGTACCTTCTTGAAAGAATTCTGATAAGAAACAGAAGAAAGTAAAATTAATAAAAACATCCTCTGCACCAGCAATTCCAAAAACCAAGACAGAATTATAAGAAAAGCAGTTATAAGAAATTATAAGAAAAGCAGTCCAACTGCACTGCCAGAAATAGATTTTTAGGTCTCTAGCTCTACCTCGCTCCTACTTAGGACCTACCTTCATCCTCTGCTCCACAATGTAGAAAATTCGCTCTACTCCAATACTTAGGCCCACACATGGCACCTTGTGGCCATTAGGGTCAAATGTAGCCACCAGCTCATCATAACGCCCACCTGCTGCCACACTGCCCACATTCAGGGGCTCCTCCCCAGCCTGAGCTGGGGTCTGTAGCAGTACAGCTTCATAGATCACTCCTGTATAGTAGTCCATGCCCCGAGCCAAGCTTAGGTCAAAGCATATCTGTGGGAACAAGGCTATAGTGAATCCCAGACCAGGCTCTCACAACCCCAGAGGTCAGCAAGAAGTCCACTCCCAACTCAGCTTACCTTCTCAGCAATTCCAAATAAAGTCAGGTATTCAAAAAGCAACTTCAGGTCCCCCAGACCCTCCAGAGCCTGCTTATTCTGGGATAGTCTGGGATCTTGGCTCATTTGCTCTATCAGGGATACTCCACCTGGAAAAAAAAAAAAAAAGTGGGGAGCAATAAGGTGTATGCTATTTACCCAGATGTGCTTCATCCAAATTGATCTAATTTTGTTTTCTTTAAAAATGAAGGAGGAGGAGGAGAAAGAGAAGATCCTGTTCTTATATCACGAGATCCTCCTCCTCTGCCTTTACTTACCTCTGCCCTTTGAAGATACAACATACTTAAAATAAGTAAAAGGAAAACTAAATTCAGGCCAGGCTCTAAAGCCTAACACATCTACAGAAAGGAGCTGATTTGGAGGTGGAAACTGAACATGTCACCAGCAGCCTGGTTCTATCACAGCTCTGAAAATCCTGGTTCTTACCATGGCATTGGACATACTCCCCAATTCGATCAGCCACCTCAGGAGCCAAGCCTTTCTTTGCCACCATCTCATGTCTCACATCTCTCCAAGACATCTGCATAAATATCCAAGTGTTAGCTCAATCCCAAATCCTTTCTCTAACTGGAAAAGGATATCTCTCATTTAATATGTATGTCATAAATAGCTAAGTATATACTTAGTATATTAGTATACTCAGCAAATTAGAGGCAGTTTTTTAAAAATATTTTTTAGATGTTGATGAACCTTTATTTTATTCACTTATTTATATGCAGTGCTGAGAATCGAACGCAGTGCCTCACACGTACTAGGCAAGCGCTCTACCACTGAGCCACAACCCGAGCCCTCAGAGGCAGTTTAAGATATTTGGCCACTATCCCCACCATACAGTACAACTCAGATCTTGCTTCAGACTATCTCCTTAACTTCCTCCTTCAAGAACTCACTTCCAGACACTGTCTCCTTATTTTCTTCAAATGGTATGAATTTGAGAACATGGCAGAAGTCCATATAGAGTCTACTAAACCATGGTTTCTTCATTACCTTGTCTAGTTTGTCCATTGAGGCACAGATGGCACGGAACTTGCTTTCAGGAACACCACAGACAGCAAACATCCCATCCACAATCCGCCGGTCATTGACCTATAAATTCAATGTGAGTAAACCAAGTGCCTTGTCAAGACCCTTTCCCTTGAAACAGTGACAGTCCCTAGCTTCCTGACTCATAACATGAACAGGAAAAAAGAAATCTTACTGAAAGAGTACATGTATATTCACATCATCACACCAAACCCAGACATCTCCTCCAGTCCTCAGCCCTGGCCTCACCTTAATGAGAAAGTCTCCTAGCTGCAACCCACTTAGGATTTCACACATGATCTTCAAACATTCTGCATCAGGGATCATAGGGTCAAACTGACCAGCAATGTCAAAATCCTATGGTAAAGGGGAAAAAAAACAAACAAACAAACAGGAAATAAAATTCCACTAATCAGTCAATTCCCAGGTTAACTATCAAGCTGTACTGTCCACATCAAGTCACTTACACACTGGCAGAACTCCCTGTAGCGGCCTTGAACTATTGTTGGGCTCTCTCGCCGCCACACCCTTTCCAACCTGGTAGCGTTTCATCTTCTTCAATTTATTCATGGCCAGGTAACGAGCAAAGGGGACCTCAAATAGATAGATTAAGGAAGAAAGATATTGCATTCAAAGTTGGGGCCCATTAGAGAGGATTGGTCCTCTACAAATTGGATCTTATCCACTAGTATTGAGAACAAGGACCTTCTGTGTCTTATTTCCCACTATCCCCAAGGTGTAGCAGTGCTTGGCATTCAAAATATATTGAATAGTGTCAAGTAAAGGAATCTCAGCTAGCAAAACTAAAAGCTGGACAGAAAGAAGCAGCAGCAAAATTCAGGTCTGGGCCATTTCCTCCCCAAACCCTACTATTTCAAAATAGTCAAGCTTCACAACCTGGATATTCCTATAACTTCAAACCCTTGTTTCTAAAAGTGTAGGCCAAGGACCACATGCATTTTAATTACCCAGGATGCCTGTTTAAAATGCAAATTGTTGAATCCCACTTCAGTTACAGAATTAAGAATCTCTGGAATTGGTGTTTCAGCAAGCTTCTCCAAGGAATTCTAATACACAATGAAATTAAATGACAGGGCTCCAGCCCAGGCTCTGCTGGAAGAAGTGCCTTCTGGGAGAAACCAGAAGTAAAGGCTACCGCCAATAAAGCTATAGTGTCCCAGAATCACTCTCTTCCCTTTTGTCAGAGAAAGCCCTCTGGATCAGGCCGGAGGGGAGGTCAGGCTGCAGCACTCGAAAGGATACAGTAAGATCATACCGAAGGGACAGCAGTTCTCCACCTTGATCCTTCAGATCATACATGAGCCCAGAGTGCTCTTCATATTTCTCAGTTAGCATTTCCTACAGGGGTCAAATAGAGCCATAGTTCAAAAGGATGACTAGAGAACAGATGAGAAACCCTTTGGGACACTGAAGGTAGGTAAAGAAAAGGGGTTCTAGGCCCTCTTCTACTTTTACCTTTAGCTCAAATGCTGGGGTATCCAAACCCTTTGCTCCATGGCGTTTAAAACAGCTGACAACCATTTCAAGAATTTTCTCCCTCACAACCATCTGTTGAGGACTAAGATCCCTGGTGCCCTGGAAGCCAAAAGCAGCCAAAGTACAAGCAAAACAAAACAAAACAAAACAAATTTTTAAATGACCATTTAAGAGAAAGAGTTAAACTATACCTATAATCTAAGGCTTAGAGCTAACATTTTTTTCTGACTCTGATCTCCATCCAATATCTCAAAAATAGTAAAGGGTTTTTGTTTTGTGGTTCTGGGGATCAAACTCAGGACCTCTTGCCCTTTTGGTTTGTTCATTTTTGGACTGGTGATTGAACCCAGGGGAGTTTTACTACTGAGCTACATCCCCAATTCTTTATATTTTTATTTTGAGACAGGGTCTCACTAAATTGCTTAGGGCCTCACTAAGTCATTGAGGCTAGCCTCAACATGTGATCCTCCTACCTCAGCCTCTTGAGTCAGTGGGATTACAGGCATGCACCATCATGGCCGGCTGTAAAGGTTTTGTGTGTGTGTTGTTTTTTCTTTTATTTTAATTTAGCTTAAAAGGGTGGGCATGGTGGCGCATGCCTGTAATCCCAGCAACTCAGGAGGCGAAGGCAGGAGGTTCACAAATTTAAGGCCAGCCTCAGCACTTAGCAAGGCCCTAAACAACTTTGTGAGACCCTGTCTCAGAATTTAAAAAAAAAAAAAAAAAAAAAGGACTGGGGATGTGGATCAGTGGTTAAGTGTTTCTGGGTTCAATCCCTGGTCCAAAAAAAATTAGTTTAAAAGGGGTCAAAGAAATAAGCAATGCAGAAGTCAGTCCTCGAAAGCACACTAATGGGATAGGATAAGCAAAGGGTATTACCTTTGGGACCTTAATGATAAAATGTGGTTTCTCTTGATGTGGTTTCAGTTGAGATGTTAACACTGCCTCTGCAACCTGGAAGAAGAAGGAATACAAAATGTGGCTCCAGGGGCTGAAGTTGTGGCTCAGAGGTAGAGTGCTCGCCTTGCACGTGCGCAGCCCATGTTCGATCCTCAGCACCACGTAAAACTAAAGGCTTTGTGTACAACTAAAACAAATAAATAAATATTAAAAAAAATAAAAGATGTGGCTCCACTGGACACTGGTTAGACCTGTGATGTCACAAAGACCCTTGACCCTAAGCAACAGAAAGCCTAAGTGCTATCCTGATCTCAGCCCCCCATCCTCAAGAACCTATGTTGTATCTACAAATATACGTGTAATACATGAGGTCAGGTCTTCACCACACAAGCTTCTTCGTTGTATCTAAGTTTTTAAGTGTCTGAAAAAGTTTAAATAACTGAGAACAATGAAAGCACAGAACACCACTACACCAACAAACATCTAGAAGCAAGAATTAGTTATGACTTCTTCCAGTCTTCAGTTCCTACTCAAACAGCAAAAATAAGAATTCTAATAAGATAGTATTGTTTATCGGGCTTGGAGATAAGAAAAATGTAGGCTGAAGACAGAACTAGCCCAAGAACCCAGAACAAGCCTGTGAGGTGAAAAGGTAAGCAGGCTAGTAACATGCTGTGACTGAAAATTAATTTTAAAAAGGAGCTCCGTGGTTCATGACAGTACATAGCATCTGCTAGGAGGACATCAGGGAACTTTCCTAAGTACAGCAAAACAGAACATTGACTTTATTACCATCATGTCATATGCCCGTCCTGAAATAGAGCGTTTGGTAGTTCCATGTTTTGGTGATTCTCTCCCCCAAAGAGAAGAAGTACAAGTTCAAGTCCACAATCCCTCATTTGTAATACCCAACTCCAAAAATTTCTGAAAATTGAAAATGTTCTTCTAAGATTCATTTTAAAGTAAACTCTAATGTGAACTCAATCTATTTATGGTCTTTGGCCATCTCATTTACTGAGAATATCCACAATATTTTGCTTAAGAATATAATGTGTTCGACTCCAAAATTTTCAGTTAAAGGACTATGGACTTATTAAAACAACGCCCTTGCTGCATATCTGCAGACGTGGCATTAAACCTTGCAGCCTCCGTTTCCTCAACTGTAAAATGAAAATAAAAACCCCAAACTCTCAAAATTGCTCCAAATATTAAATGACAAAGCATCCAAAATGCTTAGTTCTGTGCCAGTACATAGTGAGCACTCAATTTTTAAAAATCGTAATAATATAGTACAGGTTGCGAGTCATGCTTCCAGACCTGGAGACCCAACCCGGACAAACGAAGTCTGGCTCACCTGGCTATGACAACCGACTGCAGGGACGCAAGCAGCGCGGGGCGGTCGCAGGAGCTGGCTGAGCAGCGTAGCGCAGGTCCTCCGGGGCAGGAGTCCGAGCTGGAGCATCGTGCGGCAGAACACCGGCCTTCCGGGACAGGAGCCAAAGGCCTGGGTACCAGTCAGGCGGGACCTCCGAAGTGCGCTGGAGAAGCGAAGCAGGAACGCCAAGAAAGACCAACTACAGCATTACTCCTGAAGGCTGAGATCCTGTCCTCCCCAGCTCTCTAACCCGGAAGTGAATTTTGCACTCAGTGGAGGCTGTCTAGGCAGGCGGGCCAGTGACTCGATAGCCGGAAGTCGTCCGGGTTGAAGCGGAGTCCACCCAGGCTGAGCTAGACCTCAGTCAGCTCTGGTTGGCAGCTGGAATGGCAGAGCGAGCTGCACTGGAGGAGCTGGTGCGACTTCAAGGGGAGCGCGTGCGGGGTCTCAAGCAGCAGAAGGCCAGCACCGAGCAGGTGAGACCCAGGCGGCAGGGAAATGGCCAGACAAAGCTAAGGAGGGCATAAAACGGGGGTGATCTACACAGGGGACAAGCATGTGGAGGGAGGGACTGGAGTGCTAGGGAGAAAGATGGGCTGGGTGGACAGGTAGCCAGGAGGGGTCCCCAGAGAAGCAAGGCTACGTCTAAGCAGAGATCTGCCCCAGTTCCTGATGAGGGAAGAATGTCGAATGAATGGCGGGGTAGAAGGGGAGTGAAGATGAATAGCCCAGAGGCCTTTTTTCTCTCCACAGATCGAAGAGGAGGTGGCAAAACTACTGAAACTGAAGGCACAGCTGGGCCCTGATGAAAGCAAACAGAAGTTTGTGCTCAAAACCCCTAAGGTAATATGATTCCTATAGGGCCTCTGAGAGAATCCTAATTCCATTCACAAGGACACTTGTATGTTTGGTTCCCTAAACAAGGTCATTGAGGAGGCTCCGAAATATTGCAGAGGAAACAATAGTTGCTTTGGACACTGGGCTGGATTGAACTCTGAGTCATTCTGGGATGGCAAAAATGATGACAGAAACTAGTTAGATGGGTACTCAAGGGAGTCAACCTGTTGCTGCTACTCCTTTAATTCAGTAAGTAACTCATTGAGCACTATGTTCTTAACATTGTACAAAGCATCTAATACAACATGGCGGATAATGTAGCCTGCCCTCGTGGAGCTTATAGTCCACTGAAAGACAGATTTAGGACAAATTGCCCCATATTGGATATATGATGAGAAATTAACAAAAATTGTCTGAGAAACATAAGGGAGAGTTGGAGAATCTAAGAAAGCCTCAGTGAGGTTTGAATGGATAGGAGACAGCTAGGAGAAGAATGTAAGGAAATAGGTCTAGCAGAGTATGGAAACCCTGAGGCAGGAAAGAACTTTGGCGGTTTCCAGGAACTAAATGGTCTGTCTTCCTTGTGTTAAGGTTAAATTCTTTGGGCTCCTAAATTCATTGAGCTTTTCCTTTCTACATACTCTCTTTTTCAATAGTTAAAGAGAGTGTAAAATCTTGAAAACTATGAAATATTCTTGCCAAGGAAAATTGAACTTAAATCCAATCGGGCCTTTGGACTATTATTTTAAAGGAAATACCCAAGATGAAGGAATATGTTAAATGACACATGAAGGGCATTGTTAACCAAATTTAAAATGTGGGAAAAAAATTTAGGACAAATGCCCCAATTTCCTCAACAAATAAATGATATGAAAAGGGAAATAAAGGGAGCTGGGATGTAGCTCAGCGGTAGAGCAGGTGCTTAGCATGCACCCGAGACCCTGGGTTCAATCCCCAGCACCACAAAAAAAGAAAGGAAAAAGAAAATTGGGAAACTGTCGTAAACAGATATATCTACCAGGTGCAGTATGCAGACTTTGTATAGAAGATTTCAAATAGGCTTGGTATTAGATAATATTAAGGTGTTGCTATGTAGTTTTGTGATTAAAATAAAGGTAGTGTTTTGGGTTTTCTTAAAATCATTACATGTGGGCTGGGGTTGCGGCTCAGAGCGCTCACCTAGCACGTGCACGGGCTGGATTCGATCCTCAGCACCACGTACAAATAAATGCATTGTGTACAACTAAAGCAAATAAATATTTTTTAAAAATTAAAAAAAAAGTCATTACATGTGGGCTGGGGATATAGCTCAGTTGGTAGAGTGCTTGCCTCACATGCACAAAGCCCTGGGTTCAATCCCTAGCAAGCGCGCGCGCACACACACACACACACACACACACAAAAATCTTTACATGTTAGAAAATTATACTGAAGTGTTTATGGATGAAAATGATAGAGTATCTAGAATTTGAAAATACTTCAGGAAAATGATGTCAGGGTTTAAATGAAATAAGAACTAACAGTTGTTACTGGTTGTTGAAGTTAGGTAATGGCTACATAGTGATCTATAATATTGTTCTCTAAATGTGTCTTTGAAATTTTCCATAATAAAATGTTAAAAGAAAATGAGGTTTGGCACATGCCTGTATCCCAGCAGCTAGGGAGGCTGAGGCAGGAGGATCACAAGTTCAAAGCCAGCCTCAGCAACTTAGCAAGGCCCTAAGCAACTTAATGAGACCCTGTTTCTAAATAAGATATAAAAAGGGCTGGGATGGCTGGGCTCCTTGATGCACGCCTGTAATCCCAATGTTTCGGGAGGCTGAGGCAGGAGGATTGTGGGTTCAAAGCCAGCCTCAGCAATTTAGCAAGTCCCTAAGCAACTCAGTGAGACCCTGTCTCTCAATAAAATACAAAATAGGGCTGGGGATGTGGCTCAGTGTTTGAGTGCCCCTCAGTTCAATCCCTGGTACAAAAAAAAAAAAGAGGTTATGCTAAAGAGTTAATATCTACTTCACTTTGTTGAAACACATTTCTAAATGTGTAATTCATGGGCTGGGGTTGTGGCTCAGCGGCAGAGCACTTGCCTCGCACGTGCGCGGCCCGGGTTCGATCCTCAGCACCACGTAAACATAAATGCATTGCATTGTGTACAACTAAAGCAAATAAATAAATATTTTTTAAAAATGTGTAAGCCGGGCGCGGTGGCACGCGCCTGTAATCCCAGCACTTTGGGAGGCTGAGGCAGGAGGATCGCGAGTTCAAAGCCAGCCTCAGCAATGGTGAGGCACTTTGCAACTCAGTGAGACCCTGTCTCTAAATAAAATACAAAAAAGGTCTGGGGATGTGACCCAGTGGTCGAGTGCCCCTGAGTTAAATCCCCAGTACCACACACACACACACACAAAAATGTGTAATTCATATTACTACCAGAGATAACTCAGTAATGTAGGGGCAAGGCCCTTTCAAGGAGTCTTCATGTCAAAACCTTTTTTATGATAATGTTATTTGCTTTTTCTACTATAAACATTTGCACTGAAGGTGCAAAAGCACTGGATGAGTAGAACTTTTACCTTAAGACAAGTCAAGACAGTGGCACTAAATTGTACTAGTAGCCAGTACAGTCATCTCTTGGTAACTTCGGGGGATTGGTTCCATTTGTCTCCTACAAATATCCACAGGTGCTCAAGTACCTCATATAAAATGATTAGTATTTGTATATAAATTATGCACATCCTGTATACTTTAAATCATCTCTAAATTACTTAGAGTACTTAATGTAAAAGCTATATAAATAGTAATTACATTGTTCAGGGATAATGACAAAGGAAAAAACTGTATGTGTTCAGTAGAGATGCAATTTTCCCCCCAAATATTTTCAACCCAGTTTTTTTTTTTTTTTAATTCAAAGTTGTATATGACAGTAGAATGCGTTACAATTCATATTACACTTATAGAGCACATTTTTACATATCTCTGGTTGTATACTAAGTATATTCACACCATTCGTGTCTTCATACATGCTCAAACCAGTTTCTTAAATCTATAGAGATGGATTTATGGTCCTGTGGATACAGAGAACCAACCGTATGTTCTTTCTTCAATGTACACAGTTAAGAAGTAAAATTAAGTTTCCCTAAAGAATGTTCTTTATAAAGCAGTAAAAAGTTTTTAATTTATTTGATCTCAACTCTTGAATATGCCTTTTCAACATTCACTGTTAAGAAATGGGAAATAGGGCTGGGGTTGTGGCCTAGTGGTAGGTAGAGCACTTGCCTAGCATGAATAAATGAATAGAATAAAGGTCCATCAACAATTTAAAAAAAATTTTTTTAATAAATATAAAAATAAAAGAAATGGGAAGTACACATAAAACACTTGTACTTCATTTGAAATGGAGAAAACACTTGAGCCATTGTTCAAGTTTTGAGCTAGACTAATTACGTTTTTCATGGAACACCTTTTTAATTTGAAAGAACAACTGAAAGATAAATTATGGCTTTTCATACTTTGATGTTTAGCAGACATTTTTACAAAAAATGAGCCTTATCATTTTAAGGAAGAGATGGCAGTGATTTGTTGTCAGTGATAAAATTCAAGCATTCAGGTAAAAGTTAGAATTTTGGAAAATTTGTGTTTTCCACCATGAACTTGACAGCTTCCCAATACTTTAAAGACTTTCTTGATGAGATCTGTGGTGATAATTGACAAGTATGATTTTCTGTATTGTAAAATGAAATGTGTCAACATTTGGAAGATCTGTATAACTGTTATTAATGTATTTTACAAATGACCCATGTATGATGTTATAAAATCATGCATGGGTAGAAGATCTATTTAAAGTACAAGATACAGTAATGGATTTATTTTTTACTGTGGTAAAATACACATAATGAAATTTACTATTTAAACAGTTTTTAAGTGTACAGCTCAGTAGCATGAAGTACATTCACATTGTTTTATAACTATCACCACTATCCATCTTTGAACTTTTTCATCATCCCAAGTAGAAACTATACCCACTTAACAATAACTCACACCACCTGCCCCTTCTGCCATCTGGTGACCGCTATCCTATTTTCCGTTTCTGTCGATTTTATTATTCCAGTTACCTTATATAACTGCGAGGCTAATGCATTCTAATGTACCTGTATGAAAAATTCACTGATGTAACTTTCAGATTCCATATTACATCCAATCTTTAAGAAACAACTGCTTATTGGATTTTGGAATGGTATCATAGATTATCCACAGTTAGCTGAAAAGTTTGCTAAAGTACTCCTTCTTTTATAAATCTATATCTATTTAAGTTTAGATTTTCTTTACATACTTCAACCAAAACAACATTGAATATTGAATACAAAAAGCACATATGAGAATCCAGATGTCTTCTATTAATCCACACATTAAAGAATTGCAAAGATTACTCAGTGCCACTGTTCTTGCTAAATTTTTTTTGAAAAGAGGTTTTTTTTTTTTTTTTTTTTTTGGTATCCGGGATTGAATTCAGGAACACTCGACCACTGGGCCACATCCCCAGCCCTTTTTTGTATTTTATTAGAGACAGGGTCTCACTGAGTTGCTCAGTGCCCCGCCATTGCGGAGGCTGGCTTTGAACTCGTGATCCTCCTGCCTCAGCCTCCCAAGTGCTGGGATTACAGGCGTGTGCCACCGCACCTGGTAAAAGAGGTCCTTTGACGAGTTCTCCTGCCCAAAACTTGTTGAGTGGCCTCAGGTGATGACTTAACTTCTCAACATCCTATAATTTATCTATAAAATTTATCTCCCTAGCCTGTGTCTTAGGACTACTATCAGAAATAAAATAGAGAACAAATAATAGTTTTAAT
Source organism: Tamias sibiricus (assembly GCA_025594165.1). Classification (NCBI taxonomy): domain Eukaryota; kingdom Metazoa; phylum Chordata; class Mammalia; order Rodentia; family Sciuridae; genus Tamias; species Tamias sibiricus. Next base: position 71,115,106 of record CM046662.1, read on the forward strand.
GAGAATTTAGAGGAAAATTATGTTGAAAGAAAGGCTGCTTGTAAACTTTAAAATTCAACTTGTTGAACTGCTATGAGTTAGTTATGTGCCTGTCATCAGGTAGATATTATCTGTTAGACAAAGAAATATTCTATCATTCCCAGAATTTTTAGAAAACCTACTTGGAGAAAAATGGTCTAAGAATTCTAGAAAATAGGAGCTGGGGATGTGGCGCTTGCATGCGCAGCCCAGATTCAATCCTCAGCACCACATAAAAAATAAACGCATTGTGTACAACTAAAACAAATAAATAAATATTTTTTAAAAATGAATTCTAGAAAATAGAACCAAACTAAAATGAGAATAGAATTTAGAAGGCCAATAGCAAATGAGTATAGAAATTAATAGGAAATTTGTATTCATTTTACAATTCAGTGGCCCATAGGAAAATCTAAGTTTGGGAAAGGATTTTCTTTCCTCATTGTTGAGGTCATCCTTTTATATTTCCAGAACTTATTGTTCAGGGGCCAGGCGCAGTGGAGCACACCTGTAATCCCAGCACTTGGGAGGCTGAGGCAGGAGGATTGCAAGTTCAAAGCCAGCCTCAGCAATGGCGAGGCACTTAGCAACTCAGTGAGACCCTGTCTCTAATAAAATACAAAAAAGGGTTGGGGATGTGGCCCAGTGGTCTAGTGCCCCTGAGTTCAATCCCTGGTACAAAAAAAAAAAAAAAAAAAAGAACTTATTGTTCTTTTGTTTTAAATCTCATTCCTGATTCTTTGGTGGATTTTGACTCAGGGCACAAGAGATTACAGTCCCCGGCAGATGGCAGTTCGGGAGAAGGTATTTGATGTGATAATCCGCTGCTTCAAACGCCATGGTGCAGAAGTAATCGATACACCTGTGTTTGAACTAAAGGTAAGAGAAGTGTGAAGAGAAACTGTATGTTTTTCATAATAGAAGTCATTCTCGCTCCTATTTACACTGAATTCCGTAGCATCTGTACTTGGGATGTTTTCTAGATACATGCACACCATATTATATGAAGTATAAATATACAACCAGTATCCTATTGATGGACCCTACAGTTTTTCTAGTTCTTTGCTATTAAAAACCAGCTTGCCCCAGCAACTTGGGAGGCTTAGGCAGGAGGATCGCAAGTTCAAAACCAGCCTTAGAAACTTAGTGAGGCCCTATGCAACTTAGCAAGACCCTGTCTCAAAATAAAAAACAAAAAGGACTGGGGATGCTCAGTGGTAAAGCACCCCTGGGCCCAATCCCTGGTACTGGGGGGAAAAACACACACACACACATAGATTGCATCAATATCTTCTTAAAACCCAGTGATGCCCATTACACTTGAAATACAATTCTGGCTCTTTACTTGGGCTTAGGAAGCCCTAAATCACCTGGCCACTGCCTTTTCCACTTTATCTCATGCTATTTCTCCCTCTTGCCCATTATTCTATTCTGGTCTTCTTTCTATTCCTGGAACATACTAAATTTGTTTCTACCTCAGGACATTTGTTCTTGCTCTTCCCTTTTCCCAAACTCTTTTCCCCAGCTCTTTGCATGACTTTAGTTTCAGATGAAATTAAATTAGAGATTGCAGGCTTTAGTTTTAGATCTCAGCTAAGATGCCATTCCTCAAATAATCCTTTCCAAATTGTCTACAGTGACCCCTCTCTATCACATCAACCTATTTTATTTCTTTTAGAGTAACTATGACTACCTGAAATTATCTGTTAATTTCCTTCCTTGCATAATATAGTACCTGTTTCTTCTCGCTGCCTTTATCTTGTTCACTGATATATACTCAGTGCTTAGAGCAATGTCTACTATTCATGGGCATTTATCTATAGGGCGAATTCATATAAATGGAATTGCTGGGTCAAAAGATTGAACCCACTGGGCCTAGTGGCACACACCTGTAATCCCAGCAGCTCCAGAGACTGAGACAGGAGGATTGCAAGTTCAAAGCCAGCCTCGGCACTTAGCAAGGCCCTATACAACTCTGAAACCTGACTCTAAATAAAATACAAGAAAGGGCTAGGGATGTGGCTCAGTGGTTGAGTGACCCTGGGTTCAATCCCCAGTACCAAAAAGAAAAAGATTGAACCCATTTATATTTTTACAAACTATATTCATGTGCTAGGGCTGCCATAATAAAGTACCCCAGACTGGGTAGCATAAACAACAAAAATTAATTTTTTCACGGTTCTGGAGATCAGAAGTCTGAGATAAGGTATTGGCAAGGTTGGTTCCTTCTGAGGGCTATGAGGAAGAATCTATTCCAGGCCTCTCTCCATGGTTTATAGATGGCCATCTTCTTCCTTTGTCTTCACATCAACTCTTTGTGTCCAAATTTCTTCTTCTGATAAGGACACTAGTTATATTGAATTAGGGCCTACACTAACACCCTCACTGTAGCTTAATTACCTCTTTAAAGACCTTGTTCCCAAATACAATCACATTCTCAGACTCACAGTTCAGCCAAAAACACCAATTAGCATGTGAGTGTTTCTGATTCAACACACTGGGAATTTTCAGGCTTTTTACATCTTTGACAGTGTGATGAGTGAAATATGTTGTCACCTGTTGAACATATCACAGGTTAAGGACTGCTATAATACCCTTAAGACATTCTGTTTTGGCTTTTGACATTGTTAGCTCTCAGGCATTATAAAAACACTTGTTTGCTGGTCTAATAATCCCCTCCTAGAAGCTTTTCCTCAAGAAAAATATTCAAAAACAGAAAAGGTATGTATCCAAATATGCTTATTGAAATGTCATGGAAATATTTTTTAAATATTAGAATAACCTGGTGGGTACAGTGCTCACATCTATAATCTCAGCTACTTGGGAAGCTAAGGCAGAAGGATTACAAATTTAAGGCCAGCCTGAGCAACTTAGCTTTTATTATGAGGCTGCTCTTTTATAATAAAAGTATATAAATAATTGCTCAATGGTAGAGTACTCCTGGGTTCAATCCCCTATACCACCAAAAAATAAATAAATTAATTAAATTAATAAATTAATAATAATAATAATAATAATAACCTAAACACCTAAAAAGATAACAATAGGGAAGAAGAGTTTCTTCTCACTGAAATATTGTACATTTTTTTTAAAGTATTTATTTATTTGCTTTAGCTGTACACAATGCGTTTATTTGTACGTGGTGCTGAGGATCGAACCCGGGCCGTGCACATGCTAGGCAAGCGCTCTACCGCTGAGCCACAATCCCAGCCCCGAAATATTGTACATTTTTGGAAAAAAAAATTTTTTAAGCCAGGTACAGTGGCACACACCTGTAATCTCAGATAGGAGGCAGAGGCAAGAGGATCACAAGTTTGAAGCCAGCCTCACCAACTTAGCAAGGCCCTAAGCAATTTAGCAAAATACTGTTTTAAAAAAAAAAAAAAGGTCTGGGGATATAGCTCAGTGGTAAAGTACCCCTGCATTCAATTCCCCATACCAAAAATAATTATAATTTAGGCCAAGTACAGTGGTGCATGCCTGTAATCCCAATAACTCAGGAGGCTGAGGCAGGAGAATCTCAAGTTAGAGGCCAGCCTCTGCAATTTAGCAAGACCCTGTCTCAAAATCTTAAAGAAGAGGGACTGGGATGTAGTTCAGTGGTAGAACACTTACCTAGCATGATGAGGCCATGGGTTCAATCCCCCGTATCACAAAATAGTAATAATATTACTTTAGCTCTATCACAGAATAGAAAAGTAATAAGCAGAAAAATCAATACAAAATTGGTGTTTCCTTCTTGTTGTGTAGTTAAAATTACACATAAGCATAACTACACATGCACAAACATAGACATTGGAATAAAGAGCAGAAGGAATATGGACAAGTTGAAATTAGTCATGTTAGCATGGTGGGTTTTTGTTTTCAAAACTTTCTTTTAAATTGTTGTGACCATATTTCTTTATGTTTTCTCTAGGAAACACTAACAGGGAAATATGGAGAAGACTCTAAGCTTATCTATGACCTGAAGGACCAGGGTGGGGAGCTGTTGTCCCTTCGTTATGATCTCACTGTATCTTTCTAAACTTGGGCTCTTGAGACTTTGGATGGATTGACTCTTACTAGGCTGTGGCTATTTCTAGCCTCAGGTTTAGGGACAGGCAGACAGGTAAGATTAGATATGAAGCCTCAGGCAATTAGGGGGTTATTTCTCTAAACCAGAAATGGGCTATTACTAAAGAGCACAGCCTTAGAAATCTTCTGAATCCCAAGTGAGACCTCAGCTTTATATCAAGGCCCAGATCCCTGTTCTACAATAATCCCCTGGCTCCAGAGTATTTCTCCCCTGCCCTTGGTAGTGGACAGAGTTCTCTTTTATTGACCAACAGCACAGTTCCTTTCTCTCCAAGCTACACAGAGAATCTTCTGTTTAGAGATCCCCCAGGGGGCCCTTTTTCTGCTTGGTGCCCAATCTGCTTAGTCCCTTGTGAACATAGTGAGGGGAGACACTATCAAAGAGGAAAGAGTTTTAATTTTTTTTTGAGGCTTCAGCTACTCTTTACACTATCACTATTGATTGTTTCTGATGTTCAGAAATGCTTTTAATCTTATATGGTAGTGGTCTTGCCTGTACAGGGAGGGGTTAGACCCCAGCTTCTGTGGGTGATAACTTCCAAACTGTGATAGGAGGAACTTTCTCCTTAACTCTCTGTCATCAGGTTCCTTTTGCTCGGTATTTGGCAATGAATAAACTGACCAACATTAAACGCTATCACATAGCTAAGGTATACCGGCGGGATAACCCAGCCATGACTCGAGGCCGATATCGGGAATTCTACCAGTGTGTGAGTACTGGGAAATTGTGGGGTAGGATGGGTAACTCCAGCTGTCCCTCAAGCCACTAGAATCTATTGAATATTGTGGTATCTTAAACAAACTGGTTGGCTCAATAATGCTTAATGGCCTTGTGGGGAAGGGAAGAGAGATTTTCTCCATTTTACATAGAAGTAAACTTGAGCCAGGTGCGGTGGCACAAACCTGTAATCTCAGCAGCTCCAGACACTGAGACAGGAGGATTGCGAGTTCAAAGCCAGCCTCAGCAATGGCGAGGTGCTAAGCAACTCAGTGAGACCCTGTCTCTAAATAAAATACAAAATAGGGCTGGGAATATGGCTCAGTGGGTGAGTACCCCTGAGTTCGAAGATTCCTGGTACCAACCCCCCCCCCCCAAAAAAAAAAAAAAGAAGACGTAAACTTGATATTCAGCAGATGAAGAGATCATAGAGATAAGAAAGGCAAAGTTGGGACCAGAACTCTTGGTCTAGTGCTTTTTATATTAAACTACTATGATAAGATTACAGCAGTGGTTAAGGAAATTCAATTTGAGATATCAAATCATCCAGATTGATGGCAGGGCTTCTGATGAATTGAAAAATGGTTAAGGACTAAGGGTAAATAATTGCTTTATAACTATAGAAGGAATTAAGGAAAAACATGATGAAGATGTGGATAATGAAAGAAAATAGCCTAATAGCTAGAAAGGAAACCACAACTGGGATTTTCCTCTGAGCTGATGATGAGAATGATTGAGAAGGTCTGTGTTTGAGTGCAAATAGGCCTTCAGAGAGAGCAGAGCTCCCAGGAGTCCCTCCATAAGATATTTCAAATCCTGAGGATCTTAACTACTCCTCTTCCTGCAGGATTTTGACATTGCTGGGCAATTTGACCCCATGATCCCTGATGCAGAGTGCCTGAAGATCATGTGCGAGATCCTGAGTTCACTTCAGATAAGCGACTTCCTGGTCAAGGTCAGAGCTGAATGGGGCTGGGAGGGCAAGGTAGGGCCTGGATTCTCACAGGAGAAAGTCCTTGTGCAAAGGGACCAATAGCCCCAGTGATCAAGGGATATTAAAGGTTACATAAAAGAAAGATATTCCCTCCTTATTATGTCTTGGGTCCCCACAGGTTAATGATCGGCGCATCCTTGATGGAATGTTTGCCATCTGTGGTGTTCCTGATGACAAGTTCCGTACCATCTGCTCCTCAGTGGACAAGCTGGACAAGGTAACAACCCAAGCACCTGACTCTCTTCCTAGATCCCACTCTGCCTTGAGAAATGAAAAATAAGAATAGGAGAAGGAAGTGCCTGCCTCTGTGCCCACCAAAGAAAGATCAGGCCCAGGATCTAAGTTGAAAAGCAGCTTTTGCTCTAAGACTACCCCCAAGGAGGGTTCACACTTGCTGAGGTAGGGAAGCTGTCCAGGGGTCAATAACTGGTATCTGTCTGTCCAGGTATCCTGGGAGGAAGTGAAGAATGAGATGGTAGGAGAGAAGGGCCTTGCACCCGAAGTAGCTGACCGCATTGGGGACTATGTCCAACAACATGGTGAGGAACAGAACCCAGCCTCCCCATCACCCATCCCATTGCCCTCAATCCTAAGTGTGTGCAGAGAAAGAATATGTGTGCTAATGTACACATGTGCTTGCAGTCCAGGCAAAAAGTTGAACCTACTGCCTTTTTCCTGTCCTGGACAATCTGACTTATGAATCTGTCTCCCCAGGTGGGGTGTCTCTGGTGGAGCAGCTGCTACAGGATCCCAAACTATCCCAGAGCAAGCAGGCCTTGGAAGGCCTAGGAGACCTGAAGCTGTTGTTTGAGTACCTGACTCTGTTTGGTATTGCTGACAAGGTAAGTCAACTTGGGGATGAAAGCCTTGGCTGACCTCTGGGGCTTCAGGTCCCTGATCCTAATATGGTACTGACCATATCCTTATCTCCACAGATCTCTTTCGACCTGAGCCTTGCTCGAGGACTGGACTACTATACTGGGGTGATCTATGAGGCAGTGTTGCTACAGACCCCAACCCAAGCAGGGGAAGAGCCTCTAGGTGTGGGCAGCGTAGCTGCTGGAGGGCGCTATGATGGGCTGGTGGGCATGTTCGACCCCAGAGGGCGCAAGGTGCCATGCGTGGGGCTCAGCATTGGAGTGGAGCGAATCTTCTCCATCGTGGAGCAGAGACTGGAGGTAGGTCCTAGGGTGTAGGTACAAGACAATCTGGGAAGGAGGTAGCATCCAAGCTACGTTTGATCTCCAAGTAAGCAAGAAATGCAGAAAGATGATTGCTGGCCTTCACAGATTCTCACCCAATTAAAGACCCTTTTTATGGATATTTGATCTTTCTCCACTAAATCCTGTGCTCTGGACCCCTACTTCCTCAGGGCTGTCAGGAACCTAAGCTGGTATATCCAAGACTCAACTCTTCCTCATAGCAGTATACTTAATATTTTAATGTTATATGTGGGCACAGTGCTTGGTGATTTTCATACATTAGCTAATTCTGGCAAATAGGCCATCTATTTAACATAGCTATTTTTATTGCATTTTTTCAGACACAAAAACTGATAATTTGCTCAAAGTCATGAAACTTGTAAGAGGCAGAGGCAGAATTTAAATCCAGGTAGCCAAACTCAAAAGTCTTGCTCCTAACCACTCTGTAACATTCTCTCTCAGTGGGAAGGATGTGTCTAAGTACTTGAGATGGCTGCCTTGTCTCTCTAGCACCTAGACTAACACCAAGGAAGCGCCTCATGGCCTCAAACCCTCCTTTTTTTTAACTTTATTTTTTTATGTGGTGCTGAGGATCAAACCCAGTGCCTCACATGTGCTAAGCAAGCATTCTACCAGTGAGCTACAAGGTCAGCCCCAAGCCCTCCTTTCGTGCTGCTGCTCTTAAATGGCTGGCTGCATTTTATCCTTAGGAATATTCTGGCAACCTTCCCAATGTTCCTATCCCTCTTCTACAGGGTAGACATGATGCATGTTTCCCAGTTAAGATTCAGTGTAGACATCTCACATTGTAAGAACTTTGAAAGTAGTTTCCAGAAAAAGTCAAAGGGCAGCAGCAACATTTGCCCTCATCCCCCATCCACACACACCTTTGGTTCTGCCCTAGAACTGAAGTATTAGAGACACAGTCTCCTGAATGGACAGATAGTTAAGTAGGGAGTAGAAGGCCAGGGCTGATTTGCTTGCCTGGGATGTGCTCATAGTAGTACTTCTGTGTGAATGTTCTTGTGGACCCTTAACATACTAGATAGAAATGAGCTTGAAGTTACTGTAAATAAGAGATCTTTTCCCTTGCCCTAGATTATTTATTCTGGCAAGGCATATGTGTAAGTTTATTTCTTTTCTCTTCTGAGAGCTACCCTAAGCTAAATTGCTACATGAGAACACTGATACCCTTCCCTGGTGAAAATCACTGACTTGGACCTTGGCTTTCAGAATGCTAAGTAGAGCCTGCCCTGTTTGCTCCTTGACAGTGTTAGCCCTGCTCTCTGACTTTTATCTGCCCATTCACCAGGCTTTAGAGGAGAAGGTCCGGACCACAGAGACACAGGTGCTTGTGGCATCTGCACAGAAGAAACTGCTGGAGGAGAGACTGAAGCTTGTCTCAGAGCTGTGGGATGCTGGGATCAAGGTACAGGAATGTAAGCCCCAGGGTGGCAGTAAACTTGGGAGAACTAGGCACAAACTAAGTAGAAGTTCATCAATAGGGTCTTCTGCAATTACTTCTTCTTCTTTTTTTTTTTTTTTTTTTAATTCTTTTTAGTTGTCAATGGACCTTTATTTTACTTAGTTATATGGGTGCTGAGAATTAAACCCAGTGCCCCACACATGCTAAGCAAGTGCTCTACCACTGAGCTACAACTCCAGCTTGCAATAATGTCTTGAGATGGAATTAAGAGCAGGATGCCAGCTTGGGCTCCTAGGAATTTGTCCCTGAAGATAGCAGAAGCCAGTCTTCATCATCTGCCCTGGTCCCTTGCAGGCTGAGCTGCTCTACAAGAAGAACCCAAAGTTACTGAATCAGTTGCAGTACTGTGAGGAAGCAGGCATCCCACTGGTGGCCATCATCGGGGAGCAGGAGCTCAAGGAAGGGGTTATCAAGCTCCGTTCAGTGGCTAGCAGGGAAGAGGTAAGGGGGAGGTCAGGAAGGCTAAGGGAGGAGGAATGTAAGCTATGTTGATGGGCTTATGCCCATTTGAGACCTGAGCAAAAGCCTGGCATTCACATAGTACCAATTCTTAAAGGAGTCAATTAAGGACTTAACATGTTACTATGGTCACAGCAGGATAAGATATCCAATACCACATATACCCTGTGTCTTTCTGTCTCCCTAAAGAGGCACTGACTGACTACCTTAGGGTGTCCAAATGGGTTCTTACTCCCAGTGAGCCAAATCTGATGAGTAGAAGAAGTAGGCACTCAGGGAGCAATGGAGTGGAAGATGCTTATACCACCTTCTTCCCTATCCTGGCCAGGTGGACGTCAAAAGAGAAGACCTTGTGGAAGAGATCAGGAGGAGAACAAGCCAACCCCTCTGCATCTGCTGAACTGAGTAAACTATCAGAGGAAAGTGGGACTGGCACTGTTTGAGGCTAAAATGAAACTGCATATGTATTTCAACAGCTTTGCACATTCCTGTTGCAGCAGGAAGACCTGAAATGTGGTCAGAACAGAGACTTTTTATTTTTATTATGATTATCTTACCAGTAATTAGTGGCAAAAGTAACCAAGTACTACACCACTTTAAAGAAGACCCTGGGGATTAGACGAGTCTTTTTCCTGAATTGCCTGAGTGGGTCTGAGATGGCCTCAACCACAGGGTCCCATATCAGATGGAGCAGACGACTCCCAACAACTAATAGTCAAAGGTCTAATAAAATGCCTCAACCACTGGAGCCTCTCCGTGTCATTAATGCCTAGCACTGCCTTCCCCATCAGAGCCTGAACCACCCATTCAGATCAATTCAGGAGTGGAAATGGGGAAAAGACAGTATTGCCCATGAGCTATTCCCCAAGGTGAAAGGCGCCCCAAAAGCTTCTACATCCAGCAGCCACCACCCTCCCCATTGCAAATGACTCCACTCCTTGGGATGCAAGCCTGTCTCGCCAGGGTTTCTAGTTTTCCACCAGAGTGTCCGAGGGCCCGCGGCGCACGTGCAGTGGTTACCTCCACCCTCGGGAGGCGGGATTGCGCTCAGCCAATGAGAGCTTGGGGGGTGGAGGGTAGGGAAGATTCCAGAGCCTTAGGAGGAGGGAGTTATAAAAGAGGGTACAGTCGTGCTTGGATAGAGCCATGCAGTCCAAACGGGAGTGTGAGGTAAGTGATTGGCGACGTAGGGGGTTTGTCACAGGGACCTCAACATTACAGGCAAGGTGGGGGCTTACTTCGCGATCCGCCATTCTAGCCTGCCTTTTCTCTCTCAGCAATGGTGCGAAAGAGTGAATCCGGAGAACAAGGCGGCCTTGGAGGCATGGGTTAGAGAGACGGGCATTCGCCTGGTGCAGGTGAACGGGCAGAGGAAGTACGGCGGGCCACCCCCAGGTACCGTAGCCTTAGCCCCTAGCCTGCTGCGCCGCCGCGCCAGCCTGGACGGCCCCGGCCAGCACCCTTTGAGGGAGGGCCTGCCCCGAGGCTCCGCAATAAGAAACCCCTAACTACCAGGACTTAGACGCGGGAGCAGATGAGAAAATTTGTCCAGTTACCCGTTAACCCTCCCCGTCGAGGAGCACCTACCCTGTGCCACCCGCATTGTTTGCTGTCACCTAATTTATGCCGACGACCCGGGAGGTGTACTGGCATTCCCATTTTACAGACGTTCCGGGGCATCGTCCCCTCCCTTGCTGGTTCCTTGGGCTCAGACGTCGTCGTAACCATCCCGGTGATTGACGGTGCCCCTCTACACCCTCTTCCCCAGGCTGGGTGGGAAGCCCGCCGCCGGCGGGGTCAGAGGTGTTTATCGGACGGCTGCCCCAGGACGTGTATGAGCACCAGCTGATCCCACTATTCCAGCGCGTGGGCCGCCTCTACGAGTTCCGCCTGATGATGACCTTCAGCGGCCTGAACCGCGGCTTCGCCTACGCCCGCTACAGTTCGCGGCGCGGCGCCCAGGCCGCCATCGCCACGCTGCACAACCACCCGCTGCGGCCCTCCTGTCCGCTGTTGGTGTGCCGCAGCACTGAGAAGTGCGAGCTGAGTGTGGACGGGCTGCCGCCTGGCGTGAACCGCCGCGCGCTATTGCTTGCGCTGCAGCCGCTGGGTCTCGGCCTGCAGGAGGCGCTGCTGCTGCCCAGTCCGGGACCCGCGCCCGCGCAGATAGCGCTGCTGAAGTTCAGCTCGCACCGCGCTGCTGCCATGGCCAAAAAGGCCCTGGTGGAAGGTAGGGGTGGAGGCTGCAGGGAGGCGGCTGGTTGGGGCCAGGCACTTACACGGAAGCTGTTAAAGTCCTAAAATCTTAGGGTCCGAGCATGCGTGAGTTTGCGACCTGCCACTTACTAAACATTTCCCCTTGCATTCCCAAGACTACTTCTTTAACATTTCAATGAAAAAACTGACTTGCCCTAGGGAGCCCTACTAAGCCTACCTTCTATCTAGTGTAGAACTTGCTTCCTTAGACTGTGGTAATTAAATAACAATGGGTAGCTATTGTAATGGTTATGAGGTAGATAAAACCAGCGTCCAAGGAATCTAAGAGGACTGCAGTTTTTACACCACCTTTACATATTAATACAGTGAAACCTAAAGAAGTTGTTTATCCTACCCAGGGTTACACAGCCAGGAAATGAGGAGGCTATAAATTAAACACAGGCCTGTGTAACCCCAGAGAGCTCAGAGTTTGGGGAACTTGGGCCCAGGGCTTAGACTTGCCCTTATCTCTTGCCTTTTTCCTGCAGGGCAATCACGCCTCTGTGGAGAACAGGTGGCTGTGGAGTGGCTCAAGCCAGACCTGAAGCAGCGACTGCGCCAGCAGCTCATGGGTCCCTCTATGCGGTTCCTACAGCCAGATGGCAGCCGACTAACCCTGGCCAGGGACAAGCTGGGGTCCCAAGGGGCTCGGGCTACCTTGCAGCTCCTCTGCCAAAGAATGAAGCTGGGTAGCCCAGTATTCCTCACCAAGTGTTTGGGCACAGGACCCGCTGGCTGGCACCGTTTCTGGTACCAGGTAGTGATCCCTGGGCATCCAGTGCCTTTCAGTGGCCTCATCTGGGTTGTGCTGACTCCAGATGGGCAGGACGGGCACGAGGTAGCCAAGGATGCTGTGTCTGCACGGCTTCTGGAGGCACTTAGTGATTCTGGGGCCAGCCTCCTGTGGTGTACTGGGGCTGAGGCAGGTGCTACAGTTAAGCAGTGACCCAGTGCTCTCCACCAGGCAGCTTGAACAAGTAGGCAGAGCCTGTGTCTGTCTTCAGCCCAGCAGGCCTGGGCAATCACTATCTGACCCCAAAAGGGGGAGGGGGCACAGGCCCTGCCCCAGGCCTGAGACAGCCACCCTGCTGGGACAGGGCCCCGTCACACCTGGGGGCTGTTCAAGTTTGTCTTAAGTTGTGGTGAGGGACCCTGGCCTCCCCCTCTGAGCCCAGGGTCTAACCTGAACCTGTGTTCTTCCTTGGTCTTCCTGTGTGGCACACATTATACCTGTCCACCCTCCCCTACCCAAGCTTAGCATGAATCTTGTATTTCTCTTTATTTTTATTTGGGGAATTGGCTGAGCCAAAGGGTCGAATTCTGCCCTTCCACTGCTTGTCATCCTGGTTTTGGTTTATGTATGGTTTTGAGCTTTTCTATGCTCATTGTATTTGTATTAAACCCCTGGTTAGTATTACACACGTGTCTGTGCTGTCTTGCCACAGTTGAGGGTTTGTCTATTCCGGTAGTGAGCAGCTGCTATAGAGCAAGTACTTTCCCATTTCAGTGCCCTGAGTCCTGGGCTTCTATGCAACTTCTTAAACTGCACAACACAAATTCATATTGTAGCTAAGTAGGTTCAATCCCCAGCACCAAAAATAATTTGAAAATTCATATCCTCTCTGGAGGTCCACTCCAGGAAGCAAGCCTCTTACTCCATAAAGACCTGTCCTCTGAGATTGCACTCATCCTCTCAGTCACTGTCATCTTCACTGTCCTCGTCTTCTGGAACCTTGGAATCCTCTCCCTCTTCCCTCAGCCCTGCAAAGAAGTCATCAGTGCTCCAAGCCTTGCTGCTCAGGGCACGCAGTGGGCCTCCCTTTTTCTTGCGTCGACGGTAGTCATCCACTACCACAGTACGTAGCTGGGCCATGTCCCAAAACTTGAGGTGCTGGTCATGACCACTGCTGGCTAGGAAGCGACCACAATGGGAAAGGGCCAGTTCTTCCACAGGCTCTCCAGCATGCTGGCCCACACTGCCCACCACTCGATTTGGCAGGATGTTCACGGCCCTGTGTGGGGAAAGAATAGTGTTGGGTACTGGCTAGCTGGGGTTGTCCTTTCTGTAACCAAGGGCTGTCCTGGTTTCCCTCACCTGATGATTCCATCAGTGGAGCCAGTGCACAGCAGATTCTCAGTGACTGGAACCATACAGTCAATGGACTCAGCTCTCAGGGCAAAGCGGTCACTTGTGGCCCCAAAACCATTCCAGTTGAAGAGATAGATGGTACCTTCACTAGAGCCACAGGCCACCTTCTTCCCATGCTGAAGGAAATAAGGCAAACCATGTCTGTGGAGCCACCTCAAACTAAGCCTCTGTATAGCACATATATACACACACCCCATCCCATCATTCCCAGCTATACTTTCATGAGAGTGACGGAGGTCAGGTCCCCAGACTGAGGCTCTGAGAGCAGCTCGAACCGGCGTCGCTTGATATTGAAGACCCCAAGGCAGCCATCCCCACTGCAGAGAGCAGAGTACCAAGCTTAGCCAGGAGTTCCCTTTGAGGAAAACTGACTCGAGGATAAGAGGGGTAAGGAGGCATCTTTGAGGCTGTACCTGGCTGTTAGTAGCAGCTTCTTTGCTGGGTCCAGAGCCATGTCAGAAATGTATTCCTCATGCTGCCGCATATCCATTAAAGGGCCCTCCTTCCGATGGTCCCAGAGCCGGATACCACCTGTGTCATCCCCAGTGGCCAAAACATTCTCATCCACCAGCAGCAGACTGTTGATGGGAGCACTGGAGAGGCAAATGCAGAACTTCTTGAAAATTTGTCCTAGTAGGGACCTCCTGATCCTTACCCCTCACTTCAATGCACACAAAACTGGCTCCCTTACCCATGAGCCTTGGAAATGCGTCTTTCCAGTCGGCCCTGTTCCACATCTAGAACATGGATGGCTTTGTCCTTGGAGACAGTAACAAGTTCTGGAGGAAAGGTGCTCAGGTCACAGTGCTGCTCACTGCCCCATTCCCACATTACCAGCTGCCTTAACAGTACTTACTCTGCCCATCTTCAGAGAAGACCACAGCTCGGCAGGACTTGAGATGGTGACCTGAGGACCAGAGTTCCTTGGTTTCTCCCTCTTGGCAAGAGTAGGAAAACCTAGGGAGAAGGAAGGGAGGTTTATGACCCCTAGACCATGCCTGGGATACATGGAATGCAGAGACCAACTGGTTAGACCAACCTTCCCACCTACCTAATGTCCTTGCTTACACACCTCCAAGCCCAAAGAGCTTACTATCCTATTTATCCTTTTCCAGTGAGCTTCAAATGTTAGGCTTTTTTGAGTCCACATTAACTCAAGGTATATTTGCATAGGACTTCTTTGTGACTTCCCTGTCTCCCTTAACCATCCTTTGTAAAAACTGGGTCTGGGCCACTATGGAGGCCCAGAAATTCTTATTAAATCAATGACAGAAGACAAGCTCCAGAAAAAAGGGTGAACATCAGGGTATGTGCCCTCCGCGTCCCCAGGAGCTAAAGAAACAAAAAAGGCTGGGGATATTGCTCAATGGTAAAGTACCCCTGTGTTCAATCCAAGTATCAAAAAGAGTTGAAGCAGAAAGGCACTAGCCTATAATCTCATCCTTGAAGTAATTACCCATCAAGGAATATCCCAGTGCTTGACTTGCCAGCAGATTCCTCAAAGAACCGAATGTGGGGCTGGGGTTGTGACTCAGTGACAGAGCACTTGCCTAGCAAGTGTGAGGCACTGGGTTCAGCACCACATAAAAATAAATAAGCAAAATAAAAGGTATTGTGTCCAAATATATATATGTATATGTATATATGTATATACCTATATATTTTTTTAAAGCTGAATGTGTAGATGCTTTATTCATTGTTTTCTCAATCCCAGTGTCCACCATGAAGAATATCCTTAATACACAGTCACAGATTGAAGGGAAGGGAGAAGAGTGCCCTGGAGAGCTAGGGATATAGCTCAGTAGTAGAATGCATGCTTAGGATGTGCAAGGCCCTGATATGGACCTCCAGCACCATGATAACAAAGAAAAAGAGCTAAAGTGATAGTAATGACATGTGAATTGGATCATTAGAAATAACTGTCAGAAAACATGGCAAAAGAGGCAGATGTTGACATCCTTTAGGGCAGAGATAAGAAGTGAGGAGCCAGGAGTGGTGACACACGCAACACCAACAGCTCAGGAGGCTGAGGCAGGAGGGTCACAAGTTCAAAGCCAGCCTTGCCAACTTAGTGAGGCCCTCCCCATCTCTAAATAAAATACAAAAAAGGGCTGGGGATGTGCCTCAGTGGTTGAGTGCCCCTCAACCATTTCCTTACTCAAGGAGTAAGGAAGGCTCATTCAGTGTAGCTAAATGAGATCCCACAGGCCAAGAAGTCTGATTTTAATCTGCAGAAAAGGACCCCTTTCACAATGGTTATGGGAAGAAGAGTTAAGAGGCCCATCAGAAGGCAGCAACTGAGGATAAACAGAACTTGATGACAAACAGGGTTGTGGGAGCTAGAAAGAAAGGTGGAGGCCTAGAGCACCTCCCAAGTTATCTTGCACTGTAAATATGGGTAGTAGTAAAAAAGAACCTAGATTTGTCAAACTGCTCAGGGATATACTGAATATTTGTCCCCTCTAAAGGTAAGTGTTGTTCCCATTTTCAGAAATAAAAATACAAAAATTAACCTAGAAACCTTTATAACTAATGAGGGGTTAAGGTAAATTTCATAACACAACTCTCCTGGTTATATACCTTTAGTGGCTTTCCACTGCTTCCTGCCTACATCTCTTGTTCAAAATCAAACGTATTGAACACCTTACTTGAACCAGAAGGAAGAGATAAAATGGAGAACAACCAGACTATATACTACACTCCTGACCAGTAATTTTCAAATTCCAATCATAATCCATTAGTGAGCTGCAATCAATCAGCATTTTGTGTGCCTGCAATAACGATAAACAAATTATCAGAATAAATATAAACGGTATTACAGTGGGGCAAAGCTAAAAAAGTTTTTAAAACCTTAGTGAAGAAGACAGGGTATTTTTTAATATTTATTTTTTAGTTATAGGTGGACACAACATCTTTGTTTTATTTTATGTGGTGCTGAGGATCAAACCCAGTGCCTCACCCATACTAAGCGAGCACTCTAGGTATCTAAATTTTAAGTCTGGGGAATGGTGGAAGAGGGAAGAGAGGCTGAGAACTCAGGAATACTAGGTAAAGGGGAGGGGAAAGTGTTTTCCAGACATAAGGAATAGCATGTGCAAAGGCGCTGAGGTTTCAAGATACTGAGCAAAGTAAAGGTGAATGAGCACAGAAAGCAGGAAAGACCTTGAAAGCCAGATTAAGGAGTTTGTTCTAAATCCTAAAAGTAGATCATTGAGGGGTTTTAACCAAGGGAGTGACGTCA
The DNA here is from genome assembly GCA_025594165.1 of Tamias sibiricus. NCBI lineage: Eukaryota > Metazoa > Chordata > Mammalia > Rodentia > Sciuridae > Tamias > Tamias sibiricus. The sequence goes on from CM046662.1 coordinate 71,131,703, forward strand.
TCGGATGTGTTTTTAAAATATCTGTTAAATCCCGGCGTGGTGCACGCCTGTAATCCTAGCACTTGCGAGGCTGAGACAGGAGGATCACGAGTTCAAAGCCAGCCTCAGCAGTGGCGAGGCACTAAGCAACTCAGTGAGACCCTGTCTCTAATAAAATACAAAAAAGGTCTGGGGATGTAGCCCAGTGGTCGAGTGCCCCTGAGTTCAAGTCCCCGGTACCAAAAAATATAGATAGATAGATAGATAGATAGATAGATAGATATAGATATATATCAGTTAAAGGTGCAAAAGCAAGGAGCCCGTTAAGCCTGTGTCGGGCTCAATATAATTGGTAGAAAATAAGTCTCATACGCCTTTTTTTCTGCTCAGCTCTCGTGAGTTGAGTCACGACGTTCCAGCTTGGTCCTTTCAGTCCTTTCAAGAAATTGAGTGGTAACTTGTTTAAGTCGAATGTTCATGAACGAATGAGATTAGATGAGTCCTGCAAAATGAGTCTCCCTACAACATCTCTCCTCCCTCGTCCCAGCTGCATCCCTGAGAATGGAGACCACCATGCCCCTAGCCCTGCACCTCACTCACACAAACACGTCCCCATCCACATCCCCAGCCAGCCGCCAGGAGGTCTCGGGTCGGATGGAAGGCCAGCCCACTGGCCGGCGCTTCCAGCACGATATCTTCAGGTGTGTCCCGGATCCGGGCCAGGGATTCGGTGGAATCAGGGTTCTCCTCGTCGCTCTCATCCTCTGCAGGCCTCTCCGCACACGTGCTGTCCATTTTCCGGAGGATTGGAGCCGCGCGGAAGCCGGGAGGCTAGCTACACGCGAAGTAGCCACAACACGGAAGTTGTGCCCCAGCGCGCCGCTTTGGAGTCGGAGGCGGGGCGAGGGCGGGGCGGGGCCGGAAGTGCTCCAGAGCGTATACTCAGCCACTGGTGTGGGTGGTGCAGACCCAGAGGCCGCGCCCCACAGAGCCCTCCTCATTTGTATCCTGGTGTGGCTTGTACTTGAGCAGGCTAAACTGGACAGTCAATACCCTCCTAGTCACTTCATGTAAAGTCGGAACTGCAGATAAGTCCTCTCCCCTCATACTATCCCATCCTGGTAGATGCTCCCTCAGGTAACTAGGAGGAGGACTTAATTCATTCTTAAATAGGAGAGGGACAGCAATCATTCGTGGCTTGTTGAAAGCAGCAGCCAAAGCGCTTAGGAAGCAGCAAAAGCCCACAAAGCAAAAGCCTCGCAAAGATGACCTACATGGGTCTTAAGGAGACAACCCGCGCACACGTTAAAGCCACCATCCATGCCAAATGTATTTGAGTTGAAACTGAACAATGCCTGTGAGCCTTCCTACAGTTTAGCCCCAGACTCAGCCGGCCAGACTGGCAGTGCTCAAGGCTATCAAGCAATTGCTGAAGAAAAAAAAAAAAATGGATATCACAACTGATGCTCTGGATATCCCTATTACTAACGGTCACTCTGCACTCTGCACAGTGGGGCAGAGGAGGAGCAGGTGCCAGGCTTAAGAGAAACTGCTCACACCTCTTCGATACTAAGCCTTCAAAACATTTTTATATGCTGATGTCCAACACTTTAAAAAGAGGTGAAATAAATGAGGTTACAAACTTCAGAGAGAAGCTATGTTCCATTTGCTGATTGGAAAGTGTCCTTGTCACTCACTAGAGAGCCTTGATCACTTCCTTAAGGTTGGAGGTACTTGCAGAAACTGAATTGTGTGTGTGTGTGTGTGTGTGTGTGTGTGTGGTGCAGGGGACTGAACCCAGGGCCTTGTGCATGCAAGGCAAGCACTCCACCAACTGAGCTATATCCGAAGCCCCCAGAAACTGAATTTTAAAGTGTCAGTCAGCCACCAGGTCTTATTCTTACTACCCTTCTAGGTATCAATAATAAGCCATGTCTCCTACATTTTTCTTAATTGGGACTGAAGCCCACACTGTCATTCGTCTGAAATTAGCCATTCTGAGTGCTGTTAGAGACAGGGCCCAATTTCAGCCTCTTAGGTACCATTGACAAAGTTGACTTCCTCAAAAGCCCTCTCCCAGGACTAGGGGTATAACAGTGAATAGCACTTGCCTAGCATGCAAGAACCCCTGGATTCAATCCCCAGCACTGAAAGACAACAAAGTGCCCTTTTCCACCAAGGTGAAAATTATCAAAGGCAAGGGTTAAGGTGACTTTGGAGCTTTCCTTGGAGGTGGTGAACACACACACATTGAGCTCAGGGTGGGCAGTGGCAATCTGGCACCCAACCAGAAATGGGTAACTCCTAATGATAAACACCACACCAAAGTGCTGGCAATGAGCAGAAAGGAAGAAAAGGGAATAGGGCATAGGATGGAGTGAACTGAAGGCCAGTAGGCCCACACCAGACATTGGTAAACTTCAGAGTGATGACAGGCACCAATACCTTCTGCACTACAATAAGGGATTTCCGTACCTGCAGGCCTGGGTACATCAATTTTACCCCTAAGGCTTATTTCTTCAACCAAGGAGGTGGTGATTTTCACTCAGCATTACTAAAGCTTCCAAGATATAAACTCATGAAAGGTTTTTCTTCCCATTAACTTTTACCCCTAAGGCTTTTAAGTTTTTCTTTCCATTTTCATGATGCCTTTAGCAAGAGCCCAGTCCTGTATAGCCTTGGCATCATCAGAATGGCAGCCCATCCTGATGAACTTAATTTGCAGGGAATCTCTGCTCTGGAATTAACCCCCCAGACAGGACTGAATAAGTCTGACATTTGAAGCAATCATACCTATATTCCTCTACTTCTTGCCCATCAGTGAGAGTCATTCTTCTCTTCTCCACAGAGCACTCTGACTAGTAATCATCCTTACTATCTAGGATTCTAGAACTACAGCCCAGGAAGGAGTGCTATAACTTTCTGGGTGTGATTTTATATAACCAGTAGAACTAGTCTTCTTGGTGTTCTAGTGGTCCTAGAATGAAGATGTTCAACACAAAGAAGATAGCAGGTTAATCAATTTTAATGGAACTAAATGGTTATACAATAAAATTTTATATACATTCACAAAGACACCTTACAACCTTCCTAGAACTCGTAGAAAGTAAACAGTAGGGAGAACATCCATATGAAGATTCTCCAGTTGGAACTGGAGATTAGTATTTTGGTCTTTTCACTTCAACCCTACAATAGAAGGAAAAATAGGTCAGTATAAGATCATACACTGAACAATTCCCACCCATCCCACAAAGGAAGAAAAATGCTGCTCACCCATCAGCTTCCATCTTCTTCCTCTTCTCAATGATCTGCAAAAAGAACAGTGACAGTCTATGTTCATGCTGTCAACTAAGTTCACTGGAGGTTCAAGGCTAATAATCTGTCTCTCACATAGCTCTCCAACCCCCTGCTTATTCTTGGATCTATGAGCCAGTATCTCCTCCCAGCTGAAACACTCCCACTAAGGGACAATCCCACTTACTGCACTAATCTTCTTCCACTGTCGATCAAGCTCTGCCTTGTCATTGGTTTCCTTGAAGCGCCTGGTTTTCCTTCCTTCAGACATCTTAATACCATATTGGAATGCAGCCCTGAAAAGATCCATTGGGAGAAGATATTAGAGGTTTCGTAGCAGGAACAAGGTTTTCCCCAAAACTTCCATACCCCTCTCCTCACTCCCTACCCATATTTAGTGCCAACTCACTTGGGCAAAGCCTCCTTGTTGTTCATATACTCGCTGTATTCTTCCTGGGTATCGAAGTCCCAGCGGCCTAAGGGTCCTTTTTTGTTACCCTGTGGTAGGACAGTATAAGTGGATGAAGAAAGAAACAGACAAAGAATTTTAGTCCTTGATTAAAATCAGGCTTTCCTGCAATTCCAGGTGCCACCATTCATAAATCCTATCCTAATAAAAAATAAATGCTGCCGGGCGCGGTGGCGCACGCCTGTAATCCCAGCACTTTGGGAGGCTGAGGCAGGAGGATCGCGAGTTCAAAGCCAGCCTCAGCAATGGCGAGGCACTTAGTAACTCAGTGAGACCCTGCTTCTAATAAAATACAAAAAAAAAGGGCTGGGGATGTGGCCCAGTGGTCAAGTGCCCCTGAGTTCAATCCCCCGTACCAAAAAAATAAAAATAAAAATAAAAAATAAAAATAAAAATAAATGCTTTCTATTTACTCACTGTGTATCAGGTATTGTTCTGAACACTAAACATGTATCTTAATTAATTGATGTGATGAGGGAATTATATTTTTGTTTTCTTCATAAAGAAACTAAGGCAGGGGCTGGGGTTGTGGCTCAGCGGTAGAGTGCTCGCCTAGTACATGTGCGGCCCGGGTTCGATCCTCAGCATCACGTAAAAACAAAGGCACTGTGTACAACTAAAGCAAATAAATAAATATTTTAAAAAGGAAAAAGAAACTAAGGCAGTTTCAAATAGTAAAAGAACTTGGCAAGGTCACAAAACTAATAAATGGCAATGGCAGGATGAAACAATTATTGAAGATTAATCTATACTCTTAATCACTGAAATATACTGAAAACAAGGAAATGAGATGTCTTCACAATTAATGGTGTTAGAGGTGGCTTTGATTTTAAATTATTTTTTGTTTTGTTTTGTCTTTGGGCACCAGAAATTGAACTCAGGAGCATTAGACCACTAAGCCACATCCCCAGCCCTATTTTGGGGTTTTGTGTTTTTTTTTTTTTTTTGGTACCAGGGATTGAACTCAGGGGCACTAGACCACTGGGCCACATCCCCAGCCCTTTTTTTTTTTTTTTTTTTTTTTTTTGTATTTTATTTAGAGACAGGGTCTCAATGAGTTGCTCAGTGCCTCGCCATTGCTGAGGCTGGCTTTGAACTCTCGATCCTCCTGCCTCAGCCTCCCAACTGCTGGGATTACAGGCGTGCGCCATCGCGCCTGGCTACCTATTTTGTATTTTTATTTAGAGTGAGGGTCTCATCAAGTTGCTTACCACCTCAATTTTGCTGAGGCTGGTTTTGAACTCACGATCCTGCTACCTCAGCCTCCCAAGCGGCAGGGATTACAGGCATGCGCCACCATGCCAGCCTCAGCAAAAGCAAGGTGCTAAGCAACTTAGTGAGACCCTGTCTCTAAATAAGATACAAAATAGGGCTGGGGATGTGGCTCAATGGTTGAGTGCCCCTGAGTTCAATCCCCAGCACACCCCCCCCCCCCAAAAAAAAAAAGGCAGAGAAAAAATTGTAATACTGACTATAATAAAATTCAGTTATTTTCTAAAAACTACAATTCCTTCTGCCACTCCACTTATGTATTAATGCTTGCTTACTGCCTCAGATGGGAACCAAAATCTGATACTTTGTTGTAGGAAATAAAAAAAGAATAGATTTTTGGCCATATCTCATTTGATCTTGTGCAAATTCTAAGGAAAAAGAAATGTGCTAAAGAGTAACTGCCCAGGTTCCAAACATCCTTCCAACTTCATACCTGATCCATTTTGCTATAATCCACCTCCTCATCACTATCCACAGCCATGTCATCCATCCTAAAGGGAAGTAAACAGATGCTATAGACCCAATAATCATGCTTCATCCAGAAACCCATGCATCAGGAAAAGCCACCCCTCCACACCTCACCCAGAACCTAACAGTTCTTCCAAGTAAGAAGTTAGTAGCCTTGGATCTCAGTACATCAAATTTCTACCTCACCCCACAACTTGTTCTCCAAACATCCCAGCCTCCCTTTCTTAACAGGGTCCCACGTACGTGGCTGGATAGCACTCTGCATAACTGTTGGACATGCCAAAGAAATCACCCAGCTGCTTTTTGTCCTCTGGTTTCTTCAGCATATGCTATGTTAAAGAATATACTACACAGAATACCACCTCTTACAGAAAAGTTTCATGCAAAAGGAACCAAGGGCTGAAGACCTCAACATGAAAATTCTCAGAAGCACGATGCGAGCTTGAAAGGATCCTTTAAGGAAGGAGCAAGGCATGGCTTTATCCCTGTCAAAATTCAGCATAAGGGAAGCAGGTAGGGGTAGGAGGGATCAGGGAGGCAGGCAGAGCTGGAATGAAAATAAAACAGCTCTCTAACTCAGGAACATTAAAATAAAGGATATGATTCAGTGCCTTCCCAGCCAGCAGACCCAGCAAACTTTTCATTGATGGACTTGATCAACTCCTTGGCAGACCCAGGTCCTAAAGGAAAGAGAGCTCTGCTTAGACTTTGAACTAATAGTTTTAGAACCTCCACCTCACAAGCCAGGTGCAGTGGCAGTGGCACACACCTATACTCCCAGCAACTTGGCAGGCTGCGGCAAGGGAACCACAAGTTCAAGCCTAGCCTTGGCAACTTAGCAAGACCCTGTCTAAAAATAAAAAGGGATGGGGATGTAGCTCAGAGGTGAACCCCTGGATTCAATCCCCAGTCCCACCAAAAAAAAAAAAAAAAAAAAAACAAACCTCCCCCATAACACATCAAAACACCTCCCCCTATAACACATTTCCAACTTGTGTCTTCATTAAAACTTTTTTTTTTAAAAGCACATAATTTTATGTAACAAAATTTTAACCAAATTCCAATTCATATAACAAGTTTCTGTGGTTAAAATGGCAGTTGGGGACCCAGAACACTGCACACTCAACTTCTGCCTTACCTCTTTAGAACCTCAAAGCTGGAGGAATTATATCTAAAAGCAAATACGTCCTACCATTGCCCAGGAAGATGGGGGAATTCCAGACTCATTCTGCCTATTCCATGAAATAAGACATGATTCTTAAGAGAGCCCAGAACCAGGAAGTTTCCTAATCCCACCAGCTCTGAGCATTACTTCAGATTCTCAGCCCAGGGGAAAGCAAAGCTGCTAGACAAAATAAGAGATGCTGTGGATATGACCCACCTTTGTCAACATCCATTGGCTGGAAAGGAAACAAAAATTGAGATGAGTGTCACTTTCATGGATTCACACTTATCCCGCCCCCAAGTCCAAATGGATTCCCTGCCCCACCTTGCCTGCATTTCCAGAATGGGTGACCCACCCATTAGTTGACCCAGGTGCTGTTGTGGAGCACAAGGTGCCTACAACATGAGGGTCCCACACCTGGCTGAAGGGGCGGCTCCACCACTTGGTACCAAGGGTCCATATCTCACCTCATCATCTACTTTTGGCTTTTCAAAGTAGCTATGCCGCTTCTTTTCCTCCTCTCTCTCCCGGTCCCGCTCTCGCTCCCGCTCCCTATCTCGTTCTCGTTCCCTCTCTCGGTCCCGATCTCTCTCTCTCTCCCGATCACGCTCCCGTTCCCGGTATCTCTCCCGCTCCTTGTCCCGAGGTGTCTTGGTCGTGGAGGGGACATAGTCCCCAATGTCTTCAAAAATGCTTGGGAAAACAGAGAGATCACTAGCTGTGAAAATCACATACATTTCTACTTAACCTGGCCATTGCTCCAGTTTCTCATACCACCAAACAACTCCCCAAAATGCCAAAGGCAAGAAACACAGAGCCCCTTCCCTCAGATTAAGTGCTAGGTTTAAGATACATACTTCATGTCAGCTTCAGGAGGTTTCTTCTCTTCCAACTTCCCTGCAATGTAAACATGAGTCAAGAACACAATCCTTAGTTAATACCCACTCAGCTTTACCATCCTTTTCAGTTCTAAATGCCCTTTCAAGAATCTTTTGTTTAGAATGTAGGACAGAGCAGATATGGTAGGGCTTGCCTATAACCCCAGCTACTCAGAAAGGTGAGGCAGGAGAATTCCAAGTTTAAGGCCAGGCTGGGGAACTTAATAAGACCCTGTCTTAAAAAATAAAAAGGGGTGGAATATAGCTTAGTGGTAATATGCTTCTGAGTTCAATTCCCAGTATCAAAAAAAAAAAAAAAAAAAAAAAAGTAGGATGAATGCTATTCACTCTTCCTTCTCATGCTGCAAACCTGACCACTGCTTTCTGAGTAGGTCAAGCAGAAAGAATCTAGATATACTCATCTTTGCCAATGCACCATTGCTCCCATTTTTATCTGCTCCCTGGGAGACTCCCAATGTCCTGGAGACAGAAAGCTCCAGGAGACCTTGGTTCCATCCCTGAATATCCCTCCAGAGCTAAGGTTTCTCTCCCTAATCTTCCAGATACCTTTATCCTTCTTCTTGAGCTTCTTGTTGCGGGTACCCTGCCTCAGGTATGAAAGGATCTGGGTAAGTTTGCTGATGACAATGTCATTTGTGGTCAGTGTAGTCTGGGCCTATAAACCATAAGCAGCAAGAATGTTATTCCACTGAACAGGAATCTCTTTTATTTATTCACTACTACTTGGAAAAATTAAAGGACGAGTTACAGTTAACCAAGTAAGGACAAGAAAAACACATGTGGCAAGACATTCCAAACAGATAAAACAATCTGCACAAAGGCCCTCCCTGATCCAGAATATTCAAGAAAGTCAAAATGACTAAAAAATAATAAAGAGGCATGGTGAAAAAGAATATAAAGGCCAAATGTTGCAAAGGCTCATAGGCTCATGGTAAAGATTCTGCTCTTTACCCTGAGAAGGAACCACAGAAAGCTTCTAAACTGTAGTGAGATAAAAATTTGCATTTTAAAATCATTTTGACCATGTGTAAAAATCATAACGAGAGCTAGGATGGAGAGACTAAGGATGTCTAAAGACTTCGGGGTTTCCTTTTAGAGGCAAATATTCCAAAATCTATTATGGTAGTGGTTACATAACTTAAAATCATTAAATTTTACACTCTAAAAAGGGTGAATTATATGGTGTGTGAATTAAATCTCATTAAAAAGGATATATAGGGGGCTGGGATTGTGGCTCAGCGGTAGAGCGCTCGCCTCGCACGTGCACGGCCCGGATTCGATCCTCAGTACCACATAAACATAAATGCATTGCATTGTATACAACTAAACCAAATAAATAAATATTAAAAAAAAAAAAAAAAAAAAGGATATATAGAAAGGAAACCAAAACAGAAGTGGAACTGGAGAACAATAGTAAGGGATCTTACTATTTTCTACAAGAGTGTGGTTTAGACTGAAATATTACTGGTAGAGATGAAGAAAAGTAATGGATTCAACTGAGATTGATTGATTGATTATTTTTAATATTTATTTGTTTTAGTTGTACACAATGCCTTAATTCTTACGTGGTGCTGAGGATCTAACCCGAGCCGCGCACGTGCTAGGCGAGCGCTCTACCGCTGAGCCACAATCCCAGCCCTCAACTGAGATTTATGAGGTAAAAAATAAACAGGAGTTGGTAATACGATAAACAAAGGACAGAACACAGGTGAAGCTGATTCTCATGTTTGTGGATTATGTGATAGACTCTTAGAGCCTAGTTACTCACCTCCATGGTGGGGCAATCAGCCTTGCTGCGGATAAGAGTAGTGGGGATATCCGTGTCAGCATACTCATCATCCAGGTCTACCACATAGGCCATACGACCTGGCAGAAACAGCTCATTCCGTTCATATGCTTTGCTCTTGAAAAGCATACGGTAAACATTGCGGCCTGCACAAAGGGGAAAAATAGCAAGTAGCCAATAAGAACCTTATAACAGCAGCCATTTATTAAGTGCTCGCTCTGTGCCAGCAGCCATGCCAAGTGCTATGCATACTTTGCTTCCTTCAATCTTTCACAAAAGCTCTGGGAGATGGGCATTATTATCCCCTAACAAGGCTGAGAATTAATTGATTCACCTAAAGTCATACAGTTACCAAATAACAGAGCAAAGAATGGGACCCAGGTAGCCTAACTTCAAAGCCTGGGTTCCCATTCACTCTTCTACATTGCCTTCTCAGGGCACTATGTGCCCACATTGTGTTAGATCCTGCAAGAAAGAAGGATGAGGTTTAAGGCAATACTTACAATGATAAGAAAAAAAATAACGCTACACTATATACTCAATATTACAAGTATGCTTGCTATACATTTCATTCTTCTTCATCCCTACAACAATCCCATGAAGTAAACGTTAAACTAACTTTCACTTGTGAACAGGAAGCAAAAATCTGTTGCCTAAAAATCACATACTTAATGTGATTTCATCATGAGGATTCCATATCCTGAGTTTTTGATAACCAACCATGCTATCTTTTTGTTGTTGTTGTTGTTGTTGGGGGAGGAATGGAACACATGATCTCATGCATATGCATGCTAGGCAAGTACTCTACCACTGAGCCACAACCCAACCCCATGCTACATTCTTTAATACATAAGTCCTAACATGGAATAACTTCCAATCTAACTGAGAAGGTATAAGGGTGAAATAACTAGGTTCATGTCTGAGTTCTATTGGAGTATTTCATGGGAACTAGCTGATTTGGAGACAAAATGAAGAGATTGAGGGAAAAGGAAGTATATCCTGCTGAGAGCATCAATTCACCTAGACTGCCCCATCATTAATATAGAAATCCTGTACTCACCCAGACGTGTTTTAAATTCAATTTTGTTTTCAGGATCTTCATCTTTCCTGAAAAGAAAAAAAATAATATTTTCTTTGGGTAAATGTACTTTTTTTTAGTTGCCAATGGATCTTTTATTTATTTATAAGTGGTGCTAAGGATCGAATTCAGGGCCTCACACATACCAGGCAAGCACTCTACCACTGAGCCATGACTCCAGCCCAGGTAAATGTACTTCTATTTTGGGACCCAGCATTCTAAATTCTCGAGCTTTCCCTTACTTGGTTTCCTTCTGGGGCTTTTCCATCAGTTCCTCTTCTTCTTTCTCTTTGCTGGCAATCTCAGCCCGTACCTTAAAGGAAATTAAGATTTAGACATCATTCACTTTATATACATTTACTGAATATCCACTATACCACACTGTGGCCAGAAACAGGAACAGGATATTACATAAGACAGACACTGTACTTAGTCTAATGGAGGTTACAGCAAGATGAATAGACAAATTAAACAATTTCAACAAAGTATAATAACTGTTATTTGAAATAGATGAGTAATGCAAGGGTGCAGGGGAAGGGAGGTGAGGAGTAAGAGGGCTTAACCATATCTAGATGATCAAGGAAGGCTTCCCCATGGAAATAAATTTTAGGCTGATACTTGATGGTTGAGTAACAATTAGTCCTACAGAGGGGCCACATTTTGCCCTTCCCAACTAGATGGTCAGGACTACCAGGTATCTCCCTCCTCACCTCATCAAGGTTCACACAAGAGCATTCAACACTTTACTATTACTGCCAGCTACTCACCAAGACTCACCTTTTGAAGCAGAGCAAAATCCAAGCCTTTCACCAAATGGGTATGTTCCATGTCACCACCCAAGAATTTGGATTCCTGGATCAACTGTCTTCTCTTCTCTGCAGCTGATTTGTCCCTGCATAATGAAAAAGACCCTATTGGAAGAGTCCATTGTAGGTAGCAAGTGCTTCTTAAAATGGCTTAGTGTGCTTATATGACAGAGATGCTGAAGGAAGCATGCCCCTTGGTTCTCCTGGTACTCACGCCTCAGCAGTGGGGCCCACAGCTCTGTAGTTAGCTGTGGTGCTAATTAGCTCTGTTTCCTCATAATCCTTGTTCACACCATCTCTCCGTTCCTTGGCCCGATCCCGGTACTTCTCTGCTAGTTCTCTTTCTCTCTCAATTTCCTGTTGGCGTAACTTGGCATAATAACTGTAACCAGAAAAATCAGACATGTAACCTACTATCTCAGGGTCATCAGAACCACTTCTGCCTGTTTCCCTACATCTTCATCCAGCTCTCTATGATAAAAACTATATACATTGCCAGCCACTTCTTGATAGGTCTTCAAAGTAAGAATTAGAGCTTCTTCCAGTTCATAGACAGACTATTCCAATGCCCCCTTGGAACACTCCAACCATCATTAAAAATCTTTTTCTTTTGTGGTACCGGGGATTGAACTCAGGGGCACTCAACCACTGGGTCACATCCCCAGCCATTTTTCGTATTTAGAGACAGGGTCTCATTGAGTTGCTAAGTGCCTTGTCATTGCTGAGGCTGGCTTCGAACTTGCGATCCTCCTGCCTCAGCCTCCCAAAGTGCTGGGATTACAGGTATGCGCCACCGTGCCCGGCTACTAAAAATCTTTTTAATGGGGCTGGGTTGTGGCTCAGTGGTAGAGCACTCGTCTAGCACATGCGCGGCCCAGGTTCGATCCCCAGCACCACATGAAAATAAAACGCATTGTGTACAACTAAAGCAAATAAATAATTTTTTTTAAAAAAAAGTATTTAAAAAAAAAATCTTTTTAATGCACCTCTCTGGGTATGAGAGACTCTTCCATATGGCAATTAAAAAAAGAAGAAATCCCCTGAAGTTTTATCATTTTGAAATTTTAGCTAAAAAGATCTCATTCCTTGCTGGTCCACCCCAGAAAAGAAGAAAAGCAAAGTAACATGTCCAGAAAGTTTAATATCACATAAATAATAATCACAATGACAGTAATATGATGAGACTCCAGAGTCTCAGAAAGCTGAGGTAGGACAATCACAAGCTCAAGAACAAGCTGGAGGGCTGGGATTGTGGCTCAGCGGTAGAGCGCTCGCCTAGCACGTGTGCGGCCCGGGTTCAATCCTCAGCACCACGTAAGAATAAAGGCATTGTGTACAACTAAAACAAATATTTTTAAAAAGAAAGAAAAAAAGAAAAGAACAAGCTGGGTAAATTAGTGAGACCCTGTCTCAGAATAAAAAATAAAAAAGGTTGGGCTGGGGTTGTGGCTCAGCGGCAGAGCGCTCGCCTCGCACGTGCGCAGCCCGGGTTCGATCCTCAGCACCACATAAACATAAATGCATCACATTGTGTACAACTAAAGTAAATAAATAAATATTTTTTTAAAAAATAAAAAAAAAATAAAAAAGGCTACGTAGCTCACTGGTAGAGCAAACCCCACTGCCACCAAAAAAAAAAAAAAAAAAAAAAAAAAATCCATAATGATGGCAGCCAAGATTTAATGAGTAGATTAGAGGTTAAACAAAGTACCCAAGGCTAGCTGGCTAGAAACTGATAAAGACAAGACTAAAATGTAGGTAGGCTGATTCCAAAGCCCTACAGCATCATTGTTAAATTTATCACTCCTCTCCATTTGGAAAGCAGAGAACCTAAAAACAAAGGAAAATCTCAGTCTCCACTCTTTCCCCCAAACGCTATCCACTTTAAAACCCAATAGCCCTTCACATCCCCTTCACCTTTTCTTTTTCCTCCTTCGTGCAGCGGGGTCTTCATCCTCATTGTACTCCCTTGGCATCCTAAAAAAAAAAAAAAAAAAAAAAAAAAAAAAAGACAAGAAATTCATTAAAAGTAAAATATTGCTCCAGAAACCCCAAGAAGTAGTGTTAAGGACTGAAGAATAGCTGGTCTAGAGTTCTGGCCAAAGCATCAATTTCAATCAATACTTATATGTAAACTACATCAACACTTATATGTAAACAGTTCCCAAATTTTAAAAAGCATCAAGAAAATCTACAGGACTATGAAAATTATATAGTCCCAAGTATACCCCCAGAACGTATGAATCTGTGGGCTGGAACAGACCCAGAAACATATACATTTGCACCAGCAATGACTCATTAATGCAAGTAGTCCATGGAATACACCCTGAACAACCCCGTCATCACTGAGCTTCAATCTTCTCAGGGAGACAATCAGAACCACAGGCTTTAAAAAAGGATTAGCTGGGCTATGGTTGTGGCTCAGCAGTAGAGCGCTCGCCCTAGCATGTGCGCAGGCTGGGTTCGATCCTCAGCACCACGTAAAAATAAAGGCATTGTGTACAACTAAAACAAATATTTTTAAAAAGAACATTGTTAAATTTATCACTCCTCTCCATTTGGAAAGCAGAGAACCTAAAAACAAAGGAAAATCTCAGTCTCCACTCTTTCCCCCAAACGCTATCCACTTTAAAACCCAATAGCCCTTCACATCCCCTTCACCTTTTCTTTTTCCTCCTTCGTGCAGCGGGGTCTTCATCCTCATTGTACTCCCTTGGCATCCTAAAAAAAAAAAAAAAAAAAAAAACCAAGACAAGAAATTCATTAAAAGTAAAATATTGCTCCAGAAACCCCAAGAAGTAGTGTTAAGGACTGAAGAATAGCTGGTCTAGAGTTCTGGCCAAAGCATCAATTTCAATCAATACTTATATGTAAACTACATCAACACTTATATGTAAACAGTTCCCAAATTTTAAAAAGCATCAAGAAAATCTACAGGACTATGAAAATTATATAGTCCCAAGTATACCCCCAGAACGTATGAATCTGTGGGCTGGAACAGACCCAGAAACATATACATTTGCACCAGCAATGACTCATTAATGCAAGTAGTCCATGGAATACACCCTGAACAACCCCCGTCATCACTGAGCTTCAATCTTCTCAGGGAGACAATCAGAACCACAGGCTTTAAAAAAGGATTAGCTGGGCTATGGTTGTGGCTCAGCAGTAGAGCGCTCGCCTAGCATGTGCGCAGGCTGGGTTCGATCCTCAGCACCACGTAAAAATAAAGGCATTGTGTACAACTAAAACAAATAAATAAATATTAAAAAAAGTCTTTTAAAAAAAAGGATTAGCTTTCCAGTTCCTAAGATATTCTGGATAAACAGAAAGGGATAGGAAGGAAACGGAAGAAAGACTGGATCACCTGAAGACTTACTCATGGTGTCGAGACTTAGAAGGTGGTGCAGAGGTAGGTGCAGCCCTTGGGGTCATAAGAAGTTTCCTGAAGTCTTCATTGGTGAGTTTTGATCTAAAAGAACAGGCAATTTTTTTTAAAATAGCACTCAATAGGAAATATGAACTGAAACAAAAAAATGCCACTTTTTTTTTTTTGAAATTAAAATGTAATATCATATGTAATTTGACTTTGCATATTTATTGTTCTTTTTTTATTTACTTAATGGTTTTTTAACTTAAATATTCACTTGTTAACCTCATTAGTATTGAAAATACAATGAAGAAACAGTTAATTAAATAGAAGATGCTTACTGTGAAAATTTTAGAAAACACAAAAAATTATAAACAGAGCCTGGTCTAAGGTATATGTACCTATGCATGCTTTTTTCCAAACTGTAAATATTTATGTACTGAAGACCCTTTACTATCAAGCCTAATGTTTAGAAATGCCACTTTCAACACATTAGGGTTGACTGCTAAAAAGTTTGATAAATCAAGTATGAGTGAGAACTTGGGAAGTGGGAATTTGAGAATTTGGGAAGCAGTATATTCTCATATACTGCTGACAGAAACAAAAATCACTATAACCGCCGGGCGTGGTGGCGCACGTCTATAATCCCAGCACTTGGGAGGCTGAGGCAGGAGGATCACGAGTTCAAAGCCAGCCTCATCAATGGCGAGGCACTTAGCAACTCAGTGA
This sequence comes from Tamias sibiricus, assembly GCA_025594165.1. NCBI lineage: Eukaryota > Metazoa > Chordata > Mammalia > Rodentia > Sciuridae > Tamias > Tamias sibiricus. Next base: position 71,147,018 of record CM046662.1, read on the forward strand.
GACATTGTCTCTAATAAAATACAATAAAAAGGGCTGGGGATGTGGCCCAGTGGTTGAGTGCCCCTGAGTTCAATCCCTGGTACCAAAAAAAAAAAAAAAAAAAAAAAAAAAAAATCACTATAACCAATTTGGAAGGTAATTTGGCAGTATTTATTAAAACTTTAATGTAAGGATCATATGAATCAGCAACTCCCATTTTTCTATATTTAGCCCAGCCAAAGTCATATGTATATAAGAAAGCCTATAAAAGAGGTTCAATTGCCAGGCGTGGTGGCACATGCTTGTAGTCCCAGCGGTTGGGGAGGCTGAGACAGGAGGATCACGAGTTCAAAGCCAGCCTCAGCAAAAGCAAGGTGCTAAGTAACTCAATGAGACCCTGTCTCTAAATAAAATACAAAATAGGGCTGGGGATGTGTGGCTCAGTGTCCCCAGTACCCAAAAAAAAAGAGGTTCAATTGAAAATATCACAAGATTAGAAACAACCTAAATGTCCATTAACTGGAGAGTAACTAAGTAAACTGTAATGGTGTTTTCCAAATGTGGGACATACAGCAGTGACATTCCCTCTCTGACCAAACTAGAGACAGACTCCTTTGAGTTCTCTTCTGACTAGAACTCTCCTTCTCCTGGTGATTCCATTCTTCAACTCTAATACAAGAGTGGGGATTTACAGAAAATTTCTAATAAACCTTGGTTAGGTATAGTGGAGGGAAGGACTTAATTCTTTGCTAAAATTGAGTTCAGCAAGCCAAGGAAAAGGTCTAGTCAAAAAAAGTTTAGTCAAGGAAATCCTTATTACTGCTGTGAAAATAATCTTCAAGATATTAAGCAGGGTTTTAATAAAAAACAAACTGCAAAATGATAGCTGAAGTATACCACCATTTAATTTAAATATTTTAATTAGCAAAACAATGATAAATTTTCCTCAGTATTTAAGTATATGTACAAATATATTTCAAAGGAATAGGAGGAAAAAAAAGATACACATAAAAAAAAGGGAATAGTGATTATCTCTAAGAAATGGGCTGAAATTGGGGAGGTTATAAAAGACAACTTTACCCTTATTTCCACTCTTCCAATCCTATATACAGGAGAATTTCTATATGATTGTATAATAAAACAACATATTTCAAAAACTAGACACTCCCCTGACAAAATTACCTAATACTCTTATTCAGTGGGCCTGATATATATAGTCAAGGTTCACAGAGGTAGTGGGCCAAGTTATGCAATTTTTTGACCATCTTTGCTGACAAGATATTCATTTCTTTCTTTTTTTTTTTTTTTTTTTTTTTTTTTTTTTAAATAAATTATATTTATTTTTTTTTTTTATTTGACCATCTTGCTGACAAGATATTCATTTCTTTCTTTTTTTGGTACCAGGGATTGAACTCGGGGGCACTAGACCACTGAGCCACAACCCCAGCCCTTTCTTGTATTTTATTAGAGACCGGGTCTCACTGAGTTGCTAAATGCCTCGCCATTGCTGAGGCTGGCTTTGAACTCGTGATCCTCCTGCCTCAGCCTCCCAAGTACTGGGGATTACAGGCGTGCACCACCGCGCCCAGCTAAGATATTCATAATTCTTTCACCATCACCATCACCACTCTTACTCACTGCTGATTGTTTCCATGGTCCTAGGGCAACATACTCACTGGTGGAAGGAGTGAGGATCATCCACATCGTGGCCATCCGGGGCCAAAGGGTTGGAGAACGGCTCACCTAACAAAAAGAATTGACATTAATCAGTCTCTTTTATATCAGGTCCTGTGCAAAAACTGGAAATTAGAGCAGTGAACAATACAAAAGAAAGGCAAGAGTGACAGTGATAATATGTGATAAGTGATGATATGGGAAAATACAAGAAGCTAAGAGAACAAAGGAGGGGCTCCTAAACCTGTGCTGGAGGATTAGCAAAGACTTTCCCAAAGATCACATCTAAAATACTACGAGAAAGATCCCGCGCCCGCCTGTTTTCCGCGCTACTTGAGAGACTGAGGCAGGAGGATCGAGCGTTTTAAGGGCAACCTAGACAACACAGCGAGACACCCAACTTAAAAAAATAAAAATAAAATAAATTTTAAAAAGACTAGGAGAAAGCTGAATCACTGCAACCCACTAGTCGAGTTAAGTAAGGAGGTGACGGGGGAGAGGGCGGGGTGGATTCACTGATAACAGACACCGGCCGCTACTAAGACAGGAATAAGGCCTGGGGGCAGAGGTCTGGAAGTCTGAAGCTGCCTGGCCACTCTTGGGGCCCACCGGCGTCTCCCGACTTAAGCTTAATAGCCAAAATAACGCGGCAAGTGCTCCTAGTGGCGCGGGAAAGAAAGAGCAGAGGGCCACAGCCTTACTATCTCGCTCTGGCATTTTGTCCGCGGTCTTTCAACGCCAGCAACCGCCGAGCTCCCAAGAACAAAATGGACAACAAAACCCGAGCGACAGGCCTCTTCCCACAGTGCTTTGCGTTCCCAGCACTTCCGCTTTCCTCCCACTCTCTCTGCTCGGCGCCCGCGCTCAGAGAAATAGGAAAATTTCACCGCAGTCTACAATGATTATTTGGCACTGGCTAAAGCTTGCCCCGCCTCCTCGCGTCATCCAATCAATGGCAGAGGCTGCGTGTCCGCTATTGGTCCGACTGGAGATCTTGGCTGGATGGCTTGAGATTGGGAGCTTGAGTACTAGCTAAAATGGCAGCTGCTGCGGCCGGTCGAGCAGTGGGGGCAAAGGTGGGCCTGCGTGAGATTCGCATCCATTTATGTCAGCGTTCGCCCGGCAGCCAGGGCGTCAGGTGAGGCGCAGCGTGGTGAGGCGGGAGGGCTTCGGGACGCCGGGGTCACGACCTCGACCTCTCGGGTGTTTAGGGAAGCCCGTGCCTACAGCACGCACGGCGCTCACTTCGGCCCCGCAGGGACTTCATCGAGAAAAGCTATGTGGAACTGAAGAAGGCGAATCCTGGTCTGCCCATTCTAATCCGGGAATGTTCTGATGTGCAGCCCAAGCTCTGGGCCCGCTACGGTGAGTACGGGTCGCTGGGAATATGGGACCCGTGTGGAGGAACAGGTTCGAGAAGAGGGGCTGTCCAAGGTCACGCAAAAACATGTGGAGAGGATAGAATTCCAACTTGAGCCTGCTGTTGCCAACGAAGAAATTAACATTTGTGGGGTTATATAACGCTTTGTATCTCGGGCAACATCTGTACAGGAGCTAGCCGGGTCCCACCTAGATACCGGGAGTCTTACAGAATGGGCTTCAGTTAGAAGACACGCCTGTAATCCCAGCGGCTCCGGAAGCTGCGACAGGAGAATCGCGACTTCAAAGCCAGCCTCCGCAATGGCGAGGCGCTAAGCAACTCAGTGAGACCCTGTTTCTAAATAAAATACAAAATAGGGCTGGGGATGTGGCTCAGTGTCAAGTACCCCTAAGTTCAATCCCTGCACTAAAAAAATAATAAAAAATAATAAAAAAAAAAAAAGACTTGCTAGTTTGTTCGCCTCCAAGTAGCGTAGGTTCTTCCAAATTACTTGTGGCCAGTGCGGATCCCGGTAGTGTGTGAAGATCTCAGTAATGTTGAGCACTTAGTTTTAGAAGCCGTCCTGAGTGCTTACCTGCTTAACTCATTTAATCTTCATTAATTATTTGAGGAGGTTGATTCCTTTTTTTCTCATTGTAGAGATTAGAAAACTGAATCAAAACTTTATGGAACATACCTAAAATTATGCAGCTAATATGTAACAGTATTAAGCCTTTGCATTCCCCACACACACCCTTTTTCTAGAATGCACCTCTCCCAGACTTCCATGACTTTTTTGTTACTATTCAGGTTGTTGTTATTGCATGTCTAAATATATATTACCCCCTCAAAAATGCATTCCCTGACCAGTTATGTAACATTGCCTCAGTCTCTTTTAGTCATGCTATCTTATTCCAATTTATTATAGTCTAAAAACTTCTTACCATGTTGTCTGACACGGTAAGCATGCAGTAAATATATATACTACTGAATAGTGACTTTTTTTTCCCCCCCTGTGGTACCGGGGATTGAACTCAGGGGCACTTGACCACTGGGTCAAATCCCCAGCCTTTTTTTGTATTTTATTTAGAGACAGGGTCTTACTGAATTGCTAAGTGCTTCGCCATTGCTGAGGCTGGCTTTGAACTCACAATCCTCCTGCCTCAGCCTCCCAAAGTGCTGGGATTACAGGCGTGCGCCACCGCGCCCGGCTTGAATAGTGACATTTTTAATCATAGCTTTTAATTATATCTTGCTACAGCAGTAGACAAAGGGGAGACAAACGTAAGTAACTTTAGTGTATAGTGCCATGTATTATGCCATAAATTCACTGGATTAATTCTGTACATACCAATTTGGTAGTCCCACTCTGCACAGTACATACTAGTCACCTCTCCACCTCTTTCTCTCTTCCCCTCAGCATTTGGGCAAGAGAAGAATGTCTCTTTGAACAACTTCAGTGCTGATCAGGTAACCAGAGCCCTGGAAAATGTGCTAAGTGGCAAAGCTTGAAGTCCCCACAGAAGTGTATGAGCAAGAGCTCCAGAGCCTGAGCTCTGTTGGACTGAATACAATGTTGAAAAATGTGTTCCCCTGTTCCTTATAAAGCTTGTGCTGTAAAATACTGCCTCCGAATGTTCTTATCTTCATTTTACCCCTTATTGCACAACCACTGAGGCAAGGCAATTTAATACAAAAATAAAGCTTTATTCTTATCAAAAGCCACCAGCTGAGCCAGGTGCAGTGACACACACCTGTAATTCAACTACTTGGGTGAGGCAAGAGGAGCACTTGGAGTTTGAGACCAGCTCGGGCAACACAGTAAGACCCCATCTCAAAAGGGGGGCACGGGGAGAGGGGTTATCCAGGTCCCCCAGAACAAATGAGCCAGAGAGTCCCCTCTGGGTGGTGCTGGGTAAAAATAGGAGCAACTGGGCTCCAAAGGTCTTGGCTTAGGTGCAGGAGCAAAGAGCTTGAGACCTCATGATGGTACTAATACCCCAAAGACTCCATTGTTTACCCCTAAAAGAAGCTTGCAGGGGCAGGATAATATGTGACATTCAGAAGCCAAGTCAGCCATGAAGAGCTATCTTCTGGAGAGCATGTACCCGATCCTGAAGCTGGGCCTCCTCCTGATGCCTTTCCAGAGCCTGCAGCCCTGATTGCTGCAGGAAGGCCTGGATAGCCTGGGAGCAGAGAAAAAAAATAAAAATAATACAATACCTGAGCTCCTGTGCCCTAAAACTCAATTCCCACAACCTCATAGGTTCCACTTCTTAGAAGAGGGTGCACTGCCAACAAGATGATGAGTTGTAACCTGCAGCCCACATTAGGCTAGCCCATTCCAGAGAAGCAACTATAGTTAGGACTATAAGGTAAAGGAACTATGGTGAGACCAGAGGTGTCTGAGTCAGGGAGAATAGCAGAGCCCAGGGCCAGAAATCTACCTCTGGACGATACAGGAATAACAGCTGCAGCAGCTCCAAACTCTGGCCTACTACTTCAGTATCAGAGAGGGCCAATGTGTTCAGCAAGCAGGGAAGCAGGGGTCCTGGCCACAGCTGTTGACAGTAAGCTGGGCCCTTCTCTGCAACGTTGCAAAGAACTGTGAGCACCTGTGGAGAGACATGTATACAGTCCCCAAAAAGATAAAAACCAAAGATTTTTATCTAGATAGCTAGAATATATGTGGAGCTGACCACATACCTAGGCACTGTGCCTGGTTCTTTCATATACATGTACTGTAATCGCCACAAGGTACTATTACTCCAGTTATAAGTGAGACTGAAGCTTAAGGTGGGAAAGCACACTAATCCAATTTAGGAACTCGCCTAAACTGGTCTACCTTTGAAATATACCACACCACCTGCCAGCTCTCAGCTAACTGTTCTGAGGGCTCAGGACTGTTTTTGTTTACACTTTGACCAGCAGGTCTTAGACTTGTGACCCAAATACATACCAGTACACTAACCACATTAGATAGCGGCAACAACTGCAAGAGGGGCTCAATCAGATCCAAGGAAAGCAAGGAGGTACACAAAGTAGGACTGTTTGCTGTAAGGGAAAATGTCAGCATGAAGTACCTTAAACTTGGGCCTGAACCACTGTCCCCCAAATCCTATCCACTTTAGCCTGGGCCATGAGGAAGTATTCCCTGTCTAAAGGTTCAGGCCCTACTCAGTCTGGAGCAAGAAGTGCTGCTCCAGACCAGTGGTCTGAAGGGCCTTGTGGATAAGGAATACCTGTCCCTGATGGTGGCTGCCAACTCACTCCTGGAGCATGTGCAGAAACTTGACTTCCTGAGTTCAACAGTCTTTGCTCCTCTTCACAAGGCCCTTAACTACCATTCTCCTCTCCCTAGGAAGGCAAGGATTTCAGAGACCTATGATTCTGGGGACCTGAGCTCCTGGATTTATGAAGAGGCTTAGGGAACCCAGGGTCTCACAGAGATCCCTACCCTATCTTCATCCCTGGAGTTCCTTCTCCTGTCCTGACTGGAAGTTTAATTTATACCTTTATATCCTATAGTACAATAGCTTCTGGCTCTGGGGTCTGGCTATCACCAGGAGACTGAATGAGTCAGGAAAAGGATTCCATATTTGTGATGTGTATGTGTGTACACCCAATACCCCACAGGTGTGTACTTGGAGTATGGTGTGTAAGCATTGAGTGCATAGTAGGGAATTAATGTGAGCACATCTGTGTGTACTGCAGATACACCCATTCTGTCCCCGTGTGTGCTTGAGTCCACGTGTGCACATAGCAGGGGGTTTTAACTGCACTTCCAGTCTCCTTGCTCATTGAGACCCAGGGTAATAACTTATTCCCACAATCCTGTGTACTGACTAGGTCAGGTAGAGGCCTGGCTGGGTTTGAAGGACAGTGAGAGTGCTTCTGTCTTAAAAGTGTTTCTGACTGAAGCCTTAACAGAGCCTTATTTACTTATTGAGGCCTCTTTGCTAAGCCTGGGAAACAAGCGAAGGGTAGGAGAAGTATAAGGCTGATACCTCACTTCCCTATACCCACAAGCAAGGACAGGGATCCCTGAGCTATTCTTTCAACCCACAGAGAAGGAACTGGGGCAATTTATTTACTGGGAAAATTGGAAAGAAGAGTGCCTGACAGCCATGGTAGGTAAAGGCGTGGTCCCTCTCCAGGCATCACTTCAGGGCCCCACCTGCTCCCAAAGATGAGTATAAAGTGGAAGAGGTTAAGTGTAGATCTTCACTGACAGTGGGCAGGATGGGTAGGTGAAGGGCATCCCCCAGTCCAGACTGCAGGGGCCCCTCTTATGGTATTTGAAATGCCCAGCCCCACAATGTTCTTGCCTATCCTCTAATCAGCATTTTATTTCCTGACAGCTCTGTTCCCTCCTGCTTTCATTGTTTTCTTTGTTTGTTTGTTTTTTGGTACCAGGGATTAAACCCATGGGTGCTTAGCCACTGAGCCACATCCCCAGCCTTTTTTATTTTTTATTTTGAGACAGGGTCTAAGTTGCTGAAGTGGCTCAGCTTCCCAAGCCACTGGGATCCTCCCAACCAGCTCCTGCTTTAGTGGGTTTTATTTTGTTTTGTTTTGTTTTGTTTGTACCAGGGATTGAACTCAGGGGCACTCGACCACTAAATGACATCCCCAGCCCTATTTTGTATTTTATTTAGAGACAGGGTCTCACTGAGTTGCTTAGCGCCCTGCTTTTGCTGAGGCTAACTTTGAACCCGTGATCCTCCTGCCTCAACCTCCTGAGCCACTGGGATTACAGGCGTGCACCAGGGCGCTCAGCTATCCTTTGCTTTTAATAAACATCTTGGTGTAGATAAAATAAATGAAAAGTAGAATTTTAAAATAAATTTTAAAAATTTAATAAATCTTAAAAAAATAAGCCAGGCGCAGTGGCTCACACCTGTAATCCCAGTACTTGGGAGGCTGAGGCAGGAGGATCATGAGTTCAAAGCCAGCCTCAGCAAGGGCGAGGCACTTAGCAACTCAGTGAGACCCTGTCTCTAAATAAAATACAAAAAAAAAAAAAAAGGCTGGGATGTGGCCCCAGTGATTGACTGCCCCTGAGTTCAATCCCTGGTACCAAAAATAATAATAATAATAAAAAACAAGGGCCGGGTATGTAGCTTAAGTTCTTATCTAGCATGGGAAAGGCCCTACGTTCAATCTCCAATACCACAAAAAATAAAGTTCCAGATCTGGGAAGACTGTGATGCATACCAGTGAGATTATTGAGGAGCCAGAGGCCCTCCGGAAGCAGGCTGGGCTGTTTCTGAAGGAAGAACTGGAAGAGGATAAATAAGGCTGCCACAATCCGTTCATCTTTGAGTTGCATTTGCTCTCCCACAGCCTCTACTGCCACCTCTGTCAGGAGGTTGCTTAGACACCGGAGCACAGGGCATGCGAGCTACAAAGACAAGTTGAGAGTTAGGTGTGAGGAAGAAGGGGTTATCTGAACACCAGAAGAGGAGAAGAATATGAATAGATGTCTACCAAACTGTTCTGGTTTTTTGTTTTCTATTTGTTTTGCAGTGCTGAGGATATAACATAGGGCCTTGCACATGTTAGGCAAGTGCTCTACCACTGAGCTACAGCCCCAGCCCTCCACCTGTTCTTTTAACTTACCAGCTCAAGTCCTGCCTCCTCTGTTCTCTGGACAGCCACCGCCAAGTCCAATAACAGCAGCCCCAGAGTAGACAGAGCCCCATGGGTGATGAGCAGGGCATTATTGACCTGGCTGTGCAACAGGAAGCAAGCAGTCACTATCCAGGTAATGTCACCTTTAAGGTGGGAAACAGCCTAGGTCTATGGGTCTCCTGGGCAACAGAGAGGACCACAGAAGGATGAAAACTCACTACAGCAATTCTAAAACCTAAAGTTCAAAGGCCTAAGTGTGATGGAAGGAAGCCCTTTCCCTGGAATTCTGACATTTTCCCAATTGGCCTGTGTTACCTACAGATGATGTAGTGAAGGCACCAGGCAAAACTCCACAGCAACTCCTGGGTTCAGTTTTGGGCCAGGTTGCATCAACTGCAGCATGTGCTGGGGGAGGAGGGAGTCCAGAATAGAGCTGCCAACAGAAGAGCTGAGTATGAACCATGAAGATGCCAAAGGTTCTTCCCAAATCCTTTTAGCAAGAGGCAAAGTGTCCAAACCCAGGGTTCTTCCTAGTCATACATACAGAGCTAAAACATGCAACAGCTTTGGAAATCAGATCTGATCAGGCATCCATGGGCTATACTACCAAGAACATCAACCTTGGCTGCACATGTGAAGACATAATTTTACTTACGGAATGATTTTCTCTGGAGCTTCCTTAGCCTGCAGAAGCTGGGACAAGGCATATCCAAGGGCTTCCAGCACGGCCACGTGGGGGGACTAGAAGTAGACAGTAGAATCTGTCTCTGGAAGCTAGGTCCTAAGGTGTCCTGAGACTCAGCCCCTTGACAGAGCAGAGGCTAGAGCTACCCAACTAAAGCCAGTGGAGCATGCAAAGAGAAGTGATAGGAGGCTTGCCCAGGGTAGAATAAAAAAAGGCACTCACCTGGATGCAGGCAGCCAAGGCTGGAACAATGCCCTGTGGCAGGAGCTGCCTTCTCACAACCTCACTCTCCACGATCAGATTCCCCAGTGTATACAGACACAGCTCCTGAGAGCAGGCAACAAAAGCACAGGGCAGCATTCATCTCATGCCACACCAGACATGGGATGAGAAAGATGGAACAGTCTGGTCCTTGAAGCTTACAAGAGGGTAGGTAAATGATGGGTCTACACATTGCTGTAGGCATCAGGGGAAGCAGGGAGTTTTTTTGTTTGTTTGTTTGTTTTTCCTTCCCCCTACATCTCAGCTTGAATTGGACCCAATTTGTTTGTTTTTGGAACCAGGGATTGAAACTGGCACACTCAACCACTGAGCCATATCCCCACCCCCTCTTTATTTTCTGTTTTGAGGCAGGGTCTCGCTAAGTTGCTTAGGACCTCACTATGTTGCTAAGGCTGGCCTTGAACCTGCGATCCTCCTGCCTCAACCTCCTGAGTCGCTGGGATTACAAGTGTGTGCCACCATGCCCAGCCCCAAAAGCACAATTTTAAATTCTAAGCTCAGAGCAAGGTAGGAGGGTACAGGGCTTACTATGAAATCTGAGCTGTGACCGGAAAGGTAGGTGAGGAGGTAGGAAGTAGCTGGCAGGCAGGCCTCAGCCACTGCAGACTGTTCAGAATGAGAAAGCTCATGCAGGCACCGAGCTGCCTCAAGCTGCAATAGGGCTCTGTTGCTGGTCAGGAGCCCAACCAAGGTCCGCATGCTGCCCTCCAGCCTATATATGAGTGAACACCAGAGACCTGTTAAATATGTGCTACATTCCCTTTATACTGTCTGTCCCCTCAGAGCCCCAGCTGACCCGTATCACCTGCACGGACCTGATGAAGATTTGCTGTGTCTCAGGGTGCTGCAAGCCTCGACGTAGACTGACCAGAGCCTTCTCTCTCTCCTTTTCCTCTGTACCCCGCTGGGCTAGCCGTAAGAACTGCTGGACCTGAAGCCCAGAACAGAGAGAACACACAACAGCCAGGAAGCAAGTCCTGAGATCCTCTCTACCCACTTCACCTGTGAGGCCTTCAATATCACACCATCCCTAAAACTTGTCATCAACACTAATATAGCTAATACGCACCAATCTTGTAAGGGAGCACACAGGTTGGGAATCAAGAGCTGAGTTCTAGTACCCACCCTGCCACACACCCTATATATAAGGGACCTTATATATAGGACCTTTTCTTACCTGAAATATAAGAATAATAATATCAACTCTGACTTCTTACAAGGTTATTTCAAGGATAACATTTAAAAACCCCTTAGCCTGGCAAAACCTACCCCTCTAGCCATTCTCCCCATGCAACCTACACTCCAGCAACACCTGGCATGATGTGATTTGTTTTAATGCTTCCAAGCTTTTGCACATCTATTCTCTCTACCTGGAATACACTCTCCAGATTTCCACTCCCTTCAGATTTCTGCTCATCACTGCCTCAGGGAAGTTGGCTCTTTCTGGCTTCCTTCAACAGACTAAAGAGTTTCTCTTGCTGGCACACGCCTATAATCCCAACAGCTCTGGAGGCTGAGACAGGAGGATCTCAAGTGCAAAGCCAGCTTCAGCAAAAGCAAGGTACTAAGCAACTCAGTGAGACCCCGTTTCTAAATGAAATACAAAATAGAGCTGAGGATGTGGCTCAGTGGTCGAGTGCTTCTGAGTTCAATCCCTGGTACCAAAAAAAAAAAAAAAAAAAAAAAGTTTCTCTTGGGCTGGAGATATAGCTCAGTTGGTAGAGTGCTTGCCTCACATGCACAAGACCCTGGGTTCAATCCCCAGCACCACCAAAAAAAAAAAGTTTCTCTTGAGCCTCATGTTTCCTTCCATTACGATAGGTATCACAACTGTCTCCTTCATTGGTCTGTGAGAACTTCAAAGAAAAGAACTTTTCATCTTTGTGTACCTCAATGCCTGCCATATTGTCCTGGCATAAAGTAAGCACACAATGAATAAACAGTATAGACTAGGTGTTAAGTTCTTGGTAAACTATATATGAAAGCATGGGCAATACAAACACAAGGCATACCCCAGTGCTTGCTGAATGTATTTCATTTATTCATTCAATAAATTCTGAACACCTACTGCATTTCATATATTGTGCAGCCATTTGATTTTTTTTCTTTCTTTTTTCCCCTCCAGTCCTGGGGATTGAAGCAAGAGCCACTCTACTACTAAGCTACATCTGTAGGAGAAACTCCCAGTTCCTGGCTGGCAGCTGTAAATGTCTCACGTGTATAAAGAAAACCTATACACATACAGGCCTTATAGGAAAAATCTGTAAGAAGGAGCATTCCACTCTGGCCCGATGGAGTAAAAACCCCACAATTGGAAACCTGCAGGAAGGAGTGTCTGCTCTGGCCGGATAGAGTAAGCCCCTTCCCATAATTAGAGATCTGCAGGAAGGAGTGTTTGCTCTGGCCAGGGATGGAGGAAACCCCTTCACTACAAATTAGCAAGTGTTGCCAAGGAAACCGAGGGGAGAACTTGGTGGTCTTACCCACCATGGCATAATATGATTGGGAAGGAGGTTTTAAAACATTAAGACACTTCTGCAATAAATGAGCTTACAGGTCGATTGCCAAGTGCCTGCTTCCACCTAGCTCCCGAGTCAGTGTTTGACCTCCACCAGCTCACCCCCTGCAACTGAGTTTGGCCGAGACCCATGGACAACAACAACATACATCCCCAGCCCTTTTTAATTTATTTTTGAGACAGAGTCTAAGTTGCCAAGGCTTGCCTTGAATTTATGATCCTCCTACCTCAGCCTCCTAAATCAGTGGGATTACAGGCATGCAATCACACTTGTCTGCCATCCGGGTTTTCAACGATGGCAAATAAGATAGGGTTTAGGATCTTGTGAATTTAGAGTCTAGTTAGACAATAAACAAGAAATTAGATAGTATGATTAATATTCTGCAAAAGAAAAAAAAACAGGTTGCTAAAACAGAATACTGAAAGGGACACATTTTAGATACAGCAGACACAAAGTTCTTGAAACAGGAAAGGAATTGGTATATTATTCCAGGAAAAGAAAAGGGGGCAGTGGTTGGGATGAGTAAGCTGATGAGGCTGGAGGTAGGCAGAAGTTAGAACCATGATGGGCTTTGCATGTCACAGGAAGGATTTTGGTCCCTGTGTTTTCAAAAGACGCTGAGGGTGGCAAATGTAGAAGCTTTTAGGAGGCTGCTGTAATATCCAGAGATGATGGTTACAAATACGAAAGGCGAAGTATGTGAAAACTCGTTAAGAGGTAAAAATGGCTAGGACTTGACAATGGGATGATGTAGAGAGGAGGGAACAATTTATTGTGGAGGATGATGCCCCTATTTCTGGTTCGACCCACTAGATGGAGATGTGGAGTGGATCACGTTCAGGTGTGAGGCAGACACACTTCAAATACTCGCTGGGGGTTGGTGTCCGCCGGCATGGACTATAGCGCGAACCCTGTCCTGCCTGACCCGCTCACCTCGGCTTCTCCCAGAACCGCGGCCGCCGATTCCCCTCCGGATTCCTCCGGGGCTTCTTCTCTTAGCAGTCTCTTGCTGACCAGTTGCTGCTCCCTCCGCGCCTTCCGCAGTGCTGAGAACAGAACTGGCTCAGTGGGTTAGGGGCGACAAGGACCCAGAACCCGCGGGTCAGAGCGGAGGATCGCCTCCCCCATCTCCGAGCGCCACCCTCTCCCCCGTGCTGCCTCGCCCGCCCGCACCTGCCTCTCGCTCCCGCCGGCGGCGCCGTAGCTCTTCCACCCCGCAGGCCATCAACCCTGGGCGGCGGGGCTGTCGGCTCCACATGGTGGAGCTGGGGGATATTTACAAGGAGCTCAGTGATCACAGTGCAGCAACGCACCGCGGAACAGAGAAAATGGCACCAACGGCGCAGCCGCAGCGCAGAGCCGGGGAGGTGGGGCGGGGCGAAGTACAGGGGCCGGGCCGGGCCGGAATTCCAATCGAGGGCTGGTTGGCCAAATCTCAACCTCAGCGTTGAGCTAGGATTCTAACCCTAGCTGCTGACTTCTGGTGTTGTTGTATTTAACAATGTACATTGTATGTAACATTGTAGTCACTGTTAACATTGTAGTCACTTTTTGGTCCTCAGGAATGTCACAGTGATCTAGCCTGACCTTGGGGCATTGCTCAGGCTATCAGCACATACCAACGGGATGCTCAAGAGGCAGTGTAGTCTGAAGCTTCCTTGTTTGGGTTGGGGGCATATATACAACTACTTCTCAATTAAAAAGCCAGCGAGAGAGCCGGGCGCGGTGGCGCACACCTGTAACCCCAGCACTTGGGAGGCTGAGGCAGGAGGATCGCGAGTTCAAAGCCAGCCTCAGCAAAGGCGAGGCACTGAGCAACTCAGTGATAATAAAATACAAAAAAAGGGGTTGGGGATGTGGCCCAGTGGTCGAGTGCCCCTAAGTTCAATCCCTGGTACCAAAAAAAAAAAAAAAAAAAAAGCGTGAGACGCTGGGGTTATAGCTCAGAGACACTGGGTTCAATCCTCAGCACCACATAAAAATAAATAAATAAGATAAAGCAAGTGTGAGAGACAGACGGGATAGTGCATGCCAGTAGTCCCAGTGACTCAGGACCCTGAGATCAGGAAGATCACAAATTCAAAGCCACCCCCTAGCCAGCCCTGGGTTCAATCCCTGGTACCAAGCTAAATGTGAATTTGTAAAGATTTTCAAGTAGCTCTTTCTCTAGAAGTCTAGAAGTGTGAACTTGCAAAGGCTGTCATAAATGCTTAGCCCTTACCGCATACCGCCATCTGGGACCCTTGTTTTTTGTTTTTGGGTTTTTTTTTTTTTTCCCCCTTGGCAAAACAGGTGATTTACTAATTAATCCCTATTCAACATACTTCCAGCCCTTCTTTCTAGGACACAGGAATTGCCTTGGGAGGGGGGCAGGAAACAGCAAATTACAGATGGGAAATATTTCTTCTTGGCTGAATGAGAGGCTTAAGTTGCCCCCCAGATGCAGTAGGATTTTCACATGGGAGTAGAAAACACTAGGTGCCAGGGTGATCAATCCAAGGTATTTATTAGAGGAACTTACCTACTGGGTGGGCAACAGTGTCCTAATTACAAACTGCAAGAGAAAGAAACATACCTATGTATGTTCATAACAAGGAAATCAGTGTATGGAGTTTATATGACAGGTTAAGGAATTTGGCTTAGGGTCTGGGGTAGTTTCTTTCAGTGTTTTGGGCAACAAAATACCTTTACTAGTCCCTGGGAATGTTGAAGGCCCTGGCTTGGGTTCAAGCCTTCAGAGAAAAGCATGCAGCTGGTCAGGTCACAGAACCATCAAAGCACTTGGTATTTCCTGGTTACACAAGAGAGAAAGTGGGAGCACCTGGAGGACCTACAGGAAATTTACACTTAAAATATCTTGTTTTCCAATTTCAGGACAGGAAATGAATACTGTAAATAAATGATAGAGCGACTTGGTCAATGTGTCTCTGTTAAACACCTGTTTTTTTTGTTGGTGGTGGTGGTGGTGGTTTTTTTTGTTTGTTTGTTTTTTGTGGTACTGGGATTGAACCCAGGACCTTGTGCATGTGGAGCAAGTATTCTACCAAATGAGCTATATTCCCAGCCTTGTTTTTTGGTTTTGTTTTGTTTTGTTTTGGTGTGTGGTTTTTGTTTGTTTGTGTTTTGTTTTGTTTTAGGTACTGGGTGGAGATTGAGTCCTGGGCACTTTACCACTGAGCTACATCCCCAGCCCTTTTGGAGACAGGGTTTTGCTAAGTTGCTGAGGATCTCACTAAATTCCTGAGGCACCTTGCACCTGGCTTAGACACCTCTACTTTTTTTTTTTTTTAAGATGGACACAATACCTTTATTTCATGTATTTATTTTTATGTGTGCTGAGGATGGAACCCAGTGCTTCATGCGTGCTTGGTAAGCACTCTACCACTGGGCTACAACCCCAGCCTCCAGACACATCTACTTTTAATAAAGTTATTAAATAAAGGTATAAATAAGGGGGGGGGGAAGAGGAGTTGTACTTCAGACCAACTTCCTTTTCTCAAAGCTAATTCTACTCCCTTAAGACAATAGATGAAGTTCATAATCTCTTCCTCAAAACATCCAATTAAATATCTGAGAAAAATCAGGGGCTTGGATTTGTGTGGCCAGAGAATAATAGTAACCAACACTAAAGAAAAGCAAAGAAAACCAATTTGGCTGAGTCCCTGGGGTATACACCGGGAAGCCAGAGTGCTGGCTTAAGACTTAAGGCACTGGGAATCGTCCCTTCCCCATTCCCGCCAGACAAGCCTGGGGCGTCTGAGTCATTCTGGCATTGCCTGGCACAGGGTGTCTAAATGCCCTCAGAGAATTCTTCCTGTTTCAGCCCCTCTCCCCGCAACAACTTTCACTGGAATATTTCCTAGAAGGGAAGTGCATAGGGCTGTTGGCAGGAACAAATGACCAGAGATCACAGAGGAGGAAACAGTGACATCACAGGATTGCCCAAACTCTCGGGGCTGCCAAACAGAATAGATAAACGCATGGGACTGGAAGAAGGAGAATGCCACCGTACAGGAAGGAAGCCAAAGCGATTCCCAGAGCCCAAATCGGGCCATAGAAGCTTTCAGAACTTAACGACCATGGTGAGTTTATGGTCTTGGGGTCGAGCTGGGAGCACCTGAGGAACCCTAGGGACTAACTGGGACCTCTCTGACCTTTGCTTTCCAGGAGAGCGTGCGCTGGTTGTTGTTGTTGCTACTGCCGCTGCTGGGCATCTCTGCAGCCACTCGGGATCCCTGCGAGTTGGACGACGACGATATCCACTGCGCCTGCAACTTTTCGGACCCGCAACCCGACTGGTCCAGCGCCTTCCAGTGTGTAAGTGCGGTTGATGTGGAGATCCGAGGCGGCGGCCGCAGCCTGGAACACTTTCTGAAGCGTGTGGACATCGACACAGACCCGCGGCAGTACGTTGACATGGTCAAGGCTCTGCGTTTGCGGCGGCTCACGATTGGAGCTGCACGGGTTCCTGCTCTACTGCTGTTCGGCGCCCTGCGTGTGCTAGGGTATTCCCGCCTCAAGGAACTAACTCTAGAGGATCTGGAGGTAACAGGCACAGCGCCGCCGTTAGAAATCCAAGGGCCAGGGCTTTCCATCTTGCGCCTTCGCAATGTGTCGTGGACGACAGGAGGTGCCTGGTTCGCGGAACTGCAGCGCTGGTTCAAGCCGGGTCTCAAGGTACTGAATATTGCCCAAGTACACCCGCTTGATTTTTCCTGCGACCAAGTCCTCGCTTTCTCGGCCCTCACCACCCTAGACTTGTCTGACAATCCTGGACTGGGCAAACGCGGGCTGAATGCGGCCCTCTGTCCGCACAAGTTCCCGGCCCTCCAGGATCTAGCACTACGCAACGCCGGAATACAGGCGCCCAACGACGTGTGCTCTGCTCTGGCTACTGCTGGTGTGCAGCCCCACCGCTTAGACCTCAGCCACAACTCGATGCTCGCTACTGCAAAACCCGCGGATCCTGGGTGTGTTTGGCCTAGCACGCTAACCGCCCTCGATCTGTCATTTGCTGAGCTGGAGCAAGTGCCTAAGGGACTGCCAGCCAAGCTCAATCAGCTCAATCTCAGCTGCAACCGGCTGAATAGGAAGCCACGGCCAGACGAGTTGCCCAAGGTGGGTAACTTATCACTGGATGGAAATCCCTTCCTGGTTCCGGGAAACTCCAACCCCAGTAACACTATCTCCTCTGGAGTAGTCCCAGCCTGTGCGCATTCACCCTTGGCGGTGGGGATGTCAGGAACGCTGGCTGTGCTCCAAGGGGCCAGGGCCTTTGCATAAGGCCCAAGGGAAAAGAACGCATAGGCTTAGATTGCCCTGGCTTGGGGGAGCACCATCTGGACGATCAGCACTTCTGCCTTAGAACCAACCCTCTGCCTCACCTTTATTAAAATCTTAAAGGATGGACCAATGTAATTCACTCAACAGACCTTTACTGGGTGTCTGCTATGTGCTGGGCTCAGGGGTAAATGTGGAATCCATCATACTATAATTTTCTCCATCCTAACTCCCTAGAAACCTTGCCTACCCTTCCAAGAAAAGAACTGCAGGGGCAGAAGGGACAGCAAAACGTTGCCTGGCTTGGGAGAAATAGTGAATGCTTGCGTAGTCAGGAATTTCTGAGCAGATTACTGGAACGTGGGTTAATGAATGTTTAATGGTAAACATACCATGGAAGATACAGGATGTTTCCTTTCCCATGCACTGTCCAAAAATCAAAGGCAATAAAACCCAGAGTCAGCTGGGCAGGGTGGAACAGGCCTGTAATCCCAGCAACTCAGGAGGCTGGGACAGGAGGATGGAAAGTTCAAAGCCAACCTCAGCAATTTAACAGGGCCCTAAGTGACTTAGTGAGACCTTGTCTCAAAATAAAAAACAGAAAGGGCTGGGGATGTATGCCCTGGGTTCAATCCCCAGTACAAAACACACACACACACACACACACACAGTCATTTTCATCCCCCTTCCTCCCTCACCACCTCTCCAGGGGAGAGGCAGAAGTGCCTCCTTGTCCTACATAAACTCTGAATTTCATCATTTCAGGGGTTCTCTCTCATAGTGTAAAACTAATTTGTCCCCACAGATACAGTAGTCTTCACTATGTCACTCCCCAAGTAAGGGGTGATTTTTTTTCTTTTTTTTTTTTTTTTTAATTTGTTCTTTTTAGATATACATGAGTAAGGGGTAATTTAAGCGAGGGAAATGGATAAAAGGTACAATCTATCTCTGAACCAGAGATCTGTTTTGTTGATACCTAAGTGGATAACCCATTTAGGCTGACTCTTTGATTTGCAAATAAGATAATATATTAGACCCTTCATAGCTTCAGAATAAACAGGATATTCTAAGCCATATTAACTCAGAGACCCAAGATATCAGCGGTCAAAAAGAGCTGCTCCTTTTTAATTCTTTTCTCATTACAAGGAGGAGGCAGACACATATATCAAAGAGCTAATACCTACCTGAGGGAGGGTAAGGAACAGGGGTGGGGGGTGCATACAGTCCAGTGCTCCTGCCTTCCTTAGGCCAGTGTCTAGAGCATCATAGATAGAAATGAGAAGATTAGCAATGGTGGGAGAGTTATAGAGGTCAGCAGAACCAGATTCAAAGAATGGCAAAATAGGGCTGGGGTTGTGGCTCAGCGGTAGAGCGCTCGCCTAGCACGTGCACAGCTCCGATTCGATCCTCAACACCACGTAAACATATATGCATTGCATTGTGTACAACTAAAGCAAACAAATAAATATTTTAAAAAAGAATGGCAAAATACAGCTAAATAAGCTGGAAACTCATGGGAGTGTTCCCAAGGGACCATCTACCTGCCTGCTGGGAAGTTTCTAGTATAAGAGAGTTAATCACCCCAACACATTTTTTTTTTTACATTTGAATAAACTCATCAAATAGTCATAGAACCCCTGTTCCACTTCAGGCCAATGTTAAAGCTTGGTATACAGACCAACCAGTAACACATATGCCCTCAAGGAATTTTCTCAATTCAGTAAGGGATGCAGACACATAAAAGTTAGTTGTAATTCAAGAAGATGGAGAAATCATCTCCATAAGGAGAGGTGGTTTAGGAAGAATTTGAAAAAGATAAAACATGTAATATGTGTTTTGTGACATGACAGGATGTCCTCAGGAAGGACATCCCAGGCAAAATAGGCAGCTTGTTCAAAGGCTCAGAAATCTGAAAGCAGATGACCAGAATTGGAAACTGTACCTGCTTAAGTAGGACTGGAGAGCATTTTGATGGAATCTGGAAACATTAATTTATTCAGTGCCCATTATGTGTCAGGCATTACACTAAACCCTGAGAATATAGTAGGAATAAAGTAGATGTTCCTTCTCACATGGAGTTCAGATTCTAGTTGTATGGTGGGTATTATGGAGTGAATGTTTGTGTTTCTGCAAAATCCACATGTTGAAGCCTTAACTCCCAGACTGGCAGTATTTGAAGATGGGGCTTCCAAGGAAGTAATTAGGTTAGTCATAAGGGTGGACCCTGTTGGCAAAATGTGTCCTTATAAGAAGAAACATACGGGGCTGGGGTTGTAGCTCAGCAGTAGAGCGCTCACCTAGCATGTGCACAGCCCAGGTTCAATCCTCAGCACCACGCAAAACTAAAGGCATTGTGTACAACTAAAGCAAATAAATAAATATTTAAAAAAGAAGAAGAAGAGGAGAAGGAGGAGGAGGAGGAGGAGGAAACATACAGAGCCCGGTGCTTCCTCTCTCTTTCCCCATATATGCTCCAAGGAAAGATCATGTGAGGACATAGTAAGGTAGCGATCTACAAGGCAGGAAGCAAGCCCTCACCAGAAACCAACAATGCTGGCCCTTGATCTTGAATTGCTATCTCCTGAACTGTGAGAAAATAAATACCTGTTGTTTAAGTTGCCCAGTCTATGGCATTTTGTCATGATAGCCTTAGTTGTCTAAGAGTGGATTTTCAGGGAAGTCCTCTCAGATAAGGAATATTTGAACAGAGATCTGAGTGAACTGGAAGTGAAGCTTGAAGATAATATGGGGAATATCATTCAGGCAGAAAAAAAATTCAAAATGCAAAGACCCTGAGGTCTTTGGGATATTAAAGGAAACAGCAAGAATGCCAGTGTGGCTGTATCAAAATAATCAAAGTTGGGGAGGAGTAAGAGATAAGGTTAGAGAGCTAGCAGGGACCAGGTCATGTAGGGCCTTGCAAAAAGAATGCTACTCAAAGTATGGTCCAAAGCAAGTTGCTATTACTTTATTACCATTGTATTTCCAGGGCTTAGTATAGTGCCTGATACCTGATGGGCACCTGAATGCACTGATATCTCCAGCTTTCATCACAATGATCTCCAGCCCCTGTTATTACTGCACTACAACAACCAAAAGGTCAAGAAAAAGTGTGTGTGTGTGTGTGTGTGTGTGTGTGTGTGTGTGTATGTGTTTTGGAGATTGAACCCAGATCCTTGCACATGCTAGGCAAACATTCTACTATGAGCTATACTAAACCCTGGGAATATAGTAGGAATAGTCCTACTATATTCCTTCTAAATGCCTTGGGGTGATTAACTCTCTTATACTAGAAGTTTCCAGCTAATTTAGCTGTATTTTGCCATTCTTTGAGTCTGGTTCTGCTGGCCTCTTTTGTACTGCTGGTGATCAAACCCAGGGCCTCATGCAAGACAATACAGACAAAGAATAACAAAGCTGGAGGACTCACACTTTCAGATTTCAAAACTTACTACAAAGCTACAGTAATCAAAATAGTGTGGTACTGTCATAAAACACAGACATCTAGACAATGGAATAGATTCCAGAAATAAACTGCACCTATAATCAAATAATTTTTGACAAGGGTGTCAAGACTTTTTTTTTGGGGGGGGGGTTACAGGGGATTGAACTCAGGGGCACTAGACCACTAGGCCACATCCCCAGCCCTTTTTTTTTTTTTTTTTTTTTTTTTTTTTTGTATTTTATTTAGAGACAGGGTCTCACTGAGTTGTTAAGTGCCTGGCCATTGCTGAGGCTGGCTTTGAACTCGCGATCCCCCCCCCTCAGCCTCCCAAGTGCTGGGATTACAGGCATGTGCCACCACGCCCAGCTAAGACTTTTTTAATGAAGAAAAGACAATTCTTTCACCAAATGGTGCTGAGGAAACTGTATACCTACGTGTGAAAAAATTGTGTTAGTGAGCTTTTTGTTGCTGTCATCAAGTTACCTGACAAGAACAACTTAGAAGAGGAAAATTTTATTTGGGGCTCATGGTTTCAAAGATTCAGTCTATGGTCTACTGCTCTGTGCCTGAAATAAGGCAGAACATCATGCCAAAAGGGTGTGGTGAAGGAATGCTGCTTTAACTCATGGCAATGAGGAAGCAGATCGAAGTGCAGGGACAAAATGTAAAACCCAAAGTCATGACCCCAGTAGTCTACATCCTTTAGCCACATGCAGCCTTCCTACAGTTACCACTCAGTAAGTATTTCTTTCAAATTATTAATCCATCAAATGGATTAATCCACTGATTAGGTTATAGCTCTCATAATCTAATCGTTTTACCTCTGAATATTCTTGCAGTGTCTATCTCATGAACTTTTGGGGGATAACCCATATCCAAACCATAACAAGAATGAATACTCAAGCTAGCTCAAAATTATTAAAGACTTAAATGTAAGGTCTAAAACACCAAACTCTTAGAATAAGAGAATATAGGGCAAAAACTTTACAATGTTAGATTTGACAGTGATTTCTTGACTATGACGCCAAAGGCATAGGAAATAAAAGAAAAAATAGACAAACCGGACTTCAAGAAAAACTTTAAAATTTGTGCATCAAAAGACACCACCAACAGAGTAAAAAGGCAACATATAGAATGAGAAAACATATTTGTAAATCATATATCTGATAAGGGATTCATGCCCAGAATATATAAAGAGCCCCTAAAACTCAACAACAGAAAAACAAATAACCCCATTTCAAAAATGGGCAAAAGACTTGAATAGACATTTCTCCAGAGAAAATATTTATGTGCCAAATAAGCACATTAAAGATGTCAATCAAAACTATAGTGAGGGGGTCGGGGTTGTGGCTCAGTGGCAGAGCCTTTGCTGAGCATGAGTGAGGCACTGGGTTTGATCCTGGCACCACATAAATAAACAAATAAAATAAAGGCATTCTGTCCATCTACAACTACATATATATATATATATATATATATATATATATATATATATATATATGGGCTGAATGAGATAGGAGGATAGATTGGGCCCAGGAGTTTGGGGCTGTGGTGCACTATACCAATCAGGTCTCTGTACTAAGTATCAGTAGTGGGATCACACCTGTGAATGAATAGCCATTGCACTCCAGCCTGGGCAACATAGCAAGATCACATGTCATAAAAACAAAGACAAAAACAAAAAAAAAAACTACAAGGAGATACCACTTCATACTTATTAGAATGGCGACTATTCAAAAGAAAAGAAAACAATAAGCATTAGCAAAAATGTAGAGATATTAGAACCCTTGGGCACATGTGGGAATGTAAATTGGCACAACACTATGGAAAACAAATCTCCATGAGTCCAGAGGCTGTGTCACTTGCATTCAGTTCACAAAATAGTACTTCCATAAATCATGGCAGGTATTTCATCAATCTTTAAGGAATGATTAATTAAATGAGAGGAGTGGGCTTAGGGCTGGGTGTTGCTGCCATGAGGAGAGAGAAAAAACACTGAATAGCATTTTATTCACCAAGGTCACACAAAAGGGTTTGTCCCCAAATGGGTTTGGAGACTAGAACTATAGGTCATGGTTCCAGTCTCAAGGTATCTATCTACATATCTATATCTATGTATCTCAATATTTTTTTCTGACAGCATCCAGTAGTGTAGTAACAGGATTCATTCATCCAATATCAAGGTAGGGGGACAGAGCATCCCAAGTGAGGCCCAAAGATTGAGAAATTTAAAATGATAAAATAACTCTGAATAATGTACCCTACAGAAGGAAGGAGATGAAGCAAGGACAGGGAAATGAACTGAGAGAAGCAAGGGCCCCATTTTCACTTAGCATTTTGTGGTCAGATGTTTTGTGTGGTATGATGGATTTTATGCTGAAAGGGCAAAATGTGGTCATAGGACTTCCTTTTTTGAGCCAAAATAGGTTTCCCTGTATCTTCCTCTTTGGTTTCTGCTCTGTCATCTGAAATCAAACATATACAAGTTATTTTTCCTTGACTACAGAGAGCTTTTGCTTTCAAAAATTATTTTTTGCTCTCTCTTATTCATACTTCTCTTCTCCAGCACAAACCCTCTACTCACTTTTTCCAGTGATCAGAGTCCCATCATTCTTCAGCTCATGGAGGCTCTTACTGAGCCACTTTAAAAATTCATATGCGGCTGGGCGCAGTGGCGCACGCCTGTAATCCCAGCACTTTGGGAGGCCGAGGCAGGAGGATCGCGAGTTCAAAGCCAGCCTCAGCAATGGCGAGGCACTTAGCAACTCAGTGAGACCCTGTCTCTAAATAAAATACAAAAAAGTTCTGGGGATGTGACCCAGTGGTCGAGTGCCCCTGAGTTCAATCCCTGGTACCACAAAAATAAATAAATAAATAAAATAAAATAAAAAATCATATGCATGGGCTGGGGCTATAGCTCAGTGGTGGAATGCTAGCCTCTCAGGTGTGAGGCATTGGGTTCGATCCTCAGTACCACATAAAAATAAATAAAGAAAATAAAGATATTGTGTCTAACTATAACTAAAAATATTTTTTTAAAAAATCATATGCAGGGGCTGGGATTGTGGCTCAGCGGCAGAGCGCTCGTCTTGCACGTGCGCGGCCCGGGTTCGATCCTCAGCACCACGTAAACATAAATGTATTGCATTGTGTACAACTAAAGTAAATAAATAAATATTTTTAAAAAATCATATGCAGTGGGGAACATTTGAACACCAATTTGAATCTTCGTGAATATTTTTAAGTTGCTAATTTTTTTTTTTTTTTTTTTTTTACTGGGGATTGAATTTAGGGGCACTAAACCACTGGGCCACATCCCCAGCCCTTTTTTGTATTTTATTAGAGACAAAGTCTCACTGAGTTGCTAAGTGCCTAGCCATTGCTGAGGCTGGCTTTGAACTCGCGATCCTCCTGCCTCAGCTTCCCAAGTGCTGGGATTACAAGCGTGCACCACCACGCCCAGCTAAGTTGCTAATTTTTAAAGGTGATGTGTATAATAAGTGTGATATTGTGATCATGTTTAAGAAAAATTACTTGACAAATACATCATGAGGAAATAAAACTGCAGAGCAATATCCTTACAAATATGGACTCAGGAATCATTAACTAAATGAAAGGAAACAAAATCCAGCAATGTATAAAAACAGTTACACACCATGGTCAATTGGGATTTATCCCAGGATTTGGCCTAACATCTGAAAATCAATATAAGGCACCACATTAATAAAATAACAAATGAAAACTCTATGATTATCTAAATAGATACAGAAGAAGTATTAAAAAAACACATTTTATGAAAAAAACTCAACAAAAGGGAAAGCAGGGAACTTCCTTGCATTATAAAGGACATCTGCAAAAAATATCTGCTGAGAATAAACTTAACAATGAAAGACTAGATGTTTTTTTCCTAAGGTCAACACCAAAACAAGGATGTATGTTCTCACCACCTATATTCAAAATTTACTAGCGATTCAGTTCATGAAAATTAACTAAGAAAAAGAAATAAGTGGCATGTATTAGGAAACTGGAACTAAAATAGTTTGAAACCACACATGATATGGTAGTGTATACTAAAATCCTATGGATTCACTAAAATATATTAGTTCAACAAGTTAAGCAAGGTTACAAGATACAAGTTCAATATACAACAATATTGTATATCTGAACACTTATGATGACTATTCTGAAAATTAAATTTTAAAAAATCAATTTACGAGAGCAGCAAAAAGGATAAAATACATAGTAATGAATATGGCCAAATGTTATGGTTTAGATGTGAGGTGTCCTCCAAAAGCTCATGTTTGAGACATTGCAAGAAGGTTCAGAGAAGAAATGATTGGGTTGTGAGAGTCTTAACCCAATCAGTGAATTAATCCCATGATAGGGATTAACTGAGAGATAACTGAAGTGGTAGAATTTGGCTGAAGGAGGTGGGAATTGGGGACATGGCTTTAGGGTATATGTCTGTATCTGGAGAGTGGACTTTCTCTCTCTCTCTCTCTCTCTCTCTCTCTCCTTCCTGATCATATGTGAGCGGCTTCCCTCTGCCACTCTCTTCCCCCATGATGTCCTGCCTCACCTGGAGCCCCAAAGAATAGAGCCAGCCTTCAATGGACTGAGACCTCTGAAACCATGAGCCCTCAAATAAACTTTTCTTCCCTAAAATTGTTCTGGTCAGATATTTTAGTCATAGCAGTGAAAAAGCTGACTAAAATACCAAAAAGCAAAAAGAGCAAAATTTGTACTCTTAGAACAACAAACTTCTGTTAAAAGGAATTAAAGAAGATCTAAGTAAATGGAATAACATCCCATGCATCTTAATATTGTTAGTCTATCAATTCTCCCCTAATTTATTTACAAATTCGGTGAAATTCTCATAAGAAACTAAGCAGCTGATTTATTTTCTTTTCCTTTTTAAAAAAATTTTAATACTGGGGAATGAACTCAGGAGCACTTTACCACTGAGCCATATCCTGAGCCCTTTTTATTTTTTATTTTGACACAGGGTCTCACTAAGTTGCTGAGGCCCTCACTAAGTTACAAAGGCTGGCCTCAGAATGTACCAACTTCCTGCCTCAGCCTCCAGAGTCACTGGAATTACAGGAGTGTGCTACCACACCCAGCCAAGCAACCGGCTTTGTGTAAACGGACAAGCTGGTTTTACAGTTCATATGGAATTTCAACAGATGCAGAACAAACAACATAATCTGGTAGAAGAAGAACAAAGGGGCTGGGGTGTAGCTTGGCAGTAGGGCATTTACCTAGTTTGCATGAGGCCGTGAGTTTGATACCCAATATCAGATGAAGAAAAAGGAAGAAGAGGAGGAGCAGAAGGAGGAGAAAGCTGAAGAATTCACATTTCCTCATTTGAAACATATTGTGAAGCAACAGTAATTAAGATAATGTACTACTAGCATAAGGATAAACACAGCAATCAATGTAATAGAAGCCAGAGTTCAGAAATAAACCTCAGTGCAACCTCAATGAAAAAAAATCAACCTCAACTGATTTGACAAGAGTGTCAAGAACATTAAATGAAGAAACATTAGTTTTTTTCAATTAATAGCATGATGACACATATGTAGATGCATGAAGTTGGGCCTTTACTTCAGGTCATAAAAAAAGTTAAGATAATATATACTGGTGACCTAAATATAAGAGGCTGAAATTATAAAACTCTTAACAGAAAACAGAAATTAATCTACATCCTGGTTTCTCAATAAGCTAAACATAGTTACTTATCAGATAATCCAACAATACTACTCCTAGTTATATACCCAAAATAATTGAAGAGGAATATTCAAGCAAGATTGAGTACCAAAATGTTTATGTCCACACTATTCACAATAGCTAAAATGTGAATGTCCAAATGTTTATCAAAAGTTGAATATAGCCGGGGGCTGGGGTTGTGGCCCAGTGGTAGAGGGCTTACCTAGCACATGCGCAGCCCGGGTTCGATCCTCAGCACCATGTAATGCATTGCATTGTGTACAACTAAAGCAAATAAATAAATATTTTTAAAAAAAGTTGAATATAGCCGGGTGCAGTGGTGCAAGCCTGTAATCTCAGCACTTGGGAGGCTGAGGCAGGAGGATCGTGAGTTCAAAGCCAGCCTCAGCAATGGCGAGGCACTTAGCAACTCAGTGAGACCCTGTCTCTAAAAAAATACAAAAAAGGGCTGGGGATGTGAACCAGTGGTCGAGTGCCGCTGAGTTCAATCCCCGGTACCAAAAAAAAAAAAAAAATCCAAATACCAAATGTTTTCTCTGATATAAGGAGGCTAGTTCACAGTGTTGTTGGACGAGGGTACATAGGAGGATTAGAGGAACACTAGAATGGTCAAAGGAAAGGGAGGGGAAGGGAGGGAGCAAGGGGGGAGGGGAGGAAGAAAAAAAATTGGTGGTTGAATGAGATGGCTATCATTATCCTAAATGCATGATTGAAGATCTGAATGGTACTTATATACTTTGTATACAAACAGTTGTATGTAAAAAGATGCTATATATGTCCATTATGAATTGTAATACATACTACTATTATAAATAAAAAAGAAAAAAATAATAAAAATTTAAAAATTAAAAAATATACAAAAAAGTGTTGGGGATGTGGCCCAGTGATCGAAAGTTGAATATATATGTAAAAAGTGTTATTATACACATACAATGAATGTTATTCAGTCATTGAAAGCAATGAAGTACTTTTATATGCTACACAGGTAAACCTTGAAAACATTATGCTAAGTGAAATATGCTAAACACAAAAAACAGATATGATATGATTCCATTTATATTAAATATCTTAAATAAATTAAAGATTACCAGAGTCTAAAGGGAGGGCAGATGGGGGAGTTATTGCTTAATGTGCGCAGAGTTCTGTTTGGAGTGATGAAAAACAGTAGTGATGGTTGCACAACACTGTGAAGGAAATCAAGGCCACTTTGTTGTACACTTGAACATGGTTAAAATGGAAAAATTTATGGTGTGTATTTTACCATAATAAAAGTAAGATAAAAATTCTCAAATCAATAACCCAACTTTATACCTTAAGGAACTAGAAAAAGAAGATCAAACTAAACCCAAAGCCAGAAGAAGCCAGAAAATAATAAAAAATGAAACAGAGATAAATGAGATAAGGAATAGAAAGAAACCAACCAATGCTTCTTTGAAAAGGTCAACAAAATTGACAAACCTTTAAGCAGATTTAGATAAAAGGAAGGAAGGAAAGAATAAATTAAGCAAACAACTAAAACCTGAAATGAAAGTGGGGTATTACTAGTGACCTTACAGTAATTAAAAGGATTGGAAGAAATACTTTGAACATTGTATACCAACAAATTAGATAATATAAATAAAATGGACAAGTTCCTAAAACGCCTATCTCCAAAACTGCTTCAAAAAAAAAAAAAGAAAAGAAAATCTCAACATATTCATACTAAAACATTAAATCACTAACCAAAAATCTCACAACAAAGAAAAGTTCAGGACCAGACAACTTTACTGGTGAATTCTTCCAAATATTAACTAGAAATTAACACCAATCGTACTAAAATTTTTTCAAAAAAACAGAAGAGGAAACATTTCTCAACATGTTTTATGAGGTCAGCATTACCTTGATACCAATGGTAGGCATACACACCACAATTAAAGAAAACTACAGATCATTATATCAGTGAATGCAAAATTTCTCAGCAAATACTAGCCAACTGAATCCAAAAGTACATTAAAAGGTTTATATACCATGATCAAGTTATATTTATCCCAGAAATGAAAGCTTGGTTAAAAATAAGATAAGTGGGGCTGGGATTGTGGCTCAGCGGTAGAGCGCTTGCCTAGCACGTGCGCGGCCCAGGTTCGATCCTCAGCACCATGTAAAAATAAAAGCATTGTGTATAACTAAAGCAAATAAATAAATATTTAAAAAAAATAAGATAAGCACCAGGCACGATGGTGCACATCTGTAATCCCAGCACTTGGGAGGCTGAGTCAGGAGGATCACGAGTTCAAAGCCAGCTTCAGCAATGGCGAGGCACTTAACAACTCAGTGAGACCTTGTCTCTAATAAAACAAAAAAAAAAAGCCTCGGGCTGGGGATGTGGCCCAGTGGTCGAGTGCCCCTGAGTTCAATCCCTGGTACCACAAAAAAAAAAAAAAAAAAAAAAAGTTTATGTTGAGGCAGAGAGGGAGGAGGGAAGTACTAGGGAGTAATATGGGACAAATTACATTGTTATATCGTGTGCATGTATGAATATGTAACAACAAATCCCATCAATTTGTATGACTACAATGCACCAATATAAAAAGTAGAAAATATAGTGAGTGACAGGGGATGAAGAAACAGAGGACAGTTGATTCAGGCTGAGTTACAGTCTATGCAAAAGCATGAGAGGAGGGGCTGGGGTTGTGGCTTAGCAGTAGAGTGCTCGCCTGGCATGTGTGAGGCCCTGGGTTCAATCCTCAGCACCACATAGAAATAAAATAAAATAAAGGTATTGTGTCTACCTACAACTAAAAAAAAGCGTGAGAGGAGAAAACAGCAGCCCCTCAATAGGGCTCTTGGGAGGGCCTAAGATGTGTTGAAGAGGCAGAGCTGAATCATGGAGAGTCCTGCTAATGAATTTGAACTTGCCTGAGGGCCATATAGAGTAACTGAAAGAGCAGAAGCTGGAGCCGGCCATAATCAGTTTGGCACTTCTAAATTAGCCACCTTTTCACAGCTTTAGATGGTGATAATCAGCTTTGCAATCATGATTTGAAGGCCCTGTAGGATGAGGAAGAAAACACTAGCTCTATTCAGTATAACAGATCTCTAGGGCCAAGTCTATGTTATTTTATTTTCTTTGTAAAGTAATAAATCCTTTTTGGGAAGTGGGGGGGGAAGCTTATGCTAAATGAAATAAGCCTGATGCTAAAGAAATTGTTTGGTTTCTTTCCCATAGTATATCCAGAATTGGGAAATATATAGAGACAGAAAGTCAATAGTGGTTACCCAGAGGAGGGAGAAGGGGAAGGAGAAATTATTACTTAATGGGTCTGGAGTGTGTTTTGAAGGTGATGAAAGAGTCTTGAAACCAGAGGGAAGTGATGGTTGCACAACTGTGTGAATACACTGAACACCACTGAATGATGCACTTCAAAGGGGCTAATTATGTGTAATGTGCATTTCACCACGATTTTTAAAATTTTGAAGGAAGAATATGAAACTGTAAATAGTCACAAACCTCTTTAAGTGCTATAAGTGGGATGTGTAGGAAGATGTTGAATCCTGGAAACCACGGACTCTGGATGAATATTGAGTCATCACAGACAAGGTGACACTGAGATTGAAACTGGGTTTTGAAATTCAGAGATTGCAAGTGTAGGATGTGAGGGAAAGGGGGTTCTTTTTAAAAAAGGGAGAAAAGGAATGAGTGACATTTTCATGCAGAGGGAACAGAATGGGCAGAGTCTTGAAGGTGTGAGAAAGCGATTCCAATATAGAAGACTAGGAAAGTCAAAATCACAAGGCACACAGAGGATAAAAACAGCAGGAAAGAAAGGCAGTGCCTGATGATGAGGGATTTGAAAGATATTGTTAATGCCTTTAGACAAGGACTCAAGCAAAATTTATTTCTAGAAGGAACAGCATGAGGATATTCTTTTTGCCCTAATTAAACTCTCTATATCTCAGTAATATTTTTTGCACTTGTTTTGAAAATATCCATTGATGTACTGCTTATCATGTGCCTCGCACCATTTTATGCTTATTACATGTCTCTCAACATTGAGGCTCCCTGGAATTACATGGAAGTCTTAAAACACAGAAATGAGAGTTTCTGATTCAATAAGATATGAGTGAGACCTGGAATTTACTTTTAATCCCATTCCTAGAGATGCTGAGCCTCCTGGTACAGGGAACACACTCTGAGAAATACTGCTTTATATCAGCCTTATAAGGAAGGTAGCATTATTGTCACCACCATATACCCATTTTAAAGACAGGGAAAAACAAAAACAAATAGAGGGGCTGACGCTGGGGCTCAGTGGGAGAGTGCTTGCCTGGCATGTGTGAGGCACTGGGTTCGATTCTCAGCACCACATATAAATAAATAAAATAAAAGTTAAAAAAAAAAAACCCACAGGGCTGGGGATGTGGCTCAGCGGTAGAGCGCTCGCCTAGCATGTGCATGGCCGGGGTTGGATCCTCAGCACCACGTAAAAATAAAACGCATTGTGTACAACTAAAAGCAAATAAATAAATATTTTTTTAAAAAACACAAAAAACAAATAGAAAGTTAAGCAATTTGCCCAAGGCCCTATAGCTCTCAGTGGTGGAGCTAGAATTAAACACTGAGTGATACCAGCATATCTCTTGGTTCAGAGGTCCCAAACAAGCAGAATTTAGGGCTGGCATTTTCAATCCTTGTTTGCAACAATTTTGTATATCTCATAACACACACACACACACACACACACACACACACACACACACAAAAACCATAACTGATTTCTGAGATTAAAAATTCAGAGATACTAACTGATGTTAAGAGGGTCATAAGGGAGAGTCTTTTTTTCCCCCCTGGTACTGGGGATTGAATGCAGGGGTGTTCTACCACTGAGGTACATCCCAGCACTTTTTATTATTTATTTTGAGAGGAGATATCACTAAGTTGGGGAGGGTCTCACTATATTGTCAAGGCTGGCCTTGAATTTATTTATGATCCTCCTGCCTCATCCTCCCAAATCACTGGGATTATAGGCATGCCACCACTATTCCTGACAGGAAAGTCTGTAATAAATTCTTTTTTTTTTTTTTTTCGGTACTGGGGATTGAACTCAGGGGCACTCGACCACTGGGCCACATCCCCAGCCCTTTTTTGTATTTTATTTAGATACAGGGTCTCACTGAGTTACTAAATGTAATAAATTCTTTAGGCCCTTTCAGTAAAGTTTTATTTTGGTCCTACTATGATGATGCCAGATTCTAAAAATATAAAAATATCAACAAACAACCAATAAGCGTGTAAAGAAAACTGCAGTAAGAAAAGAAAAAAAAGACTCAATAATCAATATGTTAATATCTGTTGTTTTAAACATTTACCTTTTCCATATTTTTTTTAGTTGTAGATGAACACAGTATCTTTATTTATTTTTATGTGGTGCTGAGGATCAAACCCAGTGCCTCACACATGCAAGGCAAATGCTTTACCACTGAGCTACAGACCTTAAACATTTACTAAAAAAATTTTTTTGTAGTTGTAGATGAACAGCATGCCTTTCTTTCTTTCTTTTTTTTTTTTTTTTTGTTTGTTTGTTTGGTACTGGGGTTTGAACTCAGGGGCATTTGACCACTGGGCCACATCCCCAGCGCCCCCCGCCCTTTTTTTTTTTTTTTTTTGTATTTGATTAGAGACAGGGTCTCACTGAGTTGCTAAGTGCCTCGCCATCGCTGAGGCTGGCTTTGAACTCGCGATCCTTCTGCCTCAGCCTCCCAAGTGCTGGGATTACAGGTGTGCGCCACCGCACCCGGCTTTATTTCATTTTTTTAATGTGGTGCTGAGGATTGAACCCAGTGCCTAACACATGTGAGGCAAGCGCTCTGCCACTGAGCTACAGTCCCAGCCCAAACATTTACTTTTAAAAATAGGCAACCATCCAAACTTTTGGGAGGTTTTATTGCAATCTACTTTTGGCAATAAGGGGAAAGTGACTATTAGAACTCTGCTCAGATTTTATTCAACAAAGCAGTTTTGTTTTTTTTTTTTTTTTTTTTTTTTTTGGTACCAGGGATTGAACTCAGAGGCA
This sequence comes from Tamias sibiricus, assembly GCA_025594165.1. Lineage (NCBI taxonomy): Eukaryota > Metazoa > Chordata > Mammalia > Rodentia > Sciuridae > Tamias > Tamias sibiricus. The sequence goes on from CM046662.1 coordinate 71,179,656, forward strand.
CTCACCCACTGGGCCACATCCCCAGCCCTTTTTTTGGTTTTTATTAGAGACAGGGTCTCACTGAGTTGCTAAGTGCCTCACCATGGCTGAGGCTGGCTTTGAACTCGCGATCCTCCTGCCTCAGCCTCCCAAAGTGCTGGGATTACAGGCATGCGCCACCGCGCCCGGCTAACAAAGCAGTTTTTCATGAATGCTTAAGGTCAATGTATAGTCCACCAGTATCAGCTTGAGTACCTCATCATGGATATTTATGGAAGGATGAAAATAGTAAGAAATTGCAAGATGCTACATAATTTAAGATTACATAATTTTTAGGACAGTAAAGTATACTAATGAACTATAATAAATAAGGATTTTATTTTTGGTGCCAGAGATTGAATCCAGGGGTGCTTAACCACTGAACCACATCCCCAGCCCTTTATAGTTTTTATTTTGAGACAGGGTCTTGCTAAGTTGCTTAGGATCTTGTTAAATTGCTGAGGCTGACTTTGAACTTGCTATCCTCCTGCCTCAGCATCCCAAGTCACTGGGATTATAGGTGTTTGCCACCATGCCCAGCTATAAGTAAGGATTTTTAAAAGGTGTTTCTTTGCCTTTATTGAACAAAATCCAATTATTAACTTTTCTGTAAGTACCTGGTTTAATAAAGATTTGTTGTACTTCCAGAGCTCTGACTTTTCCAAAGACCAAAAATTAGCTTTTATCTGTTATGACAAAGATTCACCTTAGAAGCACATTCACATTTGTCCTTATTAGCACAAAAATTTTATTTTGGTGGAGGGTTTCTAGGGATTGAACCCTGAGGTGCTTAACTACTGAGCCACATCCCCAACCCTTTTTTATATTTTATTTAGAGAGAGGGTCTTGCTAAGTTACTTAGGGCATCACTAAACTCCTGAGGCTGGCTTTGAACTAGTGATTCTCACACCTCAGCCTCTTGAGCTGCTGGGATTACAGGCGTGCACCATCAGCTAAAAAAATTTATTTTTATAAATTATGAAAGTTAATAATATCTAGAGAAGACAATCTTGTTACACATGCTGTCTTGGAGTTGTCCCAACATGAAAAACAATTCTTTCATTGATCTACTTACTTTTCACATCTGAATCTAATTTGTAGTATCTCTGGGTTTCCTTCCAATAAACAATGTCTTCCTCTAAAAAGAGAAAAAGTTAAGGGCTGGGGATATAGCTCAGTTGGCAGAGTGCTTGCCTCAAGTGTATAAGGCTCTGGGTTCAATACACAGCACTGCAAAAAAAAAGAGAGAGAGAGAGAGAAAGTTGAACACAGAGTTACCATATGACCCAGCAACTTCCTTCCTAAATCTGAGAGAAATAAAAACATTCATCAATGCAAAACCTTGTACACAAAACTTATACCCAGCATTATTCATACTGATCAAAAGGTGAAGTCAAGCCAAAAGCCACATCAAGTGAAATCCATTCATTTGTGGGGGTTTTTTTTTGGTACCAGGGATTGAATTCAGGGGCACTCGACCACTGGGCCACATCCCCAGCCCTTTTTTGTATTTTGTTAGAGACAGGGTCTCACTGAGTTGCTAAGTGCCTCACCATTGCTGAGGCTGGCTTTGAACTTGCGATCCTCCTGCCTCAGCCTCCCAAGTGCTGAGATTACAGGCGTGCGCCACCACACCCGGCCATTTGTGGGTTTTTTTGTTTAGTTTTTTTTTTGTACTGGGAATTGAACTCAGGGGCACTCGATCACTGGGCTACACCCCCAGCCCTTTATTGTATTTTATTAGAGACAGGGTCTCACTGAGTTGCTAAGTGCCTCACCATTGCTGAGGCTGGCAAAGCTTTGAGCTCAGGATCCTCCTGCCTCAGCCTCCCAAGTGCTGGGATTACAGGCGTGCGCCACCACGCCTGGCTTTTTCATTTATAACAAAGAATTTGCCAGCAATTGTCCCTGGTCCCTAGGAGATACACTTTTTCCCCGTCTGGCTTGTTCATATTTGTATCCTTTCCTACAATAAAACTGTAATAGTAAACACAGTACATTCTTGAGTTTTGAGAACTGTTCTAGTGAATTATTGGCTTGAAGGGGTAGTAAGAACTTCCAAATTTGTACCTGCTGGTCAGAAGTAAGGTTGTCCTGAGAACCCTCAAGTTTGTGACTGAACTTGAAATAAGACTAGTCTTATATAGGAGAAGTGGAATTTTCTTGAACAACCTGATTCTTTGAAATATAGTAAGTAGTTCTTCCTTATCTTTATATTTATTTATTTATTTACTTATTTATTGGTACTGGGGATTGAACTCAGGGGCACTCGACCACTGGGCCACATCCCCAACACTTTTTTAAAAAAAATATTTATTTATTTGCTTTAGTTGTACACAATGCATTTGTCTCTACGTGGTGCTGAGGATCGAACCCGGGTCGTGCACATGCTAGGCTAGCGCTCCACCGCTGAGCCACAACCCCAGCCCTCCCCAATCCTTTTTTGTATTTTATTTAGAGACAGGGTCTCACTGAGTTGCTAAGTTCCTTGCCATTGCTGAAGCTGGCTTTGAACTCACAATCCTCCTGCCTCAGCCTCCTAAGTGCTGGGATTACAGGCGTGTACCACTGCGCCCAGCTCTTATCTTTATTTATTTATTTGCCCTGGGGATTTTATAAATTCAGGGTTGCTTTACCAATGAGCTATATCCCTAGTCCTTCTCATTTTTTTATTTTAAGACAAGGTCTCACTAAGTTGCTGAGACTGACCTAGAATTTATGATCCTCCTACCTCTGCATCCCATGTCACTAGGATTACAGGTATGTGCCACCATGTATGGCAGTGCTCCCTATCTTTGGGCATACGTTCCAAGACCTCCAGTAGATGCCTGACATGGCAGATAGTACTGAGCCCTATTGATGATACTATTTGTTTCTCTACATACTTATGATAAAGTCTAATTTATAGGGCTGGGGTTGTGGCTCAGTAGTACAGCACTTGCCTAGCACATGTGAGGCACTGGATTTGACCCTCAGCACCACATAAAAATAAATAAATAAAATAAACGTATTGTGTCCATCTACAACTAAAAAACTTTTTCATAAAGATAGAATGAATATGCAATACCTAAACACAACCACCCATGATACCATGACTCTGGATCTGACAACCAAGACAGCTACTGACTAACAGGCAGTAGTGTTCACAAGCATGGATATACTGAGCAAAGAAATGATTCATATCCTGGTTAGGAGGGAATGAGGTGGTACTAGATTTCATCATGCTACCCAGAACAGTGCGCAATTTAAAACTTACACATTGCTTGTTTCTGGAATTTTCCATTTACTATTTTCCAGTTACAGTTGACCTTGGGTAACTGAAACGTTGGATAGAAAAACTGTATAAGAGTGGGGGTGGAGAATTACTCTATGTGGTTTGTGAAGAGAAAAAATGTAAAAGGAGAATGAGAAACTTTGATTTCTGAGTGGGTTGCCACAGGGTTATCAATCGTATGGAGCAGCAGCTGTGCTGTGAATAGATACTAGAGGTAAAAGTTACTAGTGTGCGGGCGGAGGGGCTGGGGTTGTGGCTCAGCGGTTTAGCGCTCGTCTAGCACATGCACAACTGGGGTTCGATCCTCAGCACCATGTAAAAATAAAGGCATTGTGTACAACTAAAACCAATAAACATTTTTTTTTTAAAGTTACTAGTGGGATTTAGAGATGACTAATCTAACTCATGGGGAATTGGATAACTGGATGCATAAGAAAATGTAAACTAACAAGATAAAAACTAAATATACAATCCCTTTGTTATGGTTATTTGTAATAGCTAATATGACAGTAAAAGATAAGCCAAGATGATATTCTGACCAGATAACCTCTATTCTCAGGTTTCTACTAAAGCAATGAGTGGGAAAGACCCTGGGCTGCTTAGATCCTGACTGGCCTGGGTACAGCCACTAGCCCCAGAGAGGAGTCCTCCCACAGAGCTGGCAAGTGGATTAGATTGAGCCAATGCAGCTATCCCTGGGGACCTACAAATGGGTCCTGACAGGAATAGTTACTTACTCTGGCTAGATTTTGCATATTCAATGGTAGATGCAAATGCTCAAAATACTATTAAATGATTGAAAAAAGGGTACTGTATCAATTCGGGCCACCAAGTTACATATCTTCAGACCAAGAATCAAACTTTATAGCCCATAGTATCCAACAGTGGGCAAAGAGATATCATATCAAATAGACAGATCATGTTGCATATTATCCTCAGAGTAATGGCTTAATAGGGAATTGGGAAAAAATTGAAACATTTGTTGTCTAATTTGAGGGGAGGAAAATAAAGTCATGAAGTGCTTGTTTGAGTTCATAAGAGTGTGCGTTCACATTCAACATGGCAGGGGTGAGTGGCAAGGGAGAGTCCCCACTGGACAGATTCTGCCACCTTACTAGGGGATCTGAGGAAAACAGAGTGAAGGAGGATTCTAGTGTGTCTCAAGACATCCATGGGCTGCATGTGTGCACATTGAAACCTATTGAATAGGAGAATCTGGTGTCTGGGAATGACATTTCCTCTGGTTGACTGCCCTGACTCATTGTGAGCCCTATTCAAGCTCTGCCAGATGTCCCACACAACCCGTCTGAGATGGGAGTAACCTGCCAAGATGCCAATCAACCTGCTGACTGCAAGACATCACCAAACAAGACTCCACCCTTGAAACCTTACCCCTGCCTTTGATGTACCCCCTTAAGTAAACCACTGGAGCCATTTTTTTTTTTTTCCTAGCTCCAGCTCCTGTGTGGACTAAACCTATCAGGGGCTCCACTTTTGAAAATACCTTTCTGACTCTTGTCTTTTGTTCTTCACTAATTATTCTAGACTTTAACTTTTCAGGTGGCTTACACCCTCCTCAGCAGGAAGAAACTCCCCGCCCCCAACGAGATGCTGGCCATCACCCCATACTGGTATGACTATGAAATTCCTACCTATATCAACTCAACTTTCTTTTTTTCCCACCTGATGCAATGATTCCAGGACCAGAGATAAATCTGCAGGTGCCAGAAGCAAGGATGATTCCCAAACAAGAAACAGTAACTGTATCTTTAAATATTTCTATCAGAATTCCTAAGAGCCTAATGGAGCATATTGTGCCTTCAGCCCACCTGTAAAATATTTGAGTTGACAATAAGTGCTGCTGTACTGGCTAGTGGTTAAGACAGCTCACCAGTTTTATATCTGTATGACCCTACTCTATGTGAATGGGGGTGGACTGAAGGGGAGACACTTGTTGCCAGTGGTCTGCACCAGCACAGTGGTCAGACCTACATATCTTCCAAAAGTAGGAAAGTTTGGATATAAATGAAGAGAAGGAAGAATAATAGCTGATGAATGGCAAATAAATAAATAAATGAGTTATACAATTAGAGGAATCAAATATTATACTAACACTTCAAAAGAATCCCAGAGAAAGAGGTAATATTGTCATACCAGATGTCTGAAAGGGTGAAGCCAGATGATGCTGAGATTACTCCTGGTTTTGGAACCTGATAAGATTGAATAGAATCATAAAAATCTGAGTGGCCATCATACTGAAACTGATATCACCTGGTATTGGAAAATTGGTTTAAAATCCTATCTTTACTCCACACTGATACCTCCAAACATTAGGCTTTGCACATTAAGCATATGCATGTTGGTACATCTGCTGTATCTTCTCTATCAATAATACACCAAATGTAGATCATCAGATACGAAAGACCATGGACTGGACAGTGATATAATAAAGATTATGTCTGGCCGGGCATGGTGGCGCACACCTGTAATCCCAGTGGCTCGGGAAGCTGAGACAGGAGGATCACGAGTTCAAAGTCAGCCTCAGCAATGGCAAGGTGCTTAGCAACTCAGTGAGACCCTGTCTCTAAATAAAATATAAAATAGGGCTGGGGATATGGCTTAGTGATTGAGTACTCCTGAGTTCAATCCCTGGTACCAAACAAATATAAAAAAAAAAAAAAAAAATATGTCTGATCTTTGTCCCCACTTCATGGCACAGAGTTTCAAAATCTTTTGGAATTCATGAGTGATAAGAGTCTCTCTGTTAGAGTAATGAGGTGTGCAAAGCAGGTTCACTGTGTACTAGTTGTCAACTTGTCTGAGTCTGGTGAGACAATACCTGCATACAACTTACCTAGAGTTAAGCATCAATGGACAACAGAAGCTAAGAATTCATTGTGAGCCAGTCCCCCAAGACTCAGGAAAGCTACCCGGGTATATGGAATCCTTTCTGTGCATACCCTACTGGCACCACAACTGAGGAACCCTGTATAGCAATGCTTTGAGTTTCATACCCCAGGGAAAATCAGACTTGCTGTGATAAATCATTGAAAAATATCTTATTTCTAGAAGGGACCAGAACAGAAACTAGTTCCAGCCAGTCCCTCCTGTCATAGGATGCTGTGTTCCCAGCACATTTTGCAGTTATTTTTGAAAGCTATAAGCAAGGAAGAGGGGAGAACTGAGTCAGTCCAAGACCACTTTGCTGTCTTGCCTGGTGATTCCTAGTGGGCCTCTATATAGCTGCAGCATATAGAGAATACCAGAAATCCAATCATGTTACTAGAAGGCTGGAATTGTCAGCTCCACCCCCTACCCAAACAACCCTGTAGGGAAAAGAGGGGATCTGGAGTTAAGTTTAGTCACATGGACAATGATCAATCATGCCTGCATAATGAAACCTAAAAAAAAAAAAACAAAAACAAAAACAAAAACAAACAAACAAAAAAAAAACTAGACAGTGAGCCTAGGGAGCTTCCTGGCAGAGAGCACATTGATGAACCTGGAAGATGACAGTATAGGGATAGAAGCTCCTGTACCCAGGACTCTTCTGGATCTTGCCCTATGTACCTCTTCATCTGACTATCCATTTATATCTTTTATAATGAAAAGACAATAGTAAGGGGCTTGGGTTGTGGCTCAGTGGTAGAATGCTTGCCTCCCATGTATGAAGCACTGGGTTCAATCCTCAGCACCACACAAAATAAATAAATAAACAAGAAATAAAAAAAAATAGTTGGTACATACTTATAAGAAAAAGATTTTTTTAAAAAAAGGCAGGGTCTGGGGTTGTGGCTCAGTGGTAGAGTGCTTGCCTAGCATGTGCACGGCCCGGGTTCGATCCTCAGCACCACGTAAAAATAAAGGCATTGTGTACAACTAAAACAAATAAATAAATATTTTTAAAAAAGGCAATAGTAAGTAGAGTAGTTTTCTGAGTTCTGTGAGTCATTCTAGTGAATTATTAATATTATCAGTATTCAGAACCGAACCCAGGACCTTGCACATGCTAAACATATGCTCTACCATTGAGTATACCTCCAGTCCCTTTAGTGAATTATTAAACCTGAGGTGGGGTCGTGGGAACTGCTAAATTTTTAGCCAGTTCAGAAATATGGATATCCTGGGAACCCCACATGTATCTGTCATCTAAATTAAGGACAGTTTTGCTAAGAAATTTGCATTTTAATTTGTGAGATCTGACGTCAACTCCAGGCAGTTCACGTCAGAAATGAATTGAACACTCAGTCAATGTCAGAAAACTGGTGTTATACAATAAAAATAGTGCGTTCTGTGAGTTGTTCTTGTGAATCAAACCCAAGGGAGTAATGGAAACACCCAGAAGCATAGGCAGGTGGTTGGAGTGCAAAAGTCTTAGGGAACCCTGAGCTTGGGAGTGGTGTTTGAAGTGAGCAGAATACTGCAGAAAACCACACCCTTTACTGTGAAATTTAGCCCAATCCTGAGTAATTGGTGACAGAAGCCTATATGGAGCACTATTTAGCTGTAGGAAGAGTAATATTTATCCATGCTACAACATAGATGAACATTGAAAACATTATGTTAAGTGAAAGAAACCAGATGCAAAAATTACAGTGTGTAATTCCAATTATATGAAATGTCTAACAGACAGAAAGTAGATAAATAGTTGCTCAGTGTTGTGGATTGAGATGGGTGGTATGAGGTTAGGGAGCTGATAACTAAAGGGAATCAAAAACATTTTTTTTTTTTTTGGTACCAGAGATTGAACTCGGGAGCACTTGACCATTGGGCCACATCCCCAGCCCTTTTTTGTATTTTTATTTAGAGACAGGGTCTCACTGAGTTGCTAAGTGCCTCACCATTGCTAAGGCTGGCTTTGAACTCGCAATCATCCTGTCTAAGCCTCCCAAGTGCTGGAATTACAGGTGTGCGCCACTGCACCCCGCAGGAATAAAAAATTTTTTAATGAGGGGTTAGGGTTGTGGCTCAGTGGTAGAGCGCTCACCTAGCATGTGCGCAGCCCGGGTTCGATCCTCAGCACCACGTACAAATAAACACATTGTGTACAACTAAAGCAAATAAATAAATATTAGAAAAATAATTTTTAATGACATGATGGAAATATTCTAAAATTAACTGTGATGGTGGTTGTATCCATATACCTATGAATATACTAAAAACAACTGAATTGTACTTTAAATGGGTAACTTGTATGGCGTATGAATTATATCTCATATCTCAAAAGCACTGTTATTAAAAATGTTTACTTTTTAGAAAATACAAAAAAAGGGCTGGGGATGCTGAAATAGTTGAAATGAAATAATGGGATGTCTGGGAACTACTTCATAATAATCCACTGGGAATGTGGAAGGGAATTGAACAAATGAGACTGATTGGAAATTTATAATTGGTGAAGCTAAAAACCTGTAAGTTTATTATACTATTCTCTTCACTGTTATATATGTTTGAAAGTTTTCATTAAAAAAAAAAAAAAAGAAATTCAGGAAATGTTTTCTCAGAAGAGAGTGTCATTTCTCTTGGTAGTTTAGCTACCTAGAGCCACCTGACCCCTACTCCCAGGCCCTCTCATGAAGGATGTAAATTATTAAGGGGAATCTTAGAGGCCTGGAGTCTTGGAGTCTGCAGAGGTGGTGAGCATAGGGGCTGTGTGGACCAGGAAGCTCTGCCTTCTCGAGGGGCCCACACCACGTCTCTCAATCTACTTACCATGTTGACTGTAGTGGTACAAGTGGAGCTGGAGAGGGGTTCAGGTAAGAAGCCCCCCCCTCCCAAGTTTGTATTCAGGAGTGTAACCCAGGGAGCTTCTTGGGAGAGGCAGGGCCAGGAAAGCTTAGGTTGAGAAACTGAGGACTGGGTTGAAGGCAGGCCTTGGGGAATCCTGGAGCTCAGTTCCCCTCATGAGAGTTGACATAAAGTCTGCCCTTCTCAGGCCTCAAGGAGACCCATAGCCCTACAATCCTTCTGGAGGGGCCCAAGAGCCTTCGACTGCTTCAGCTGGGGACCCTGGAGACTCAGGTAAACCAGGTGGGGTAGGTGGGTATAGGAGAAGATGGAAATGACACTACTGATCTTAGCCCTGCCCATAGGAACAATGTTTTACCTTTGACAGAGTCCTGGGTCCTGATGCTGCTCAGGTAGGGGAGTCTGGGTGGACGACGGGAGGATGACGGGAGTTTTTCAGGGCCCTGGGTCCTATAGTGCTGTATGCTCCCCACTCCTTTGCTCAGGGAAGGCTGGGACATGGCACCTGAGACAGGGGAATAAGCCTGTGTCTTCCCGCAGGAGGCAGAGCAGGAGCTGCTGGCACGAGTCCAACCCACACTGGCCTCTGTGGGCCAAGGGTACAGTGTAGCTCTGCTGCTCCAGGGCAGGGAGACAGAGGCACCCCAATTTGTGCCCCAGGTAAGGAATCACCAGGCACAGGCTTCATGAGGCTTGGGTGTCTCCTCCTCCAGGAAACTTTGGAAGTTCTTTGTCCATCCCAGCAGGACTAGGTGTCCTGCTTTGGGGACCATGGTCCATGCAGCACATTTTGCCAGGGTCAATATTTACGATTGGGAGGTTTAAAAGGCAGGAGGCTCATGAGAATAGGATGAGAGTCAGAGGGGTGGTGTGTGAAGATCAAATATTTAGGAGATCTGCTTTTCACAGTTCTTGGTTATACTAATAATACTAAACTTGAGAACTTTGTTGTGGGGGCTTCATCAAAATTTCCCCAAATCAAAACAGCTGCCTCAAAACAAACAAACAAACAAACAAACAAACAACAACAACAACAAAAACCCAGCTACCTCAGAACCTTGTCATGGCCCCTGTGCCAGGTTCCTATGTCAAGGTCCCGTTGAAATGTTTACTTATTTGGGAGGCTGAGGCAGGAGGATCGCAAGTTCAAAGCCAGCCTCAGCAATGGCGAGGCATTTAGAAACTCAGTGAGACCCTGACTCTAATAAAATACAAAAAAGGGCTGGGGATGAGGCCCAGTGGTCGAGTGCCCTGAGTTCAATCCCTGGAAAGAAAGAAAGAAAGAAAAGAAAGAAAAGAAAGAAAGAAAAGAAAGAAAGAAAGAAAGAAAGAAAGAAAGAAGAAAGGAAGAAAGGAAGAAAGAAAGGAAGGAAGGAAGGAAGGAAGGAAGGAAGGAAGGAAGGAAGGAAGGAAGAAGAAAGGAAATGTTTACTTATGTCTACTCATTCTGGCTCACTGTGAACATGAGGGTTAGTGCTATTTCTATTCTGGACACCATGTCCCTAGTACCCAGACAGGTCCTGGCATAGATCTCACCCTCAGCAAATGTTGAGGGCTGAGTCATTCTTTCTCAGTCCTCACTGGATCTCTTTCTCCCTTTAGTTGCTGCAGATGCTGTTTGAAGAAGCTCTGTCCCTCCACCGCTCTGCTCATGTGCTTAGCACTCTTAGCCTGGTGCAGGTGAAACCCTTGCGGGTTGAGGAGGTGGGATTGGGACCTAGGGAGCCAGAGCCATGGACACTGCAGAAAGGGCCTGAGGTTTGTGGGGAGCCAGAAGAACCTGGGTCTAGCCCCATTCTGAGGCTCACCATAGTAAGATTGTCTCTGTGGGGTCACCTTACTCTGACAGTGGAATGGCTCAATTCATGCACACTGCTTAGCTCACAGGGGCTCACAAGAGTTAGTTTGTAACAAGTATGCTTGTATGATCTCAGATCAGCCCCAGCGGAAGGACCCGGGACCTGCTCTCCCCAGGGATAGAGGACCTGTCAGTGCTGGATGTGGCTCCTCTAGGCTTGTGAGTGTTCAGGGCCCAATGGGGTCTGAGTGTGCTCATCTTAAGGCAGGGCTAACAGCACCAGGTCAAGTCTTTGGAGGTTTCTACCCACTGCCACCTCAGAAGAGGGAAGCTCTGAGCTTGGAGTCTTGTTTACAGGCCCTGGGTCTGCTCCCAGGACCCCCTCACACCCTTGTACCCTCACATCCTCATCCTATATGCTCATATCTTTTACTACTCCCACCCCAATTGTAGCTGTTCAACTCATACCATTTCAACTCTATTCTCCATCCTTATATCTCAACTCAGTCCATTGTCACAGTAGGTAACTTTGAGCACTTTACTGAGCAGGACTTTAATTTCTTCATCTGTGAAATGCAGGGAATCCCAATCCCTATTTCCCTCACTGGGCAAACCACAGGAGGAAAAATAAGTTACTGAGGCTAGATTCAATCTTGTGACTCTCCTGCCTCAGCCTCCTGGGTCTCTGGGATTATAGATGTGCACCAACCTGCCCAGCTCACAGGAGAAAATTATAATCATTTTAGGAGCTGACTCAATTTCTCCTTCCTCCAGGGTGGTGGAACATGCCAGTGAAGTGGAGGTGGCTGATGCAAGAGTTGCCTCAGAGCTATACTTACAGGCTGCAGGGGGTGAAGGCAGGTGAGGACAGGAGGTCACTTGTCACCCCTCATCCCCTAAGCCTTTGCCTTGAGCCTACCCTTTCCCCTACAGAGCCTACTCTCTGCTCACTGTCACCATGTTCTGCCCTGTGGATGATCCTCCTGAGGGGCCTGGGACCCAAGGTGTGTGGCGAGGTGCTTTGAGAATTTTGCAGCTCCCCGGGACCCCGTAAGTGTGAGATGTCCTCTGGCTGCATTGGGAGGTGAGGTGCATGGATGGAATATGGATGTGAATGCCCAGGGCAGCATCAAAGTTGCCCCTTTTCTCCTGAACTGTCGCAGTAAGGTTCCCCCAGACTCCAGGCTAAGACCCTTTGTTGGCAAATGATATGGTCAAAAGCAAATGGGTAGGTAGGGAATTTGTAGAATCTCTAAATAAAAATAGATCTTTCCCGTCACTGTTTTTTCATAAATTGATAAGTGCACCATTTTTAATTTTAAGACAGGGTGTTAGGGTTGGGGATATATCTCAATGGTAGAGTGCTTGCCTTGCATGCACAAAGCCCTGGGTTCAATCCCCAGCACCACACACAAACACACAAAAAAGACAAGGTCTTGCTATTGCCAAGGTTGGCTCCTGCCTCGGCCTCCAGAGTTTCTGGGATTACATGCATGTGCCACTATGCCTGGCCTTTCTATTTGGGTTTTTTTTTTTAATATTTATTTATTTACTTTAGTTGTACACAGTGTAATGTATTTATGTTTACGTGGTGCTGAGGATCGAACCCGGGCTGCACACGTGCGAGGCGAGTGCTCTGCTGCTGAGCCACAACCCCAGCCCTCTATTTGTTTTTAATTTTTGCAATTTGAATTAATTTTCTTCTGATGTATCAGACTGCAAACTTGGAAAGAACCTAAATGTCCAAAATAAAGATTGGAAAATTCCCAAGTAACTATATCTTCATGCCCCACTTTGTACCTTTTTCTCGGTGTTCAAAAATAATGGAAGCATTGTTGGGGTTTTTATGTGATGCTGAGGATCGAACCCAGTATCTCTCACATACTAGGCAAACACTCTACTATTGAGCCACAACCCCAGCCCTGGTAACTCAATTTTAATCTTTGTCTAGAATTATTGAGGTAAAATTCACATAACATAAATTTAACTGTAACCATGATATAATGTGTAATTTGGTGACATTTAGAACATTTACAATGTTGTGAAACCCTTTAGTTCCAACACATTTTCATCATCCTGAAAGAAAATCCTGTACCCATTAAGCAGTCACTTTCTAGCCCCTGCTGAACATGAATTCATTTCCCAATGGATTTACCTAATATGAATGTTATTATATAAATGGAACCATTCAGTGTGTAACTTTTTATGTCTGGCTTCCTTCACTTAGAATAATGTTTTCAAGGTTCATCATGCTGTAGTATATATCAGCACATCGTTCTTATTTATTTATTTATTTATTTATTGGTTCTGGGGATTGAACTCGGGGGCACTCAACCACTGTGCCACATCTGTAGCCCTATTTTGTGTTTTATTTAGAGACAGGGTCTCTCTGAGTTGCTTAGTGCCTTACTAAGTTGCGGAGGTGGGCTTTGAACTTGTAACCCTCCTGCCTCGACCTCCCCAGCTGCTGGGTTTACAAGTGTGCACCACCATGCCCAGCTACATCATTCCTTTTTATTGGCCAAATATGCTTCCGTTGTATAGATATACCACTTTTTTGGTATATCAGTTGATGAGTACTTGGGTTGACTGTTTTGAATAATGCTTTTCAATTCTATTGACTGTGTACTCAGGAGTGAAATAGATGGGTCATGTGGCAATTCTATGTTTAACTTTTTGAAGAACCATCACACTGTTTTCCACAACACTGCACCATTTTATATTTCCACCAGCAAATATGTGAAGACTACAATTTCTCCACATCCTCACCAAGATTTTTTTTCTGTTAGTGGTGAACTTAGTGATTCGCCACTAACAGAAGTGTTATCTTATTGTGAAGTGTTATTTTATTGTGGTTTTGATTTGTATTTCCTTAATGACTAATGATAGTTTTGGTGTTATTGTAAATGGAATTGTTTTCTTAATTTTCTTTTTGGATTGTTCATTGCTAGTATAGAGAAATACACCTGATTTTTGTTCTGTGTTGATTTTGTAACCTACCACTTTGCTGAATTTGTTTAGTAGCTATAATAGTTTTTAAAAATATATGTATTCTTGAGGATTTCACTATATAAAATCATATATGCAAATAGAGAGATAGTTTTACTTTGTTCTTTTATGTTTTGATTAGTTTTGTTTCTTTTTATTGCCTAATGCTCTGGCTAGGACTTCCAATATAATATTGAGCAGCAGTGGCAATACTATCCATTTTTCTATTATTCTTGATCTAAGGGAAAGGATATTAGTCTTTCATAATTGCATATGATGTTAAACTGTGGGTTTTGCATATATGCTTTTTATTGATTTATTTATTTTTAATACTTTTTAGTTGTAGATGGACACCATACCTTTATATATTTTTACATGATGCTGAGGATCAAACCCAGTGCCTCTCACGTGCAAGGCACATGCTCTACCACTGAGCTACAACCCCAGACCCTGCACATATGCTTTTTATAATGTTCTGGAATTTCCCTTTTATTCCTATTTTGTTGCTTTTTTTGCTTGTATTACTGGGGATTGAAACCAGTTTAAGCACTGAGCTGCACCCCCTAGCCCTTTTTATTTTAATTTGAGACAGGCTCTCCCTAAGTTGCCCAGGCTGGCCTTGAACTTGTGATCCTCCTGTCTTAGCCTCCTGAGTAGTTGGGATTACTTTATTGAATATTTTTTATCATGATAGGGTTTTAGATACTGCATAAAGCTTTTTTTTTTTAAATTAGTTGTAGATTGACACAATACTTTTATTTTGTTTATTTATTTTTATGTGGTGCTGAGGATGGAACCCAGTGCCTCACACGTGAGAGGCAAGAGCTCTACCACTGAGCTACAACTGCAGCCCCAGATTTTTTTTTTAATCAATTGAAATGATCTTGCCAGACACTGTGAAATGCCTGTAATCCCAGAGACTCAGGAGGCTGAGGTAGGAGGATCCCAAGTTCAAGCCCAGTCTCAGCAACTTTGCAAGAACCTCAGTGGTAAAGTTCCCCAGGTTCAATCCCAAGTACTGGAAAAAAAAATTATTTTTTCTAGTTTCTTTAAGTGTCCAGTTAAGTTATTTCTTTTAAATGCAGGCATTTACAACTACAAATTTCTCTCTGAATGTTGTTTTTGCTATATCCTGTAAGTTTTGTTATGTTATGTTTTTATTTTCATTCTTCTGAAAGTATTTTCTAATTTTCCTTGTGATTTCTTTGTTTTATTTCTACAAATTTGTGAATTTTCCAATTTCCCTTCTGTTATTCATATCTAGTTCATTCCTTTGTGATCAGAGAAGATGTTTTTTTATTATTTTAAGAAAGTATTGATATTCTTTTTTTTTTTTTTTTTTTTTTTTTGGTACTGGGGATTGAACTCAGCGGCACTCGACCACTGGGCCACATCCCCAGCCCTTTTTTTGTAATTTTATTAGAGACAGGGTCTCACTGAGTTGCTAAGTGCCTCGCCATTGCTGAGGCTGGCTTTGAACTCACGATCCTCCTGCCTCAGCCTCCCAAAGTGCTGGGATTACAGGCTTGCGCCACCGCGCCCGGCTTGATATTCATTTTGTAGCCTAATATGTAGTCTGCGCTGGAAAATGTTCCATGTGCACTTTGGAGAATATATGTTCTGTTATTTTAGGGTATTCTGTATATTTCTATTAAGCCTAATTGGTTTATCATGTTGCTCAAGTGGTCTAACTCCTTACTGAACTTTTGTCTAGTTGTTCTACCAATTATTGAAATTGGGGCATCAAAATCTCTATTAGGAAGAACTTGACAAAAGCAATGCCATTTTTGAAACATATACTCCATCTTAGAACAAGAGTCACCTCACAGTCACTCTGGCTCAGCCATCATCATGGAAAGAAACCCCAACCAATACTCCAGACACTCCAGTTTTATTGGGGATCCCAGGGAAGTTTCCAGAGAATCCTGCCCGGGTCCACCTCTTGACTTTTGGCTGACAGCAAGATGACATCAGGCTTTCAAGCCCTACTGCCAAGACAACTCTACGTTACCTTGGCCCATGCTGAGCAGTACTAATTGGATTCTACATTATTTTTACAGGTTCTATGGTTAGGAGGTACTACCCTTATCTTCCAGGATCTGGTCTGTGAAAAGGGTCACAAAAGTCTCTCTGTGGGTTTTTCTTATCAACATTATCTCCTGCCTGCGATTCCTTGTAGATAATAGGTAGTTTGCTGAGGAATGTGACATATCCTGTCCACTAAAGCCAGGTAGGGCTGCAAATAAAGTGCTTTTGGCAAAGAAAGCATGTGGGGATCAGCACAGTGGGCCCATTGTATAGAATTATTCTCTTAACATCATGTTTCCACCATCCTCATCTATCTGTCCCCTGTAAGCTGCCTGTCACGGCCAGCCACGGCGCCGCCACGGGAGGAAAATTCTCGGAGGCAGAGTTAAGCTTTTACTACTTTTACTTCTACTTTCTTAGAGCTTAGAGAGGGAAAGAAAGATTTTTAGAGAGAAAGATTAGAACGAGCTTTTCTTCTTGTCTTCTTAGCTTAGAGTAAGAAAGATAGAGCTTTCTTCTTGTAGAAAGATAGAGCTTAGAGAGCTTAGCTTCTTAGAGTAAGAAAGATAGAGCTTAGCTTAGAGAAAGATTAGAGCTTCTTTCTTCTCTCTTCTTTCTTCCTTCTTCTGTCTTAGAGCTTAGAGAGGGAAAGAAAGATAGAGAGGGAAAGAAAGATTTTTAGAGCTTAGCTTAGAGAAAGATTAGAGCTTCTTTCTTCTCTCTTCTTTCTTCCTTCTTTCTTCTGTCTTCTGTCTTCCTTGGGAGCCTCGGCCTAACTCTGACCAGTCATTACTTCTTCTATCTGGTTTCTCTTCTGTAACCGCTCTGCCTACGTTCTGGCCTCTGATTCTTCTGACCGACCGAGTGACTGCCCGGCTGACTGAATTCTCCGTTCTCCTAACTCGGACCGCTTTCACCCGGTTATATACCTTCAGGTTTGCGGGTGCCTACAGGTGCGTCACATACATATCAGGCGGAACCCATGGCTTCCAGCTAGCTACAACAGCCCTTCCTAATTAGGGCTCCTTCAGTCCCCTAATACTAGTGTTCCTTATTTCTTCATATGGCTTCAAGTTACTGTCTAATTAATATCTTTACACTTTAGAGTGAAGGACTCCCTTTAGCATTTCTGGTAAAGAAACTACTAGAATTGAATTGCCTCAGCTTTTCTTTATCTGGGAATGTCTTAGTTTATTCTCCTTTATTGAAAGATAGTGCTGGGCGTGGTGGTGCATGCCTGTAATCCCAGGGGCTCTGGAGGCTGAGGAAGGGGGATCATGAGTTCAAAGCCAGCCTCAGCAAAAACCGAGGTGTTAAGCAACTCAGTGAGACTCTGTCTCTAAATAAAATACAAAGTAGGGCTGGGGGTGTGGGTGAATGCCCCTGAGTTCAATCCCCAGTACCCTCCCCACCCCCGGCCAAAAACAACCAAAAAAAGAAAGATAGTTTTGTCAGATATGAAGTTCTTGGTAGGCAGTTTTTTTTTTTTTTCTGTCAGCACTTTAAATTTGTCATCTGGTCATCCATAGTTTCTGGTGATTAAAAACTTAATCTTGGAGCTGGGGTTGCGGCTCGGTGGTAGAGTGCTTGCCTAGCACGTGTGTGACCAGGTTCGATCCTCAGCACCACAGAAAAACAAAGGCATTGTGTACAACTAAAACAAATAAATAAATATTAAAAAAAAAAAAACTTAATCTTTTTTTTTTTTTTTTTTTTTTTTGGTGGTGGTGGTGTTGGGGATTGAATCCATGGCCTTATGCATGGGAGGCAAGCACTCTACCAACTGAACCATATTCCCAGCCCTCAGCTTTTTGTCTTATTGAAGATTTTTTAAAATATTTATTTATTTGCTTTAGCTGTACACAATGGGTTTATTTGTACGTGGTGCTGAGGATCGAACCCCGGGCCGCTGCGCACGTTCCAGGCAAGTGCTCTACTGCTGAGCCACAACCCCAGCCTGTCTTATTGAAGATTAACAACACACAATAAGTTAGCTTCTTTCTTGCTTTTTAAAAGATTTTTTGTCTTTTGATGGTTGGATTATAATGTGTCTTCGTGGGGATCACTTTGAATTTATGCTATTTCGAGTTCATCAGCTTCTTGCATGTGTAGATTCGTGAATTCATGAAATTGGGGCATTTTTCACTTTATAAAGAAAAGAGGTTATTTTGGTTCATGGTTTTGGGGGCAGGAAAGTTCAGGAGCATGATATATGCATCTGTGAGACTTCTGGTGAGGTCCTCATGCCATTAAACTCATGGTAGAGAAGTGAAAAGGGGAAGCAACTACATGCAAAAGGAGTACATGTGCAAAAGACAGCATGTTTGGAAGATTTTTTTTCTTCCACATTTTTTTTTTTTGGACCAGAGATTGAACTCAGGGGCACCACTGGGCCACATCCCCAGCCTTCTTCTTCTTCTTTTTTTTTTTTTTTTTTTTTGTATTTTATTAGAGACAGGGTCTCACCGAGTTGCTAAGTGCCTTGCCATTGCTGAGGTTGGCTTTGAACTTAAAATCCTCCTGCCTCAGCCTCCCAATTGCTGGGATTACAGGCATGTGCCACCGTGCCCGGCTCTTCCACATTTTTTATTGGTGCATTATAGTTGTAATATTTGGGGGATTTTTGACCATTATTTCTTCAAATATTTTTTTTTCTGTTCTTTTGTCTCTTTTCCCTCTGGTATTTGCATTATCCAGACCACACAGGTCTCTTAAGCCCTCAGCTCATTTTTCTTTCATATTTTTCTTACTTCTCCTTAGACAGGATAATTTGACCTATCTTCAAATTCACTGAGATTATTTCTTGAACTTGCCCAAATCTACTCTTGTATCCCTCTAAGTGAATTTTATATTTCAGTTATTATACTTTTCAGAATTTCTAGTTGGTTCTTCCTTATAATTTCTACCTCTCTATTGATATTCTCTATTCATTAAAACATCATATCTAGGGGCTGGGATTGTGGCTCAGTGGTAGAGCGCTCGCCTAGCACGTGGGCGACCCGGGTTCGATCAATAAAATACATTGAATAAAACACATTGTGTACAACTAAAGCAAATAAATAAAAATAAAAAAGAGTAAGATTTGTTTAAAAAAATCATATCTTGATTTCTGAGAGAGCTGACTTAAAGTATTTGTCTAGAAAGTTCAATGTTTAACATCTGTGCATCCTCAAGGACAGTGTCTGTTAATTTTTCCTTTGAGCCATACTTTCTTGTTCCTTGGCACATGTCTTAATTTTTGCTAGAAGTTGGACATTTTTAGTATTTTTTGATAAAACATATATTTGTCATATTGATCTTTTGTTCATTGTTCTTTGTTTCTTTAGTGCTCTGACATTTAGGATGTTATGTGGTAACATCAAATTCTCCCTACTCTCCAGGATTTATTGTTATTGCTTGTTATGGGTTGTGGCCATCTGTTTGCTTAGTCATTTTTCCAGACAATTTTTGAAGAATGTATTCTTTGTGGCCACTGAAGTCTTAATTCTGTTATCTCATTAGTTAGCCAGTGACCTGACATAGAATTAAATCCCTAGGGCCAGTTAAAGAAAAAGAAAAACAATTAAGAAAAATAAAAAATAAATCAGGCATGGTGGTGCAGGCTTGTGGTGCAGTGACTCAGAAGACCAAGACAGGAAGATCACAAATTCAAGGCCCACCCGGGCAAGTTAGTGAGACCCTGTCCCAAAATAAAAATTTAAACCAGGTGCAGTGGCGCACGCCTGTAATCCCAGCATTTGGGAGGCTGAGGCAGGAGGATTGCGAGTTCAAAGCCAGCCTCAGCAATGGTGAGGCACTTAGCAACTCAGTGAGACCCTGTCTCTAAATAAAATACAAAAAAAGGGCTGGAGATGTGGCCCAGTGGTCGAGTGCCCCTGAGTTCAACCCCCGATACCAAAAAAAAAAAAAAAAAAAAAAAAAAAAAAAAATTAAAAGTTGAAACATATTGATTACTTTTTAGATTATAGGATAGAAATCTAAATAGAATACATCATCAAGGGCCTCTTTTTCCCATCCTATCTTTCATATATATATATATATATATATATATTATGCATATATATATATATATATACTTCCCCCAAAAGTCAAGAGAAAGCGCTCCCTGAGTTTGTTGCAAAACTTTCTATGCTTGCAGTTGCCACTGCTTCAAGTGCTCATTTCGTGAATTTCACATGAGTTGGACAGTGATTAAGATTGGCAGGTGGCTCAATAGATGTGTTTCTGTTTTGCAGGCATTATATCCATTCCAGTTCCAGGTTGTAAATCTGTCTGGTTATGGGCAAAAGTCGATGGAAATAGTCAATCTTTTCATCAGTGTGATGTGTTCATTTTCTTTCCCCATCACAAGTGTACACCTACTTTCTTCTCTCCCTCTGGCAGAGCTTGCCCCTTGCTGCGGGTATTGGCTGGTGAGGCTGCTGGCGAGAAAGTGGAGGGCTCTCTGCCCTGGATTGTCTCATGGCTTCTGGAAGGAAACAACTACTGTGGAATCCTTATTCGCCTGGACCCCCAAGATGGATGGGGCAAGGGTGTGGGATTTTTTAGGAAGCTCTGAAATCTGGCGTTAGGCCTGCCTCATCCTATCAGCCAACCCCTGCCCAATCCCAAGCCAGAAAGTGAACCTTATCCTCTGGGATTTAGGAAGGTGCCATTGTGGCTAGGGTGCCAGAGAGGCAAGAGCAAAGGCAACAGTAAAAGCAAACCCTCTCCCCTTAGAGGCCTTCAGCAGCTTACCAAGCATTTGAATATTCAATTCTTACCATACCCCCCTCAGTAGAATCTAATTTACAAACGAGTAAACTGAGGCAGGTATATTTTATAGATGAGGAAGTAGAGGACCAGAAAGAGAAAAGAACTTACCTATTTTCACATACCCATCAACAATCTGGCCTTTGCTGGGCACATTGGTGTATGCCTGTAATATGGGATACTCAGGAGGCTAAGGCAGGAGGATGGCAACTTGGAGGCCAGCCTGAGCAACTTAGCAATATCCTGTTTCAAAAATAAAAAAAAAAAAAAATTAAAAAGGCTGGGAATGTAGGTCAGTGGTAGAGCACCTCTGGGTTTAATCCTTTCCACTATCACACACACAAAAAAAACAACATAGAGCCAAAAGTTGACAATAGATCCAGATGGGTGATAGATGGATTTCCAACACTGTGTATATTTTTGAAATTTTCCATAAGAGTTAAAAAAAAAAAAACATGTCTGGAACTCTGTCTCCAAAATCAACAAACACACTTTTGGCCAACAGATTCCCAGACCTCCTTCTATACCAGGTCCTATGGAATGAGGAAGATAAGTTGTGGCAGTTGATACCATCAAGGATAAAGCAGTGAGGGTCAGACATGTGTTTATCTATAGGCCAATGTGATGTCATGACCAAGAACACAGGCTTTAGCTAGCATCAGACAAAAATGGGCTTTACTTTCTGCTCTGCCACTTACCAAAAAGTTGCTTGAACTCTCTGAGTTTCAGTTACCTCATCTGGAGAACATGGGGGAGGCTAGGTTGATTAGAGCTGTGGTGGATAAAAAGAGGTAATCTATGAACAGCCTTAACACAGAGCCATCAAGCACATGTGAAAGTCTAATGGGGGTTAGATTTTTTTTTTTTTTTTTGGTACCAGGGATTGAACTCAGGGGCACTCAACCACTGGGCCATATCCCCAGCCCTTTTTTGTATTTTATTAGAGACAGGGTCTCACTGAGTTGCTAAGTGCCTCGCCATTGCTAAGGCTGGCTTTAAACTCGTGATCCTCCTGCCTCAGCCTCTCACGTGCTGGGATTACAGGCGTGCACTGCCGCGCCCGGCTGGGGTTAGATATTTTGAAGAATAGTACTATTAATAGAAAATTGAAGCATTACAAACAATATGCTCCGGAGTCTACAGGAAGGAGTAATTTCTGATTTTTCCTTTACTAGGCAGCTCCCTGCGTTTGCTCCAGGCTGCTTTGTTGGGGGCCTCAGGAAGGAGGATGCAGATGAAAGAGGTGAAGCCAACTTGGTGGGATGCAGTAGAAGAGGCCCGGGCCCACCGGGCTAGCCTGAGGACCCTGCGTTTAAGCCTCTTTGGGGACACCTTGACAGACAGAGGGCTTAGCCAGCTGGGAAGGACACTGCGGGAGCTACAGGTGAACAAAGTAGAGCCAGGGGGCACCTGGACCAGAAATGGCCAGTGCATACTCTGAACCCCTTCTCCATAGGTGATAAAAGCCTGGAGCCAGTACCCAAGAAGACAGACACCCAAAGGGGCCAGAGCTGAAGCTGTGGGGTTCCCCAAACCACAGGTACGTCTTTTCCTCCAACCTCTTGGGAGCACCATTTATGTTTTTCTTTGCTGTTTTTTTTTTTTTTTTTTTTTTTTTTTGTACTGGGGATTGAACTCAGGGGCACTTGACCACTGGGCCACATCCCCAGCCCTTTTTTGTATTTTATTAGAGACAGGGTCTCACTGAGTTGCTAAGTGCTTCGCCATTGCTGAGGCTGGCTTTGAACTTACAATCCTCCTGCCTCAGCCTCCCAAGTGCTGGGATTACAGGCATGTGCCACTGCGCCCAGCTTCTTTGCTGTTTTCACAGAGCATTCCATTCATTCATTGATTTATGGATTTCTAAACATTTATTGACAATTTACTATGTACTGGGTACAGGGCTATGTCAGCCCTGGGAATTTCCTATTCTTGTGGAGTTTACAATCTGTTGGGAAGAAACAATTACACCATGATCAGTACTCAGAAAGGCTTATAAATACAAGGTTCTATGGAGCATCTGAGTTAGCTTGAGCAAGAGAGGGAAGGAAGGCTTCATGGAGAAAGTGATTCCTGAGGTTAGCAAAGATGAGTGAAGAACACTCTAGAGAATGACGGGCAGAGACTGAGAGGTAAGCAAATGCTTGATGTCTCCAGAGAACTGCAAGAAGCTCAGTTCTCTGGAGAATAGAGTTTGAGTTACAGTCAGGTGAGAAGGACTAGTGAGATAAGTAGGGACAGGTCATACAGGGCTTTGGTAATCTATTGAGATGTTTGGACTCTGTCTTGAAAGTCAAGCCTGAGCCACTGAAGTATCTTAAGCAAGGAAGACAACATTATTCCCACTTGTCAGGTGAGAAAACTGAGATAAGAGATGTGAGTAGCCCAGGGCCATTGTCTTAATCAGAGGCAGCCTAGGAGCAACACTCAAATCCTTAGATTTCTAATCTGGGCCTTTTGACTCTGAAGACATGGCCTTTCTTGTACAAAAGAGGGCGCTGTCTTCCATGATTTGCTGCAGGGTAGTTCAAAACCCTGCTTATTCTGGTGCTTCTCTTTCCTCTTTATAATTAAATCCTTACAACCTGTTTTTATAATACTGGGTTAGTTTCCAATTATTGACCACGTGCCTGACTGCTCAGTGCTTTTCTGTATTACCCCATTTCATGCTCTCTACAACTTTTATCTACTCTATTTTATGAAGAAGAACTTGGAGACTCAATAGGCTAGTCACCTGCCTGAGATCATAAGAGCTAAGAAAAGGCGGGGCTGGATCCCTGATCTGTTTGATTTCAAAACCCCAAACTTAAAATACACTGTCCTTGGAAGAGGGATGAGAAATTGTCACTCCAGATTACTTCTCTACAAGTGATAGATTCAGTAGTAAGCCATAGCCTAGGCCTCGGCAGGGAGCCCTAGGTAGATCTGGTATTTACAAGGTAGCTGGGGAAGGGTCTCCACCTTTGGTATGATTAATTACATTTTCCTGTAGTGGCAGAAAAAGCATCATCTCTAGGGCCTGGTTTCCACCAAAAGCATCCTCTCAAGGACTCTGAGGAACAGGTAATACCTTGTATATCTTGGGAACAACTGGAAACTTTTGGAGTGTAAGGGGGTACCAGAGCCCAGCTAATCTGCCTCCTGTTTATACTGCCTAACAACAGGAAGAAATATGGAGCTTCTAGAAAATAAAGGACCTGAAGGGCTACTGGATCCCTAAAGGATGAGCTTAGAGAGGAGCTTTTGTCTTAGTTGGTTGGATTATGGGTATGAGATTATTAGGGCCTCTATGGCGACTATTGGCAGAGCCAGTACCCCCTCTACCCCTGGCCTCCAGAGTCTCTTCACAGGTTACAGATTCTTCCAGGCCAGTTAGGTCCTGGCTTCTGGCTAAGCCTAGACTGATATCATTTAGTCCCAGCAGGCCCCAGATGTGGCTCTGCAGTTGCTCCTGGCTCAAGTTCGGAGGCAGAGATTGAGAGAGCAGCACCAAATTTGGATTCAAGAGGAGATAAAGCATTTGGAACAGGAGGAGGTGGCAGGTGAACAGGTGAAAGGCCTGGTGGCTGAAGAGGAGGTGAGGAGGGCTGAGTAGGGGGTTTTTCCTTATAATTGGGCTAGGCATTGTACTGGGGGCTGGGGTCCTTCATTAATCACAACTGACTGGTCCATACCCTCTTAGTCTTGTGGGGAATAGAGGAGGCAATTCTCAGTTTTGCATGCTGTAATGGGGGAGTTAGGGTGAGAATAAAGAGGTATACTTCACCCAGGTTGGAGTGGATCCAAGGAGATGGCATCTAAGGTGAGACTTAGAGGACAAACAGAAATCATCAAGGGAATTACTAGACTCAGTTCCACAAAGGCAGTTAGTGCTCATCACAGAGGCATTCAGGAAACATAACTTGTTTGAACAAATTAAGAAACAAAGCTTTTTTTATGTGGTGGGGGTGGTTGGGGTGGGAACAAGTTCTCAAAGAGGACAAACTGTATGAGCAAAGGGCTAGCATAAAGCAATGGCAAAATAGGCTCCGATAACCATAAGTCTGGCACCCAGCAAGTGTGTAGTCAACAGGCAAAGCTCATGGGATGGTATACCACATCTCTGAGTTTGGATTTCACTCCAAGGAGGACAAGGAACTGTTGAAAGGTATATGTCATCTCAGCTCTGTCCCTCACTAGCCATGGGAATTTGGGTAAGTTAGGATACCTCCCTGATCTACTGTCTTTTAATCTGAAAAATGGCAACTACCCCATAAAGTTTTATTGGACAAAATGAGATAATACACATGGAGTGTTTGGCACAGAGCCCAGCAAAAGGTGGTGCTCAATAAAGGGTATGAATTATCTCTGAAGACCTGTGAGGAGAGGCAGAGATGGCACCAGGAGCTGAAAGTACTGAGACTTCAGGTGGAGGCCTTGCAGGCAGAGCGGGACATTGCAGAGGAAGACTTGGCAGCCTTCTATGATCTGCATGTGCAGGCCACCAGAGCACAGACATGCCGCGTATTGCAGGTCAGTGGAGACAGACAGTAGGCCTTGAGCCTGCTGGTAGCAAGGCTGGCTGGCTGACAGGCATCTCTGAATCTGGCCACAGGTATTTCGAGCCTGGCAGAGGCTGCAGGAAGAGCAAGCCATGACCACAGAGTATCGTCACCGCAGCCTGCTGGCTTGTGTCCTGCAAGACACCATTGACCTGGCCTCAAGGAACCAGGAACTCCAAGCCCAGAACCAGCATCTTCAGTAGGGTGCAGCGTAGGCAGGAGCAGTCAGACTGGATCTCTGCCTTAGGATGAAACCTGATGATCAAGAACTCTTCAGGGGCATTAGTGTTGAACATGGTGGCACACATCTGTAATCCCAGCAACTCGGGAGGCTGAAACAGGAGGATGAAAAATTTGAGGCCAGCCTCAGTAAATTGGCAAGGCCCTCAGCAACTTAGACCCTATCTCAAAATAAAAAGGTTAAATCTCTAGTACCAAAAACAATAACAACAACAACAAAGCCCACATTAGTTGCATTAATTGAAAAAAAAAAAAAAAAAAAAAAGCCAGTAGAGTAGATCAAGGGGATCAGAGGGAGAAGAGGGAAAGGGAAGGTACTGAGGAATGAGGATGAACAAATTATGTTATATGCATGTATGAATATGGCATAACAAAGCCCATCAATGAATAATTATAATGCACTAATAAAAATATAAAAACATTAATAGTCTTAAGTTTTCCAGCCTAGTTTAGTTTGTCCTGCTGGGCTTAGTACCTTCTACTTCCAAGACTCTCCACATTCCCCAGGGCCCAAGTTTTCAAAAAGAGTGGAAAACTACCTTTCCTCCCAGTCCAAAAGTTACTCCATAATTAAGATATATTCAGGAGACCAAGGGACAATTATGTTTGAGAAAACTGTGCACCATAGAAGACACAAGACAATACTGACTGGTTGTAGGAAGCACCCTACATCCTAGAACACTTTATTAAGACCTTATTGCTTATGCAGTTAAAAGAGACATTGATTAAGCTATAGAAGTTTCTGTACCTGGCCCCAGGTCACTCTGTGCAGAGCTTTCCCAGGCTGTTGGGAGCTGGGACACTACTAGGCAGGGGTAGGACCCAGAGTGGGAAAGATGCTACCCCCAAGAGCCTTAGAGGTGGCAGTAGGCTTCAATAGGGCCCTTGGGTAAGCAGAGGTGTTAGGGGTATAGGCTTATGCCAGGATCCAGGGGCAACATTCCCTGAGATGAATCGAGCCCCAGCCCTCTCTGGGGTTTCCAGAACAAAGGCTGGGTGAGGGAAGCAGCACTGTGGAGGGGGCAGGGGATATATCTCCAGGCAGTGCTGGAGCGGAGGGACCTTGGCAGAGTGGTCTGGGTGACAGCTATATAATTCGTAGCAATTGGGCCTTCCTGCATGACTGTTGGGTGTGAGTGTCCCTTATGAAGAAGTCATGCACCAAGGCTGGGCTGGAGCACCAACACCAGACCTGGGTAGTGGGTATACTGGGGTGACCACAGTAGGTAAGGAAAGCCACCTGTCACCCATATCTCACTTTGTATTTATGGAAGATGAGGCAGGGAGCCTTCCCCATCAGGAATGGAGTTTTTTCTCAGGCCTAGGTATTGATGCTCCCAATGCCTTAGTTTGGAAGAATTTGGGGGTGGGTGGGGGAGATTAAGTTTCCTTAACCAAATCTACTCTTCATGTCTCCTAGGAGCCTCCTTCATCCACCACTTCAAAACTAACCTGATTGGTCTCCCTTCTCCAGCTTTTCTCACAAGGCACTTATTACAACTGCTAAGGGGAGGGAAGGAAGAGGTCTGAGAGGTGTCTCTGGTGGTGGTGCCCAATCTACAGTGTCAGAAGCAAGTGAGGTGGCCATGGGCTAGTGGCTACCATAGTATAGGCGCACAGCCAGGCCAATGAGCAGTGTGGCCAGGAAGAAGGTAGCTGTAAGTTGCAGCTGTAGCAGGGCTGCTGAAAGCATGGCATTGACCACCAATGAGCAGGACACGACGAAGAGGCGTGTGATGCTGCTGCCATGCTTCATGACAGCGGACATGAGCAGTCCATTTAGTGCCTGGCTCAGCACTACAAGTGCTGCCCATCCTGAGAAACCTTCCAGGAGGCCTGGGCCAGGACCACCACCTGCATGCAGACCGAGGTTCAGGAGCACACCAAAAGTGTAGAGGAAGAGGTTTTGAAGTGCCAGGGGCAGACGCTGTCGCTTCATGAGCAGCTCTGTGTACACAGATGACAAGCCCGAGATGAGACAGTACAGGATGAGCAGCAGCAGTCCCAATGGAGTGATATGCAGGGGCATGGGACCGGGAGCAGCTGCTGGAGGCCCAGGAAGGGTATTCCCAGGGTCCTGAAGGCCACCTGCCGCATAGCAGGCCCCTGCAGCCATTAGCAGCAGCAGTGCCAAACCCTGGCGTGCAGAGAGGCGGTGCCGGAGGCAGAGGCAGTAGAATAGGGCTGTGCTTCCAATCTTGAGATTGCTCAGCACCTGGTAGGTACTGGGGTCCATGTAACGCTGTAGATAGATCACCAGGTTGTTGTTGGCGCCATAGAGCAGGGCAGATAATGCAAAAGGGGCAGCCTGGCGCCAGGGTGGGGCCCCTCGGGGCCATGCTTGCCAGCCCACAAGGAGGGAGAAGGCGCACAATAGTAACTTGGTCAGCTCAGTGAGCAGCACAGCTGAGGAGGGCCGAAAGGGCACTCGGCCATCCACATGGCACAGTGCCAGCAAGGGGGCATGGGCACCATACATGGCAGTGGATAGGAGGAGCATCAGGGTCCAGCGGGCCTGCCTAGGACGGCCCAGGCCTGGCATACCACCTTCCTCTACACTCATGCCCTCACCAGATCCTGGTTGACTGTGTAACTAGCAAGGGGCGGAGGGGCTGGGACACATTTGAGGGTTATCAAGTTATGGAGCCAGCTCCCAGGAGGGAGGAGCTGTGGTACATTGCCAGAGAGAATACTGAGGATCAGAGTCATCTGCACACTCCACTGTTAGGGCTGGAAGAGGAAGGGGCTGATGAAGCATGGTCTTGGGGCCAGTATCATGGATCTGGGGAGGGAAGGAGTCCAGGGTACAGTCCAACAAGCCACTGTGCACCCTCTGCAAGGAGAGAAGCTAAGATGAAGGTAGCAGGACTGGTGGAGACAGTAAATGGATGACAGCCGGGAAAGCCAGATACAGTGTCTGTGTTCGAAAGGCCTCCATCTGTCGGCCCCAGCTGTTCATCCTGCTTCCCCTATGGGATCTAGAGCTAGTCAGGCCCCTTGCGCAGTGACCGAAGATAGTCCCTCAGTGTCTTCTCCACGTTGGGCACAGCATATGCCTGAGCTGCATAGATGCCAGTGCAGGTGCCAACTGCAAAGCCCAATACTGCCGATGCCCTCAGTTTGGCCACCACATAGCCAGCCAGGAATCCTTTGAGGAATGGGGAGGATAAAAGCGAGCCATCCTGCAGAGAAAAATGAAGAAGGAAACTCAGGCAGGCTCTCCCTCTTCTCTGCCCAGGAACTACTCAAGTGAGGCTCACTCTGAACAGCTGTGGCATTTTCTCCAAAGATTTTTCTCAAGGTTCTGGAGCTTAAAAACAAAAAAAAGAACTCAGGAGTCCTGATCACACAATATCAGAATCCTGAAGTCAGAAAGCTCCAACCACAGAATCTTACTGCCAAAAAGTCAGAGATGCCCCTGAGCAGTCTGAGCCCTGCTGTTTCTTCAATCTCATTTTTTAGCATATCTTCTCACTACTGCAGCCAAACTGACCTTCTTTCCCCATCTTGTACATAATACTACTCTGCATATGCTTGGAATTTTCATTCCTCTCCACTTCACCTAGTTAACCCCTACTTAAGATCTTAGGTCAAGTGCTATTTTCTCAGGGAAGCTTTCCTGGGGGATCTGAGAACTAGCCCTCAATAACCATTTGCTGAATAAATCTTGGCCAGCCATTCAACATTCTCAAGAGAAAATTGGACAATGAAGCTTAAGGTGAGAGGCAGGAGGACAACCCCTACCTGGCCCACACCACTGCTGACTTCGTCTTCTACTCGCTGTTGCAGGCGTTCCAGTTGGTTCTTGAGAAATGCCAGGTCCTTAAGCTTGGGCAGAGAATCCTAGGACAAGGGAGAGGCTGGCTCCAGCAGACTGACTCAGCCCCATCCCCTGTTCAATTCTATCAGAAACTGGGAGTTGAGGGAATGGGGTGAGCCAGAGATATCTTTCTATAAAACCTTCCTGAGATGGCAGTGGTAAAGGAAGAAAGGCATTGAAAACCACAGAATTCACATGGGGCCCAGGGAGGGGGTGGCAGATGTAATCAGTATCAGTAACTTGTAATAATCCTTACAGGAATCTTATATAGCAAGCAGTGTGCAGGAAAGACAGAAGGAATCTTCAATTAGGCCAGGGGACTTTCAATTAGGTCCACGAGCAAAGAACCACTGACTGAACCAAGAGCTCCCCCAAAGTGGTGATCAGTCTTGTCTTGTCTGCTGTGTTCTAATGCCTGACAGTGGGACTGGCAGGCACTTAGTGAATGTGTGATGCTGGGCTTCCAGACCAATGGAGAATAGTAGCTTGAAGCCATTCCCTGGACAATTTGAGGGTAAACCGATTTCTGCCTGGGCTGTATCCCTGTTTCTGAGAACATCTCAACCTAAACGGAGTAATTGGATATGAAAGATAATGAATGTCGGCAAAAGTATGCATAAATGACTGACTAATTCTGATCACATATAAGTATGAAATTCAGTGTGTGCACAAGAAACTGTTTGAGGGTGGCGAGAGTGTTCATGGGGATTGGAAACGCTGTGTCTGGGAGGGAAATTTGGGGGGGTAGGGAATGAGGCAGAGTGAGGAGCGTTCCGAGGTCAATGTGTTTTGAGTGTGTGATAGTAACTAGGCATCATAATGGTACTCGGAAGGGGACTCCTGGGGATCCCCGACTCCGCCCGCCTTGCCTAAAACTACCTCCATGCCACCCCTCCCTGTTGAGGTGGTCGACAGGAGTCCCAGGGAAAACAAGAGGCACCCCATATCTGAGACATTCCTGTGTCGCCTCTCCCTATAACTACAGAGGTCATGGGGACTAAAGACAATCTTCAAAAAAGGATCACCCCCACATTCACTCACCTTGTCATCCGCCATCTTCCCCGCCGAACTTGTTGCGCAGGCGCAGCCCCGCCTCCCGTAAGTCAAGGCCTACCGCCATCTTTACCGAGGGCGGAGGCACTTCCGGGGCATTTCTGTAAAGGGTCGGGTGTTTTCATGGCCGCCGAACTGTGACAGTTTGCTTTTCACAAATGCTTCCACGTGACCTCTACCGCCGCATCCCAGACTGTGTGTGAGCGCGCATACGACCCGTGCGCGATGATCTCACTCATGCGCGAGTGCGCGCGGTGCACGTTCACCTGGCCTGTCTTCCACCCTCTTGATGAGCTCATAGTTGCGTGGTAGTGTCAGCGAGTCAGCTGGTGTCTGTGCGCCTCTTCTGGTCTCACGCACGGAAACACATATCCACTCGGCATCTAGACTACACCTCCTAGGGGCGGTGCTGCTCAGCCCCCGCCCCGCGTGTTTGCGGCGCCAGCTGGCCTGGAGGTCTCCGGCGCAGCGAACCTGGGCTTTCAGTGCAACTCTGTCGAGGTCGCGCTGGGCTGAAAGCGCAGGCCGGCTTAGGCCGGCGGGGACCCGGAGGGGCTATGCTGGGCAAGGATTACATGCTGGCCATCATTCTGGTCAACTGCGACGGTGTGCATTGGAGGGGCCTAGTGGGAAAATCAGGAGCTGATGGGGGAGACTAGGGAGTGAGAAAGGGTCAAAGACGGGGGTGGAGTGGGGTTATCTCTTGGTGTGAGGACCGGTGGACAAGTGAACCCTGATATTTACATGTGATTTCCTTAAGATTGGGGAGCATTGAGTTTCCGTCTAGGGGCTGCCCCTTATGGGATGGAGGGAGGGTTATGACAAGGTGTTATTCTAAATTCATGCATAATGTGTGCCCCCTCTCCAATCTCTTGTTTCTGTAGATGACTTGTGGGGGGACCAGAATCTGGAGGGGGAGCCAGGCCTGCCCCCAGGCTGGAGGAAGATCCATGATGCTGCAGGTACTTACTATTGGCATGTACCAAGCGGTAGCACCCAGTGGCAGCGTCCAACCTGGGAAATAGGAGATGCAGAAGATCCAGGCACGGTAGGTGTGAGGAGGGGGCCTGAGGTTGTGTGTGGCCCTAGGCCTGCTTGTTACATTGACTGACTAACCCCCATTCTACAGAGGACAGAGAGGATTTGGGGACTGCGGCCCCCCAAGGGGAGATCCTTCTCCAGCCTAGAGAGCTCACTGGATCGGAGGTAACAGGGATGACCCAGGCAAAATAAAAGGTTTGGGAGCACTCAGAAATGCATCTGGACCCACAGTCTGATTTCCATCTCAGGTTCTGGACTATCATTTAGAGCCCTGTTCTGTGTTCTTGACCACAGCACAGCCCCATGTTCTTGACTATCAGTACTTTGAGTTTTGTCCCTTGATCTAAGTTCTTGTCATTAGTTACATATTTTTTTCCATATTCTGTGTCCTGACCTATTATGTTTTAGACCTTGGCCATTGTCTTTGGGCTTTGATTTCAAAGATTTCTTGTCCTGGTCAGGGGCTGTGGTTCACAGTTTATATACTGCCTCATGTTGTGACTTTTATTTGATGTCCTTTCTGAGTCTTGTGTTCTGAAATTTCTCTCAAATTCTTTTTTTTTTTTTTTTTTTTTTTTTTTTTTTTTTTAAATATTTATTTATTTGAGTTGTACTTTTTTACGTGGTGCTGAGGTTCGAACCCGGGCCGCGCACGTGCTAGGCTCTACACTGAGCCACAACCCCAGCCCCTCTCTCAAACTAAACCACATTTTATATTAATATATCCTGGGTTTTACCACACTTGGGTTTTATATTTGTGATGTTGTATTTTGGGTCTTGTCCAAAATCTTGTGCTGATCAAGGAGCTTGAGGCTTACCATTGCCCCTACTGTAGGAAGTATGGTTCTCTTACCAGTTGTGCTCTCTTTTCCAGTAACTCTCTGACCTGGTATGGTGAGGAATCCTACATTCAGAGCCTGGAGCCAGGGGCTAAGGTAGTGACTTGGGCCCGAGGGTCAACCTAAGGCATTGGGAAATTCTTAGTGAAAGATCAGGGGTGGAAGTGGACTGAGCAGAGGTGATAAAGGGCAAAGGGAGAGACTACCTTTGTACATGTGGAGCCTGTGGTACCTGCCACCCCACTCCACCCCTACTCACTCCTGTCCCTTTCCCCAACTTGTCAGTGCTTTGCAGTCCGATCTCTGGGCTGGGTGGAGGTGCCGGAAGAAGACCTGGCACCAGGGAAGAGTAGTATTGCAGTCAATAACTGTATCCAGCAGCTGGCTCAGACCCGCAACCGTAGCCGGCCCCCAGATGGTGCCTGGGGTGAGGTGAGTTATCTGGCTGCCCAATGGGTTTGGTCTATGGACCATCAGAAGTTGTTTCCTATGGCAACCACTTTTATCTGACCTTTGGGA